>JACXII010000014.1:3451619-4051619 GCA_014737395.1 Bombus waltoni
TTTTTTCTCATGTTTTCTTTTTTTTTTTTTTTTTGGTAATAGCTGAGCTCAAAAATTGGTTATCAGCTTCTGAAAAATCCGCGGCTGCGTGCACCACCTGGAAAAAATGTCTGGGGCACTCTGGGGAAAAGTTCGGGGCTTTTTACTGGGAGCACAGAATATTTTATGGAAGATCGTTTTGTTGTCGCAAAAATTCCAAAAATATAAAATCTCGCCAGCCAAAAAATTAGGGCCAACATGGTTCCGCGTTTCGCTATGTAATTGCCGCGTCCCGTCCAAAAAGGAGAAGCAAAAACCAAAGGAAAAAAGATACACACACACACACATTTTTTGGGAGAGATCGAAGGTATGCCAGAGAAGCGATAGGAAGGTTTGGTGGAGCGTTTAGCTTTTGAAGGAGAAACGCGAAAAAATCGACGTGCGCGTTCAAAAAACTTACGTTCGCGCAACAAAAATTGAATTATCGGATTTCAGTGTTTCGAAATGGAAAAAAAGGGCCGCGCATTCGTCCTGGTATCTTCTCTGTTGCCGCGACAAGGCTGAGTCGACAGTTCGTTTCTCGAAAGCGTAACTGAAACGCAAAAGTGGCCTGAGAGGAGAAGCTTTACGTATTATATAATACAATATGATATAATATAACAATATAATGTAATATAATATAGTATAATATAATATGATATAATATAATATAATATATCGTAATATAACGTAACGTAATGTAACGTAAGGTAACATAATTCGGTGAAATCGAACGAAACGAGAACACAACGATAATGTAATCTAGAAACGGAAACGCAGGTAAAACGTTGTCGAGAATAAGAAAACAGAACCAAAAACAGAGTGAAGAAGATAGAGAATCGTTAAGAGAAGAAGGATCGGTTGTGAGTGACACGGTCGGGAAGAGATAGGTTCGAAGAGACGTTAGCGGAATCTGAAATCGAAAATACGTTTAATACAGAGATATACATTTATGTAGATAGCCGAAGGATAGACCGAACGTCACCGGGTCGAGAATCAGGGCGTGTCATCGCAACCGGCACTGGAATCACGGGTACTGATCTTCGGACTGATTTTTGGCGGGCTTTTATATTTTTGGCTCTTGCGCGATGAACTTTGTCGCGATACATAGCCTTCGCAAAAGTATCTCTATAGACGCGAAGCGTGGCGCCCGCAACCTTCGCGAGGTTTTTTCTTACGCAATGAAATATCAGTGATTGAACGATTATATACACATATATAGATATATATACGTAGACGGTACAGAAGCTACGAAGAATACGAAAAAATCAAAGAGAAACGATTCCTCGCTCGAGTCTCGTAGCGCCACTCCTCTGTATGTTCGAGTAAACGTAAGAAGACGACTAGCGTTAATGATACATACCGTCCTCGTGAGTTCTGACCGAGATAGGATAACTCGGAGGTCCGTCACCTACGCTGGTCCCGGCCAATACCCAAATCCGGTACTCGGTCCATTTTTTCAGTTCGTCCAACACGAATCGCGTGTCATTCAGTTTGATAACTTTCGCCTCCGAGTCGGAGCGTCCGCTCTCGACGACTTGCAGCTTGTAGTACGCGATCCTCCCGTTCGATCGATCGGCAGGCGGTGGTTCCCATGTTACCAATATGGAGGTCGGGCTGATCGCTTGTCCGCTTACATTGCGAGGCGGAGCCCCGGGGACTGTATAACACTCAGTTATAGGGGGGGAAGAGGGGAAAAAACGAAAACGTGGTAGGAAAATATCGTCGATCGTCGGTCATTGAACGATCGCGGTCAACTGCGAGGGCTCGAGTCCCGAATCGAAAGAATCGCGAAAAATTCGTCGGAAATTTGTTGGAAACTCGTCGAAATCCGAGCTACGGCTTAATTCGATTTCCGCGTTACTGGTTTTTTGGCAAGGTGCACGCGTATAACGATCGGCCGGTGGTTAATTATAGAAAAAAAAAAAAAAAAAGAAAAAAAAAAGAGGAAAAAACGAATGTTCGCGGGTATTTCGATCCGTTGGGCTCGAACGACTTCGAAATCGAACCACGTTCGAACCTGACCGACGCGACGAAGGGATCCAAACCAAAAACTTTACGTGACGATTGGTCAAGGTTCAGAGAGGCGAATCACTCAAGGAAAAACTCATGAGTCGATCCTTGAACAGTCGAAAAAGTACGTGATTAGAGAAAAAATTTCATATGGTACGAGCGATTAACTCGCGCGTGTTACGCCGCGTGGAGTTAAAACGCCGTGCCTCGATTAGCAAGGAAACGAGAGACAATAAAAAACTGAAGAACGGACGTAAACCATACGTTATCAAGAATGAAAAGAGGTGCCCAAAATGCACACATATATCAATGCAGTGCTTAGTGCAATTTATATGTATGATATGTACGTATATATATAGATAGATATATATAAAGTGGCATCCAAAAACGGCTGTCTTATTTGCAACGCATGCAATCATTCTCACTCTCCCACACTTCACGGTTCAACGATACTCTCTATCTTCCGTCTTTCTTTCCTTATGGATTTTTTTTCTTTTCCCCCCCTTGTTCAATGAAATCCACGGTTACGAAGAATATCTTTACCATAACTGAACTCAAGGTGTCGCGAATTAATTACCATAGCTTACGCTACTTTGCGGGAGCGTCTAGCGCTACAGCACCTCCTACCTGCCGTGCCACGATGATCCGCGATTGCATCGACGTGCATCACGCGTTCACGATAGATTCTATCGAAATTTATCCCCTATTACCATCGAACAATCGCGAATCGATCTTTATTCGGCACTCCTCGCTGCATGAATTCACTCCTATCTTTTTCGCCTTCTTTTCTGCTTCTTTGACTATCTGCTTACCGTACTGTTTCGTGCGAACCGGATATGGTATCGTTGTAGCTCCTTCGCCCCTTTGACTCCGCGCAGCCAGCCAAACGTAATACAGCGTGTTCGGATACAGGCCTGTTAGCGTGTAGTTCTCGGTGACCGGTATCCTTCGATGATGCTTCTCCTGAAATTCATCGCGATTCCGACGATTCGCAAGAGCGATTAAAATTTATATTTCCTGCAAACGTCAGACACGAACGTACGCTTCGTACCTGACGCGAAAAATGACAGATACAGTCGGACGCGAGCATTCCATGTTTATGGAAATGTTTATTTGACTAGAAGGTGCGCGATAAGGTGGAACGAATTACCCACCTGTGCGTAAGTATCGTTCCAGTACAACTCATAGCTGAGGATATTCTCCGCGCTATGAGTAGGTTTGTTCCACTGGAGTGTTACTTTCGTCTCTCCGATATCTACCGCGGTCAACATTTCCGGTTGACTCGGTACCCCTTGTTGCGTCTTTATCTGAACAGGTGTACTCAGTGGACCGGGACCAACGCTCGTCAGCGCCTGCACTCGAATCGTGTATATCGTGTGCGGCGTTAAATCCGAGATGGTGGTTAGCTGGCTATTGTCCACCAGTTGATACTGCCAAGAGGCCATTTGTTGATTCGGATCCGTCGTATAATATACTTTGTATCCCTGCGGGGGAAAAAGATTAAACGGCGTCAGAAGGCGTGACAAAATACGCGTTCTCGTATGTACGCTCATCGATATGTGGACAGGGTACGGTAACTAGGACAAGCTAAGGCTTTAAAAAATTCCATTAGGTCGGATTGGATTAGATTAAATAGACTCGAACGATACGTAATACGGCGTATATGGCCATTCCGGAGACAATGATTTTCAGGTACGAATATCCAAATACTTTTATAGAGAGAGAGAGAGAGAGAGAAAAAGAAAACGCATACAGTATCCGTATATTTATGAGCGGTAGTGTGTAACTGGCGATAAAGCTAACCGTCACTTGTCCGTTTGGCGTTTCTGGCTCGTCCCATTGTATGACCATTGTGCTGGAGCTCAATGGACGGGCGACCACCTTCCGTGGTGCAGTACCAGGTTCTAGAAGGAAGAAATTATTTTGGATTTTCTTCGAATCGTGTTTCCATCGTGGACAAGCCAATCTAGTTAGTCACTGGAGAGTACAAATAAATCCCCGGGAGCACCACCATAAGAACCAAAAAATTAAAAAAAAACAGGTATTCTAAGTAGAAAAAAAAGAAAACAAAATTAAGGACAGAGCATATAATCATACTGCACTCTGTGATGTCCGTGACGTTGCGATTAAAATACGATTTACCAATGAATCGGAAAGAATTAAGAAAGAACCGCGTGTGTCGTGTTGCAATTGATTAGCTACAAATATGATACATCTTTGATTCGATAAGTGTCGAGTGTGCGGGTGCGAACGAACGATGGACATGTGCGTGTGCTTTGAATAAATAAAAATACAAAGGATCGAATAGAAGAAAAAAAAAAAAAACACGAAATAAAACAAGAAAATAAAAACAAAAATAAAGGAGAAAACGAAAAATCAAAACAGAAATAAAACGAGAGAAAATGAAACGAAAGACAAACAAATGAAAAAAAAAAGTTGGAAAAGAAAGAAAAATATGCAAAAATAAACAGAAAATACGAAAGACAAATATGTTTGCTACAGCACTCTTAGTATATGATTGAACTTACTGGTACCTCCATTTGTCGATTCCGCTATTGAAAAAAAGGATGAATGATTATTCTTCGATGATACTCGATTAAGTGGTATATAATGCACGGTGAAAATACGAATCGGGTTTTGCGGCTTCGTTCGTATTTTCACAAGGTGCGAAGAGTGCGCTACTTTATCGAGGAAAGGTGCAATTTCGCGTGCTGTCTCTCCGCGTATTGGTTTTACTCTTTTCCCAGAAAAGAGACGGAGAGACGTAGGGGGAAACGTGGTACAGAGAAGGCTATATGGGGAGAGGCAGAGACGGAAAAATGCAGAGCGAAACGAGACGTCGAAGCGCGACGCGCCGAACACGATCCGACAAAAACACTAACACATGGTGCGACACAGAGAAAGGGGATTGGTAATAGGTGAAAAAAAATGTCTTGTCACTTACATGGATCAAATCGTGCGTCCACGGCGGACAGCATGGAAAAAAAGTATAATTTCCCTCAAAAACCGTGTCAAAACTTGTGCCTCCTTCGTGGTGCAAAAATATTATCTACGTGCAAAAATTTGTATTCGCTCGCCGGGTTAATAAGCTATAATTTCCCGCGTTGGCACGCGAAAAAAACCTGTCCATTTCTTCTATGTCTTTACTTATCGTCGATCGACTGTGCTCATTTTCAATGCATGATCAAAAAATACGCGTCAGTCGAATTAGTCGAGTCGAGTCGAGTCGAGTCGAGTCGGGTCGTGTCGTGTCGAGTCGAATGGAGTTGAGTTGTTCAGAGCTTCGCATACACGGTATTGGTGATTCGTTTTGAAACGGGTGAGATAACGCTTGTGTATCTCGACGATGCGACAACGATGGCCCTGAAACGTTGGGAACGTAGCCGCGTCGACGAGAGGCGAGGTCGATTTTTGCAAATGTACAAACACCGATGGCAATGAGGAAAGCGTTAGAAGGCGAAAGGAATACTGACTCGTTTCTCCAGTGGTGACTGTCACCGGGGCACTCGCGGGACCACGCCCAATGGCGTTCACGGCTGTCACGGTAAGCTCGTACTCGGTGTAAGGGCTCAGACTCCGAACGTGATAGTACATGGTCGTGATGCCCGATATTTCGGCTTCGGCTTGTTGCACGTGCTTCGGCTTATGTTGAATCACGTAGTATTGCACTTCCTCCGGATTTTTGTAGTACCATGTGAGCTTCACAGAAGTGGCGGTGATGTCGGACACTTGAACATTCTCCGGAGCACTCGGCAAAGCTGCAATTCGTTACGCGAATTTGTCGTTTAATTGCTATTCGATCCGTGTTACGCAAACACAATACACACTATACACAAACACACACACACACATATATATATATACAGGACGTTTCAAGAGATCGAGATCAAACTTTATCGCGTATGACTTACAGGATAGGTAGCACGTAGTTGCATCAAAGTCGTTCGGCAATAACGAAAAAGAATGTACTTTCTCGTTGTAAATCGGTAGATGATGCTTTTCTACGTAACTGCCAAAGTAGTAGATATTTGACCCGCTGTTTGTTAAGATTGTTTTCTTTTTTTCATGAACATTACTACGCGCCTGTCAGGCTTAATCCCAACATTTTGAAACAGCCTGTGGCAACCGTTTCTTCGCGCGTTTCGCCTATTTTCACAAAGTACATTGTCCTCGGTCTTTGAACGTAACGCATAAGCCGATTGATTAGTCATGGAAACTGTACCATCACGGTTCGTTGTGCGCCTCGTCGCAACACAGTCGCACACAGTGATCGAGAGATTGATCGTTTTACGTTACGTAGCCCGATAGGTCGCTAGCGTGATCTCCGAGGATTTACGCGCGATTTCGATCCATCTCGGTACGATACGATACGACGCGATACGGTACGGCACGCTGCGACACACCGCGATACGATACACGATACGATACGAAACGACAGTATTTGCTATTATACGATTCGAGGGCACGATACGAACCTTGAACTTTCACCATCGTTGTGACTTCGATGATTCCGAGATCGCTGGCAGCTGTGCAAGTGTAGTTAGCAGACTCCTTTACGTTGGTGAGTATCAGCACGTTTCTACCGACTGGCAGATTGTCATCCGGAGTGAGATCCGTGGATGGGCCTTTCTTCCATTTGACATAGGGCATCGGAGAACCCACGGCGACGCAGGTCAGATTCAAAGATCCACCGGATCTTACCTCGCTCACGGCGGGCGGAGGAATCGAAAAAGTGGGTGCTACTCGTCGAACTGCGTGCAAATATAATTTAGTTATATACGACAGTATGGACTCGATAGGTATAATAACGCGTATAGTTTTGGCAATTTTACGTTTATGGTTAAAGATGTCGAGGATTAAACGAATTTGCTTGTAAATAGACGGCGCAGTTTTCTGGCTGGCGATGCAACGATTCTTTCGTCTTGACGCGTTAATGGCCGAGTCAAAGTACCGTAGCCGTTGGACGCGAGACTTTTCTTCTTAACACGCCGAACGCCGATGAAACGAGCGAATCGATGCCAACCTCGATGTCTTAAGAATCTCGAACAACGATCTTTCACCGACAACCAGTTCTTAATGCGTACGATTCGAGTGGCAATCAACGCGTGTACGAGCCGAAACCGGCAGCCGGGTATTTGATTACGCGATACTTGAATCTCGAGGGACAGAGGCGCGTAGTACCACAAGAAATGCCGCATCATAATATTTGCGACGCGATTCCAAGCGCGCGAATCCTTTGTGCCGCCAGCTTAGTTTAATTACGCTTTAATTACGTAGCATTAATTTTAATTGCAAACAGGAAAACGACTGGGCTTAACGGCGCCAGAGGCTCGGTGCTACGTTTTTGTAATGAATTTACGTTAAAACGGTAGTAACGATAAGAACTCGTTCCTTGAGATTTCCTCGGCGAAAGAGGGCGGCTCGCGGCACGCCTCTACGGGGTTCTCGTGCGACTTGGCCGCCGCCGCTGCCACCGCCGGACGTACCTTTTACGTAGAGCATAGCCGACTTGGAGTACTCCGTGCCGACGGAATTATTCGCCACGCACTCGTATTTCCCTTGGTCGTTCACGTCGGATGCGGTGATTTGCAGCGCTCCTGTAAAACACAAAGCGGCGGTTACTTTTTCGAACGTCACCGAGCAACTTCAACCACGTTCGTTAACAATTTTCTAAAGGCGACATCAAAGGGGCTCCACTCGAAACGGAAAAGAACGGAGCGGGGCGAGGACACGGGGCGGCGTCAAAGAGAGCTTCGTTTCCTGCGATCGACGTTTTCATCGCGCGCGCCGATGCGCCCTCTTCCACTTCTATCGATTTTAATCCGCTTATCCGCTCTCCGAAACTTTTCCTCGATACATCGCCAAGTTTTTCAACTAACTGCCACTTTGCAGCTCGGCCGAAGTTCAAGGATGGCGAGAATCGAAGAAAACGCGCGGGCAACGTGTCTATGAAGCGTGCAAGGCAGAACGCGGAGGAGTGCGCGGGTAGCGAGGAAGTTTGACTCGCGATACGCTTTACGTCGACCTTCGTGCCACTGTAGTTTCGTTTTTCTTAACGCTAATTGAGTCGGCAGCAACGCCAAGAAGCTCCAACGCAACACGAAGAAGCAGAGTGAGAAAGAATTCGTTGCCGAGGTTCGTTACAAAGACCGTCTATTCCACTTTATGTTTGGCCTGGCCGATTCCTGGCGCGATTTCCATGATGCATCAAGCCCCTTAGCACGATACCACGATGATGAACTGGCTGTTACGAGGCGTGTGATTATCTCCGTAGACGTCACTCCTTCGGTATAATTCAGCCCCCTCCCCCCTCCTCAATCTCTCCGCTTTCTCCCTTCTCGCTCTCTCCACGTTCCTCCCTACTCTCGATTTCCTTCTTTCGCCACGCCAACCCCCCGTACTCGCAAAGTAAACACGACGGATCAACGGGCTTGTTTCCCATTCTTTCGACGCTGATGTTTTCTCGTACGACGATGATAATATATTATATACGCCAATAATTAATGGCTGCTTCTAGATGGAAGAACCGACTTGCACAGCCAAATGTATCCAAATAAGAAAGGTTAGATAGATAGATCTGCGTTGATTTCACATATTAGTACACTCGTTGCAAGAATTGTAAGAACAAGTGTTTACACGTATTAGGAAATTACGTTGGATCAGAGTTTGGGTAATAGAGGGTCGGCTTTAGCGCGTTCGAAGAGACGAGCTTCCGAGACAGCGTATCCAAATATTGATGTTCCTGTCCGTGATTCGAGTGGAAAGAAGAGGATATAAGAAACCTGCCTTCCTCGAATCAGCCTATCTTCCAACGAAATAGAATGGTAGCCGAGTGCAGGTTTAAATATTTTCCTACCAGCCCGACAGCCCTATGGATTTGTAAGGTTTCGTTGCAAACGTGACTTCGGTGACCAGAGAAAGCGAGTACGCGAGCGAACGAACGTGCGAGAGAGAGAGAGAGAGGCAGACAGACAGAGTAAGACAGCGAGAGGAGGGGTCGAGGGCAGAAAACACTCCATCACGAGCGAGAAGCCAGGCAGTTTGATATCGCGTACGATCGGAATACGTAATCGAGCCTCATCTACAATTTCCAGCAAGTTGACCAGGAAGGAACGCGTGGTCATATCGTTATCCCATCCAGTCACGTGCACGTTGTTAGCGTACTCGCGAAAAACTTAGATCGCTGCCAACGGTCGAACGCCGTGGCTCATCTTTTGCCTCAGCTCCTTGCCCACGCGTTATCGCCAATCCTTCCCATCATTTTCACCTCGCGAAATTCTTCGATAGCTGAGTGCGTTCCCCGTTCATCTTTCCTCCTTTCGAGACTTTGAAATCGCGTTGGAACAACGTAACCGAACCATCGCCGGGTTTACGATCGAGTTCGCCAGGTCCGAATCTGAGTTTGACAGGTCGAAGGATCCCGTAAAATGTATATTTCTAATTTTATTCGTTTAGTTCTTTCGCCGATTCTGAAAGCTCGTCGAGCAAATTTTAAGCGAATTCAACAACGAGAAACCGTGTCCGGTATCTTTACGGTTTGACGAGAACTTTTTGAGACATCGAGACCGCCTGTTTTTGAAGAATAGATCGTGACTCCCGCGGCGAAACCAGCCAACGGTCGGTAGTTTTAAGCGTGATAACAGTTAGAAGGAATAACGTAGATACGATGGCGGTGACGACGACGACGACGACGACGAACAAGTTGGAAAGGCATTGGACGTTAACGCAGCTACGGACGTAACGTTAGCATCTTCTTGGCTCGCGATAAAACTCGATGACGTTCAGGCAGTGTACACGATCTATCTAGGTTTGCGTCGCGATAACGTCGACGCGCACGAAAGGGCTTTCACCGTGTAAAGAAGATGAAATTGAATAAAGATGAAAATCTATCTATACACTCTCGTCTCTTCACGCATATTCGTGCGCCGTTTTACGAGATTTCTACGCGACTCTTTGTCGAAAACGTTTAAAGTCGGCCATTTTTACTCGCACCTGTGACTTACGGCGTCTCCAAACCATCGTTCGATCGTGAAAACCTTCATTAGACATCGGTTGATCGGTTGTTCATTAGACATTAGTTTTGACGATTTACATTAAGCTAAATAAAGTACACGCAATAACGCAATGATACGTTCGATGTTAAATTTTCAACGAATCAACAAGACGGCTGATAAAAAAAAAAAAAGAAAATAGAAAAAAAAGAAAAATTCTTCCGTCAAAAACGTGGAAACTGTTTCGACGAAACAATGACGCGTTTCATCTATCGGCAGGAGCAAGGAAGGAACATTTTCTCGGCGTTCGTTCCCGGAAACCCGGTTTCGGAGGCTGGCAATACGTCTCGACATAAATATGTACAAAAGATATCGCGATGTCGCGTCGCAAAACGTACAACGGGAACGGAAGAGCAACGCGGCCGGAAACGTCGAAACTATTTGCGTGTGTTTACTCACCAATATTGAAATATCTTTCCTTATATTTAACATGAGCGGGACGAAGGGAAAATATACGCACGGTAGCATCCAGTAACTTGTACTTTATTCGGTGTCGCCTATTTTATCTGGTCTGCGTTCGATACAAACTTCCACCGCGATGACCGCTCTGGGCGAAGACACGACGAAGCATAGAACGAATACAGATGGCACTTGATACGGCCGATGACTTGGAAAGACGAACGCGTTCGATTCGACCGGGACAGAAGACAAACAGAAAATATGTTTACCTCGGGGGTTATAGGAGGGGCTGTTCGCTCCTACGACGCAAGCTGCGCTCTGTTTTCCCTTTGATCTCTCTTCTTTCTACGCGTGAAAGAAGGGACGAAGGAGAAGGAGGACTCGCCGCCGTAATTCGCGAACGTTTTAATTGCTTTCATAATTATGCTTGGTCGCGGAGGTAGCACATCGACCGCGTAAAAAAGTCAATTATAATTATCGGAAAATATTCACAGGCGAGAGAGGTCGGTTGAAGTGGAACGAAACGAATAAAGGGGAAGCGAGGTAATGGCTCGTAGTCGATGCTTTTCCAACGGTGCACGTTCGATTCGGCCAAAATACAAACAGAAAATATGTTTACACTAGAGCCACGGTTGCATCGGCGAGCCGCGCGCTCGTTTGGCCCCGTTTCTGCGATACGGAGAACCTTCCCTCCACCGATAGAAATATACGTTGTTGCGTATTAATTATCACGTAAATCGTCAAGTATCATCGATTTTATTAACGTTTCATTTCCCTCGCGGCGGCATCACCACGGTCGCTGTTCTCGTAACTCTTCGGCCTCTTTATATTTAATGGCTGACGAGAGTGGAAACTCGAAACGTCACCGGAAACAAACCGTTTTCCTCTTTCTTCTCCTTATTCGTCTCTTTCCTCCTGCCCCGTTTTCCTTCTGCAAACGTTTCTCCATTTCGAGTTTCACCGAAGGTTTGGTAGCGCGGCGCATTAACGTCAGAATCTCGCTTTGCAAATATAAGAGAGAATGACGGCAGACGAGAAGATTATGCGGGCATGAAACGTCTTTCGCGAAGGTTCGAGGAGTTGCATCGTCTGGTGAACGCGTCGCGCCGCAAAGGAAATCGAATTACCGTTGACGTTTCCGCCTCCTCTTTTTTGTCATTATATTTACCGCGCGTTGAAGGGGGAATTTAATCGAGGGCAAACATACTCGACTCGGGGGTTGTCTCTTGAAATTAATATTTTTAACCCATTCGCTTTTCAGTCCTTTTGCGAATGCGCTATGTCCGTTGTACGAAGCAATTTGGATATTTTTCTAGCAGTGTAACGAAACCCAAATACGCGTCTATCGCGACTCTAGAAATTCCCAGGCATTTAGTACAAGTATGTATATATATATATATATATATATATATATATATATACTTGTACTAAAGCATATATTCTATATAATAATAAAGTATATATTCTAGAGTCGCGATAGATATGTATTTGTGTTTCGTTATATATATATATATATATATATATATATATATATATACGCACGATTATATATTAATATACAGTATATTAATACACAGTCACGGTTATGTACATGTTGCGTTAATATCAAGACGCCGTCTCTGTATTTGTTGCTTTGCAAGGGAGACCGATTTAATACGTGATTTGATACGCGAACAATCGATCGTTAACGATAACGTTTAACTTGTACGATGGATTTCGAAGAAAAAAATACGGAAAATCCGCGTAAATCCTCTTTACGTTTCGCGGCGTACTTGTTTCGGCGGATGTAAGAATCGATACGATCTCACCGTAATTAAAATTTGTTAAACCAGTGGAACCAATTCTTGCGAAAAATTTTCGCATTTCGCCACCATCCAGGCGGTGAATTTTCCAAAGCGTCTCTACCTTTGGTCACGGATCCGGAGAGAAGGTAAGTATGTAAGCGGAAATAAGGTAAGTTAGACGATCCCCCTTGGCGTAGCCGACGGCGTCATAAGTCAACTCCCGTGGGGAAAGGCTGGTCTAATGGCTCTGGGGGAGGTTACCGAGCAGGGTCTGTCGTGTTTTCCTGCCGGCAGGAAAGGAGATCGTGGCTCTTTATAACCGCGTAACGCGTCGACAAAAGGCCGAGGAATAGAAGGAGAAGTGACACCGAGTGGACGAACGCTATTCCGTAGCGCAGGTGTTAAGAAGAGAGCCGTTTCGGCGATGAACCCGTCTTGTGTTTCGCTCTTCTACTTCGGCCTTCTACCACGGCAAACTTTCCTCCAACGATACTTCACGAACGTCGAGTAGAAACTGTAAACCATCTTTCTCTTTGCACCTACTTAAAAACTGTCGCGTCGTTCGCTGTCGCTTTTACCTTCGCTCGTTAACAACAATCCGAGGAACGTAGAAACGACGCGGTTCGTTCTGCGTTGCCTGGTCCGCGTGCGTGCTGGCTACGACGACCGTTAGGACGATTTTCACAACTCCGGCAGCGGAGCGTGTGCTTCCCTTTTCGCGTCCTTGCGTTATCGTTACGGACAATTACGGAAGTTTCGAAACGATCGGGATATTACGCCGGAATTAAGACGGAAATAGGCGAGATCCAGCGTGCAAGGCGCGAGAGGCAGGGAGAGACAGGGAGAGGAGGCAGCGGCGTGCAGAAGAAACGACGGTAAGGGGTCGGTCCGACAGAAGGGAAGCAACAGCGAGCGGAGGAAGAGCGAGAATCCCAAGGCAGGTGTTAAGAAGCGGCGTGGCGCGACGATAGCAGCTCCGGGCTTGTTTCGAAGTTCGAGCCTTACTCATCGAGCCTCGCGCAGCTTTAATGCCGGAAATTTTACGAGTGTTGACGAAGCGTTAACTGCTGCCCTCTCGCGCTTTTGCCTCGCTCCGCTCCGCTGTTGCCCTCGCGGCTTTACGGCCGAGCACTGGAAAATATAATTTAACGATTCTCGATGCGTTAACCCAGCTCGTTCTACCCCTCGTCTCCGTACACACGATTATTTCGCCCGCCGCTGTCTTTCGCGGTGGTTTCAACGACCGTTCTTGAACCGTGACACGCGATTCGATGTCGTATAGCAAATCCGGACGCGAGTCTTTCCATAAACGGTGACAAAGCTTGAATGAGATATTAAATTGGTTTACCCCACATGCCGGAGAATCTGCGCCGGTTTAATTCTCCTCAATTATCGTAAAGTGCTCGCCGTTCACCAAAGCGACCGTTATTTTAATACACCGCCGTCGCGTTGCTACCACGCTGTGTATAACTTTAATTAATTTGTCTCGTTTGCGCGATAAACGGAAATAGAGATTCGCGACCGCATTGTCCGAATGTAACGGGCTTTCTCTCCTTCCTTGTTCTACCCTATCCCGTACCTAACCTTTTCCGCCTCGCGTCCTTTCCGCCCTTCGTTTCCTCGTCTTTTGTTTGCTTTGTCGCCAAGAATTTCGGAATTACGTTCCACTCGGTGCCGTTCGCCAAAGCACGCCTTTTTACCACCACTTGATCGCGCCGTTGTCACGGACTTCACACGGCAAACTATTCGAAGCGGCCGGTACACGGAGTAGCCTTTACGGCGTTTACATCGAAATCGCGAAATCGTAAAATCCCTCGTGCCACGAACTTTACACGTTTCAAGCGCTTTGCCCGAGTGAATCGACAGATCCTGCGAGCGCGAGGGTCTGAGACTCGAATTAGGTTCGCAAGAGATAGCATATCGTCGGTATGCCGAGAATAAAAGCGCCAAGAGATAACAGCTTCGTCGTTTCGGAACGTCAATCGGTCAGACAGCGGCAATCTGGTTACATCGTAATATTATCGCAATGTATAAATATTATTCGCATTGTATCGATGTTTGTTGGCGTTTGATTAACGCGCGTTGACGCGTTTTCGCTTAGAAAAGAAAAAACGAAAAAAAAAAAAAAGAAAAACGAGAAAATTTGTTTCTTGCTTTGACTTTGATAATCCCGCGAACAAAAGGGTTAAATTAGCAAGAGTCAACCGAATATTAAAAACTTTTTCCCTCCCTGGCGAACGCACATTTTAATTTCGCTTTTTCGAAAGTGAAAATTTTAATTCATTTTGCTGGAAATAATGGCGCACATTGGCCGGAAAAATTGTCTAGTAGAAAATTCATACGCGATACGTTGCTCTGCGAAATACAAGACGTCTCTCCCACGTTGATCACGTTCATCCAACGCGTTCACTTTGCTTGGCTTCGCGCGAGAAAAGTGTAATAGAATGCGGCATACGATCGTTGGTGTCGCGATGGAGGCTATTATACGGGCCGCGTAAGCGGCCGTTGAAACCTTTTTTTGTCGACCATTGGACGGGACTTTGCGAAATTTAACTATATCGCCGGCAACGTCGAACGCTTCGGAGTTTCGAGTGCCACCGTTACTCCATAATAACCGAGGATGCTTTAATATTGTTAACGCAAATTGCGAATGTGGGTACGCTCGTAAACGAATGCAAACAATGGCACGGCAGACACGCAACAATGGCGATGTTAGAAACGTTCTGTTAAAATTTCAACGTTAACCTAATATACACGCTGACAATGGTAGCCGACGAAAATTAAATTTCTAGGAAATTTGAATAACGTCTGGCGGCAGACGTGCTCGCGCGGCCGCGTTGCTGCTTTTTCTACGGCCGACTTTTTGAATGTCGCGAAACCTTCGACGGAGTTACGTAGCTGGTAACGTATGACCGTTAAACACGTTACCATACATGACGCACGGCTAACGCTTTGTCTCCTCTGGCTCCTTCTATCCGTCTTTTCCATGATTCTCGCTGCGCTCTACCACGCGCGTCCGTGTTCTTTCTCTTCCATCCATTTTCTTTTCGCGCAACTTGCCACATATACACGGATACGCGCGACAGTAAGTACATTGCCCTTGTCGTGTACTTTTTGTAATACATTAAGCCATATATCTTATGGGATATACGCGGAGACGGTGCCGTATGGCGATGGCTTCTAACGGTATTGACGGGGGTGGAGCTGCCGCGGATGGAAGACACGCGAATGACGTTAAGGGAGCTACTGGGCGAGCGAGCGAGCGAGCGAGCGAATGACTGATGCGACTAGAGGGGAATGCTTTTCGCTTCGAGCTTGTCGTTTCTTCCTTGCCTTGCTCTTTGTACCGATGCTCGGCTGTGTAAGCGGGTCTTTTTTCATTAAACGTAAAACGAAGCAGATAAAACTGCGAGAAAGTTCGGGTAAAATAGAAATGGAACGGCAATAACGATAACTCGGAGAGCAACTCTGGAAACTTTCTCTCTCTCTGTGTGTGTGTGTGTGTGTGTGTGTGTGTGTGTGTCTTCGTACGCCGCGTTAATCTTGCCACGTTCGTTGCATCATTTTCCATTTCTAACAAACTTCTTTCCAATGTTCTTTCAATCTGCGGTACAGTTGCTCTCAAAGTATGGAGAGTTGTTCGATTTGGGTTAGGGGTTATGAAACAAGTATCCATCCATTTGCCGTTCCTTTTTTTTGCCATATACGCTGTTTCCTTATACCGTTCTTTAACAATTTTCAAAACGAATTATCCTTCGAGACAGAATTTTGATCCGCCTATCGCGGACCCTCTAACCACCACGAGTCTCATCCGTAGCCTACAGGGATCGGTAGAAGATAGTCCGGCAGTCGTATCCGATCGAATTTCCGTTCGAAGAAATTCCGTTGTGGCGGAGTTGCCTCGCGAGGATTCTAAGATATCCGCGTGGAGCTTGTAAGCACGTGTTTCCACGTAGGTGCAGACGGATGCCGTGGTGGAGGCATCGCGACGAGCACGCACGCACACGATATTCCCGTTTATACGTGCCACGCATACGACTCAAGGATTGCGAGAATCGTAAGATCGACGCACGTGCGACCGGCACGACGCGCGGCGATACAGCTGCGCTAGCCCGCAGAAATAACGGCAGAGGGGGATAAAGGAGGAGAATTTGGAAGATATTCGAGACGTCGAGGACGAATAAATTTCGCGTTAATCGCTAGAAGACGGGTTGGCCGATTCGACGCGGTCGAAAATCGTCGAGTGGCCGGGTCTTCGGGAATTTTATGCAAGCGCCTGCACTCTCGGAACGCAGGCAGCGACGTAGGCAGCGACCAGCCAGATATATGCATAACGCGTGCACGTACACGTATCCGGGTGCGCGATACAGCCGAACGATACTGGCGTGTATGCAGCCAGCTTTCCTGCATCTAATGTATACTTTTCACGTCGCGGCAAACTGCGCCGGCCGTCGTAAAGATAGTCGGGCAAGTGCACGCCGGTATTACGTGACGTGCCGTTCGATAATGATACCGCCATTGCGATAAAAACAAAGTGAACGTTTCATATATACCCCGATACATATACGTATACACGGGCGCGTACACGAGTGTGCACGTTCACACGGCTACTCGCCATGGAAAAATAATGATAATAGGTTGTTACGTCGTGCGTTAGCGAAACAACTTTCGTATATAGAAGTTGCTCGTCGACTCGTCCGCTCGTTCATTCGCGCCGTTATCGCGAATTATATTGGCGAATTATTTTAGCCGCCACTCGATTACGCTTCCGTTTTTTATGGCCACTGGCAAGGGGTGAGAAGAACCGCGGGATTTCCGAAACCACTCGTCTCGATCGTCGTTTAAAAGTTTTTACGGGCCACCTATCCACGCTTAAAATTAGCGGATGATCGGAGAAGAGATCGATCGTTTCAACGAGTAATCGTGCGGAGAGCGTAGCGAACGTTGGTAGTAGTATGGGTCGGTTTATGCACCGACATTAGTTATCGACTTCCCAGGAGCGAGTATACGCGGAACGCGTCACGAGTGGTTAACGAGCAGCTGACCGAATCACGGCCGCGTTCTCCTCGATTTTTGCAAAATTTTTTTATCGCACTCAGTAGCTACGTTATATGCGCGTGACTGAAAGACAGAAACCTGTTTAACTGGCTCCAACAGAGAATCGCGAGCCTGTCGACGCATCAACGAGTGCGTTCGTTCGTTTCGAGGAATAATAAAATCCCAATAAAAAAAAAAAAAAAAAAAAAAGAAAAATCGCCCGCGTAACGTTTAACGTTTATGACGGACCGTTTCACCGCTGCCTGTTTCTTTCGTTTGAAAGCGGTCCGATCGGACCGAACCGATCGGACCGAATCGATCGGCTCGATCGAGGAAAAAGTGTCGGATCTTTGGCAGTTTGATCGAAAACGTCGACGATGTATGTAGATCGGCGCACCAACAGACGCGAAGTGTACTTGGCGAGGAGAGCCGTGCAGAGCAGGTGTGCACTCTCGGCAAACGAGATGGATGTGCTGGATGTTCCCATATCGCGTGACCACTCGATCAACGCTACCGCGAGTTGACAGTGACTTACGCACTCTGGCATTCGACGAGATATGACACGCGCCATCGAGCTTCACCCTATTGTTACCTGTAGATCGCGACCCAACGTCTTCGATTTATCCGCCATCCAGATTTTTCTTCCCCTCGATCTCTCGCTTTGTTCATTAGGTTCAACTCCCCTGTGGATTTCGCGCTAGTATCCACACCGGCTTCCTCCATGGCCTGATCCGCGCGAGATTTACCACGCGTTTCTCGGCTCGGTGACGAGAAATTGCCGTTCGATTAAATATACTCGACAATGGAATCGATGTCAGGATTAAGTTAATTAAATGTCAGCGTTGAGATGCGCGGAGCACTTGGACGAACGTTAGTGGCTTACTTTCCACAGTATCGAAGAAAGTGGCTTCGAATCACGCCACCGCGTATACGAGTCAGTTTCGAGGATATATTCTCCTTGCGCGATACGCTAATAAATCGCGTCTGACTCCTCTGGTAAAGAAGGAATCCACTTACCGGTATCCAAAACCGTGTAGCGTGGGTTGGTGGTGTCGATGGGCAGCATGTCCCGTACCCAGGAAATGATCGGAGGCGGTGATCCAACAGCGGTGCAGAGAAGCACCGCGTTATGTCCCATCTCGACCACCTTTGTCGTCGGTGCTTGAGATATTAACGGGAAACCGTTGGGCAATTTCTCGGCTGTAACAATCAAACGTTATTTCGCGTTATTGTGAGTCAGCGATCCCAGTGCTATTTATTTAGGACGGTCAAGGACAGACGTGGGTGCACGCAGTTTCCTAGCCTCTAGGAGAGTCTCTGGCGCCCGGTACGCTGCGGTCAGTCCCGTGGGATCGAAAGTTAGGAAAAGCTATTGGAACTGCGAGGATATCCCATTCCAGTTTCCACTTCTATTTCCCAGTACAGGAAACAGAGGCTTCGTCTTCTCGAAGACTGTTCAGCGATACCGGTAGATGCGACCGGATATACCAGTGTCCGAGTGTTCGAGAATAGAATCAGAATTCAATATACCGGAAAAAGTTCGTAAAACGATTTACAGGGAAGAAGAAGGGGAAGGAGAAGAGGGAGGAGGAGTAGGAGTAGGAGGAGGAGGAGGAGGAGAAACGGACAGGTCGGTCGATACCTCGAAATTTCTATTCCTGGACGTACCGCGAAAGCCGATCGATTTATTCGCGTTTCCCGAGACAAGAAGGACGACGACGCGAAATTGGAGGCTGCTCGAAATATGGCCAAATAAAGATGAAAGAATGCGTGGTGTCGTTGCCCAACTATCTTACACCCTCTACATTTGTATTCTACGTTTAAAACGTACGAAGAAGCGTACACTGTGTAACTGTAAAGATGTAGTTGAATATTTCACCGCGTTTTAATTCCGCTAACTGTTTTGCGTGTTTTTACCGTTATAGAAATACACAGATTTCTCCCTAACCACGGATAATAAATTGTCACGGCGTCGAATATCGTTTACGATACGTCGTTCATTTACTGCAACGATCCGATAACTCGAAATCTGCGACGATTTTGTTGATATTTTGTTAGTATCTTGCAGTGCTTTACGACTTTGGAGAATAAAAATTTGTTACTCGTACAACTAAACGAGCAGAGATCCGTTTCACCTACTGGATATTCTAACCGGTACTAACAGTACTACGCATTGAATGTTTCAAGTGATATTTTACGAGTATTTCTGCATATCGCGTACGTTCTACCCATTCTTCCGTCTTCGATAATTTATAATGTTCTCCCATTCGATAATAACGATAGTAATAATAATAATGATAATAATGATAAATATTTAAACGATCGTAGAGAATAAAAGCTTGAAAAGCGTGGCCGGTCGTTGTTTCCTCTCACATCATAACAGCGATAACGACCGCGGGTTTCGCGTTGTTGAACACGTTGAATAAACTGGAAACATTCGTAGAAGTTAATTCGCTGTAAGGTCAATATTTGGCGGCAAAGCTGCAAGTTTTTTTCATTTCTTCTGCCGACGAGCCAGAAAATCACGAGTAGCGAAACCGAAGGCAGGTGTGTCGTTAGCCGGAGATGAGATTAATTCGACTTGTTTTGCGGTGAACACGATAGAAGCCACATTTGCATCGTTCTTCGCGTAATTACGACGATACCGCGGCGTTCATCCTTAGAGCGAACTCGTAGTTAAAGGTAAGTTGGAGGATGTTGCACTCAAAGTTTCCAACTACTTCGCGTAGGCCTGGTTCCATCTCAATGGGGCTTACGCGTCTCGAACCTCCTCGACAAATATTTCTTCTTCTTTTTCTCCCTCCTCCCTTCTCGTTCCCTGTATTTTTCTGTCCGATTTTTTAAATTAGACATCCGCCGACAATTAGGTCGCGTGGGCTTAATTAAAAATCCGTTCTACTTTCGAACGAGGCTCTAACATCGTCATTAAGTCCGACAATCTTCGACGTTTCACTGGTAATTACACAGACCGTGTTACTCGCAAAGTGTCCTCGTCGTTCTTACCGCGCTTTTGTGAATCTCGCTTCGACGACTGTCGATACAACGACGAGACGTTGCCGCGTGTCGATTAGGCAAGAAGATATCCTCAACGGTTACGAATTGATCCGTCTCGTCCGCGTACGGATCTACCTGTTCGTGATTTTCGTTCCTCTCTCGTCACGCTCGTTTCGTAGTATCGCGAAAACACGAGATTTTTCCCGTCCGTTTCAACAACGTGCGCAACGTTCTGTGCATTTTTACAATTTTACGTTGCCCATAAATGCGTAAACACCCGCAGGCTATTAATATGCAAACGTTTCACGAAAGAAAGCCCTCGGATCCGATAACGTCGTATTATAAATTTCATGCCTCGAAATAAACTACGTATTATTGCGACTGACGGCATTTCGCCGTATCTTATCGTAAAAGTGACGCAGCTGTTATTTCACTCTTGAACGCGTATCTCGTCTTTGTACGAAAGAAATCCTACTTAAAGAAGCGCGTGTTTTCGGATCCGAGAATTATTAGTAGAATGGCCGCGAACTTGGCGAAAGTTAGGAAAGAGCGGCGCGATCAAACTGTAATTACTACGACCGGCAGGCCCAGGGACGGTACTTTGCGAATCGCTCTTTTATAATCTCGTCAATTAAAAGAGCAATCGGAACTCGAGCCAGCAGCAGACGGCTGTCGGTACGACTTTCGCCAACTTTGATCTAGTCGCCTGCTCTCGTCGTAAATACGTGATAAGTCGGCAGAACCTGTTGGATCGCGTACGACCGTTCGCGTGTCAGCGAAACGAAGACGACAAGAAGATCCTCCACCGTGCACGCCTTTCTAACGTCTTACTTTCGCGTGATTCTTATCGACGTTGTTCACGAACGAGAAAGAGACGCCTTGGTCTCGACGCCAATATCGACAACACGGAGATCGAAGAAAGGACGAGTCGGAATCGCGTCGCAGCTCTGTCGAGCGGAACGGCAAGCTGACCCATATTCAAATTCTTAAGACCTGGATGCACGCAACGTCGAGAAAGTCGATACAGGGAGTGGCAGCGTTCGCGACGAATCTGTGCACAACTTTGAAGAAGCGTGGCGCGAAAGGCCGATTCCGCCCTACGGTTATCGCTCATGACGCCTCATGATCGCTCGTCACATTCGCACGAATCTTTTGCAGTCTCTGTACGGGATTTCGACGTGTCGTTCTTTTATGACCCGAACAGTACATTTGCTCGTCCAGGGACGTTGGTATTTTCTACCTGCCAAGTTGTAGACTTTACAATGCGGACCCCGCCAAGAGGCTAACCAACGCCCTAAGTGCTAGACGGATCCGCTGTAAATCTTCACGACGCGGACGTCGTCAAGAGGCGTCGTAGCGCCCTAAGTGCGCGACGGGTCCGCTCTAAGAAGAGCATCTGGTATTAATCAGTAATAGCAGTCGCGAGATCGATAGGAATAGATCCCCATCTCGTGGACACCATAGGGAGAAGAACGCCCTTGGACGGGACCAAGGGTAGGGCCCAAGGAGCCAAGGAAGAAAGGGCGTGTTCCAATAGCTCTTAGCCAGTCAGTCTTGCGACAACCTTCGACTCAAACAGTTTTCATTCGGTTCTCACGCAGTTCGCACTCGGACTACGCGCAACCTACATTCACTCTGAACACACAGTGTTCCCAGTGCAATTACGCGGTTATGTATTCCTTGTGTCCACCTAAACAGCGCGAATAAATCAAATAAACAGTACGTCTATCTTCGTCGTTACTCTGCCTTCACCCTGAACGTTAACAGCGTTCACGGTTGGCGATGTCAAGCAATCAAAGTTGAAACTGATTGGTCGCCACCTAGTTGCAAGATCGCGACAGACTCCGTGGAAGGAAAGTCCGGTGTTCGTTTCGCTTCTTCCGCGAAATGTATTGGCGAAGCGTGGTTGAGAGATCACGAGGGTGGGTCGGCGACGACGCGACGCGACGACACGCGGACAGCGAAGAAAAGCTGGCGCAAATTTCGCTCGGTTCGCTCGGTAGCTCGGCTCCGTTAACGAGCACGATTAAGGTGCGAGAATCGTTGGCATCTCGGTCGGGGAAGGTTGCTGCTCGGTTGGTGCGCTCGAACCTTGGACGCGAGTAAGCCGGAAAGTCGGTTGAATTCTGTCAGATTCAGCCGACTGTCGTGTCATCTAGCGGCGAAGAGCGCGCTCCTCGTTCTTCGGGTACTTTCAACGGGTCTTCTTCCATTGTTTCCTTCGCCGGCGCGGTTTCTTTTGTCCTCGTTATCGTTCGAGTTATCCGGCAGGGCGGCGCCAATTATATCGGCGACCGTGAGCCGTGTTCACGGCCGACAATAGAAATCGCCCACAGACCTTCCCGCCCCTCGAGTCGTCCGTACGCCGCCACGACTCGGCCTCTCATTCTCTTCCGTTACCCTTTCCTTCGAGTTCGCCTCCGTGACAAACAATTTCTCCCTCTTCGCCATCGCTTTCGCCGATTACCATCGACAATACGCGCGGCGACGAGAACCTCCTTGCTAACGCCACTGCCTCCGTCGATTCGTGGATTGCCCCTTCTCGCCGAGTCCACCGGAACCGGCACTTTCCGATCCAGTGTCAAAAAAAAAAAAAAAAAAATACAACCGCGAATCACTCGACGAAAGAAACTCGTTGCTTTCTCTCCTCCCTTCCTTGCTTCTTTCCTTCTTCCCTTCGTTCCTGCCTTGCGTCTGTTTCTTCCCTATCTCGCACAGAGTCGTCATTGTCCTATCCTCTGGATGCTCGTAATCGGCAACGCCAGTGGGAATCGGCTATGATCGAAAGTAAGACAGAGAGAGAGAGAGAGAGAGAGAGAGAGAGAGAGAGAGAATCCTTTAATGGATAATGCTCATCGGTAACCGAAAATAAATTTCATCGTGGATAATAGTTATTTGATAAGTAAAAAAGAAAAAAATGTCACCGATAATGGTTATCAATAATAAAAAAAATTCCGCAATGTACAACGGTTATCGGTAACCTAAAAACAAACGGTCCCGTCATCGATAACGGTTATTCGTACCTAACAAAAAAATTCCCGCACCTATACCGCTGGTCACAAATAATCAAAAACAATTTTGACCGTTTATAATCGTTATTCGTAACGAGAATACTAAAACTGGCGTTGCGATAACATCGAAACTTAGTATCCTTCGGCTACTTTATTTGTTGGAAAGTTTCCTCCATACACCCTTATAAATTATTGTATATAAAATACCTTTTTCAAAATTCGCGACTCGCTCTTTTCGAAGCCGATCGTATCGTCTTTTTTTTAAAGCCATCTGTTGCTAGCAACGCAACATCGACGATCGTCGACGATACACGACCGCCGTATCGTTGCACGTTATCTTCCGCGACGAGAACCTTCTCGCCAACGCCGTAGTCTCCGTCGATTCTCGGATTGCCGGCTTTTTGCCGAGTTCTCCATCCCCTCGCCATCCCAACGCAAAAATAATACAGCCGCGTCGTCGCTCGGTTTACCGAGTTTTCGATCAAAACCCGACAAGAAAAACTCGCGCCGCTTCTTCTCTCGTCCCCTTCCCCTCTTGCTCTTCTTTCGCCGGATTCTTCTTTGCCTCGCTGCACCTACAGCGAAGAAATTGCAGAGTATGGAAATTCTCGCAGCGAAGCGAAAAGAAGAGGGACAAGTTTCCGCGACGTCCGAGGGATCGTCGGAAGACCGATCTGCCGGCTCCATCCGTTTGCGCGAAGTCGCTTTAGATAACGACAAAGCGATGGATTTCCTGGGATACGGAGCAAGAATAAAGCATCGGGCGAAAGAAACTAGCGGAGAGGAGACAAGTGTCGGGAAACGGGAGAATCAATTTAGGAGGGCGCTTTGTTTTATCGTTCTCATCGATTATATCGAAACGAATCGCTATCTTATTGGTCTTATAACGGATTAATCAGCAACAGGTGAGCGTTGATTTGACCGTTTTCAACGTATTTGTTTGAAATTTCAGAGACCGCCGCACAAGGAAAAGTGGTTTTACCAATCGAAACGACGAGAGACCCATCGGATTATTCGAGCGTTGGAATTGCCAACTAAATTCTAACGATACACGAATCGATGTAAGCGATAAGAGCGGCGATATTTCGTCGATTAGACGAACGGCCGTTCTGAAAGCCCGGTTGCCTGGTCGTGAGCGAATCACGTTTCGGGATGAGGGACGAACCTTCGGTTCCCCGTGTAAATCCCTTCCGACGTGGTACGGAAATAATAACGAGCGGCGGCGTGCGCGCTGCAGGCTCCCCGGGGAATTTAAAAATCGGTCGAAGAGCAGCGCGCATAAATAACGCTTAGGATCGAGCGAAAAAATAATACCCACTCGGTGGTCCAGTTCGCCGCATCTACATTTTGATGGGGGAACGTGACTGGCAGGACCGAGGCCGGAGAGGAAAAATTCGAGACGATGCGATGGTACGGCGAGAACGAACGTAGCGGGCAGGCCGATCAGAAAATTTGCCCGCGTCGAAATCGATTAAGAGTCGGCTTTCCTATATTCGAAAGTTGGATCGTTCGAAGCGCAGATATTTCACGAGTAAAATATTCAGGATAACTTTGCCGGGAAACAAGATAGGTTTATGCGGTATCTTGGGAGCTTATCCCCGAGCAGCTTATCGGGGCGAAAGTCGACAACCTGGCGTGCGGCGTTCCTTGGTTTCGCGACCTTCTCGAGCGTGTTTCCGCGCGATGAAAATCTTTCCGCCAGCTTTTCGGGGGAACACGCCATTCGGTGACAACCACGCGCTTCTCTAAATCGCAATCTTCTCCGTCAGAAGCTAGAAAGAGGGAGGCTAGACTGAGAGTGAGAGAGAGAGAGAGAGAGAGAGAGAAAGGTCGAAAAAGAAGCGGGGAAGGTCCGGGTCATTCTGCCAATTTTCTTTTCGTGCAACTGCCCTTTTCTTTTCATCGCCTCTCTTTCTTCTTCCTTTTGCTTCTCTTTTACCCACCGACGCGACGACCGGCCGGATTTCAACTTTCGTTCCCTATGGAGACGCGAACGGCCGCCCCGGACTCTTCCGAAACGCTTGAAAACTTTCAATCGGAAACAACGCTGGGATTGTATATCGGCAGGAGCGTGGACCGGCGACGACCAGGACGACGACGTCCGTGGAGAGAAGTACGTTCGGAAAATGTACAAACTACGCGGCCAGTCGCAGAATTTTCAGCTTGCAAAGATGAAACGCGTACGGATCTCTTGGGAATCGATTCAACGACGAATCGACGCAACGACGAACGATATCGGTAAATGGCCGAGTTATAGATCGAGTAATTCGTGACTTTCCGTTAAATAGCACGCTCTCGCGTAGCTCGTAATTCGCAAGACGTTCAAAGATAATTCTATTCTAATTAATTTATTTAATGAATTTATCTAATGAAATTTTTCCACGCGATGCTGATTCACTGGTCAGAAGCTATAAGTCTAACGAATACGCTGGAAAGAACAGTTTGCGAACTGTAAAAAGGATGTTTCTTTGTACGCGGGGGAAAGAGAATGGATGCCACACGGTGGTAATGGTAATTACGCTCGACGAAACAGTAGCGGAACATCGCGGTACGCAAGCCTTGCTTTTTTGCCCATTGGTTCTTCTTTACCAGAGACGGGTACATACGCTGGCGGAAGGAATTAAACTGGCATTTTTCAGAGTGGAACGTTGCCTCGGTTGCGAGATTTCCGTCGCTGCCGTTCCGGCCCGGATCGAGCTTTAAAAGCTTTTGCGCGACGATCGTGTCATCGGTCGGTGGAAAATTTGCGATCGGCTGACGAGGCGGAAACAGGAATTAATACGTTGCTGTCGGGGCAGCGCGAAACGGAAGCTCAATAAGGAACGGGCCAATAAACTACACTGGTCAAAATCCGCCGTAAAAGTCCCGTGCAAGCGAGCTTTCATAATTCAATCGCATGCGGTGACGCAGCTGCAGAGCCACGCTTCCGTCCTCGATGTACAAGGTGTCCCGTATAACGTAGCGCGTTATCGATCGAGAAGCGATTCCGCGTGGAAAATCAAGCGGGCAAACGTAGAATAACAGTTCTTTTTTTTTTTTTCGCCGAGCCCTTCTTCGTTTCCCGTGAAACGAAATTCGTAGCTTTATCCGGTACGCGTTTAAGCTATATTTTCTTGAAAGCGAGCGCAACGATCTCTTGCCGAGCGTCTCTACCCGTGTTAATCGGTAATCGGCTGAGTCGAGAAATTGAAAAACCGACTACTCTGAGGAGGACAGTAAAAATTCTATTTCACGCTTTCCACTTATCTTTCGCTCTCTGACCGCTCTATCGAATCGCTCTCTGGCCGCTGCTAGCATCACGCTAGGTTATACGGGTCACCCTGTATACGCGTATGTAAATGCATGCGCGTACGTGTGTACGTACGTTTCGTAGAAGACGAATAGCACGTGTACGTGTACAGAGGACCGCCTTACGTCATTTCGAGAGAAATCGATCTATGGGAAATTGGCTGCGTTTGCGGAAAGAGAGGTCCCTCGACCCAGCGACGAACACGTAAATCGCTCGAAAACGCAAGT
Source organism: Bombus waltoni (assembly GCA_014737395.1). Classification (NCBI taxonomy): domain Eukaryota; kingdom Metazoa; phylum Arthropoda; class Insecta; order Hymenoptera; family Apidae; genus Bombus; species Bombus waltoni. The sequence goes on from JACXII010000014.1 coordinate 3,478,443, forward strand.
GGACGAGAATACGTCGGTGAAATTGGAGAATTAAATTCGACAGGAGGACGAGTAGAAAGCCCGAGACGATGTACTGGTACGAGTCGGCGATGCTATGCGCGTAAGAACTGTTTCCCTTTGGCGGACTTTGTGAACTTGGCCGGGCTAACTCTCGCGGGATAAGTTTTTCTTCGAATTCCTCGCGTTCAAAGGGGAAAAATGAGAGAAACAGAATCGGGAAATCGAGAAATTAAAGTTATATTACGGAAGATCGGAAGAAAAATTGCTTCGTTTCGCGCGCCGCGCAAATTTCTTCCTCTCCTTCTTCTCCTTCTTTCTCTCCTTCTTCTTCTTCTTCTTCTTCTTCTTCTTCTCGTTCTACTTTGCTCGAGTTTACGTACGACGGAACCTACATCAAGCAGCGAGTTCAATTTTTGTTGTAGCCGTAGAAAATGATTAAACTCGCGACTTCGATCCCTCGTTAAAGCTTTCTACAATGTTCTAACTTCGTCCGAGTTTTAATTAACGAGTACGGACCGATGCAATTTTTTCCGCGAAGCCGGCTCGAGTGGCCAGAAAACGGGAACGCGTACGAAGAGACAGCGAGAAAGCGAAAATTCGAACGCAGGCTGTCGTCGTCGTGGCGTGGTCGTTCGGAAAGTGTCGCGAGAAAGCTGCCGCGCGATCGGCCGTGATCGACAGCGCGTATTTCGCGAGTCGCGAAACGAGGTTAATGCGAGACGCTAGGAGTTGGAATAACGTCACGATGCCAGCAGCAGGTGGCGCGATACCGTATGGGGAGGGTCTGGTCGTAATATTCGAGCTATCCCCTCAAGAACGATTCGTGCCACCTCGTCTTAACGAGGCCTTGCATCAAGTGGCTTGGTTTCGAGTACCGGCTCTAGGGGATTAGGCTCTAAAGACCAAAACTCGTCTCGCGTTCGAGACGAGACGGAAGGCGGAGGGAGGAGCAGCGACGTTGCGAGAAAGCCAGCCTAAATCGTCTTTTGATCTTGTAATTAATTCTGCTCGCATTACGCTCGTCCGGAAGAAACGAAACCGGGGCGGCTCTGGTATTCGCCATGGGGCAGGTGGGTCATTAACCAAAGAGAAAAAAGGACGAGAGAGAAGCCGTAGGCGTAGGGGGCGGTGGGTGCCGTTGCGGCAGACGGAGAAACCAGAAGAGGAGCGTCTGAACGGTAACAACGAGGGAAGAAAGGGCAACGAGCCCACCGTGGCTTTTCGTTTCGACCGACGTCGATAGCTCTCTCTTATCTTACCTCGTTCTTATCAATTAATCGGAAGCGGTACACCTTTATGCATGTTTGATGGAACGATTTATGGCAGAGCTTGAATTTATTCAGCCGATTACAATATCGTGAATATAAAGTGCGCGCGGGCAAATTTATCGGCGGAGAATTGATATTGAAACGGAGAAGGAGAGAGAGAGAGAGAGAGAGAGAGAGAGCGTTGGAGGAAGAAGAGGAAGGGCGAAGGGGCGGATAAAAGAGAACGAACGCCGACTGATCGGAAACTCAAAGTTTACCAATGTTTTTCCATTTCAATCGTGCCCGCTTTTCAGGGACGCGGGTATTTCCGTACGAAGCATTTCCATCGATCAATTATTTCGCCGAGGCTTCGAGGAGGTCGCTACACATCGTACGCACGCACACACACGCGCGCGCGCGCGCGTCCTCTCAGAGAGTGGGAGTAGTTTCATCGGAGTAGGACGAGGGTGTATTATGCCAAAGAGCAATCGGTTTAAATGAAACGGCTATAGCTCGCGTTACGTTGCATTCCTACCCATCGGCATACTTTCGCGAAACAAAAATAAAAGCCGCGACGATCGGGATAAGGCGACGTCGGTTGCCTTTCTATTCCTCGAAGCGGGTAAACGACGCGAACGACGCACGAGTTTACTGGCGGCTGCCTTTCACAGATGGATCCCCAGACGAGTTTCAAAGGAATCGAAATACGTCAGAGGAAAACCGGAGGAAGGGTCACCGATAAATGCTCCGTGCGTTTAATCCGCAACAGCGTGGGTGGAAAAGGAAAACGACAAGGGGAATCTCGAGATTCTTCCCCGTTCGATGGTTTCCCACGCGACGTATACGTTTCGCGAAAACGCGTAACGACGCGGCCGGATTTCCGTTCGAGCGTTCAACCACCGAATACACGGCACGACGACTACTGTTCGCGCGAGCGATCGCGCCGTATCGCTCATTTTAGAACGCATCCGTGTATCTCGCGTTTCCGTTAGCCGGGAAACTACCTGGCGAAACCGTTCTTTTCCACGCAAGCCGCGCTCGTTGGATTTCTCAGGCTGCGCGAAAATCCTGCGGAAATAGCACGAAAATGGCCCCGAAAGACGGCCGAATAACGATTTGCAAACAAACGAGGAGTCGGTAACGCTCGTATTTGCGTTTCCACGTTTCCTTCCCGCGCGTGTATACACGCGGGCCCCGCGGTAGCTTCGACTTTTTTACGAACAGCGACGCGAAACCGGAGGAAATCGGACACGGAGAAGGTTCAACCGGGTCACGATTACGTTTCCACGATTTCCTCAAAGAGAATCGGTCGCCGCGTCGAGGAGCGTCGTCCGTCAAACATATCGCCGGCCGGATACACGGTCCAGGTTTCGTACGATTCGCGCGATCCACGCTCCACGAGCCATGATCTATGGCTCGTGATCCATGGTTCGTGATCCAGGCCGCCGAGTCGAGTACAAATGCGTCACTGGCGGAGAGACAGAGAGCCGGCGGGAGGACGCAGATTCGCGCAGCCAATTGGGAACGCGGCAGTTGCGTTGGCTGCGAAGATAGGGTGGATTTCGGAAGTACATTTTCCGAGCGAAAAGCGAAAGTGACGGTGAATTGGCGTTATCGATGGCAAGGTAAATGGAGGGACAGAGAAGAGAACACGGATGATTAAAGTGCAAAACCTCGTACGTTGATATTCGGCAATTTAATGGAAGAGACGCGAATAAAAAGTTGGATTATGCGCGAGGGAAAATACGGCGTGGACGATCTGCCTCTCGCGAGCCGGCAATTAGGGAATTCCAGGATGGCTCGATGTTTTCGTAGGATCGCTTGTTTTCCTTCGATCGATTTCTCGATTGTTTGCGACGAGCAACTGAATTCTCATCGCGCCGCTCGGGGTGCGCCGAAACGCCAAGAGAACGATCGCGCATTTGCTCGCAATAATTTCATCGAGAATCGGCCGAACGTTTGAAACAACGGCAGTAGTCGGAGCAGCGACACCGATGGCACGGTAGCGGTAGCCGTAGCCGTTGCAGAGTAGCGATGGAAGGCGGATAACGTGGCGTATTCCAGCGTCCAATTTTCCGTCGGCGAATAGGAAATCCAGCGACTCGGAGAAGCCGCTAAATCATCGCTACACCGTCCGAATCTATTGCCGGATAACCGATAGCGACGGTTGCACGCCGCTATTGCAGACAGGTTGCCGATCGAACGATACTTGGCTCGCTCTTCCTGTCCGGGATTTCCAACTGTCGTTCTTTGCGTCCCGAACAGCGCATTGCCTTATCCAAGGAAGTTGGTATTTTCTATCCGCGCAGCTGTAAATGTGTACAATGCGGATCTCGTCGAGAGGCACCCTAAGTGCGCGACGGGTCCGCTCTAAGAACAGCGTCTGGTATTAATCGGTAATACCGGAAGAGGGATACGTACGAAGCTCGTGAGTAACCAGAGTGGTAAGACTGTATTCCCAGCGCGCGGACACCATCGGGAGAAGAACACCCTTGGACGGGTCAAGGAAGAGAGGGCGTCTTACGATAATAGTTTTTAGCTAGGCAGTCTTACACTAACCGTCGACTCAAATAGAACTCACGCATAGACCAGGCTCAGGCTACCCGCAACTTACGTCCATTCTCTCTCAGTGTTCTCAAGCGTACCACGTACATATACCTTCGTCGTGAGCATCTGAATATAGCGAACAAATACCACAATCATTGTACGTGTCTCCATCGTTATAACACCTCCACCCTGAGCGTTAGCGTCGTTCAAGGTTCGCGATATCAACCAATCGGTTGCAAATGGCTGGTCGTCGTAGAGTCGAAGATCGCAGCACTTCCGATACCGACGCGACCGAGGATCGACCACGGGGAACGATGCGCGGCGAGCGTATTCGACTTTTAAACCGCGTTGCAGTTCTAAGGGGAAAATGCAACGCAATCGAAAATCAGCGCGCGAATGCTACACGCTTGCGCGAAATAAGTGCAAATATCGAGAGTTCGATTGCAAATATTCGACGGCCCATTAGCTAATTAATCCGGCGCATTAGAGAAAATGCCAAACGGGCTACTCGCATCGAGGTTTACGGGAAAATCGCGGCGGGTCGTTGAAACAGCGAAGCAAGCGGGATCGTGCGTGCAGGCGAGCGCGTAGACAACCGGCGCGGCAGAGCGGTTTCGGCGATCGCGGTTGAAACGGACTCGCTGGCTAATGGACATCCGGTATTTCTCGTTGGATTAACCTCGAATAGCCAGAAGAGGGGGGGAACATGGAGCAATAGCCGGGGAGAGAATAAACGAGAGAAAGAGAGGAGGTCGCGTTGCCAGGTTCGCGTGCACGTCGTCACCATCGCGAGTCGATTCTTTGGATTTTCCCCTGCGATTTCGTTCGTGTCGCTCCTCTCTCTCTCTCTCTCTCTCTCTTTCTCTCCTTTTCTTTCTACGTTTCTGCTGCAGCCGCGAGAATCTTTCCACGGTATAATCTCTCGTTTTATGTAAAAACCGGGGAAACTGCCACGACGCTGGTTTAATCTTTAGATCGGATCTTTTGAATCGCGGCAAGATATGCACGACGCAAGCAAGAAAAATCTTGAAAAGTAAAAGAGAAAAACCGATCGCGAAGCAAACGACAGCGGAAAAACGAGCACCGAGTTTCGCGATTATGCGAGCCGCGTTACGCGTTCTTCTTAAACGCAAGCTTTCGACTGTCCCACGGTGAACCGTCGCTGCAACAGGGCTAACGACGAAACGTTGCAGCGTGTAACCAGTTTACGAACAGCGGTACGTCGCGCGTTAATCCTCCCGTCGGCGGCCACGAAGAATCGTCGCAGTTCCGAAAAGCAAGGCGAAAGAAGAGTCGGTTTTCTCGCGCGATTCTTCGCGACTTTTAATCCTACGATCGCGCGAAATTTAATAAGTAACAGGCAGAAAGAAAGCTGGCGGTCGTTACTATGCCGGGCGCGGTTCGCCCCGTTGAAAGTTTTCGCGTGGCGTGTGGAAAGAAAGAACGTAGCCGGTTTGGGAAGGCACGCGAAAGCATTTTCCTCGGGGCTTTCAGAAGGAGAGGGTTCGCCGGAAGGAGGCAGCGCCCGTAAATACGTCGATTCAGCGGCGTGCTCGCATTCTTAAGTAATTCATAAGAAGCCAGCTCCCACGAATGGTTTTATTTTTCTTTCTCCTCTTTTCGCCAACGACCCGGACATTCGACGGTTTTTAGCGTTTCATTTAGCGGAAACAAAAATTTTACCGCGTGAATACCGTACGTACGGGCGGGTTGAAATAACGGACCCGGCGCCGAACAGATTTCACGCGGACTCTCGCGCAGCTTCCAACCAACAGCGAGAAAGTTGCTCGCCTCGTGTTTTCCATTTCCTTGGTTTCGCGAGACGGCCAGAGCGACGGAGAAATTCAAATACGCAAAAATGTACGCGGATGATATTTGAAATTATTCAAAGTAGACGTCGCGGCGGTATTTACAGGGTGAAACGATCCTCCGCTTGGATCGCGCGTCTTCGTTTCGTCGCAGAGGAGCATCGACGAGCGAAAGAACTCGACCGCAACCTGAACGTCCCTTTCTATCCTTCCTGCTTTCAGATCAACGCACGGTGGACACGGAGATACGCTTGCAGCCGCACGTACCGCTTCTCGTGGAAAACGTCTCAAATCGAAAGCATCGAAGAACGAAACGACTTTCGCAAAACCCTATTTCCGCGGGTTATTTCGTCGCACGAGAGAGAAACGAGTAGTAGGCGTAGTACGGTACTCTACCGTGCGTTTGGTTATTCGTCGTTGCGCGGGTAATAGCTGTTGGCAAACGTATTCCTTTTCGCTTTTAATACGGGCAAAGTCGTGGAACGGGTCGTAGCGAGGCTTTCGATCGAGAGAAATTGGGGCCAGAACGTCGCCGGTGGTGCCGCGACGAGCAAGGAAAAAGGTATAGGAAGAAGGAAGCTGCAGACAAGCGTGGCAAAGCGCGGAATCTCTCCATCAAAAGCTCAACAAAAGCTTGCTCAGGGCTTCGGCTTGCCGGCGAGGAAAGGAAAAGAGGGATGAGAAGGCGAAAGAAGGGGATGTGCCAGAGAATGCCAGCTAATGTCTGAGACGCGTCAGTGAATGGGAGGCGAAGGGAGCGGCGGGAGAAAGCGCGGAAAAAGGCAGTCGGCGGAAAAAAAGTATCCGGGAGGAGAAAAGGTGGCAAGCGCGCGGAGAAAATGGACGCGCTGAATACCTTAAAACACTCGCGAACCAGCTTTATTGCATTAAACCGGAAAAACACTGTGCGTAGTGGGTGGGGATGAACGCGGCGCAAAGGGGAGCAAGGAACCGACTAAACGGACTTCGTTAAGCCCGAAACTCGATCGAATCTCTTTCGTTTCCGTTGCTCGATCGTTCCTCTCGAATCTCCGGCCGCTGGCCCGAATCGGCCAACGATTTCGAATTATCGAGACGAAAGAAAGTAGTTCGAAGACGGAGGCAGAGAAATCGCCGCGGGGGGAAAAATGGAGAAACGGGGTAGTCTGCCGGGACGTTAAACGGTTCGCGAAAGGCCGAGGCCGAGGCAGGGTATTACGCGCGGAAAGAACCAGACGTCTTTCGTGTTACGGTCAATCAGAGCTCGTTAAGCTCCGAGCGTAATAAGCTCGTTCGTTCGTTCGTTCGTTCGTTCGTTCGTTCGTTCGTTCGTCGGTTCGTTCCGAGACTTTCCAAGGTTATGAAGCGATAGTTGCACGATGGACGTTGCGGTGGCTTTCGTGGCGTTCGACAAAGTGGGACGAGTGCCGGTAACCACGGCGAACGCGACTCGAAAGCGCTTTAACGACCCCTTAATCTTCGACCCGTTCGAATCGATGATCGAAAAACTATCGACGAAGTCGATTGACGAACCAGCGGCGTGGAGAGCCGGCCGATCTCGAAAGAGAAATTAACGTTACCCTCCGTCGTCGCGCGTACCTGCAGGCTAAAGGGACAAGTTGGCGCGTTGAAAAGTCGGTTGGTCGGCCGGTGGTTGGCGGAATCGCATCGATGTCTCGGTTATCAAGAATCCTGTCGGGGAGACGAAGCTACGTGGAAAGCCTGAGGCTAGCATATTTTGAGGAGAATGAAAAAACATTGTTCCCTCTGAGAGAAACGATAGATAGATCGTGGCGAGGAGGCGGGGACGGAGGACAGCGACGAGAGCCGGCTCTCGAGCACTCGGTCCTTTTTATTATTCATGAAAATCGTGCTGTCGCTGCTTTCTCGCGGCTGTAAAGCTTAGAGAAAACTCTCCGCGAATTAAAGCACGGCCGTGTATCGAGCAGGCTATTTTACAGGGACGAGGGCGACCTTGTTTGCCGGGACTCGCGTCACCTGACATTTTTGCGTTGTTTTTACACGCTGTATCGATTCTGTTTTCCAGCGCGGCGCGTTCAGTTTTCGTGAAAAACGAAAAAAAAAAAAAACAGAGAAAGAAAAAAGAGAAAAGTAAAAAAAAAAAAAAAAAAGGTAAAAAAGAAAAAAAAATATAGCTCGCCAGAGGAAACACATCGGGCGGTTGAAATTCACCAAGGATCGTCCACCACGTTCTCCATTGACAGTGACGGACAACGACGGAGGGAGAGAAGGAGCGCGACGACGACGTTTCCCTGTAATTTCGTTGTCGATCCGATAGAAGAATCGGCGGATCCCTGGAACGCGCGTATCGTTAACGAGCCGACGAGGTGGATTCGACGTATCGAGACGAACGAAGAGGCGAACGAAGACGCTATAAAAGACACGGCCGGAGAGAAAGAAAGAAAACGATTTACGAGATAGAAGAAGGAGCCGTGAAAGGGGGGAAAGAGGTTGAAAGGGAAGAACATAAGCCTGCAGGTTGTGGGCAACCAGTCGTGAAAGCTGGAAGAAAACGAGTAACGCTGAAACTACTTCACGGCGGTTGTAGTCGGTACGAAGGGAAAAGGATGTTTATTTGTACTTCCTACACCCGGACGTCCGTCCTCACGGGTCGTAGAAAATGGCCGGTGGAGGGTTCCATCTTTCTTTTCATCGTCCTGCGACCTCGACCCACCGTTCCTCTCTTTCTCTGGCCCTTTACGGCTGCTGGTCGTTCTCGTTGTTGCCGCCGAGTCTGGCTCCTCTCGCCGCTACTGCCTCGTTTTGTTCGACCTGACATATTTTTCGAAGGCTTTTGTGCCGCTGTAAGGACGATGGTGGCAGGAGGAGGAGGAGCAGCAGCAGCAGTACCAGCCACGACAGAGAGAAAGAAAGAAAGAAAGAGAGAGAGAGAGAGAGAGAGAGAGACAGACAGACAGAGAGGAGGGGGGGGGGGAGACAGAGCGGGGAAAAAAGGTAGTAGAAAAAGTGGAGCGAACCGAAAGACCGTGAAAAGGGCATCGCACGCGGTCTCATCCCGACAACGCCGACAATGGAAAAATTCAGGCTCGTAGAATGATTTGTTTGTTCGTTAAAAGCAAAGCAGCCGATGATTCGCGATCGATTCGCACCGCGGCGCGCAACGTATGGCGGCGATCGATATTCTTTCTTTCTTCTCGCGTGTGCCTTTGCTTTCTCGTGTTCTTTATCGCCTTTACCACCTTCTTGCAATCTATCTAAGAACGAATCGCGACCTGGGCCGCGCGTTTTATTATCGGTCGCGTCTTCCAAACGCGAAACGAGCCGATAGGAAACGGCGAATTATTCACTGTCACCGTTTAGGCGGGCAAGTTGGACGAGTAACGGGGCTAAAAGCGAATCGCCGTCGATTCCGTTTTAACGGCCGTAACGATCGTTACGTGGCCGTGTGAAACGGCGATCCTTTTAAAGTGATTGGCGGAACCACTGGCCACGGCAACCCCTCTCTTTTAATTCGCTTTTTGCGCTTTCCTCTCTAACCCGCAACCGAGTGCTCCAACTTGCCTTCCTTCGTGCCTGGAAATTACTACTCGATGCTTTTGCTTGCCCGACAATCCGGTAAAACCGCGCCAACGTTGTCCAGATGCGAAGATTGAAAAGCGTTACCGATCCTCTTTTCTTTCTCTGCCTCTTTCTTCCCCTCCGCCGCTGCCACGGCAACGTTTCAAAATTTATGTCGCTGCCGTCTCGTTTTCGATAAAAACCAAACCTTTCTTTCGCTCTTCTGGTTCCTCGTTCCAAGGTTCGATTCTAGAACACGCCCAAAGACCAACGGCAATTGCGCCGATTCGCGACGATTCTACCGGAACTCGTTCCCGTTTTCACCCCTCCCCCTCCCCTTCCTCTCCTTCTTTCCACTTTTTTCGTCGTCTTTTTGCCGATCGAAGGAGCGTCGAAATTGTCTCGGCTAATTTGCCGACGCCCCGTGCCGCCGCCGACTCAATGAAAATACGCGCAATATCCAGGGCGTTCGTTCGTATAAATGTATTAAATTTCGTCGATAGAGAAACGGTAATAGAGGAAAGTAGCGGCAACTCTCCGCCGTTAGATCGTTTTTTCCAGTCGGTTTTATCGGACGGCAGAGCGCAGTCCGATCATGCCTGGAGATTACTACTTAATACCTGCGCTCGAGCGGGGCCGTCGAGTGGAACAACCCGCGTACGGGTCAGACACGGCGACTGAAACCCGTTAGCGCGGGTTACCGGTTTAATGGACTTTAATATCGATCGCGGTCCGATGTTGAAATTGTGCCACGAACGAATTTTAGATTATATCCCAGAGACGAGCTACGGCGCGTTATATTGGCCGCTTGAATAACGGCTGTCCATAAACCGTGTTTACTACTTCGATCGGTTCGATGAATCTGAAAATCCAGCAATTTATGCTTCCAACACCTGATTTCTTCCCCTTCCCCTTCCACTTCCACTTCCTCCCTCTGCGCCGCCTTCGAGTTTTTCCCATCATCGTGCCGTATCACGCCGCGTGGAAAATCGCCAGCGAAAATCATTCGTTCTCGCGCGTTCCTTCCGATTGTCCCGGCAAACACGATTTACCTCGTTCGTCCACGGACGCGCCCGCGTTTCATCCAACAAACAGCCGGTAACATCACGATAAATACACCTATCTGCCAGGGAACAAGATGCGTATCGGTTTTTCTATGTACGATCGAACCACGCTTTACAAAGGGGTGGGGGCGGGGGGTTATCGCGCGGAGTAGCGTGGCGAGAATCAGCCTGGTTGCGCGATCGAAATTCGAAAGGGACGTCGATCTACTATTACTTTCGAACAGCCGAGTAAAAACGATCGTCGGCGCGCGTACTATCGTAAATGAAATTTCTGACGGTTTTCGTTCGTTTTCTCGCTCTGCCAATGACCGCGCACGAGTTAGTATTATGCCAGATGGACGAAGGACGAGTAAACCGTGTATATCCGATCACCGCACGAGCGACGCGATTTTTCCGACTAGCTAGTTTAAAGCAACGCAGATGTTACACGGTCGGGGATTTGTGACATCGAAGCAGGAAACTCGATAGGAAAGGGACTAAGAATTGTAAAAATAAGAAAGGAAAAGTAAAGCGATTACTTTTTATCTTCGTATCTACGTTTCGCGATCCGTTAAACAGCGTTCGATTTGCAAATTGCTTCGGTAAATTGAGTTCCTTCTTCGTATTATTATTATCCGCGGTTCAAACACTTTCGGCCAACCGAATGAAATCGATCTACGAGTTTAATACCGACTGACAGCGTGTCTTGCGAATTTTCAGAATTTCCACGGATTATTCGCTGCTGAGATGGCGATAATTGGATGTATCGTGCTGCGAAACGATTTTATCTTTTCCAACGAAACGAGAACGAAGGACGTACGGACGGATAAATTGTTAAACGAGGAAACGAAGAACGACACGAATCCGGAACGATTCTCTGATTCGTGCCGGAAGAAAAGAGACTACAGACCGACCCGTACGACTCGGCAACTGCTTGCACTAGCAATTTTCCGCCGTACGCCTGTCCTACGCGTTTGCGTCCTATATATGCTCTAAGTTAGTTAGTCCAAAACCAACGGTAAAATTCGTTCGTCGCTGGCATCGTAATTGACATGCCGACGTAGAGAGATCTTTCGCGACCAACCAACCAACCAACCAACTAGTCAGTCAGTCAGCCAACCAGTCAGCCAACCAGTCAGTCAGTCAGTCAGTCAGTCAGTCAGTCAGTCAGTCAAGACAGTCAGTCAAGTCAGCCAGTCAGTGGTTCGTTCCAGCCAGCAAGTATAATTTCCAGCCATTTTAGCCGACTTGCCGCTCGTCGTAGCGCCACCCTTGCCACCGTCCTCGGCGGAATCCTCCCTATCTGCGACGCGGCTGTCCTTGTTCTCGCGGTAGCGACCCTCCTCGCTCTATCTATGGAGGGTAACGCCTTCGCAACGGCGCGATAATTAATTTTACGTATCCAGTTTACAAGCGGGCGAAGCGGCGTGTAATCAGATTTGCCCGCGAAATTGGTAGAGATTGTTCCTCAAAATTCTCGACCTCGGGAGCTCGTCCTCTTTCGCCGCCGCATCCGCGATCTTTCGGTTTCGTCCGGAGGATCGCGCGAAATCCGACGTCCGATGATTTAGCAAGAGCAGCGGAAATTCTAAACTGCTCGTAGAGATTTTGCAGCAGCCGCGGCGATTAAGAATGACCGGTTCCCTACGAACGAAGGTAATTAATGTACCGGTGGTAACCGGCTCGCGGATCTTGATAGCGAGGCAAACTTTCCAAGTGACAAAGTTTTCGGTTAGTCGGAGGCCAGAGAAATACGCGAGTTACTTTTCGCGTCCTCGTCCATCCCCGGGCAGGAGAGGTTAATTACCAGATTTTCTAATCTCGGCCGTTCATCGGGCGAATTTTTAACCCACTCGAAAAATAATAGTGATTTAGTGGGGCAGGAAGCGAGCGGGTCGATGGTGGTTTTTCGGCACGCGAGAATGTTTTAGGGCCACGAATCGGAAAGTTAAATTAAGAGGCCGCCGCGATCATGAATCTTTCATTAACCGCGAAGACCGAAAGCCGGGAAGGTTGAAAGGTTGAGAGGTCGAACGGTGGAGCGAAACAGCGAGCCTGTTGGTCGCTCACCAGTTTCGATATACGAGTTCTCCGTTCCACTTTTCCATACTTTTCGAGTTTCACTTTCGCGCTTGTCCCGTTTTGTGTGCCGTCGCTCGCCCACGTAGCTTCGATCGACAACGGGAAGAGGAGGCAGGCAGGCAGGCAGGCAGCCAGGCAGGGAGAGAGACAGACAGACAGACAGACAGACAGACAGACAGACGGAGGAAGAGAGGGAAGAAGAGAGAAGGAGGAGGAGCATGGGCCACGAGGGACAGAAGGGAAGAGTTTGTAAATATTTTGCGAGGCAGGATGGCCTGGAAGAAAAGGGGATCCATTGTTGGGTGTCCGATCAATCGTCGGTATCCGCGAGAACTATCGGATCGGAGAGAAGCGCGGTCGTTACGGGGCAGCTTCCGAAAGAGAGAACAACGGTCGATCGAGAATGGGGACAGGAGATGGGGCGCTTTGTAAAGGATAACTGCGTTACCGTGCACTTTGCCGCGATAACTTCGTTCCAGTGTCGGTTGCTTTCCCACACAGTTCGCTTCCAATGATCGCGTTTCAAGACTCCATACAGCCCGCTCGCCTACTTTCCGACGTACCACGAGATATCGCTACGAGGGTTTCTGCCGGCCAACGCGTGCTCGGCTCGGCGCGGCGCGGCGCGGCGCCGAATCGCTCGCAACGTCTTGCGCGTCATAAGCAAAACTTGGCAGCCGTAGACGCGAGAATCTACGAGTTACGATACGCCAAGGCGCGTTCGATCGATGAACGTTATTGCGCGAAAAGCGTTGCAACGAAGGACGTAACGGCGGTTCCACGCTCACGGCGGCGGTCTCTCGCAGGGAACGTTTAAGCGGAACGCGTGCCACCGGATCCGATTTATCCCGCTGCCGAGCCCAAATCATCCCGACATGCTACCGCTATAGATCATATCGTTTCGTTTCCTGACTTCCTCTCATTGGTATCCCTGTTGCTGGCAATCGACGAACCGTAGATATCGTCCAACCTCGCATCACCTCCCTCCTCTTCCCTCCTCTTCCCTCCTCTTCTCTTCTCTTCTCTTCTCTCCACCGATCGCGCGTTACGCCCTGCTCCGCTTCTCCCCACCGCGCGGACAACGAGCACAGGAGTCCCGGATTGCCTCCCTTTCCCTCTTCGACATTGCAGCACCAACGCTGGTTAGCGGACAGGGTCTTCGGGTCTGGCAAGCAGCTCGGTCCGGTAGTTGCTTACATTACCATACGAATGGCCGATCGATCCAAGACCTCGACTACCTACCCACCCGTGGCCAGGCTCGCCCATACACGTGCCTTCGTCGTTTCAGGGCACACGCAGACACACGTACACGCGAGCGCGCAAGCACACCGCGTCGCGTCCGCGCGCCTTCTCTCCTCCGTCCACGTACATCGCCGCTTGTAAGTTTATTAAACCGAATAAACCCGATCAATCGTTCGGAACTTGGCGATTATTCGGAACGCGGACGTCGTCTCCGACAGCACGACTCGCATTCGTACGCGAATCCGCAAGACTCGAGCGCGCCAGTTTGCCGTGGCTGAGAACGCCGATGTATGTACGCGTCGTACCGCTGCTGTTACACGTACGCTCGGCCACACTCGCACGCTCGTGTTCCCCACGTTTCTACCAACACGTTCCAAGCGAAACGACCGGATCGTCGACTCGAGGTACGCCGAACAGGAGGCGGACCTCGCGCGTGGCGAGGTCCGCGCGAACCAGTCCAGTCATTGCGGTCAACTCTACTCTTGTTACTCCAACGACGAATACCAACTCTACCGCTTTTCGATTCTCCATCCGTGGCTTCGCCGTTCAGCTCGTTAATCATTATTATTGCTACTCTCCGTCAGATCCCGACTCGTCCCGCCGGATCAACGGGATTCACTAGCCAGATATTACGCGGGTCGACCGATATTCCGAACGTTACGAGTCCGTGAATTCGTGACAAACGAGCCGAGCGTAAGACGATGTTCGTTCGACGAATCTGCCCGTCTCTGGAAACGTCCTGCGTTTCGATCAACTTCTACTCGAGCGGTTTTACCTTCGTCACGGCTAAAAACACCATATTACGTGCTATACGCGTAATAACGACGCGCGAATATCGCTGAGACGACGATGTACGAATGAAACGACGCATCGTGCGAAACGTAAATCGATGACAGATACGAATGGAATTGGAACAAGCGGAAAAGGAAATTTCACTTGGTTAACGACCTTTCGGTAGCCTAATATATATCGGGCGTTTTTGAAAAACCTCGAAGCGATAAGGCGCCATGTGTAAGCGAACTTGCTTGGGGGGGGGGGCGGTTCGCCCGGTCGGTTGTGTGCACGGAATAGTTGATCCAGTGGATTTAGCAGGTTGTAACCGCGAAAGAGCAACGCGCTACAGGAAGTGCATTAGGCGGCGTTCCACCTCGGAGAAGCTACTCGAAGAGTTTGATATATCCCGCAAGGACGTCGGCGGCGCTCGTAAGCGCATAGTCTTTACCGTGACGCGGCTGTGTATATGAGAGAGGAAAGTGCACGCGAGGGATGCGGATGCACGAAATATCTCTCTCGCGGGTTGAAGGCGCATTTGGGACGTTGCATTCGGCACGCGAAAGGCGAGAGAGGTCCCGCAGGATGTTCTCCTAGCCGCGATCGAAAAACAGCGGAGTGACACGGTGACAGATGCGAGGCTATCGAGAAGAAAAACTGCCACGTTCTCGGTTCCGAAAATCCGAAATTACGAGACACGCTGTGTTAAGAGCTTGCTTTCTCGCACGATCGAAAGTCGTCGTTCTCAGAGAATCAACCGACGTATCGCGTAGGAATTTTTCCCAACGACGAAAGAAGCCGAACCACACACACACACACACACACACACACACACACACGCGCGCACGCACAAACCGTGACACCGTGATACGACATCCTAGCGGAACGAGGTTCCGAAAATTTCTAATTAGTCGACAGCGACGCAGGCTCGCATATAGGATAGGAGCAGCGTAGATAGACGCACGGATAACAAGGTAATAATCGAGGATGCGCCAGGTCGGAATACTTTATCGATTTTTCGTTATCTGGGCTGACCCGGGGCTCGGGAATTACCGCTCAGGTTACGCGACCGGTTTTATTTAGAGCCCGTTTTCGAATTACTCTGACGGTGGAGGATGCCTCGGTTGTTCCCGGAAATAGGAATCTTGCGAGCAGTTACGTCCCAGGGGATTTCACCGAGGAGTTACTGGATAGAGGTACAATCTCCATTAGCGATTTCTCAGAAACGCGGCGCATAGTCATTTCCCGTACGTGTCCTCCGTCGTTCGCGGCTATGCGCATTCCGTCGTGCTGGCTGCTGGCTGCAGTTCGAGACGCTCGCCTCGTTGCCGTCGTTATCCCAAGGATCTCCGATTGCTATTCCGACACCGGTCGGAGTACGGGCAAGTTTGTCGTTTCGCGAACGCTAATGTAATTTGACCGTGATGTAACCCCCAACTTCACCGCCAACGACATGCTTCGACGGCAGAGAATCGCAGCAGTAGCTTCGCTTCGTAAAGTTCCAGTCCGCCACGCGATCTTTTACGCCCGCAACGTCAATTAGGTAATGCCTTGGCGGCAAAAAAATCTTCAGGGCGCGCCATTTCAGCCACGTTTCGCCTGCCTCTCCATCCCCGCTCCCCGTTTAATTACTTTGAGATTTAGGCTCGCTCGCTGCGATCCACCCTCCGCGTATTCGCTCGTCGTGTTTTCAACGACGTTTCTCGAAGATGCTCGCCAGACGAAACTACGATATCCCTCGGATCGCGATTTTCCGATAAGAACACGAGTTTTCGAGGCAGCGACTCGACACGGGGGAGTAAGGTAAGAAGAGACGGGTCGTCGCCGGTGCGAGAATGGAAGCCGACCGATTCCACGAAATCCACGATTTAGGGTAATCGTTTCGAGGTAAAGTCTCCGATCCGTGCCGCTTTATCCTTCTTTTTTTTTTCCTTCTTCTTCATTCGCCCTCCCTTTCCGGCGATAACGCGGCAAATCACGCGACGACGCGAAGTTACCGGTCCGGAAGACGCGTGGCGATCCAACGTACGGATGGAATATAAATTTGTCGGCGAAAGAGCGGAAGATCTATCCGTTCGTTGAAAGTCGAACCGCGACGAAGAGCGTGGACCAGGGAAGGGGAAACGCCCGCCTCGAAAGTTCTTAGTCGGTGGTCGAATTTGTTTTCTATTTTGCCGTTTCCATTCTCATGGCTTGGACTGTCGGAGAAGCGGGCCAGGTATTTGTTCGGAGAACGTTCCGCGAACGATTTAATTAATCCGCGAAAAGCGCAGTGCTCGAACGCCGTTACCTCGTGGGTCGAGCAGTTACGGCCCGAGAAAGGAAAATAATTACCGTTACCATCGTTTCCTGCCTCCCTCCACATTCTACGTTGCGTTGCACCCCCGCGAATCTTCTCCCCTTTCTCTAATTCCACCTTCCTCTCTTTCCTTTGCCCGTTGCTCTCTGTTCCGACGTGGTCTGTCCCTCTCGCCGGAAAATTCCAACCAACGTCGGCACTTTCGCAGATTACGTGGCCAAATAACCGTCTCGAAATCGCGAGAACTCGGAGCAGCCTGTAATCTCGTAACGGTTTCGCTCGGCGGCTATGTAACGCGAAAACCGCATCTCTCTCTCTTACACACGCACGCGCGCACGTACGTACGTACACACTAGACACACACATACACACACACTCTCTCTCTCATCCCCCGCTCTCTCGATCCTTCCACTTTTTTCCCCCCATCTTCCTCGATATTTCTCGCTACGCGAATGGCTTTATTACGTAGCCAGTTAATTCGATTAAAATCGTAATCGTATTGGTCGAATCGGATTAAAACGCGTCGAAATCGTTTTCGTTATACTATAATACG
The DNA here is from genome assembly GCA_014737395.1 of Bombus waltoni. Classification (NCBI taxonomy): domain Eukaryota; kingdom Metazoa; phylum Arthropoda; class Insecta; order Hymenoptera; family Apidae; genus Bombus; species Bombus waltoni. The sequence continues at coordinate 3,495,554 of JACXII010000014.1, forward strand.
TTAATTCGTTATTTGGCCCGACGCGTTAATCCGTTTAGCGTTATTATCGAGTGTGTAAATCGTTTATACGATTTCGTCGTCGCTTCGATTAGACGAAAGTGAACGCGGCGCACGGAATCTCAAGCTCGACGCTCGAGCCACTGAGAAGCGCGAGTCGCCAGAAGCTTCCGTGCAATTTCAGCTTCAGCCTGTGAACTTTTATCGTAGCGTCTGTCGAGTATCTAGCGCGACCCTATCGACCGATACGCCTGTAACGCGTTGCTTTTAATCGAGTAAAAAACACCTGGATTACGTATCGTGGACGGTTCCCTTTGTCGCGGCGTTCCATTGCGCAAGATTTTCCAGGCTGGCCTATTCGGGTCGAAGACGGAGGCAAATTGCGGCGGAACGAGAAGGGAAAAGAGCGATTCGTCGATTCTTTTGGTCGGTCGCGTATTTACCGAGAATCGACCGTGATCGGATATCTCGTACACAGGGAAATCCGTTTCTCAACTTTCACCGAGATACTCGGCAACTCACCGAAGCATTCGAACACTCGTCGAAACGTTTCGACGAATATATTACGCGTGTCATACGGAATATCTCGAGATTAGCTCGTCTATGAGAAAAGCCGGCTATCGCGATTGTATCGGCGAGATTTTGGGAATCGTACGTCGGAAACTGTACATAGAAACTGTGGAATATTCAACGCGAGCGTACATTTCGTCGAGTTTTAACACCAAACCTACCGACATTTCACGCGTGCCTAATCCTACCATGAGCGGTCAAACGACCGCTTCAAAAAAAAAAAAAAAAGAAAAGTATGTATCTTAATATAGATTTTAAAAGAGATTTTAGGCAATTTTTTTGCGCAAAGTGAACGACGAAGAAAGTTGTGAATATTGAAAAATCGGTCGTGCGTACGTTATAGAAGAAGCAAATAAGTTACATGGCGATGCAGTACCGTTGAAATTCCAAACGAAATTTCAAAATGTTTTATACGATGTACACGACGTACGCGTCAAAGCTGCGCGCGGTAGGCGTTCAAATACTTTCGCAAGCCACTGTACTTCGTTTCTGTTCCTGCTCGTCGATGAGTAACGGCGATACATCTGCGCGCTCGAACGAAGATCATCGGCTAGCCGATCGACTACGAACGCAGAAAGAGCTTTCGAATAGTTCTCTCCATCTCGCTTCGGACGCGTGCTTAACCGCGAGCAAATTTCTTGGATGCGGTTCGGTGGAAAAATTGTACGTCGTCGTACGCGTAGCCGCAGGCGACGTAAAACGGAAAAGCCTTCTTAGAATCTATGCGGCGCGGCGCATCGAACGTTCGTCGAGCGGCAGATATTAAGCGATCGTCTGGAGACGAGATCCCCGCGTTCACGTATCGTTCGTCTGGCGGAGAATACAGTACGAAAAGTTCTCGGTTTCGCGAAATCTCGAGGGCGAGCGTAGCTTCTTTGTCGTCTCTCCTCTCCAGCCTGATATTACGTTAAAAACGAGACTCTACCTCGAGAAGGTAATAACGTTGGATCAAAGTTTTCCTCCGTTCCATATTTCCGCGGTGCTCGCTCGTTTTTTATTCTTTCTCGTATCCGGCGAATCATCAGCCATCAGAGATACAAACTTTCCACGAAACTCTCTTCAATTTCTCTTCGATGCTGCTACGAGTGGATAATTGTCACGCGTTTCGACAGGCAGCGATGCCGCTTTGCTTCCGAATCTCGCCTGTCCCGCGTTCCCGACGAGCAACCTTTTTCTTCCATCTTTGTCGCAGCCTCTCGGGAGGTAGCCTCCCCCCCCCCTTTTTCTCTTTTCAGTTTCGTCTTCGATTTTGTCACGATCTTCCAATTTCATTGCACGACTACGCGCGATCGATGTTCCGTTCTCGAGAGAAAAAATTACACGGACGAGGTCACTCGCTGCGAGAAGACGCCGCGAACGATAGAAAATTCCCAGGCTCGTTTAAAACCTCGCGTTATTGTACAATTCGAAAAGTATGATAATTCACGGAGTTAATCAGCGTGGCTTCCGAACGACGACACGCGTAATGGAATTGCAAATAAAAAAAGCGATTTCACAACAGTACGAACGATCTCTGGCTGCCCTTTGACGAACGTTACACGATCGTAAAATAATGGCCACGCCGTCACGCCCTCCGCTCGGCCTCTGCGTCGTCCTGAGATAGCATTGGCGATCGAGGACGCGCGTAACGAGAACGAAATTAGCTTGATACGCCGCCAACGAACTGTCCGGAAAAACGAGCAATGAAATACGCGATAAGAGTACGAGGTTGTTGCCGCGATAGCCGGATCGTTTAACGATGCGAGCTGCAGATCAGCCCCGCCTAATTATCGGACTAATTATTAGTTCTTCTTTCCTCGGTCGTACGAAAGCAGCAACTTTGATTCCGGCGTACTTACCGCGGTTTCTCGCTTCAGTTGCTTTATAATTAATAATTGTATTGGAATTTAATTAAAACAGCGTACTATTCAGCCGGTCCGGCCACGAAGAAAATTGTTTTATCCGCTTTTTTCCTGCTTGCGAATGAATCTGGGGAGCTGCGCGCTACTAACAGCGGTGGGCTGGTTACTGTTTTCACAGAGGTCGGTCGCAGAGCGAGAGAGATGGCGAACTTGTAATCATAAATAATGCGTACAAGCGGTCTGGTCGCGGAGAGTCGCGTCATAAAACTAGCCAGAATATAACCAGCGCCAAACCACCGAGGCGGTGTCGCGCATTAGTCAAGATAAATCTGACCGTAGTTAATTGGACCTACGGACAACCGCTTTTTTCCTTTTTTTTTTCTTCTTTTTAACGCCGAAGCAATGCCGGCGCAAGAGAGCGTCTCGCCTCTACAAGGTGTCTCAAAACGTTTCGTTCAAACGCGAAAAGCGCGCGGTATTCCTCGCGGAGGAAGGAAAAGAACAGAGGTTAACAGAAACGTGCGCAAACTTTTGCGGTTACCGTGCACGCTTGCGAAGCTCGCTTCCCTTGGATACCTTTTCAAACACCCTGAACACGCTGACGCGATTCTAACGCCATGTGGTTAACGACGAAGTCTCTGTCGCACCGATAGCTCGCGTTCCTGCTTCGCGCGATGCTTTTCAATATATCGCCGCCGCGAGGAAGCGCGTGCCGTTCGTCGAACAATCGATTCCTCCGGTTGCCGCCACTCAAGCACCCGTTTCTCCCTTATCTCTCGCGTTTTACCTAACCCCGGCAATTTCACGTTCGCCAGATTCGCTTGACTCGTCGTTCGTCGAGATTTTCCCATTCAGAATCCGATTTACTCGACTTTCTTTTCGTTCGGTTTGCTGCCGGGATTCCCTTTGCCGCGTGATACTCGCAGTATTGCGCCGGAGATGTTTCACCGACGCAACCGTGGCAATGGCGCAGGGACAGAGACGGCACGCTTCCTGGTCACATTGTTCCACCAACGGTGTTGTTGCATCGATATCGAACCATTTAATGGCTGGACGTCTCTTCGAGGCGAACGGCAACCGAAGTAATCCCGCGAGACGGCCTCGACTCCGCTTCGAACTCTCTCTCTCTCTCTCTCTCTCTTTTGTACGTTTACCACTTTCTCTCGCTCGTGGTCCGAACGCGCGCACACCAACCCAGTCGTCTCTATTCGCCGGTGAAATTGCCGATTATAAAGGCTATTAGCGCGGTTCGTAATAGCGAGTGAAACGAAACGGAGGCCGAGTGTCAAGAGGTAAAGGAAGCACGACGTCCGCGGCGATAGCTTTTCCTTCGGATCTTCCTCTCGTTTCGTTAGTCTTACGTTTACGGGGACACGACTGGCTTCAGTTTCCATCGATCGGACGTTATCGAAACGACGATGTAACAACAAGCAGTGGCGAAACGCGAGTCGATTCGCTGGATCGAACAAAATCAGCCCCGTGGTGTAGGTACGCGTTGTGTTAATACTTTTACGAACGACGAAATAATTATACCGTGTTAACTACGGGGCTTGCCTGGCGAAGATTGCATTAAATCGGATTGTTTGCGAACAAAAGGACGCAACGAGAATTTCGCCCAGGGCACACGTCTCTGTCGGGAATGATTTTTCCATTACAATAATGGGGTCGGCTTGGTCGAGGTTATACCCCGGCCGGAGAGAAATGCAATTTTTAATCGCGAGCGAGTGCGTACAAAATAATTTGAGCGAATCCGTGCCGCCACCGCGGCGTGTTTGTTTAACGAAATTACCAAGAGATTAAATACAGGCTGCATATCGACGCCGCGCCACGACGAGATCGACGTTCGTTTCCTACGTAACAATGTTTGGCCTGGGATGATGCAAATATCTTTTCGTCATCCCCCTCTCGCCTCTCGCCCGTCGATTCGAAAATTGTGCGAAACACGGCTACAAACTTTACAAAGACGCGCGCACACGGCTCGCTCGTCGCTTTTCACCTCGCGGCCTCTTTACAATTTTTCCAGCAATTTCTAATGGAAATCGCAGCGCGGCCCTGATCGAACGTTCTCGCGTGCATCGAGCCACGTCCCACCGAACCGTGTTCTTTCTGTACGCGGTGTTTTGCATCAGAGTACACGAATCTCTGTGCCACGATGTACGGCGAGCGAGTCCGCACTTTATCCGGAACATTTTGCCTGACAGACCCTTGGTTCGTTCGTTCGTTCGTTCGTTCGTTCGTTCGTTGGTTCTCGCGCATGGTCAAGAGGATTATTTTCAACGATTTGTTTCGGCTCGCTAGTATATTTCCCCGTTAATTATTCGGTAAGCTAGCCAGCACGCAAAGTAGGGAAAAAATTATGCAAATTTCACGAGAATAGAGTTACGTTACACTTTCGCAATTATACTGTATTAATGCCACGCCATAATATCGAGATAGACGCGATCAAAGATTTACGAGTGCGCCGAAAATCGTTACGATCGAAACTCTTCATCCTTTGATTCCATTATAACGCATCGCTGCTCGCCGGATAATTAAATTACACCGCTATTTTGTATAATTTCGATCAATGAAAATCGTGGCCACGGGATATTCCGTCCTGATACCGTTTCCAATTTTCCGTTTCGTTGTGCAAACGCGCTCTAGATCGGTTACCTTTCTATCCTGTACATGGAAACCGTGCTGCTATTGTAGCTATCAGAAGGTCGTGATCCTAGTCGCTAAATCCTCCCCTCGATTTCCTCTTATCGCGAGCGCGAATCCAACGCTTCTTTTTTTTTCTCTCTCTCGCTCTCTTTTTTTTTCTCTTCTTTCGATCCCAGGCATGCAGACGATCGCCGATCGTTCGATCTCGACCGTCCGCTTTTATCGATACGTCTTCTCGGTTCTCTCAGGGCCACGATGATAAATCATGCTCCCTCTCCTTCCCCGTGTTTTTCCTTTTCCTTCTGCTACTTTGGTCGTACGAGTCGCGAAACCGAAAGAAAAGATGACCAGGGGGATGAAACTTTCTAGCTATTCCTGCTGGTCCAGCGGTGGACGTTGAGAGTTCTTCGAGGAGACCGCGTAGAAAAAGAGAAAAGAGAGAATCAGGCTAGCGCGCCAGAGTAAGAAAGGTTAGCCCGGCAAAGTCGGCGATGCGAGACGAAAGTGCCGCCGGGACGTATAGGAAGAAGTCTGGAATTGCTCCAGGAGAAAAGATTAGGACGAAAGCTCGTCCATGTCCAGCGTCCTTTCCACTTATACCGACACGCCGACACGCCTTCTCCGCGTCTCCGAGATATCGAAAATAATATCGGGGTTTCTCCGTGGGAAACTGAATTACGATGTAAGCTCGACACGAACGAGATACGATTGAGCAGAAACGATCACGGGGATCGTACTTCGTTCGCCTCCCTTCCGTTACGTTTCCTCTCGTCTTCTTTTTCACGTGGCCGACCCTTCTCTAACTTTCAGCCGGAACGGATAAGCCAATAATACCAGCGTTTCTACGACCGGTTGTTCGAAAATAAAGAGCAAGAGAAATCGACGGGCGAAAGTAGTAGGATAGGCCGATGGACGGGCAGAAACGAGGCAAAACGAACGAGGAATAAAATCGGTTTGTCGTGATTTTCTTTCGGTCGGTCGCCGGCTCGTCGTTGTATCACTGCCCCTCGGTTCATCGCGACGAGCAATTGAATTTCCATTGCCGTTCGGAACCTCGTATCTCCCCTCGGGGACACTTTTGTCGTCGCGTCCCCGATCGAACCAAAAGTTGCCGGATTCTCCTCGCGGTGCCGCGGTTTTCCCTTCCTTTTTTCCTTTCCGCGTCGCAATTAAAAATCTTTATAGTCCTGTGTCTTTTGTAGTCGAACGCGTTCGAAAACGCTGTCGATAATACGGTAATCTCATACGAACGTGTAAACGTAAAATTTTACTCCGTTCTGTAATTACGGCGATCCGACGGCGCGACCGTACCTCGTAATCGCGTTCCCTTCGAAGGACGCCGACGAAAGGCGTCGCGCGCGCGCTGCTGCTCGTCTTTTCGCAGCGAATCCGGTCACTCAATGTCCGGTGAAAAAAATGGCCGGACGTCGCGCAAACGAGGCATTTGCCGATTATAATTAGGCGATTTGCCTGGCCGTTTTAGAACGACGGTGCAGAGATTACGTCGCTGCGGCGGCGATCGACCGGTCGAGTTTGCCTCGCACGCGCGACGCGAAAGAGACGCCAACCGATTAAATTTTATAAAGCGGTAACTGCCTTGGCTTCGGCTACGCGTTCGCTGCTGTCGTTCGCGCGCAGCTGGATAGCGATTTTGCGCGCCAGCTTGGGCGAAACGACGCGCTTTAACGCGCCTCGTAAAAGTTTCCGCGAGTTTGTAATTTAGCTAGGCGGCCACCACTCGATTCCTGAGAAATTCGCGTCACCGCGCGTTAATCCGCGGCGGTAAAAGGCCGGCGACGAAAATTGCTCGGAGCCGTGTTTTTAGGCGAGGATGTAGACAGACTTTTTCCCTTTTGCTCGGTTCGTTGGTATTCCGAGCGACGAACCAGACGCAGAGAATTTACAGAGAGACGATTTACAGTTCGTATTACGTATTATCGATTAAATACCTTTAATACCCCTTCGTGTTGACGCTATATAGAGCGGCAGGATAAAATTATACTTGATACGCCGCACCATCGCATAAATAAGAATTGGAAATGGAGCACTTTACTCGACCACCGTCTTACGAAATACTCCATCCAAGACCAATCGATTACTACACATTCCTATAGCTTATCCTCGTTTTCACAGTACGTATGTATCGTTACTGTTAAATATTTCCCGACACGTTTCGCGTAATTTGTAATAAGTTTCGATATACTTTGAACGCTTTACGTATTATTCGGTTGTCCCGAAAGTTTCTTTCGTCCCGTAAGGAAGTAATCGATGCACCGCAAACTCTGTTTTCTATTATTTTTGTCGAATCACGTGCGATCGTAATGATAGAAATGGAAGAAAATGCATCGTACGCGATTCGATAAAATAATATAAAACGAGAAGAGGTTGCGCACCTATGACTTCCTCACAGAAGGAAAGAAACTTTCCGGACAACGCAATACATCCAAGTTTCAACGGAACAGTTCCATAGGAAACACAGATTTTTCACACGTTGCCATCAAATATCGATAACGGCGTTAAATAAATTCGTTGATTCGCTCAAGCTCGCTGCAATCCCGTTCCAATCGTACTCGTACGACGGTCCCACTATGTTCCACGGCGTTACGATATTCCTTCGATATCGTTTAACATCAACCTGTCCCCGTTCCCAACCAATTCCCTACGGGAGAAGTAGGCAAACGCCGGACCGCATAGAATAAATACCGCCGTATTACGTTTGCCAACGTATGCGTGGCACAACGTTGCCCGTTTTCCCACAAAAATACCAAAATTCAGTGGAACTTGGGTTTTCTTAAAAAGAGCGGCTGCCAACCGCGGCACTTTCTACGCGACCTCTGTTATACATCGCCAGGTTGGCCGATGGTGATAGTAGCTCGAGGAGCAGACGACGAAAGCAAGGAGAGCTTGGTACGCCGTGAAAGTTTTCTATCGACGTCGTATTAGTGTGCCATAAGGTGGAAAATGCCAGTCGATGATCGCGTGTAAGCAAGGAAAATATTCGGTGGAGTTTCTCGATGACAAAGTTTCTTTCGTGAAACGCGGGTAGGTGGGGTCGAGGGGTGGATACGCTCGACTGGTGCTTTCTCGCGAGAATAGACGCGTTGAGAGAGAGAGAGAGAGAGAGATAGAGAGAGAGGGAAGGAGGGAGAGAGAGAGTACACTGGGAGAGAACCGAAGTCCATTGGACCGAGGGGAAAGTTTACAGGAAGATGGAACTATTTCTTACCGTGGAAGGGACGGATGGAGTTGGCATACTTCGACAGCGAAACGCCATACATAAAATTCCAAAGTTCTCGCACGTAGTTTCGCACGGAAAGCGCGAGAAGACGCACTTCCGCAGTCGCGCAACTTGTTACGTCGCTCTTCTTCCTGCGCGCCTCTCCGCACCGCGCATACGGAAATGCCGTTCCCTTCCCACCGTTTCGCTCGCAACGTTTCCATTCGTTTTTACTCGCTGCCGATCGCCAGAAGACGCGTCGTCATTCGCGATCTTTCGATTCGACGGTGTAACCAATTTGTCGAGAAGCGTTCGACTCGGACGAAAGCGCGCAAACTTTTCGCTCCGGACTCGGCGTGGCTACCACTGTTGTAAGAAGACAGCGGCAGAACGTGTCCTCAACGCGGCCGTTCAACTTCGACCCGCGGTATCTTTCCGTCTGGAGATAATATCGACGTAGAGCGGAATAACGATAATGCGCGCGAGACGTTGAGTCTAGCGATGGCCGACGGGCTGGTTGCCAGCAACCAGTCGAGAACGCGTAATCGTGCTACTGATGATTTTCGACGGCCGTGTACGATATTCTAGCTACGTTAGGCGCGAGACCGAAAGTTCGACTGGTGGAAAATTCGAGAGAAAAGAGCGACGACGACGATGCACGCTCGGCGGCGAGCTACTCCGAAAATAGGACACGACATAGGCATTGTCCAGAGATAGGGGAACGAGTTTCCTACACCGGGAGGAAAAATAACACGCGAGGGAGGACAAATGGCGAAACGAGAAACACGAAATGAGGGAGGCGGCGTAGCCGTGCGCGATACAACAACGCTCCGGAGGTTTCTCTCCCTTACGAAGCGGAGACTGGAACGGCAGGCGCAGTAAACGAGCAGATGCTCCATCATCGGCCAAATATCGTAGTCGCCCGGTCGACGAGACGCCCGTTGCGGATGTTGCAGGAACGTAGAGAGAGCACGTGCGCGCGTTTCGTAAAATTTCGAGAGAGCCACGCGGAACCCCCGGGGACAGGTAGCGGGGACTTTATCAAAATTGAAACGCGACACCTTTGTTGGAAACTTCCTATCCGTCGGAAGCCAGCGGCGAACACGAGAAGCGATACGCTCGAGTTTCTCTTCCGTCGTCGTTCTTCTCGCCCGACGCTCTGCTCTTCTCCGTTTGGCATTTTTGGTTTCAAGGCTCGATGAAAATGCCAGTCCTTGATCCTTCGAACGTTTCGCAGCGCCGGAGATTTCGCGGTAATTTCACGTCCGAACAAATCTACGATAAGCTTACAGTTCGCTTTCGCGTCGTTTGCACGTACGGCGGTTAGTTAAGAGTTTGATTTTCCAACCAACCTTTCCAAGGTCTTCCTAAGATTCACTGCTCACAGTACGAAACTGCTGTAGCCATACGCGAGCATAATATCAGGTTGTCCGAAAAGTTTCTTTCGTCTTGCAAGGAAATAACGGACGCACAAGCATTTCTCGTTTTATTTCGTCGAATCGTCTACCGTCTATTTTGTTCTATTCCTATTATTACGATCGTACGTGATTCGACAAAAATATTTATTATTAAAGAGAGAACGCGGTGCGTCCATCGTTTCCTTGCAAGACGAAAGTTAACGCGATCGTAATAACAGAAACAGAACGAAATGGATCGTGGATGATTCGATAAAATAACGTAAAACGAAAAGAGGTTGTGCGTCTGTTGTCTCCCTACGAAAGGAAAGAAACTTTCGGGACAACCTAATACTACGAAGTTTAATACACTCGAACCCAATTAATTCGTCTACGAATGCTACAACAGCTAAAACGCTGCACGAGCATAGGCGAAAAACCGACGATTTCGTTGGCCGTGACTAGAAAGAACCGACCTCGACGTAGTTCGTCGCGCAGAATATTCGAGCCGTATACCGAGCGACATAAGATCGCTTTATTAACGACGAATTTAACCGATCTGTTGGAGCGAAGGAGCGAGGGAGCGGGTGTGGAAAGCGCAGGCAACCAGGCAGACGCCACGATCGTAGAGGTAATTAGATGAACCGACGCGAAACTCCGGAGCTATCTGTAATTTTCATCCAACACTACTAATCAGATTAGCGAATTATTCAAGACTAAATCGGTTAACTCTGCGGAGGCGCAAGATGCAGGTAAATCTGACGATAGAGCCGATCTTGTGCTTTGCCTGTGGTCCCTGGACCCTATCTGGCGTCATTTATCCGCAGCGATAACGACTCCACCGATCGTATCGACGATCGATCGATCGGTCGGTCGGTCGATCGTCAAAAACTCGCGTCCATTGGCGCGCCTTCTATGATCCGCCGATCGATCGTTAGCGGTTCCCATAGCCTTTTTCCACGAGATTCCAACGGCGATGGAACGTCTCCTTCGAAGACGCAAACTTTCTACGCGCGTTTCCGCGCTACCTGACGAGAAATCGATACTAGACGTGGCGTGGCGTGGCGCGACGAGGCTCGGTAGCTTGCCTCGATAAATCGAATCACCGGTACGCGTACGGATTTCAGTTGACGCCCAATTGCGCGTCTAATTATTAATCGCGGCAGTGCAATTATGTCGAGTGTACGCGCGTGATCCGCACAGACAGACGCGGATTGGTGTACGTGGGAACTCTGTTTGGTTCCACGGCACGTTGTTTCGCGAAGTTAGCTCCGTGTCACCGCGTGCTCTGTCTTCCTTCCACCGGCTCATCGCGTCCACGCGCGTCTCTTTCCCTGTCTATGTACAGCAGTAAATATACGCACGTTTGTCGACCGTGTAGATATATATTTAAGTGCGTGTACGCGAATGCACGTAGTCACGTTTGTGCGCCAATGGAACCGCACCACGACAACGCCCCACCTCTTCCGCAACACTCTGTTTGCGTTGGCGATACGAGAGCGAGCGTGAACACAAGCAATCTCGGAAAGAGTGCCGGTTTGCTTGGTCATGGTCCCGTTTCGAAAGGGATTCGCCGCAAAAGGAACGCGAAATCTCGAAATCGCTACGCGGCACGAACAATCGAGCATCCTTTAGCAAACTTTTACAAAGCAATCGCGTTGGCAAACAAGGTATCGAGGCCGCTGGCGAGAACGAATCGACACCTATTACTAGGAATTCGAACTGGCGCTGACGGCGGTCATTCGAAACCTTAATAGCACGTGGTAGATCGTGTTTCCCAGGCGAACCTTTGCTTCCAAGTGTTCCAGCTATCTTTGATCGATGCTTCGAGCTGTCCTACGGTGTTCGGCCAAGTATCGTCGTTATTATTCGTCTCGTGTGCAACGTACGGCGCGGTGAGGTCCCGATAGCGCGCGTACAAATTATACGTATATAACGACTATCGTGGTAGAATTCCACGCCATTGGATCGGCGGACATCCGCGAGAAAACGCAATTCGATGTTTCGACAGGGAAGAAAAGAAGACGTGCAGCGTCGACACCGCTGGAAGGCAACTACTGCCTGCTCTTAAATGGAATATCTGTTCCAATTCTATACCGTTTCGGTAAAAGTACGCACGAAACGCTACGTGTCCATCGATAAAGTTGCAGCGAGGCACAATTACGTATTCGCGAGAAGGTGGATGCGGAGCGTGCGACAGAAACACCGTGGCGAATGCCAAAAAAAAAGGGCACAGACTCGGTTGTTGTTCGAGGATGCAAGGGATCGAGCGGGTGTCGATTATTAAACAAGAGAATTTCGGCCCCGAGCGTTGGCTCGGCAGCTTTGGCCGGCGCTTTAACTGCTTCTGCACGGTCGTTCGTTTGAGCTGTTGGCGGAACGTGGTTGCATAATTTCGTGCATTTGCCGTCGTAAAGGTCAACACTCGGCGCGAAGAACAAATTGTGGTGGCGATAATAGAGCGGTTACGGAAAGAGGTAAATTTCGACTTTAGGATTTCAGAAACGAACGATCGGAGGGCTGGAACTCGGCGATAGCGTTCGCACAGAGCGCAAGAACAAAGGTCCCAGAGTCTATACGTCAGAGTCTGGCATCCTTTCAGTGGTAAGTTGCACGCAGGAAAATAAGGAAAATTGCGAGTACGTGAAGAAAATAGGGGCGAGAAGAAAGGACGAAAAGAAAGTAGATATCCCGAGTGGCGCGGCACGGCGCCGAAGCTCGCAATTGCAAATGCAATTTTGATGGAATACACGCACGGGAAGAGCTGGTCGTAAGCCGAAGAAGCAACGAGAGAGGACACATCGGTGTCGACGTCGGAACGGACAGCCTCTCGCTGTGTTGCGAGCTTTCACGAACGAGCTTTACTTTCCGTGGTCGTAGAGCGGCAGATAGGTGAAGGAAGGGAGGTCGCCAGGAGGCCATTAGGTAAAGTAGGTTTTGACTTATGCCGTCGCGCTAGACGGCCGATATATCTCTATAAACTGCTGCATAAAATATAAGAGCGTGCTTCACTGTCCATGCACGGGTGCGCGCGTTACCTGTAACCGTCGACTTATGGAGCAAACTCCATCGGAAGATGGTGTGTTCTCTCTACACGTCAAGAGAAAAGGAGAGAGAGAGAGAGAGAGAGAGAGAGAGAGAGAGAAGCTCTCGCTGTTTCGATGGCACACCTTCGCGACTAACCGATTACTCTCGAGAGTCTCTCGACTCTCTCCACCACTCTCTTGCCGCGTTCAAGAGTCGACCAAAGAGCACCTTATGACGCGACTTACGCGTGGATTTGTTCCTCCAACCTCTCTATTATTTACGAGTCAGCTGCCCTCGAGTTCGCGCTATCCTCTCCTTACCACGGAATACCGATACTCTCCTTCTCTTTCTCGCTGTCCGTAGGTGCTCTCGGAGTGTCGCCAATTTTTTTCCACTTTCGAGAACGGTCGGCTCTGCCGTTGAACGATTTCGACGATACGTCGACGAGGAGGAGGGTCGTAGCGGTTCGCCACGGCCGGTTACGCGCGATACCGGTTGCTTCCAGCGGCCATTGACTCGGAATTATTCCGAGTTCTGCCACCCTTTCCCCTTTCTTCTTCTTTTTTTCTTTTCATTCGCCAGACAACGTTATTAATGAATCCTGCTCTTCCGATGGAACGGCGCAAAGTTTGAACCGATGTGTAATCCTCGTGGTAACGGTGCGAAGAATAGAAGAGCCGGCGGAGAGAAGGGGAAAGGCGAGCGCGCTTTATCGCCGATTCTGTACCGGTGTCTGTATCATATCGCACGGACGAATTTAATTGCGACGGATACTATTAACGGTGCACAAAGGAGGACAGATCGTGGCCGAGTTTCGCGGAGATCTTGCGTTATAAATCATCACGACCAGGATGAGCTCGCGCGTCAGAACCGCGATATAGAACAGCGGCGAGAGAAGTTCCCACTCGACTCTCGATCGTTTCCGATTTCCTGTTTGCCGCGTGCCAGGGAACTCGATCGCGTTATCGATTTCGCTCGCGCACGCTCCTACTCAAACTCTACTAATTTCAATCACCTTGAAGAACCACGAAGAGCGCCACTACCGACGACAGCGGTGGCGGCTGTCGAACACGCAGGAAGCGCGAGCTTGCAGCTAGCGACGCGAAGCATCCGACTTCTTGGGTCGTCGTCGACGTCGTTACAATATCCGTACGGACGCGACGCGTCTCGGTTCCGCGGGAAATCAAACGCGATTTCCCAAGCAGGATGCTCCTCCTTCAGGCATTTCATCGATTAGCTGTTAATCTAGCGCGAGTTTCGTCAAGACGACGGGATGACGCGAGCAACCGTCAAACGGTCGACTTTCGACCTCCTCTTGCCGCGAGTTCTACGACCGAGCTAGCGGAATTGTTGTTAATTAATCCTAAACGTAAGGGACAGGACTTTGATCGTAACGTTGGGACAAACGATTCGGCCAGTCTGATCGTTTCTTTTTCGATAGGACTGTTCGATCGGGATCGAACGGGGCTGACCGACTAGAAGGGCGATTAAGAGTCTGGCCGAACCGACGAGATTTGGACAAATGACTCGGCCGTTTCGCGGCAAGAAGTAATCGAATCCTTGGAGGGATTGGTTTTAATCGGTGTAACGTGATCGCGACGCGGTCTGTCGGACAGTTTGCACGTTCGATTGACGCATACGCCATGGGTAGGACGGTGGTGCAGGGTTGTCCCAATGGAGCGGGTTCCGCGCGCAAACACGCTCCGTTCAACGTCGAAGCTACGCCATGTAGCTTGTTCCAGCTCATTAGCGCTTACGCATACACGCGTAAAGGATTTACACGCAACGCGTCGTCTGCCTTTCACGTGGACGGCAGCGGAACCAACGTTCCACCTCCATTTCGGATGAACGTCAACAGGGCATCGTTTCCGACGCTTGGCTACCTTCCGCGAGGCTATACGCTACGAGTCGCGAGCGAATAGCTTTGAGGACAAAGCCGTATAAACGAGGCTGGGCCACGACCCTTCGTTAGAAACGATCGAAGACGGAGCGTCTTATTGACATGGGACGCGTTTGCGCCGTTAGCCGTAAATATCGTACGTTTGTCCTTAAAATACTCGACGATCGTGGACACGGCGAATGATAGACGTTGGATGACGAATCGTAGCAGTACGGATATTTGCGAAGAATGGAGATTACACGAAAACGGGATCCAATGGCGTGTGTCGTAATGACGTTTCCATTATGATTTGCCACAATCGAGTGTAGCTGTTTAGCAGGCGGCCTACGCTATACGTAGCGCAGAATAGTTCAATTAGCGTTCAAATATTTACTCCAATTGTGGCCAGCATCGTGACGTTATACTGCAACGAGGGCTCAGCTTCGAGCACCGCGTATAAAGCAGACTGCAATCATTTGCGCCGATTACAGAAATTTGGCTCGGATACGACCGATCAAATTCGCAGACGTCTCGTATTATGCGATCGATGGTAACCTCGCTTAATAGTTCAACGTACCGTGACCGTGTTACCCATCGAAAGCCCGAGCTGCTCCTCCTGCTCGTTGTTTCGTCCAACAGACACTGGGAACGCGGTGATAAATTAATTCGTCGACCGACGCCAGCCTGATAGCGTTTCGAGACTCGATTTCGAAACGGAGTCGATGGATTCTGGGCTTGTTGGCTTCTCCGCCAGTTTTAAACGATCGCGCGGCCTTCCAACGTCTACAGGGTTTCCCATCCTCGTTACGATATCGTTCCAGTGATAACGCGTCGAGCCGAGGAACGTGCTGCCTCGTATTCTTGGCGAGCGTGAAAGCGAGATCAAAGCAGCGACAACGAGCTAGCAACTCCGCCGTGCTACACCGGCGAATAACGTATATACTTTTTCGTTTGAATGCACTTCTCGTATAAAGCACTTTTCGGCAGCTTTCATTGGCTCCCAGTGTTCCGTACGACTCTTAGAACCCCGTTCCGTTCTTCTTATATACTCCAGCCTTTCTCTCTCTCTCTCTCTCTCTCTCTCTCTCTCCTCCTCTCTGTCTGTCTTGGTTCCGCCGGTCCCTCGCTGGCTAGTCGTCCCTCGCTCTTCAGCCAGGCTCATTCATTACCACTCTTCTTATTTTCGGCAGTGGAACCCACTACCGTCTGCGTCCGTCGGTCCGCCTCGTCTGGCTATCCCTTCCTTTCTCTCCGGATAACCAGAAGGTTTCCTCTTCAAATGCTGCTCACTTTTCACTCGACGTACAAACCCCTTCCTTCTTTGCTCTTTCAACTGTTCCGTCCATTTTCGCTGTTACCACTGCCCCCTTCTTACCTACTTTCTCTGCTTCTTCCTAGCCGTCCACTTAGTTTCTTCCAGATCTTCCCGTTTCCGGGTTCCTTCTTCTTTCCCTTCGAGCTTCCGTTTCTCTGTTTCTGCTCCTGTCTCGCTTCTCCCTCGTCTTCGATCCACGCGATTCGGTTCCTCCTCGTTGGGAATCCTCCTCCGACAGCCGCCCAATCTCCATTAGTATAATTGCCAGAGAACTACCCGCATCTTTCGGATGCGGGCTACGAACGGTTTTCGACGATGTTTCCGCCTCCGTTACTTCCAACCGGAGCTACTTATTTAGATGCCTCGATCTCTAGCGACCTCCGACGATCTCGCATTTGTTTGCAACCGTATTCTTTTCTTCTCGTCCCTCTCTCTCTCTCTCTCTCTCTCTCTGTCCCCCTGTCTTCTGTCGGTCGGACTTCTACTTTTCCTCCCCCGTCATGCCCCTTTGTCAGGTGAAACCTTCGAGCAACCAGTCGTTGCTTGTTCCGCGACGAGATTCCAAACTTTCGATCTTACGGTCTGCCACTCTAACCAACCGGTAAGAATGCGAATTTGATAGATCGTCGATATGTGACGTAGGCGACTAGAGGTTGGCGACCTAATGCGACAAACGCGAAACGACTCGCAATTCGCCTCGCCTTCGCCAAACGTTGAAAAGCAAGCGGGCCAAAGGTAGGTTAGACAACAGGCGAAAATTCTCGAAGCGGCGTCATACTGCGATAAGAGACGCGCGCATCTACTAATTGCGAGCGAGAAGGTCTGTACGCGAATTACGAAGGTGCAGAGTGCAAGTAGACCGCCAGGTATACGGCAGAATAAATTCTTGCAGGCTGGTTTTTCGGGCAACGGCATACAATTTTTTGATCCGTCCGATGAATGATCCCGACGAGGATAAGCGCTCGCGTCCGATGCTTCTGAAAAGAAAGTCAGTCGGCGGAAAGAAGTGGACGGAATGAAAGGGCGAACGAGGTGGACGCGTGGAGACGGTCGAGGGTTTTTGGTACGGAGGAGGAGCACGAGTTGCAGACTGGCCAGTCGGCCGCAACTACGAGTACAGTCGGAACTTTCACAATATTCCCTCGGCCTGTTAGCCCTCCTATTCGATAAAAGTTGCAGGAATTTATCGCGTGGCCATTTCCAACGGTATTGTAGAAAGCCACGGCTTCGGCCATTGTACCAGCATCGTGTATAGCATTCAGTAGCGTGGCGGACCGGCGACCCAACTACCACTCCTCCGAATGCCCATTCAACTCGTCAACTCGTCTGTGTTTTCCTACGTCCTACGAAGCCGCTGTATCCGTTGCTCGCGTGTCCTCCTACGTTTCCTCTCGAGCGGCGAGAGCACCCGTTTCACCCTTTAGTCGACGCTCGCGAGAATCGGCTTCTTCCGTAGCGTTTCACTCTGCTAGAGGCGATGTTCGCGGCTCGATCGACTCGCGTTTCTGTTTCCTCTCTTGCTTCGGTCAGAGAAGAGAAGAAGAACATAAAAGAAGAAAGACTGAGAGAGAGAGAGAGAGAGAGAGACTTTCTCCCTCCACTTGGCACGGGGGAAGCGAAGAGCGTAAAAGGATGGTTGAAAGACGACGCGAAAAGGAAGAAAGGAAAGGCGTGGGGGAGAAGAGCCAATTAGAGGTCATAGACTTCTCCAATTAACGTCACGAGAAGCGACCGTCCAAACTCGGATCCCTTCTGTTTCTCTCTTACCGCCGTTTTCCCCCTCCTCGTTTCCTTTTGGATTATAATTAGCCAATTTATAGCGGCTGAGATTTTACGCGGATCTCGCAGGCACCAGCGATCCCTGTGCCAGGGAACAGACCGAAAGGGAAGGATACGAGTATGGATAAGGGCACGAGTGGTCGTGATTTGGATAAAGGATTAGGAAAATTCTTGAATACCGGATTTGGCACGAGCATAATTTATTTGAATCGATCAATCGGTGTCACGGTTGCCGAATGTCGCGCGATTTTGCTGTTTAAGCGTATAAACTAACGGCCAGTTAGTATTCGAAGATCGTTTGTAGAACTGGCAGACCGTACGTTGAAATTATTTGTTCGAGGCACGGCGATAATATTATACGTTTCTACTACGTTGCTGCTTACTTATACAAGTGCTACTGGTACATCTTTTGCAAGATCTCGTACCGATTCGAGGTAAGAAATGAAAGAATTCGACGATAGGAAGCTCGTCGAGAAACACGCGTTCGCGCGCAATCTCGCAATTACAAACGCCAGTTTTATCAGCGTACGTTGGTTTTCAAAAATCATTTTAGTCGCGTTTTAACATTCCACTGCGATCAGCTAAGTGATTACAAAGGATTAAATCATCGCAGTTCGATTTATATTTATCATTGCATTTAACGTTCGGTTTTAATATCGTTGTAATAATTAAAACGTATCTGGTCGAAACTAAGCAAGTATTCGGATATTTTTGTACGATGATATGTTTGCGTGAAACGGCTGGGTATTTGTGAAATCTTTTGCAAGCAGTATGGCAAAATAACGAATCGCTAATTAGCGTTGGCTCGCGTAATTTCCTCGCGAATCCCTTTGTACGAAAAAAATGTACGATGAATAATGCACATCAAGCTTCAAAAATCCTGTCCGAGATTTGAACGCGATCCATGGCATACTGTGGTATATTATACATAATAGAAGCAATATACATAGAAGCGAACGGCAAGGAATACAATAGAGAACTTGATAATACAAATGTCAAAATTGATTAAAACAGTAATCGAGCCACACGGTGAATACGAGCGAAGAAGACATTTCATTTTAATATGGATAACCGGGGGAAATTTTCATTCTAATATCGAATATACGGATTTATTGTTATCCAGCGTTTCAAACTATCGTCGATGATTCTTAATTTTCTTGCGCGCAACGTAAAACTACAATTTGATAAATTATTCGTTAATTGAACGATTGATAAAACTGCTTCTTCTACTACGTCACAACGTCGTTCGAAGAATCTCGTCTCTTAAAAACCTCCGTCAATTATATCCCGATGGAACTTAACAGATCGTTTTCCACTTTTAGCTACTTTCTATTAAAACTTTTAGTCACAAAGTGGCATTAAGATAAAAATGTCGACAAAACTGTAAAAATATCGTATTATTCCTTACGTGTAAACGAATCTCTCTCTCTCTCTCTCTCTGCATGTATGAATACAAAGCGTTCCCTATTCTTTCGCTCGGTCTCTTCCTTTTTTTTTATTTTCGTACTTCTCGACTTGGATTCAACGACTGTCGTTCGCGTAAGCGACCATCGACAGTAGTGATTTTAACGAAACGCTATTATCCTCATTTTCGTTGATAGATCGACGTCTGTGCCAGGAGGCAGAACACAGAATGGACTGTGTTCCAGTTGTCTCGGCATTTTTCGGTTTTCAACGAGTGGAGGGAATTTCCAAGAGTCGCGGTCGCGGAAGCGCATGGAAACGAGATCGGGGTCAGAGAAGATGGGATTTTCGTTCGATTCGATCGCGAGAAGGAACCGCCGTGCTCGGGAAGGATCGCGAAATCGCAAGCGTCACGGGTCGACGGTTAACGAGACCGAGCAGAAGTTATTTTTTGTCTGGAAAATCCATGCCCGGAGCAGAGAGGCGAGGTTGGCAAGTTTTCGCGAGAGAGAAGCAAGAGGCACTCCGGCGTTATATTCTCGGTTATATCCGAAACTAATCCTCTCCTCCTCGTCTTAACCCTACTTTCCATCTTTTCGATTTTGTCGAGGCTCTTCAACCGCCCGATGTGCTCTGCCGAGTTTTTTTTCGGGTCAAGCGCATTTGCTCGGGCCGCATTACATTTCCAAGTGGCAATATCTTCGTATCGATATCTCTTTCTCTCCCTCGTGAACCCGCGGTTTCTTTGCACACGTGAAACCGTATCCGCGCGTTCGTCGAAAAATGCTGCCAACTTACGGGAAAAAGAGATAAACAAGAGGAATCGGAGAAAGGGACGTTTGGAGAAAAGGTTGTTTCTCGAAAGGCCAGTGGAAAAGCAGGAGCCTGATCGATATCGAGGAAACCGCGAGAGCGGCAGCTCCCTTTCAGTAGCTGCCTTGTTCATCTTCTGCTTTGATATGCGCCCGTAATCCAGTTACCGCGTATCGACAGACATAAACGACTAATCGAAAAAGTTGGACACGGCCGTTGTTTCGCTGTTTCGCCGTTTCGATCGTACACACGCGCCTTTGAAGCGAGGAAACTTGTAACGGAGCTTCGTTCTCTTTGCAGCATTCTCGACGATCGACGTAACATTTTTCGCGATACGGAGTTATAGAGGATCCCGCCAATCCCTATGCTTCCGTATGTAGCGGAGTTGCGGCTGCGGACGAACGAACGAGAGCCACGATTAAAACTATCGGTTCGACGAAACCGAGGGAAGGAGCGCGTGGCCTGGACGAGCAAAAGTAGAATCGCGGTGCCGTGCAAGCTGCTCGTCCACCGGACGGTTGTAAACGATCGTGCAAATAGCAGGCGAAACGCGTTCAACGACGATTTTGTCGTGGATTCCTGCGCCAGAGCGAAAACCCGTGTCGGGCAACAACTATTTATTACTCTGCTCTCGTCGGGAATCCGGTCCACTCTTGCCGCTGCATATAAACATGAAGAAAGGCCGATGCGAGGCGCGCGCGTATGCACCGCAACTGACGCCGCTCTAAGCATTCCCCGGATTTCCGTAGCAATCCGGGATCTTGGGCCGACTACATTGGATTTGCACGGCGAATAAAACGCTCTCGACGCTACACCATGTGCCGCGGCGCATTTCCAATAATTCTCCGGCGACGCTACCAAACCCCTGGTAGCCCGTTCGATCACCGATGTATGTATTTCGAACCGGGCCGAAGGATTCTCGCCCTGGATCCTTCTTCACCCTAGATGGTATTCCAGATACGCGACGCGAGAACGAGGTCGTAAAAATTCAATGGACCCTGCTAGCCGCCCGATTTCCACGAGTCTCGGGTTGACTTTGATTTTCCGCGATAGCCGAGACGAGGCAACCGGCCAATAGTCGCTCGTGAACCGCCGTGTCGCTTCGAAACGATAACTAATACGGCTGAGCCAGCATCCGAGGCAAGCGGCGCAGCGGCTAGCCTCGGACGGTACACTTTGATAGCTTACCGAGGCTTCTATCGGTCATATTAAGTAGCCTGACCGCCATGCCATCGAGACTCCCTCGTACCTCGCGACCCTCGTCCCGAGATCGAGCTCATCCTTTAGGCGGACGACTTATATTCGCAGCCAGCCGGTGCCACGAATCCACCCTTAAATCTTCGACCTCTTCGTAACCGACCGATAGAGGGGTGAGTCGGTTGCCTTCCATCGTCGATCCGATCCAGGGCGTAGGAATTCGACGAGTGTAGGGGTTTTATTTCACGATTCTCACGAGGGGAAGAACGGGCGAAAGCTTTTGAATTTGTAGTCGCTGCAACGCTACGTCGTAGAAGCTCGGCGTATGAAAGACGAGGAAGGGCGCGGAGCAATTAGTCGCGCGTTTGCTTTTCTGATCTTTTATACGGCGAACACGAAAATACAGTTAAGCATCTTTTAACTCGCTGCCGCTGTCTACCTTTAACGGTACAGTCGAGACAAAGAGCAGCACGGACAGCGAGAGAAGAGGAAGAAAGAGAATCGCGCGAGTCAGGCAACGGGAATAATTTTCTTCCTCGATCCTCGCGGTATCGACGACATCGTTGGATTTTTCAATAGTT
Organism: Bombus waltoni; assembly: GCA_014737395.1. NCBI lineage: Eukaryota > Metazoa > Arthropoda > Insecta > Hymenoptera > Apidae > Bombus > Bombus waltoni. The sequence goes on from JACXII010000014.1 coordinate 3,517,211, forward strand.
TGCGGGAAAGCGCGAGAGCAAGGGCGGACTGTCGTTACGCGGAATCAAAGCTCGCTGTTGAACGAGTAACCAGACGGGTCTGAGAATCGCGACGAGCCACTCGAGTCCCGCCGGCGGCCAACCTTTCCACCGAAAGTTTATCGAAACCCGGAGAAACACCGTCCACGTTCCGTATTTTTCGGACATCGTTGGATTCCGCCTCGCGAGTTTCGCCGTTTCACCTTCCGCTTCCGTGACTCGCCCTTCGGCTTCCACCCTTCGCGTCACGGGAACGCCGTGGAAACGCGCAACGTTCTCGTTTTCCACGGGCGCACGGCTTCTACCGCCTCTTTCATCGTTCGACCATTATTCTAATGAAAATATGATGAGCGTCATTTCACTGACTGATAGCCGTTATTACCGCGTAACGTCCGCCGGCTGTGCAGCCGTTTCCGACGCAGCGCTCTACCTTTGATTTAAATTGCGAACGTTTTCCGTGGCCGCCGTATCTGCCAGAGTTTTCCTCTGTCCCCTCGTCCTCGACCCTCCCCCCACCCCTTTTCATTTCCTGCGATTTTCAGTCGTCGGAGCGTAATCACGTTTGCACAGCTACGTGTATCCGCCAGCACTTAGGATTTGCCTCGATGTTCCGAGGAACGGAACGAAACGCGACGCGACGCGACGCGATGCAACGTCGTACGTAGAGGAAAGGAAAGAGGGCGAAGAACAGGTGTACGAGGGAAAGGGAACAACGAAGACATTTTTATCCTGCTAAGATGCCGGCAAATTTCGCCGCATTCTGCCGAATTGCCTCGAATTTCCGACGCGTTTGTCTCTCGAATCTGCGTCGAACAACGCGCACCCTCCGACCAACGTCTTTTCCTATAAACGATTTCCCACCTCCGCCTCCTTCGTCCATTTTTCGCTCTTTAGCGTGCCGTTTTTTTTCTCCAGCGTTAGGAAAAAAAAAAAGGAAGGAGGGATTCTGGACGTGACCTTTAAACGCGCGTGAAAACAAAAAGGAAAGCGACCGTTTGGGAGATTTTCCATTTTCTACCGCGCGTCGTCGTAACCCGAAAAGGTCGGCCGGACGATTCTATATTCTTCGACGAGTCCCTAGAGAGGGAAAGGGTGTCTGTCTGGCTTCTCGTAAAAGAATAAGGTAAGACGAGAAAGAGGACGACCATTTGTAGAAACTGTTCGTCTGTTTAACGCGGTATATCTCTTTGGCCGAGATGTATCGGCATGGCTGGCGATCGTGAAAACGCGGTTCCGTATTTCGACGATGTTAAGAGGCGAACGAGTGCTCGGAACGAGGATCGGTCGGATGAAAATATTTATCGTTCGAGTTTTGCGGATCAATCGCGTAAAAAGTGGGAATAATCGCGAGTCGCGCGACTTTTCAATCGCTGGTCGATTTGCATCGTACTTGTCTCTTCGTCGCTGCTCGGGCAAGACGTATTTTTTAATCGCAGGATCACGGACGAAAGTCACATTTTGCGTGGTTACTTGGATAAAATGTGGCGTAATAAAATCGATTCGAAGAAATTAACAGTAAAATGCCAAATAAAGTAAGATTAAAGTTCGCCGATAGATGCAACGACGATGGATGTCTTAATATTTATGACCGGCGATATACGTGTACGTAGGTGGTGTGGTAGCGTAGCCAATAAAAATCTCCAACTAGCGACGTAATCGTCACTTTGTTCCAAGCGATAAGTCAAATGGAGCGAACGGGAGAATCGCGTCGTTTTTATTTTCACCGTCCGAGATATTTCCAGGAGAAAAAATTGTCTCGCGAAGCGCGTGCAAACGTACGAGGAGACGGTGAAAAAATGACGCGCACGCAACCAGACGATATTCGAAATTTCCGAGGAAACCAGCTGGAGATCGCAGCACGCAGGACGCTACTTGTAAAAATACTCAATTTCCAAGTCGTCGATTACACGGCGATATCGAGCTCAAAGGCTCGGCCTTTTTCGTCTTTCACGATGGGAAATACCATCGGAGGATTTCGCGATACGTTCCTCCGTCAAATGGGATTCTCTTTACCTGGTGTTATTAAAGTAAAATTATTTCCTCTCCGCTATTTGCACAATAATCCGAGATACAGGGAAACCATTAACTTCGTTCGGTATATCGTTTCACGTTTCGATCCATCGCCGACCGATTCCCTTTGAGAGGTACGCGCGCGTGTGCAGACTCGCGAAACGGAGCGAGTCGCGCACGGTCGTAATTAATAAATAATAATTAGTATGCGGGCTGATCGTTATTTGCGAGCTGGCAGACCGAGTTTATCCGCGCCTCTCTCGCGAGGCAAAAGTTCCTTAACGAGTCATCCACGAAGGTAGCCTGCTTCGTTGCAACTTCTCTTCTTTGCCCCGAAGAAAGGGGAAAAACTCGAGTGTTCCGCTGCTCGTAATTGTAGGAGAGAAGAAACAATTTCGACCCTTAGCCTCCGGCTTCTCACGTCGGAGAGAGAAAGAAATCGCTCGATAGGTACTTCCGTAGGGTCGAAGAGACGATTCGCAGGCGAGCGGAAAGACGGAGAAACGCGGAAGGGAGACGAGGACGACGACCACGACCACGACGACGACGACGACGACGACGACGACGGAGGAGGAGGAAAAGTAGGGAAAAGTACGAAAAGTCGGAGAAGCTGGTGGTACCAGACGCGACCGGGAAGGGGGGGGGCGGAAAAGCGGACCGTGTTCCTTGACGAAAAGAATCTCTCGACTCGTCTCTAAAGAAATTAGTATTCGTTCTTTTCGGTCCGCGTGATTCAATCTACGAGGTAAATCGAGTTGGCGAGCATGACGAAACACGCGCCCGGCGAATTAGTCCAGCTCGAAGTTGCCTCTTCTTTTTGCGCCGTCTGCCGCAATCTCGCGGCGCTCTCGCACTCTATCTCCTATTCCGGTTGCCTCCCTCTTCGTTTCAGTCGTCGTTTTTAATGGAATTGTCTCGGGCTCGTTCGGGCCACGCGACCCTCGATGCTTTTAAATCGCTTATTATCGTTCGCGTTACCGTCGCGCTCGCGAGACACCGCGTGCAAAAGTTGCGACCAGACCTCCGCGCCGTACGACCGTCCGCGCCGCGTCGTTCGCTCCCAGCGAATTCCATTATTTACTCGTCGCGATTTCAGCCTCGTCCGATACTTTTGACCCATTGGAACGTTTCCCCCGAAATTCCGACGACTGGCGCGCGCGCCGCCGGCCCGCGATACCCGCTATAACCGGTCGGCAAACGTTCCACGAAAAAGTCCATTTGTACACAGAGAACGATCGGATTTAATTAATTTCGGAATCACCGTGGCCCGATGCCGGCGAGACTCGTCAGCCCAGCCATTGCGACACTCGTTCGTCTAGGCCTCCGCGATTCCATCCGACCGGGCCGTTTTCACGAACCTCGGCTTGCTGAATTTGGATTTGTTTGCGTTGCCGACTCTGTATGCGGCGGAGGTATTCCGCGAAATATATAGCCTCGAAATTAGAAACGGCATTCGACGCGTCGAGTTGCGTCTGCAATTGCGAAAGCCCGATACGCGCGAGAGCTCGCCATCATTAATTTACATCGATGCCGCGAATTATATTCACAGCCGATCGCTGCCAGAGGAACCGACCCAAAAATGGACGCGAATTAAACGATACGTCTCGAATCAAAATATCAATTATCGATCCGCCACCGCCACTCTCAGCCTCCAATTTCCCCATGTTTATGCGACACAGTTGCCTTCCCTTCTTCCCGTCAACTCCGACGAACCGTGGTTTTCCAATTTTTTCTTCAGTTTCTCATTATCCGTGTCCAGCTTAGCCAGCTTAATTTCGCGTCGACTCTTCGTCGTTCATCGCGCCGTTGTCCACAACCGATCAGTTTTACACGGTTTCGGCGGAACATCTCAGCGTTTCCCTTCTCGTCGAACGTCGAGAGAAGAAGTTTCTCGAAGGTCGGAAGAAATATTTGCTCAAGTCGTATTCTTCTCTTTTTCAACGGCTACCTACGATCCAGAAAAAATACCAACTCGCATACACGTCAACGTCCGTCGAACAATCAGCGTGCAATCTCGCAAACGTTAAGAATTTTCCCCATCTGATCCGATAGAAGAAAGTAGCGAGTCGACAAAAAATTGTGATCTCCGCTACCAAACGATTATTTCCGACGTTTGGCAATGGGAAACTTGGCGGAAGTCGGGCTCCTCTCTTAGATCGACCGTGACTTCCTTCTGCGTTTAATTCCCGAGAAAACCGGATTTTCCGCCCGATCGAGGTCGCTGTTCGCGTACGAGAATGCACAGCCAGCCCCCGGCATGGTTCCTCTTTCAACGAGGCGAACGAGTCACGGTCCTCTGTTCGCCGAGGCTCCGTCCTTTCCTTGATGTTTTGTCGATGGAATTTCATATTTATTTCGGTCTGTCGATAGCGCGCGCGTGTTCGGACTCGGAACGGATGCTCGATGCCTGCGAAGAAGACGAAAGGAGACCGCGTCGGATGAAACGAAGCGAGGGAAGAAAGGAAAACGGAGAGACGTTTGCCTTTGTCTTGGGATTTCCTTCCTCCAAGGTTCGCAGGACACGAACCCGTCAATCTTCACCGCGAGAGATTAGAACGGCAAGAACCGGCAGATACGCTTCCGTCTGCCAAGCGACGGATGCCGACGAGACGAATTGCCTCTTCCGGAAACAAAGTTTCCCCTTGCCGATTTCTCTTCCCTCCTTTTCCACCGGTATTCTTCTCTGCCCGCCGTAACACCCATTACGTTTTTCGTTTATTCCATCGTTTCCTTTATTTTTGTCGTGCGATCGCGCCACGCTTTCTCAGCCTGTGGCTACGTTGCACGCGCCTGTCAACGCGATAGTTGACTTTAGGAGCTGGATTTTGCGACGCGCGTGTCGTCTCGCTGCTATTTCTCGCTCTTTCGTTTCTTTCAAGCTCTTCGCCGTCGTTACCGTTGAAGCGGTTACCACTTTTAAGAAAACTCTACATCTGATTCGTTTAGTTCTCTCAATCACCGATAGCCATCTTCGAACACGCCTTGCGTTGACGAGGTACAGCGGGCTATAGTACAGCTCAAACTGTATTCATACTTGCACTTACGCTTTTGTTTTAAACATGTTTCTACTTTGCAATTTATCCACGCGTTCCTCTATTCAAATATCCAAAAAATAACCCCAACAGTTACCATTACGCTCGTCCTGCTGCTTCGACTCGTCTTCTCGGCCGCAACTCCGCCAAGTTCGTCTCCGGGATCCGCCAATTGGCGTCGATACCCGAGAAGCGTCGCGTTGATCGAAATAGGGGCGCGTCGATGATGTAAATACACGCGTACGCGTGTACTTAAAATTGCACGGATTAAAGCGTCGATACGCACGCAGATACGTACGTGTACGCGTGTCTTTTTCATACGTCCGGGACGAATCGAATGGGTATTTATTTAAAGAAATTTAAATAGCAGAATTCATTCGTGTCGGTCAACAGTATATCGGTATTATACGTTTGCAGAGCGAGTTTTTGAAATTTTAAGTCGCCTCGTCCGACGATAAATTTAACATCCATGGAAATTATAATCGTGAATTTTTGATCACAATCGGTTCGCCTGCGCCAGGTATTACATAATTACGGTTGTAAGGATTCGTTCGTTTCGTCGTTTGCGCGGCTCCCCGTCGATCACGAACCAATGTAGCTAGCCATAATCTTAGTCGGAGAGTCGAAAAGTCCGACCGAGTCGTCGATGATCCCTCGGCTGCGACTATTGGTTCTCGCTGGGGCGGTGGGTCTCTGCTGCTTGCTTGCTTTTCATAACGCGGAGGCGGGCGGCATCCACGAGAGAGAAGAAGAAACGCGTATAGAAAGGGAGAGAAATAGAGGGAGAAGAAGAGAATTCCGCGCGAGACGCGGCGGAGGCTCTTGGCCGAATCTCGGTTCGAAGGCGGTTTAATCTTCGACTCTCGACGACTTAACTTTGCTTTTATAAAGACCGTTTACAGAAAGGACACGGTATATCGCCGTATCGCCTTGTTAATCGCGCCATAGAAGCGGCGAATTCGTTCGAATCATCCGAGGAAAGACGAGGCTGGCTCGTTCTATACAAAAGTGTCGATAACTTTTCTTTTTTTTTTTCTTTGCTACCTTTTCGATACATTTTCCGATTGGTTTGAAATCGCGTCGATACGATCGGGTCGCGGCCGCGTCTCGTTCTAATGTCGCTAAACTGTCAAAATGTTGAAAGTCGATGGCGAATTCGATGGAATCGAAGGACAAGAAAATTCGTAAAACGATGCCCGTGCGTTTGGTTGGTGGAACGCCGAGAGGAGAGACATAAAAATCGCTACGTAACGGCGCGACCGAGATCGAGCGAACGGTCGGAAAAATTCAAGACGTTCCTCTCGGTCGTGTCGGTTGGAAGGGAAACCGTGGAGATGGACGAATCGGGCGAAATGGAGCATGAAATCGTAAAACCACTCCGCGGAGGTTGCGGAAAATGGTTGTTCGTCGAGAGGAACGGGAGAAGAGGGACGGAGGGGTTAGGGAGTTTGGTTAGTACGTTGAATGGAGAAAATCGCGGCACACGGGCCGAATATCATCGACTTCGATAAGGGACGCGCGCGTGCTGTGGCTCACGGTAGTTTCTGAAAGGCTAGAGAACTTCGAGACCGCCCTTCCATCCGCGGCTCGGCCATGTTTCCACCTTCCTTCTCGCTTCTGCCGCCTCACCCGTTTCTCCGTCCTCTGGTTCCTATATCGAGGCGATCCTCGCGTTCACCCGAGGGGACCAAACACCCATTGTTAAATGCCACATTATTCCGCGATAACCCTGAAACGGTTCGATTTGTCCGATTCAAGACGTCTTCTCCGCCTTCTTTCTTCCACCTCGCCTTTCTGCGAGCCGGATTTTTCTCTCCTTTATCGTTTTCTATTATCGGCCGAGTCTCGATCGCCGTTCAAACGGCTCGTCCATTTCTCGCCGGCCCTCGATTCCTCGAAGCGAGACAGGCTCGGGGTTGAACCGCGATAGCTCGCGATATCGTGGATGCTCGTATCGCGCGTACGCGTCGTTTATCGAGTTTTCCTCGCGGTCGGTTGGTCGTCGTTCGGTCGGACGGTCGTCGAAGCGGATACGGCGAATTCTTTCCACGAATCGAGAAGCTACAGGTTGCCTCGAGTCGAACGACGACACGTCGACGCCGGCGGCCTGGCTGTCGTCGTCGCCAACCGGTGTTACCGTCGCCCCGGCGGCGACGTTCCCTTCGCGTCGACGAGAGCCTCGGCCGCTTTCCACGGATTGGAAAAACACGCGGTAGTTTCGGCGAAAGGATGTGGAGGTCCGGCGGACGTGTGAAGCGAGGGGAGCCAGGGGGCCGGGAAAGTTGCGAGGGAAAGTTTGATTGCTGAAATAGTTGGCGCCGGTCTTATCTCTGTGTCGTAGCGACGGCTCGCCGTAGAAAGAAGAGGGTGAACGACGAGGGGATTGAGGGGAGGTGGGGGAGGGGGGAAGACGTACGACGGAGTTACGAGGTTGTACGGTGCGGTGGGCGAAAACTCGCAGCTAATTTATGTGCCAATTAATTGCTAATTAAGGCGCCGGTTTTTCCCCGCGAATCGAATACTCCGCCTCGATACGGTTCACGGAGACGGACGAAGCGGCTGAACCGGCTAAGCGGACGAAGAAGCGAACACCGCCGGGCGAGCAGAAGTTGACTCTCCTCTTGCGCGTTTAAAGCTTCCTATTTCGCTTCGCAACGTTCCAGGATGGAAAGGGTAAGGGGCAACGGCGGTTTCCTTCGCGCTACGAAACTTTCGACTCTGCTTCTTCATCCCGGATCAGCTTTTAATCGTTCGTTCCTCCTGGCCGAGTTACGCGTGTACCTACACGTATATATATATATATATATATATATATATATATATATACACGGTGTATATATGTATATATACGGCGTATCTCTGTACATCTAGCTCGAACCTTCGCGGTTCGTCCCCGTTTCTTCCCCTTGGAGTTTCGTTAATCTTCTCCATCCTTCGTTTTTACCTCTCTTTTTTATCCATTATCTTCTCCTTCGGGATTGCCAGCGTCTATCCGGGACGATCTCCGGTCTCGTTATTTCGATTCTACCGGGCAACGAGTTTCGACGAAATTAAGCCCTCGAGTTCGACCAGTCGTAGAAATTTCGAAAGATGGCCGGGTCGCGTGGATGGGAGGAGCAGGGGGCTACGAGGTTCGTCCGAGTACGAAAAACTCTCGCAAGACGGAAGAAGAATTAATATCGATCGGCAATCGTACTACGGACTCGTACCGAGCAAGAAGGACTCCTCTCTCTCTCTCTCTCTCTCTCTCTCCCTCTCTCTCTCTCCTCGTCTGCTGGATTCCTGCGATATCCATTTTCAGAAAGACACGACGGATGGTATTTCACCGGAGCAACCATTTTCCCGGGGAATCCGCCGCCTGTTAGACGGTGTTGTGTTAACGAACTTGAATTTCTCGAAAGATGGTACGGACGAGGAGAAATATATACGTAAGATTCTCGCTTTGGTTCGGGTTTCGACGACGAGCTTCGCGTTGTTGCGCCGCTTAAAAATACGGAATCGAATCCAGAAACGGGAGCAACGAGGAAGCAACCGGTGGAAGAGACGGGCAAATAAAACGTCTCCCGAGACAACAAAAGGAGTCTCTCGTTCGAAGCGGATATTCCGTTGGTCGGTTCTTTTACTTCCAGCAGAGTCAATATTGACCGTTCCGCGCCTTCCAGCTGGTTCGTTAGTCGTGCAAGAATTTCTTTCCATTGTCAGCCGTGACTGCCCGGGGAATTCCCGTTCGAAACGTTATACGCTAATTAGGATGACGGTAGAATGGCGACATAATCGCCGCATTATCGCGGCTCGAAACTGACCGTTGATTCTGTCTTACGGCAAGAAAACCCGTTTCATACGGCTTGTACGCGCGTCGCAGTTAGCCAGCAAATCAAATTACAGGCATGCTTCTTTTCTCGCGTCATTCGCTACGTGCGGATGGCAAATTCACGAAATCTCGCAGTACCCAAGGAACGCGTTTCTTCCGATCGTTCGATGATCCGCTTTCGTACGAAGTTGCTTCCATCGGATCTGGTATTAAAGAGCTTCGATGCGAGGATTCGAGGAAACAAGCGCGTACCAGTTGCTGCCTTTCAAACTGTTTCCTCGTGCTCGAGAAAAGCCAGATAAGGTAAGAGAGTAAGAGAGAGTAACAAGGGTAAGGGTAAGACGGAGGGAAAACGACGTTGTCTGCAGACTCCTTAATTAAGCATTCGTTCAATTCGGCTCTCGGTATCGGCTGGAATCTTTGCCGTCGCGTTTGCCTTTGGACGAGACGCGGTGCCACGAGTTTGGGCGATCGAAATAAGCACGAGGTCCGGGGGGTTTCTAAAGGTCTCGTCTTTTCGAGCCTGGCCGACCGAATCGTCGACGGTCGAGGAAGAGAAGTAAGCGAATAGCTGTTGCATCGTTCGAAAAAATTTCAAACTCCATCGATACGATCGTAGCAGCGCTAACGAGATTTCAAAATGTTTCGTACAACGCGCGCGATACGTTCGTAAAACAAGTGCTGGAATGGGTACGTTCGACGTGGCGCATGGTCGTAAATGGATCGATCAGCTAGAACAGAAATTTTGTACGTCATTGTACCGCGAACACAGCGATTAAACGAAAAGGGGCGAAAAGGTATTTTCGTTGTCGATCGTTGCCAACCGATTACGTCACGATCTCGAACGGTACGGTCGGGCTCGACGCTCTTTTTTCCCCATACCCGTGGCTCGAGACTCGGTTGAAAGAATTATTTCGTGGGAATTTCACGAACGAGAGACGCGGCAACAAACTTGTAGCGTAGCTCGATGCCGGGCGTAACTCCAAGTAGATAGTTCACCGTGCAAGCCAACGGGAACCGAAGATGCCACTTAGCCCTTGTGCAAATTTAATTTCCACCTGCCGCGCAACTCGAAATTAGGCTAATGCTACGGCGGGGACTGCATGCCCTTTATGGAGACCGCTATCGCGCGCTTCGGCATCCGACAAAACGATGCAGCGGGCCGCGTCGCATCGCGTCGCTCTCGCAACCGAGAAACTTCCGATGGAAAATTTATTCGAAACGTTGAGCGAAACTTCCAACCGTCGCGTTATGACGGTCCCTCGTCAGAGACGAACGTTTTGTAAAATCCGGAGACAAACGAGATTTCCGATAATACCGAGCCACTTTCCTCTCCGTTGGACAGTTGGAAACTGTCAATTATTCGGAATAATTGAAACACGTATGTAAGTAACTGCCGACGAGTCGCGGAATTTTACCTCCGATTTCTCCCTCTGTGTCGCATATCGCGGTTTCCAAACTTTCGATCCTGTCCGGAATACGCAAATGGCACGCGCTGGTGAATCGTACAGCGCGATCGCCAAGCAGCCTATTTTTAAGCAGCAATCTTCGAATCTCGCCGCTGTAATAAGCATCGTATTCGGTTGTCGAGCGGCGGAGAGACGCGTGAAAGTTAGACGAGTCGCGATAGGATCGCGCGTGCCAGCCTTACGTCCGCCAGCTCTTCTTAACGCGCGTTACGTGCTTCGTACGTAGACGCAATCGCGCGACCAACGCGGCGCTCGACGCATCGAGCGTTCGCCAAGCCAGCCGGTCGTCGCTGCTTGCCTCGTCCGACCGTCCATGGGAATGTGGCGAGCTCGCGAGTCGCGTCGTAAAACTTTACGCTGGAAAACAAGGTAGAACGTCGTTGACGGTAAAGGTTTCCTCGAACGGAGAAGATAGCATCGACGCCTTGCCAGTTCGCCGCGCTGACAATGAGCACCGACGAGATCAGATAACAACGGCGACCTCGTTTGCCGTATAATTTGCCTGTTCGCCAGGACGCTTGGCGTCGTCTACGAAAGAAGACAAATTCTGCGCGATTTCTTATTGGCCGAACGCGACCAGAACGCACGGTTTCTTCGTTCCATCGGGCAAACTCGCCCGATCGCGTCTATTTCCGTTTAACGCTTCCATCAGTGATTGCAAAATCTTAATCAAAGCCGACGCTAATCTGAAAATTGGATTTGCATCGTCGGGAGTTATCGATATATTTATAACGACGAATCGGAAAAGACGCTGTCGCGCGCGATAATTCTGAAACTACTTGTCACGCCGTATCTGTACCATAATTTTTATATTCAGCCAATGTTCTCGATAGATAACATCGAATCTTTCGATACATCTTTAGATTTGTTGTAAATTCGTTCAATATCTGTTTTAATCGCTAGACTGTAGCACACCTTGCGACAAAAGTTTCTATAGCAACTGGCTTATTTTTACTCAACGTCTGATGTTATCGACTCGATCGCGTCAACCGTTCTAGTTTCTAACCGTTGGAACGCGTGATTATTTAAAAAAAATAGGCGAAAGATTGGCGCCAGTCGTTTCTGTTACCCGCGATACGTGTCCCATGTATTCGCGAAATATATTCTACGAGTATCGGAATATCTTCGTGATCGCTCGTCATCGTGCATCGCGACACCACGAGGTCGCGTCAGCATCCAAGGAAACGCAATTCCAGGACACGTTTTCCTCGAGACCACCGTAGAAAAATTCCGCACGCTCGATTAGAAAAACGAAGCGACAGCAGCGTGGAATTAGACAAAGGAGATAATTACTTGGACTCGACTCGACAAAGTCTGCGCCAGGCACAACGATTATCGATTGTTCCGCCAGCTCCGCGTGTAATTTTAACCGCATTTACCGATGTTACGTTGTTACATTATTGCAACATAACATGCTTCGAGTAATCGCATTAGCCGAATGCGGCTTTAATACGAGTTCGCAGGTATTTATCGCGGCGATGCGTTCGATAACGAAGCGCGTATGGCCAACGGTACCGCCGGATGCCTAAATATTCGAACGGGCTCATTATGCGGCTGAGACTCCATTTACCAAAACCAACTTTGGCCAAGGATCGCGTTGCGAGCACGCGCGAGGACCGCGCCAACGCCGGAGCGTATTTTTCAGCCGCCCGACCGAATTAAATACCCCGTTTATCCGGCCGGGTGGAGAAAAATTCGCGCAACTTTTAAACTCTCCCGTCGACGAAAGTGGCAGCGGGCGCCGCCAACAAAAACAAAAACACGGCCATGGATCTCGCGTAAGCGAGCCGGCAAGAAAAACTGGCAAAAAAGGCAGAGTTCTTCGCGCGGGCTCCGCGCACCGCGGTGATTGATCGCGCGCGACTCCTCCACGGGGAAAAAGATGCTTAGTCCGCAGCTACCTCCGTGATGTAGTTTGTCGCTTTACAATTAGCGACTATCGCGGCGTCTTTGCGTCGATAGCCGTTTAACGACGCAAGTGCAACCTATATCGGCTTCCGTGTTCGTCCGTTGGAAAGTCGCGCGCTCTTTAATCAGCCAAGCTGCGAAAAAATCCTACCGGCTGAGCGGAATCTCGCGGCAACCGAACGATCCAACGTTACAGCCAAGTTTCCGCGGATTCGCAAACGCGAAACGTTGCACGTTCGATCTCGGCTTCCAGTTCGTTTCGATGTACGCGAGAGCAACGCCGATCGCTGCGTAACCAAATTCTCCTCGTATTTTGGCGAGCAAAAACGATTTACGTTTTAAAGAGAGAGCCAGAGTGAAAACAACAGGAGAAATCGTATTTCTGCGCGATTTAAAGTATGTTCGTGTTAGTTTGGTGGAGTTTAAAGCATCGTCGAACGTTCGAAAAGTGCAACGATCGAGCGAGGATGACGGAAGAAACGTAAAGAAAGGAAAGACAGTGGCGCGATCAACGATCCTGGCTCGTGGAATATTCGCTCGTCGTTTCGCTGTATATAGAATCGATATCTATTTTACGCTCTGGACACTTCTTTCGCCTAATGACCGCGACTAACGACGAATAAAGCAACGGACACGTATTATCGCGCCATTAGCGAGGCGATCGTCCGGTCGAATCAACTTCGTAACAAATCGAAATCACGGCCGAATTTCGGAGGTCCGAGCGAATATCGAGCGCGAGACAAAAAGGGAAAAGGAAGGGGAGAGAAACAAAAAATTCCGAGGAATTTCGAGCGTGGGATCGCGGTGGGTAACGCAAACGCAGAGAGACGGCGAAAGGTTAGAAACGAAACGCGAATCGAGGAAGAAGGAGAGAAGCCTCGGAACGGTTTCTCGCAGCGGACGGTACTTTTTCTTTCCCCCTTCTTTTTCCCTCCCTTTTCTCTTTTTCCTCCCCCGGAGGAAGAATACGAGAGAAACTGCCAGCAAAAATATCCGCGAGGTGAAGTTGGAATCGAATTAAAAAGCTGGCCAAGCCAATTAAGGCGTTTCGCGAAAGTTTAAGAGATTCTTCCCGGAAAAGGGTAAGCTTTCCAGGTGCGCGGCAGTCGCTTTTTCTTTTTTCTATTACGTCGCCTTCCGCCTGGTCGCCGAACTGGGCGCCATTAAGCTGTTCGCTCTTCCGTATAAATAGAAAGAGAAAGAGAGATCGCGCGCGGTTGGAGCGAACCGCGGAAGAAGAAAGGCTTCGCTTAATTTCAACGGAATTTGGCTCGTTATATAGCCGTGTTGTTTCCACGAGTCTCCGACAATTTCCATCGTCCATTTTTCCTGCTCTTCTTCGCGTTCGGCATCTGTTTTCCCACCTTTTGAAAAATCCCGACCTCCTACGGCGGCTTGTGTCGGCTGCGCAAAATCTATCCACGCCGCTGAAAACTTTGTGCAGCGATCGAGCGCGCGCGCCAGCTGTTCCCAGCAGCCTTTCGTTAAATATTAAATTTCGACTACGCCGTTTGCCTTCAGAGCAACGTTAATAGCCGTACGACGACGCGGCCGTGCACACTGGTAACGTTGAACCGAAAATTCTTCGCTGGATCGCGAAGCTTTCGACGAAAGCCGGGCGACGATCGATCGTCGATCTATAAATTCAATCGCAATCGCAAGTTTACATACCTTCGTAGACTCTAAGCTGCGCCTCGGCTGACACGGCATCCCCAACTCCGTTTTCCGCTAGACACTCGTACAGGGTGTTGTCGCGAACCGGCCTGACAGGTTCGATCCGCAATAAAGCTCCGTTTTCATAGTTGTGCACCAGGTACCGTGACTGCGATTCTACGGAACAACGCGAAACATCGGGATCAACGATTCGTTATTTGACGAACTATTCGTGGTTAGTACAGGCCACGAGGTTGATCGGCTCGACCGATTTCGTGCCGAGTCTACAACGGAAGGAGCGGCTTTTCTAAATCTCGAGGCTCGTTGCATCGCGTCACATCGACACATTCGGTGTGTCTACAATTTACACGAATACACTCGCGGCAATTACACGAGTAATTTAATAACTTTGCACGCGTGCACGGTAAAACCGTGTACCCGCGATTCGCGCTTACCGATCGATCAAATCTGCAATCAAACTGTATTTTGCTAGCTTGTCCTAGAAGTTTCTTTCGTTTCGTAAGGAAACAATGGACGCGCCACGACGTTCTCCGTTTTCTATTATTTTTGTCGAATCACGTACGATCGTAATAATAGAAATAGAAGAAATTGGATCGTACATGATCGAATAAAATAATGTAAAACGAAAAGCGCGTCTATTATTTCCCTACAAAAGGAAAGAAACTTTCGGGACAACCTAACAATTTCCTGTAACCTTCGCAGGCACGTCCGAGTTTCTCTCTGTACGCTGCATAGCGACTTGGCGTGCCACAGCCGTGACGCGAATCGTGCGAGTAGGCAGGCAGCAAGCGATCGCTAGCAACGAGGGAAAATAAAAAAGCATAAGAGGAGCACGAAGGACAAAGGTTGTTAGAGGAGTCGATCGCGAGGATCGAAAGGACGCGAGGCGAATCAGACAGAAAGGTATTCGTAGGGTGGTCGATCCGTTCGATTCGTGCTGGTTTCTCGCGCGCGTTTCACGCGATCACGACCAACTTTGTTACGCGTCGTTATCTCCGTTTCGCTGGATTAGCGAATTTCGCAGCCGCGAACCAGCTCGAAATCGAGAACAATCGACGAGTCGAGGATAAAAGCGTCTATTCTCCGTTAACCGGCGCGATTTTTCGCGGCGTTGCAAATTTCCAACGGTTAGTTGGACCGCGCCCACTCTTCCTCGACAGGATCCGGTTCCGATTCCTATTCCGATTTCCATTCGTCCGACTCGTGGTAACGAGTGACGCGCCAAGCCAAACTCGGCCTTCGGAGTCTCGCGCGCACACGATCGAGCTAATATCGCTAGCGAAATCTTACAATTCCCGAGCTACCGATTTTACCGATTTTACACTACCGACAAATATTAAGTATTTTGTCAATCGCAAGTCACCTGGTTTTGCTATCTGGCAAAGGTTATGAAATTATTAAAAAAAAGAAAAAAAAATGCCTACAATATACTTGCAAATGGTCGATTCACTGGTATTATTAGTCGGTAGATCTTACAATTCCCGAGCTACCGATTTTACCGACTTTACACTACCGACAAATATTAAGTATTTTGTCAATCGCAAGTCACCTGGTTTTGCTATCTGGCAAAGATTATAAAATTATAAAAAGAAAAAAAATGCCTACGATGTGCAACTTGCAAATGGTCGATTCACTGGTATTATTAGTCGGTAGATCTTACAATTCCCGAGCTACCGATTTTACCGATTTTACACTACCGACAAATATTAAGTATTTTGTCAATCGCAAGTTACCTGGTTTTGCTATCTGGCAAAGGTTATGAAATTATAAAAAAAAAGAAAAAAAAATGCCTACGATGTGCAACTTGCAAATGGTCGATTCACTGGTATTATTAGTCGGTAGATCTTACAATTCCCGAGCTACCGATTTTACACTACCGACAAATATTAAGTATTTTGTCAATCGCAAGTCACCTGGTTTTGCTATCTGGCAAAGGTTATGAAATTATTAAAAAAGAGAAAAAAAATGCCTACGATGTGCAACTTGCAAATGGTCGATTCACTGGTATTATTAGTCGGTAGATCGTCGTTCAAGATCGCTCCTATTTCTGTATCTAAATATATGATACACTGCGTGTAGCCACGGTCTTAGGCGACAAGTTTCCCCGAACCGGAAATCGGTTTGGCAAATCCAAAGGACGCGCGAGACTTTCTGCTTGAAAGAAGCGACGTCTATATCTCAGTTGGTACGGCGAGTTGTACACTGGAAGATTTGGCAATCCGGCCGGTCTCTGGAAACTCTGGATGTAACGAAGAGTCCGGCTGCAGTGGCACACCGGTCGGCAACAGCCGGTGTTTCCGGAAAGCGAGCGAGCGCGAAATTTAGTTAAAAAGAAAAGGGACGACGACACTGTCGAGTCTACGTGACGCGACGTATCGGAAGAGAACAAGGTGGCTAGCAAGATGATACGAACGGAGACGAAAAGAAAAGCAGAAACGGAAAACAGGCCAGGAGTTCGAAAGATGGTTACGAAAGAAAGAGAAAGCGGATTTGCGCGCGAAAGCGGAACCGCAACCGGATGCTAAAACGAGCCGATGTATCGTCAATACGATTTCCATCTCTGGCGTTTCGATCGGCCGAGGTGGAACAGCGACGCGGACGATAGACGAGAAACGGCTTCTCGAAACTTTGAAAAGCTAGCAGTCGACAAAACGAAAGGGTGAAAACTTACGGGAAACTCTCTTTCCGTTTTTCCGCCAGTGGATCTGGGGCGGCGGCGCGCCTTCTGCCGTGCAGTAGAAGCTCGCTATCCCTCCTGCCTTCACCTGCTGTGATTGTGGCCTCACCAGGATCGTCGGTGGACCTGCGAGCACAAGATCGAGGCAAACCTTTGATTAGAGTCGAGTAGTCCCTTCGGGCTGTTTCGATGCCCGCCGTATCGTGCAACGTCTCTGAAAGAATTCGCTGGTATTCGGGCACAGACTGGGCGAGTTATCGAAGGGTCGAAGATTATACGTGGTTTTTGACCGACCGAAGGAAAAGAGAGGATGACGACGCCGGATCGGATCGGATCGCATCGCTTCGTGACAGATCGAACTTTTCGCTGGGACACGCCGTTCGACGAGAAACATACGTATGAAAAGCGAAAAGGAAAAAAGAAAAAAACAAAATATGAGAGAGGGAGGGAGAGAGAGAGAGAGAGAGGAAAAAAGAAATGAAAAAAAAAAGAGAAGAAAAAAGGAACGTTATTCCGGGCATTCGTAGATTCGATAGGATGAAAACTCGTGTAAACTCGATAAACGAAATTTGCTATCGCAGGAAATCGAGCGGCGCCCGAACCGAGCGGACAAATAGCGTGAACGCGTCGCGTGTCGTCCCGAAACACGCGGCCCAGAATTAGCGGGTTTAACACGTGAATGGAAATTTCCAGCTGGCTCGATACGCTTTTACCCGACGATAAAGAGACGGTGGTTCCAAGATGGATGGACACGGTTCTGTGCCTCCCGTTTGTTCGTTCCTGTCGGTTTCTCCCGGTCCAGCCTCCGCTGTAGCAACGACGCGCCTCCCCGCTGCAAACAGAAGGGCCAGACCAAGAGGCGTGCTATCTGGAGCGAGACTACCGGCCAAGTATTAAATTGGTCTCGAAAGTTTGCGATCGCACGGATCGTTTATGGCCACTCTTCCATGGATCGCCGCGCCGATTCCTAGCGGAAACGCTTCGACTTTTTCGATCTTCCGATTGCCCCTGAATCTTCGCTCTCGAAAGAAATTGCAGCGAACGAACGAAACGCCCGAGACGGGCCGGACGAAAGTCTAAGACGTTCGAAAGGACGTTCTTGGTTGGTCGACGATCCTTCGCCACGATGCGCCCGTCTGTCTACCGACCAACGGTTTCCGATCGCTGCGAGACACGCGACGCACCTGCAAGAACATTCGACGAAGCGGCAAATACGCGCACAGCGATTTAACCCCGATCATCTGACGAAAAACCGACGATTTCTGCGCGCAGCGAATGCGTTGACACGTACAGTCCGTGTGGCACGATTCACGATCGATCGTCGATGGTCTCGTAACCGGCGACGTATCCACGACCGAATCGAATCTGACCGAATCGGATCGAAACGAATCGAATCGAATCGAATCGAATCGAATCGAGTCGAGTCGAGTCGAATCGGATCGGGATCGGATCGAATCGAATCGCATCGCGTCGCATCGCATCGCATCGCGTCGCGTCGAATCGAGTCCAATCGAATTGAAACGCGACGAGCTTGCCACACGCGGCGAAAAAAATGTCCTCGCGCGATCGCAAAATGAAAGATTATCGTGGAAAAGGGGAAACGATGTCGAGAGGGCATGGCCGGCTGGTCGAACAGAGAAGGCAGAAGCTTCGTGTGGCTGGAAAATTCGTGCCGCCGACGAACGAGAACACGAACGCGTTAATCTATCGGCTGCGCGATGAAAACTGCGAGGCAGGGATATGTGCGATGCAATTTAAGGTAAATATTATTCCATCGGCGAACCGTCGATAATTTTTGATCGAATCGCTCGTTCCAGATTATTGCTATCCACTCGGGTCGCATTGTGGCCGAACACGTGACGATTATCATAACGAAATAGTTGGAAGCCGGTGCATTAATCGAGCGCAATCCCGGCCGTACGCGACGATGGATGGATGGATGGATTTTTAAATATTCCCACCGCTTTTGGCTACGATTTCAAACGAGTTTCATAAAGTCTCGGCGAGAACACCGTTCTACAGAACTGTGCAAAAAAAAAAAAAAAAAAAAAGGAAAGAAAGAAAAAGAGAAGAAAAAAGAAAACCTCCAACGAATTCGCGGAAAGCCCATTTTACGCGTACGACCAGTTCGACGAGAGTTTCTCTCCGAGAGAGAGAGAGAGAGAGAGAGAGAGAGAGAGAAGGCAATTCTCAAAGATCAGCGTGATTTTGAGAAATGATTTTAACGGGTCGAACGACCCAGGAGACGGTTTCCAGCCTTTCCACGGATGCAACTTCTCTCGACTAAAATTCAGATGGCTAGATGTACATTTATTTGGAACGGGCTGCAGAACGCATCAAAAGCACCTGCCGCGCCACGGTTGCCCGATGATAATTTATGATCGACCGTGAAAGAGTCGCGCGATAAACAACCGCAAAGCGGAATTCTGCGCCAAAATGCCGAGCCGCTGACCCTTCTTTGAAAGCGACGCCGCGCTACGTACGCGGAGACCGAGTGATCTCGTGTCTCGTGGAATATCGAAAGGATCGAGTGGACGTGATTTCGACGCGAATTCGATGCGGCGGCTGCACAACACGGCGAAAGAACACGGCGAAAGAACACGGCGGGAGAACACGGCGCGATTGCTAGCCGACCGACTACTTGGCGAGCAATCGAATCCAACTCGGGGAACGCGTAGTTTACAAATTACAACGATGCTGAATCGCGTTTCGTCCGATGGATCAACGGCGAGCGCGTTCGTTAAAGCCCCGGCTGCATTACGGATAACAAGACCCGAACGAGAGAAACAAGTTTCCGACTTTCCGCCATCAAAAGCGATCGTTCGCTCGTTTTCATTAAATCCCGGCGAGTTGGCGGGAGGCAAGAGTTGAGAAACGCGGTGGAAAAGTGGAAAACACAGGGGAATTCGGAAAGCCACAGAGGATGGTCGTATACAGATCGCCCGGAGAAAGGAACGCGGTACGGTTTTGGTAATTGCGTTTCGTTAATTCTCGCGCGACCGACATGCAAGAAATTACATCGCCAGCTTTGTACGAGTAACGTGGTTGATGGCGTTAATATCTCGCTGAGATACCGCAACGACTAAGCGGCGTTCTTCGAGCGGCCAAGGGCAGAGAAAAATTTGCCGTAAAATTTCGAACGCGTGCCGACTCGCGCGCGAGTCTTCGAAAAAGAGGAAAAAAAAAAAAAGACCAGGAGAAACTGATCTACCAGCGAAGAAACGCGTGCAAAGATTAATTGGATCGTGAAACGCGTCTCGCGAAAGCAACGGCGGCCGACCTTGCCACGGAGAGTCCTACGCCGTTTGCTCCGCGAGAGAGGAAGTAGCGGAGGACGCGAGTCGCGGCAGACGAACACGTCCTTGGTCGACGTCGGGCGATCGTTCGAAGCCGACGAACAAATTCCAGCTTCCGCCGCGAATTCGTTGGTCGCGGTGGAAAGCGCGCGGCTCGTGCGAATCGAGCGCTCGCCACGTTCGAAAATCAGGATAAAGATCGGACGGTTATTTCTGCCAAAAGTTCGTAATAACGAAGGATCGCGGGACGCGATCGTGGCCCGTGTAAAAACGGTCCAAGTCGTATCTCATGCTTAAAGTTTATACCGGTTTGGCAGGAGGATCTCGGAGCGGAGAAACGGGGCGAGGAGAGGCGAGGGAGGGCGGAGGCTGGAGAAAAAGTTTCGCTCGCGGCGCGCTCGCCTCTATTACGCTTTATAGCCTGCCGCGACGTAATTGAAAAAGTAGCCGATAACGGAGCAATCTGCATGAGATTTGAATAAAATTACGCGTTACCTACTGCCGAACGTATTACGGAATCGATCGGTGCATCGGTCTTTGTGCCATCGAGTCACCAGGCGCGGATTTTCGAGCGCGCGGCGAAAAATCCGTCGGCGACGGATCGATCCGTGGACTCGCCATTAACAACGAAAATTCGTGGACGCCTGGTAGGTGGGTACCGGCGGTGGATCGAGCCTGTCTCGTGGAAAAGAAACGCCAAGGACCATCGAGATCACGCGGCTCGGTCGGTCATCGTTTCGAGCGGTCTGCGATCGAGTTGGAACTGGAACGAGGCCGGAACTTGAAAACGCGCGGAAATCGTCCATGTCGCTGACGCGATTCGTCGATGATCTCGTTGAGCCTCGAGCGCCGAGTGGATCCAAGTGGATGCAGCAGGTGCAAGCCAGACCGATGTAGGCGTACGCACGGACTCTGTGCTCGGTGCACGCATCGTCGGTGCCATTTTGCTCTGGCATCGATTGTAAACACGGTAGTTTATGCGCGAACGATGCTGCATTCCCATCGCCGAACGATGACGCTCGTTGGCAGGGAAAAGGAGCGACGAGATGGAGAAGGAGAGGGAGAGAGGGAGGGAGAGAGAGAGAGAGAGAGAGAATGCAAGCGGATGGCGGTTGTGGCCGTAGTGGCAGAACGACGATGGCGTCGGCGACGGCGGTGGCAGCGGCGGTAACGCGAGAGGGGCGAGGCTGCATCAACGTCGAGTGTACATTACGCGAGCACGGGTTTATCGGAAATAATTGCGCGGACCTTATTCGCATTTTAGCGCATCGAAATCGCGGGTCGTTGTTGCACGCGATCGAGACCTCTCGGACGGATGGAGGGCAAATATTAATTTAAATGGGTTTCCAACCCCTCTATCCGCGGCACGGTGTTGGCGTATCAACGAGGGAACAGTCGAGCTTCGGTTTCCGGAAATCTTCTCCGCGTTTTCTACTCGTTTGTACGAGCACAATGCGCCAACGATGGAGAATAGAATCCCGCGTGGATTAAATAATGAAAATTTTCCGCCGTTCTCCGGCCAACCGTGAAATTGAATTTATATGCCGGAGGACCGTCATTGGCGTTTAAGTATTATTGCCCGCTGCGCCGTTAGCTTCGTTCTCCATCTTCTCCAACGCAATACGTTTCGCGCGTCGCCTCTATAATTTCTTTTCGATGGAAATCGGCGCGCCACGCGACACACGGTGCAGCCGGACGAAGGAAGAAGAGAGAGAAACGAATGGAAGAATAAACCGGCCAGCTTCCGACGATCGAGGACAACGAACTCGATTGTACGAGTAAATGAACTTATCTTGTCAAAATGTACCGTCGACTGACGCGCGATAAAGGAAGAAGATGCGACATACTCGAGGTGTTTTCAACTCAAAGCGGATACAGCTGGAAATAGTTGACCCCGTCTCCTTTTTCGTTTTCGAGACACGGATCAACGCCAAACGGGAGCATCCTAACTCGTTCGATGAAATTTTAATACCGTTTTTCGAGTGGACGTGTGTCTATTCGTGGCACGACGAAACCGAACGTAACGATTTTTTCGCCGAAAACAGCTAAATCGCCGCGTTCGCCGAGAATCCTTGAAACTTGAAAACGAGCGTGGTTTTTGCACGAAATTCGAACGAGTAGGCTCGATCTTGCCGCGGCTGGCCGGATACGGCCGAATATGAAATTGCAAGATTTCAATTCGGGATTGCGGCCAGCGGCCGCCGCGTTTAATTGAATTCCGGGATTTTTAACGGGAACGTTGGATAGAGGAGGGGTCGCGCGACCGCGACTTTACGCCGCTGGAAAAATTGCAATTTATTCCTTTGGAATTAAAGCGTCCATTACCTCGTAACTTCGTCTCGTCGCTCGCTGCTATCCTAGTCGTTCGTTCGCCGCGTCTGGCCCTTACAGACCTATTCTACTGTTTCGAGCGCGAGCTACCGTCAGTTAGCCACCGATACAAACGCGTCTGCAACGTGCCATTCTCCTCTCGTTCTTGTCGCGTCGTTGCTCTTTCTATCGCGATAAAGTTACGGCTCTGAAAAGAGCGACCGGCCGTCTCTCCGGGCAGTCGCGATTTGTCGCTTGCGGATTATCCGTTTCTCGCCTTTCTTTAACGAGATAAGTAACGCAAAACCGACGAGCTTCGCGAACAAAGAGCGAAAAAACAATTCTTCCGTCGCCGGGATGCGATACCGAAGAAAACTCGTTAGTCCTCTTCTCCCATTTTCCGCCGCCGCCGCCGCCGCCGCCGCCGCCGCCACCGCCTCTCTTCCTCTATTTTCGTTTTCACGAGAACAACGTTCGAGTCGATCGATCGTTTTCGATTCCCTTTTCCCGCAAGAGAAACTACTAATCGCCACGCGACGCGAAAACCGTTGGTAGACGCGAGGGATGCGCTTAGGCGACCGCAACGACGACACGGCAACGATACCTGTGTGTATCGAAACGTGCCCCGGAGCGAAAGGAACGAGCGCCGCGCATAGATGCATCCGTGAGAATAGCACGAGATTCGGCGTCGATACGTATGCAAAGCGATTGCGTTTTAACCAACTTCTCGCCAGGAATTTCCATTAGTCTAGGAAGTCCAAGCGGCTCAGGGACAATGGCGAGGATGCGCGGCGGATTTCGGTGAACCGAGCGGTATATGGCTGGTTGTTTCGACGAGATCGGCCCGCCGAACGATTTCGAATCAACGCGTCTGGTAGGGCGGATAATTCAATTTGAATATGCATGCGTACCGTGGCACGAACCTGGAAAATCCATGGGATCCAATGTTCTCAGTCGTTTCGCCGATGATTCACGCGCGCGGCGTTCGGCCGCCGTTCGGCCGCCGTTCGTCGTGTAACACGAGGCGCCAAGCTCTCGCGTACGTCGTTACGTTTCAGCCTGGAATTTGAATCGGTCGAGCAAACTCGCGAGCGTTTTCATCTTTACGAGCGAGTCGATACGACGCCACTGTAAAGAGCGTCGGAGGCGGAGTCCGAGCGACTGGCTTCGGATCTATCTGCCACTCGAGAGAGTCTCCGCGGTCTCCACGGATCTATAACGGTGGGCGCAACGCGACGAGAAACGCCGTAGGGCCTGCACTAAATTTATGCAAATGCATGCCGGCAATATTCTAAATAAGTAGCGTCGTCTTCGAGATATCTCGGTGCCCTGTGTCGCCTGTAAATTTGGCCGAACGTACGAACCAACGACTAATCACGGAAGAACGTCGTCGTCGTCGTCGTCGTCGTCGTCGTCGTCGTCGTTGTCGACGGCGGCGGCAGCGGCGTACGAAACGACAACGCGACGTTGTATTCCCCGTGGCAACGGTCCAAAAGGATGAGGTAACCGCGGAACGACGACATCGACCAAAGCCTGAATTACCGAACGAAAAGGAGAATGGCCCCTTGGTTAGCCCGATTCGCGTGCCTTTGAAATTTTTATTTCAAGAGACGAAATGCCGTTTGAAGCGCGCATCGCGCGGCAGGAGACACATCCGGAGAGCACTTTCGTATCTCGTTTTCGAGTCGAGTCGGCTTAGTCTGGCCGAACGCTGCCGGCGCTGTACCTCGTAACTGGCTTTTAACGCTAATAGTGCTTTCAGACCCATTTAAAAGAGCATTTACGAAACGGAGAAGAACGCGCGAGTTTAGTACGTTGCACGCCCGCGACGACCTTTTTTCGTCTGCTCGCGATACTTGAAAAATTCAATCGTCCGGGGGCTGAGTTTACTTTTAGCCGCCGTCTATCTACTGGCGTTTTAAATTCCAGCTACCGCGCAATTTACGCGCGGTCCCGCCGACCTGAGAACGAGAAGATTCTTTCCTCGGTTCTCGATTCGCGCGTTGCTGGAGCACGTGCTCGGTGGTGTTGGCGTGACGCGGAACAGTCGCCGTACGTCGTCCGACGACGGCGAAACTTTCGAATCCACAAAGAAGAAGAGAAGGGTCGGCGAATGGAAACGTTCGATTCGAGCACCTCGTCGCATCGTCGGAAAACTGCCCGTGGGTTTTTCAGTGCAGCCCAGTTCACCACGCATCGACGGCGCGTACGAGCATATATTAGAAAGTCTGCGGTGGTATGCTGGCAGCCGGCAGCAGGTGACACATCGGCGCTCTAATCGGTAGCCAACGTTTTAACGCGGTTAATTGCGCTTCAATTAGCCGGCCGTGGCAGCGCCACTTTCTTGCCGGCGGTTCGCGCGGGCAAAAGTTTCGCAATCGTCGGTCCGCGCGGTGCAATTAGCCAGCCAGTCGTCCCGTGCATTAAGAAGAGCCGTAAAAACCGCGCCAAGATGTACCGAGGAAAATTACGCCAAGATAAAGTCCAAGTTATACCGTCGTTAAAGAGTGACGGGACTCGAGCAGCGGCGTCCTGGTCGATTCTTACATCTCCGCCTACTCTCTCCAATATCTTCTCGTTGTACAAATTATACGACCAGACAGTTTTCGTGACCTTAATGCGTTCGTCGCGCACGCTATTTTCGCGCGGAGAATAACGTCGCGAGGCGTAGCCGAACTGTATTCAATCGATACGTCTATACGTATAATATACATAGACACACACAGAGAGAAAGAGAGAGAGAGAGAGGGGGGGTGATGGGGGAGGAAAATTTATCGCTTGCGCCTCGTTAAGAGGCTGGAGCAGGTCGCGCCGAGGGAAAGAGACGGAAACGAGAACGCGATTCGAAAGGAAAAACCTGTCTCTGGAAATTCGATTTCGGGGGCAGCCTCTCTTCGACGATATCGAGCGGCCGGTCGAAGGACGGTTGGCGAATAAATCACGGAATCAATTCCGATACGTAGTCGGTGCCGCCATAAATAAAATCCGCTAGATATCGTAGATCGGCGGCTGGTATCTGAAAGAGGAGCGGGGGAAACAAATGACAGCGCATAAGCGGGCAGAAACATTCGAAAGTTGGTCCGTGCCACCACGCTCGACACGGGTTGCGCGCGCGGAATTTGAAATGCAAAGCGTGTAGCGCAGACCTGGCCGATAAGAGCCTCGGACCCGCTGCAAAAATACACATTAGCGGATTTGAAATTTAGATCGGTGCCGGTCGTCCAAGCGAAATTGAGTACCGGCCCTCGAAAACAGGCCGATTTACGGCGGTTTGCCGCGGTTCTAACGAGGCCCTTGAAACGCGAGAGAACACAGACCGGCGTGGCCGTGCGAAGCAAACTTCTTCAGACGCGTCGTCCAGACGTCGTCTTTTCTTTCTCTCCCCTCCCCCTCTTTTTCCCTTTTCCTCTCCTTCCATTTATGCCACTTTGCCGCTCCGTTCCTGCTCTTTTCCTTCTTCGAACCTTCGATGAATTTCATCGCGCGCGGTTACGCTCAATTCGCGTCCTCGGCCACGCGAGAAACTCTGCGGCGCGCGTACTTTGCACGCTCGCGCTTCGTACTTACTTGTCATGTATGTGATGTACTGCGAGTCGCTGATGTTTCCTGAAAGAAGCTCGTTGAGTCGAGTCGTCCATCGTTACGGCGAACGCTTCGTGCACCTCGAAACGTTCCGCTCGTTGCAATCGCGTTCCTCCGCGAGTACTGCGATCTTTCGATGCTCAACGAGTCGCGATATATTATTACGCGCATTATCGCGGTATTATTGAAAATTCTCGAGTCTCGCGCTACCCTACGATCCGTTTGCGCCACGTTCGGCGAAGCAGAGATATCTCCGCGCGCGTGAAAGAGACGCGCGTGGACCCGATCCTTCGGGAGAGTCGAGCATCGCGGAAGCTCTCGCGCGTTCTGTCCCTTCGTAAAACGTTCGAAAGGTCGTCCGCCGCCTCGAGCTCGCGATTTTTTCGCGTTAGATATTCATTATTCGACCCTTCGTACGCGCCGCTTTGCTACTCTTCCCTTACTCTTCTCTCGTCTCGCTTTCTATTCTTTATCGCGTTGAAACGTACGAATCGCTAATTGCACGTTCAAAACTATTTCTCCGTCCCGCCGTTCGCGACATATCTCGGCTCGAGTCCAACAGTTTCTCTGTTCCTTCGAACGTTGAATATCTGTTTCAACGACTGCCTTTCGTTGGAATACCATGGGAGGTTAAAGGCCAGATTGCTTAAAAGTTCTACAAAAGTCAGGTAACCGGTGAGTGCAACGGGGATGTTACAACTATCGTAGCGTGAGTTATCTTGTGCGTTGTTTCTCGTAAACTACGCGTCTAGTTATCCTCGAAGCAACTGTTCAGAAGCAGACGCCTCGACACGATCGTTGTCGAATATCACGTGACGTTTTTGTAAATCCAAAGTGGGTTTCTCCGGCTGGCTACAGCTTACGTTACGGTTACGTTCATCGACGTCTGAAACAATCGCCTGGAATCTGTGCGTGCAAACACCTTATCCCAGCGAATCAATCTTGTTC
The DNA here is from genome assembly GCA_014737395.1 of Bombus waltoni. Lineage (NCBI taxonomy): Eukaryota > Metazoa > Arthropoda > Insecta > Hymenoptera > Apidae > Bombus > Bombus waltoni. The sequence continues at coordinate 3,543,946 of JACXII010000014.1, forward strand.
GAACAACTACGATCGTAACTTTTGTATACGACGTTCCTTAACCAACCAGCATACGTATATCGTTCACAGGATTCCGCGACGAGGCAACAACTTCGGAAGCGCTCTTTGTTGAAATGAGAGATAGAAACCCTTGAATGCCGATACTGTTTTAATCAAACGCACGCGTCTATATACGTTTGCAGGGAAAATCCCATCCGTATATCGCCGTTTGTACGAAATGTTATCGCGACGCGCGTCCACGTGTCGCACGAAGCGTAAATTAACTTTGAGAAACAACCTCTCCGATGACTCGTCCCGTAATAACGCGCACGCGATACCGTTCTACCTGCTCTATCTCTCGCACGGTGCGGACATTTTTTTACCTTGGCGGAGTACGCGGAACGTCCTTAACCGTCCCGATCTTTCTCTCCTGACGTCGAGCTATTAGTTCAATGTTTCACCGATTTTTTTCGCCCGCTCGAGATAGGGCAGCTCCTCGATAATTCTTGGATCGAGGCCGGCGTACTTTTGACATTTTTCATCGCGAGCAGCAGCCAGCCACGCGTCTCGTCGTCATTGAAATATTCCGTAATCTCGATAACGTTCCACGCACCAGCAGCGTGCCCCTCCGTTTAATCGTCGTTCGGAGCGCAATACGGGATCCGTCGCGACCGCTTGCTTTCAAGTCGCGAATATTCCACGTTGTTATTCCGTGTAATATTCTGGTCCGAGGAACGTTCGAATACTTTCGCCGCGAGAAAGTAGCAAACACGAACGATATTAGCACGTAACGCGTAATTTCAGCTGATTACCGACAGCGTTTCGTTCGACGTTTTCCTCTGAATTACGAAGCAACAGTATGCTATCCGTAACAAGAGTATACTTTGTCAATCGTCGTAATCCGATCCTCGTTTTTGCATTTCGCGTAACAGAGACTCGCGGTACGCGCAATTTTTTCCCAAGCTTCGACGCCGCGTTATATCGCCGATACTTGTACACGTTTTCGAATTGGTTTCAAGTTTGCCCGATATAGTTGCGTCTCGTTTCAGGCCTGATGAAATTTCAAAATCGTTCGTACAATACACGCGACACGTATAATGTACGCGAGCACGATATTCGAGGGTTAGATCGAAAGGAAACGTTTCGATGGAAAATTAGAGCTGCGACACGAGTGGCCGAAAGAAAAAGTCCAACGATCGGATATTTAAATAGGTCCGGCGTGGTGGTGTATCGGCGTCATTACCGCGAAAGCACGTCGGCATCGTAGCTAGGGATCCGACATAGCTGACCTATATAGCAGAGGCGGGACGAGCGTGCCAAAGAGAGAGAGAGATTCGTATCGCGGTCACGATTGCGCGCGCGGACGCGGGCTACTTTCACGAGAGCAAACGATCGTAGAGCGGGGCCTCTGTTACGCGAACAACAATTCGCTTCGTTTGCCAGCGACGAACGTGTGTATACGCGTGTACGAGCGTACGTACGCTCGCCTGTATTTATTTTTCATGGAAACCTGCGGAGGCGACGCGCGACGCGACGCGACGCGTCGCGACGCGACACGCGCCTGTATCGAATTTGACACCGCCAAAACGGTTGGCCTCGAATTTTTGTTCATTTTTCAACGTTTCCCCGTCGATCCATCGGCGCGTTCGCGTAGATACCCCGAATCAAGCGAATATGAAATTCTGGTGGAAATTTGCCGCGACGTTCGACCCGTCGTGAACCAGGGAGACGAATCGATCGGGGTCAAAGGTTGATTAAATGATGCTGCGATCGATATGAATACTCTGGAAATAAACGCATACGTATTTAATCGAAGCACTGAAAAAGGATCCGGCCCGGGCAAGCACGCTCGTTTCCACCGATACGGAATAATTCACGAGAAACTGGTAACGCAGCTACGTTACGATTCGTCGGGGTATTCGTGGCAATAATTAACGGCGCTCTCGAGCAGAGCGTAAATAAAAGTTTGGGAAACGCGTGGGATCGATGGACGCTCGGGAATGGGGCGGAGGCAGAGTCCGATGTAATTTTTATTACCGTCCATTTCGCGTTATATTCCTTCTTTATCGACGCGTCGATCTATCCAAGAGTGGCTCCTGTATAGACGTATTATCCAGCATATTCCGATTCCGTGGAAATTGCCCGTTACAAACGAAACCATGTACGTAGGTAAGGGGCCCGGACACCGACGGATAAATATCGTGGGAAAAATTAAAAAAGCTGTGGCGCGCGGGTACGCTGTTTCACGGAAAGAAACGAGTTCGATTAAATTTCGACGTGGCGTAGGTGGAAAATAAACGACAGGACAGCGGGAAAAGGGGCGAATCGATGGCCCCGACCCGGATTAATTTTGTGGAATCGCGAGCGTGAGCCCGAAATCACGTTTAACGTTCGAGCGTTCGGACGTACGATTGCGGATGGACGCGGTCAAGAGGATGGGTCTCTCAGGGGATTCGTGATGTACGACGTTGGCGTGGTCGGGCAGAGACACCACGGCTAGTAGCTAGCTACACCAGCTAGCTACACCGGCACGAATTCGTGACTTTGCGGCACTAATTCGAAGCGAAAACCTTTAAGCGTTTCGAGACGGCCCGGCCGCACCGCTCTCTTTATTTCAAACCACGTTTACGATAAACGCGTCTCTCAGGTATATCTGGAAGAAATAACGACTTACCGTCGCGCACATTCGGCCAGAAAGGTTTGCGCGAGCTGGCCGACGCTTAAATCCGCACCTCTCTCTAAGCCTTCGAACCAAAGTTTTCACGATTGCTCCGAAATCGTCCCATTGTGAATATAATGGGCATACCTTCCGAGTCTGACCGACCGATTGGAATCGAGTCGTCTCGAAAACCAAGTCCACGATCGGGAGGGTGGCGGCGGTGGAAGGGGCCGAGATTTCAATTGTCCACGCCCGCCACTGTCGTCGTCGGCAGTTCCGCACCTCCAATAGCCTATGTGGTGTCTATACCGGCCGCTAAGAGGGTGGAATTGATTAAATAATTGGCCTCTTAGATCGGGGGCTAGTTTCTGGAATGAATACGCTGGCTCTTGGCCAAGGCTCGTTCGAGCTGTCGAGGATCGGCAGGAGGTGGAAGACGGCCGGAAGCGGTTGAAAACCGCTCCTTTGCACCAAGTACCCCGCGCAACCATCGTGCGAACACCGCTACTACGTGGCTCGATAAGGACAAAGAGAGGACCTTGAGAGGGGTCGGCGAAAGGGGCAGCGATAGGTAGACGGCGAGAAGGAGACGACGAGTCTTTCGTCGTCGTTGTGCGCTCCAGGACATTGAGCGCCTCTGCCAGGCTACGATAGGCGGAATATTTTTTACAGTCGTGTTCGTCTATACGCGTTTCCGACGCGTCCTTAGCCGTTAGCTCGACGATCTACGACGACAATTACTTTCCGTTACAACCGCGCGACAAGAATCCAAGCGGTGTTACGGCGACGCAAAATTTCGGTTAGATCAAGTTGCAGGAGTGGTGCGGACAACGGTTGACACAATGGCCGACGTTCGAGCCGTTTGTACGCGATTTATATTTCGACGGAACCTCGCGCAGCGATATCACGCCGTACGTACACTTCCATTCATGAATATTAAGGACGCTTGCGATAATTAATATAATTATTAATTAAACCGAGATGAAGCCGAAAAGTCATTGGGGATTGATTAAAGCGTTCGTAATAATTAGCCCATTTCTAACCGCGAGTCCGAATAGAATCTCATAAATAATTAAAACCAGACGTTTTTCTTTTCTACGCTCGTTTCCTCTCGATCTCGCGATTGAAATTCAAACGCTCGCGAACCTCGTCGAATCTTCTAATCGATTAATCTAAGATCTCGTCACGATGTTTAAGCGAAACTGGTTCCAACGTCCGTACACGTACAATCGTTCGTTCGCCATTATCGTGTATAATTCTCGCAACTTTGCACAGCTTTTTCCGTATTCCGGATCGTCGTATCGCGCGAACACGTGATCGCGGTTGATTAATCGCTTCTCTGATAATCTGTATCAATTATTACGTTTCCTGCGAGACCGGCAGGTGTCCTAATATTTATGAACGAGAGCGTATACGTAAGTTTCTCAAACAATAGCCAATCTACCACTCACCGCTTACGTAAGCTCTACTCGCTCTCGCATTTTATACATCGCCGTGCTTTTTCCCCCTTTTATTCCTTTCTTCTTTTTTTTTCTTCTTCTTCTTCTTCTTCTTCTTACACGCGAATCAGAATCTCGATCGGAAAAACGGATAGGGAAAATGCGACCCAGTGAAACAAGAGTCCGTAATTTTATTGCAGTTGGCGCGGCGATTCGGTCAGCCAGCCGTTAACACTCACGACGCGTTAAAGACCTCGAGACTTTGCGTGATAGCCCTTGGAGAAACTCGTTTCAGGTGATAGGAAGCATGCGATTAAAGCGACTGTTGGCTGTGTTGCTGTACTAATTAGAGCCTGGTTTCCATGACGCGTTGCACGGCTCGAGTTCGACGCCGATGTACGAACAACTGGAATCGGATTGGCGAGACGATCGAACGAGTTCGAGTCGATCGATTTCGCCAAGATCGCGTCTCCTACGAACTGAAACCCGACGATATTCAACTAACCGCGAACTAACTTCCTCGAGATTTGGAGATTTTTAGGTCGTTTCAACACGACCAAACAGCGGTACGATATGACAATACAACATCCTTTTGGATAAATCACGATCGACTGATGTTGCCTGTTTCCCCTGGAACAACTTGTCGGCGTAATAACCATTATCGATACCGTAGGGTATTTCGAGGAGGAGTTAATCGATTCGATAGACGATGCCGCGTACCTGGACGCGCGATAAGCGGTAGCTAGTGGAACGAGGCTTCTAGAACTAGGACCATTTCGATGCCGATCACGAGGAGGCTAAGGTGTGGGACGAGGCGAGGTAAAGCGGTTTCGGAGGGTCTTCAGATAATAGACATAAATATTCGCCGGGTTTTTCGGATTTATATTTCCCGCGTATCAGCCATCTCATTTGCATGGAGAATTTACTGTGCGCGACGCACCCTTGCCAGCGTTCTCGTACCGCTTGCACGTACGTGAGAGAGCACACGCGGATGCCGCTGATCGCGGCGGGTTTGCCTAGTCAAACTCGGTAACAAAAGGAACGAGAGCAAGAGAGAGAGAGAGAGAGAGAGAGAGAGAAAGAGAGAGAAGAGGGGGAGGGGAGAAAGAGAAAAAAGCAGACGGAATGAGAAATGGAGGAAAAACGAAGGGCAACGTTCAGAAGATATAGCCGGTCGATATAACTCCTGGCTAAGCTGCGCTATTGAAAAATGATATTCTAGTCCCGCGAATGAAATATTATCGCTTCCTATTCCGTCGCGCGATCTTCCCGTGAATGGCCCCTTCGTTCCCCGTCTACGAGGATACTCGAACCGTTCGTGACCGATCGACTCGAATTCGTCTCTCTCCAAAGTCAAAGACAATTAATGACACACGGTGCGCGCGCGCGCGCGCACTTATTCTTTTTCCCCCGTTGGCGAGATCTCTGCAGGCAGTCTCGTCGAACCAGCCACGATCATTCTGCGAAAGGCCGGGCCGCATGGACGGAGGATCGAGATTCGAAACAGACCGAAATCACGATCCTTTCTCTCGTCCGAGGAAAAAGCAGTAAAATATCGTTCGGTCGACCGTGCTTTTTACTCGGTTGCCAAACCGAGAGAGAGAGAGAGGGGGGGAAAGAGAAAAGGGAGGAAAAGGGGAGAAAGAGAAAAGGGAGGTGGAAAGAGGGAGAATGAAAAGGATAATAATTGATAAGCGCGTGCGTCGTTGGATACAATTTTCGTGGTTTCCCACGAGTACGATAGCGAGATTGGTATTTGCAGGCGAATCGCGGAAACCGGTTGGCATCAGAGTCGGTAAGAAGTTTGCCCGCGGAGGAAGAGATTATCGGAGAATCGCGGGGACGAGCAACGGGGACGAGCAACGGGGACGAGCAACGGGGACGAGCAGCGGCGACGTAAACGATTTGCGCGAAATATCGATCATACGGACAGGTATACGGATTCGGAAAGCGGAACGCGGTGCAATAGGTGGAATCGTTCGGGTAATTCCCTTTTACGGTTCTATCGGCCCGTTCCACGGCTGGGTAATGTCGGAGGTGCACGGCGAAAGAGAAACATAAGCGGTAAGAAAAGAGGGCCAAACGAGCTGAATCGGAGGAAAAGAAATTGGCGAGGGGAAACAGTGACGGGTAGGCATCTCGTGACTGCAACTGCAGCTGCAAAAACTCTTGGGAATTTTTACTCGAGTTTTATGATTTAAATCGCACACTCCGCGATATTCCGCGATTCCGCTTGCCCCTCTGGCGAAGGCAACCCGAAACGTACGACGTAAGAGTCGCGATCGAGTCAGCACCGTTGATTTTACGCTTTACTTTTACGGTTCTACGCGCGGTTGTACACCGTGCCGTCGTCTTCTTCCACGGCAGTTTCCATTCCCGTACGTTTGTCTCCTTTATTTCGCGATACTGCCCGCGCCGATCTTATCGTCGCAAGGCCGGGTCCGCGACCTATTATCGTCGACCTATCGTCAGCCATTCCAACGAAACGAAACAGTCAGGTCTCTGTGGTCCTGGCTCCCTGGCTCCTCTTCACGTCTTTCGCCACGCGATACTCGGTTGTAACAGCGACTGCGCGCGACCACCACACGTTCGAGCCATTTCTCCTGCTATCAGGCAAAATGCACTCGATGACGATACGTGTGCATTTCGGCTGGGTCGCGGTGAACCGCGCGCTATGATCAGGACGGCGTAATAACGAGAAAGCATAAATTGACAATTTGTCTCGGAGTATTGGTTCGCCCGGCTACCAGCCAGGTCAAACGAAATAATTGGTACTCCCTATCGAGTCAAGTACTACCTCCGCCTCCCCCCACCCTCTACCCGTTGCCTTCCCAATCGTCTCTCTTGCTGCCACGTCTCTCTATCCGCCGTACTCGCGAAATTCCCGGCCGTTGTAGCGGACGCGAGAAATTATTAGCCGGCGTTTTGCCGTGTCTAGATTTCCCCCTGAGACTCTTAGAGCAACGCGCAACGGAGGAGTCGATAGCGACGCACGGTAACCACCGCGGTATTCGACCCTGCATCGATTCTACGGAGATCGCAGATATTGCCTGAATCGGCGATCCTGAGCGAGAGAGGAGGAGCGCACGCGCTCAACACGATCGTTGAAAATTATCGCCGATAAAGAGCGAGATTTTCGAACCGATGTGATCGACGCACCCGCGCCGCAACGACGGCAATTTTCCTCGAAATTCAAGAAATACGCGGCAGTTTTGCAGCTGCCGGCGACCACTCTTCGACCACGTCCTATTTATATATATGTATATATATATATATATATATATATACATCGCGCTTCAAGAACGGCCGCCGGTAGTTATACGCTCAATTCGGTACGAATGAGCCCCAACGGAGGAATAGTCATAAACCTTTCGCTGGAAATTCAAACGCGACCCGGCTTTCCGAACAATTTGCTTCGAGCTCGCGAGGCCACGCGATGCCATCTCCCCGCTTGATTCACGGACGGCCGGCTAGCGGTGCTTCCGATCGCGTACGACCGCCGTGCGACGCGCTTCTCGCGATGGATCGCCAAGATTCCTCTTCCTTCCCGAAGACGAGCCGCGGCTCGGCGATCGAAACGTTCGAACCGACGGAGACGCCGTCGGTACGCGGACAGGAACGTTCGAGTGGCGCACGATCCGCCCAGGTAGACAGATACGAATCTGCTTGGGAAGTAGAAAAACGCGGGACAACTTCGCGCCATCGAAAACCGTATAGGAACTCGGCTGAAACGACTCGATACCGTTCATCAGGCTGGAGAATACTCGGCTATGCTGGTGTTTTCCAAGCGGCAAAGGGAGGAAGACGTCGGCTATACTCACGGAGCTATTAGCTTAATAATTCGCGTGCCCGTCGTTCTTTGGGCTCTGGACGGCGGTCTACCGACGAGGGTACACGTGGAATCAAGCCGTGGCAATCTCGAGGAAAAGAGGTGGTCGTGGAAGCTAAGCAGGGCAGAGGTTACGAAGAAAGGCAGGTGTTCCTCGAACACGCACAGACCACGCAAGCCTCGCATTTTTCAAACGAGCCCTCGGCGTCGAAAAAATTCTACCGCGCCGCTCTCTCTCTCTCTCTCTCTCTCTCCTCCCTTGCCAGCGAATCGAACGCACACAGTATAGGCCGAGCGTACACGCCGTATGCTTTTAAATCGCGTAGTCGCAAGTACGCGCGGCGAAAAACGCAAGCGCCGTTTAAACCTCTATCTTCCTATCGATCACGTCCATTAGCATCCTAGATTGCCGCTACGTGTACACGGCGTAAGACGCGAGAGCTTCTGCGTGGTTCGGCTGAAGAATCGCGGGCCGATGCTCGCGGCGCAGCCTCGCCGGCGAAATATTCTCGGTCGTGGGTCGTAAATTCGGACGGCGAGAAAGGTAAGAGTAGTTGGAATCGAAGAGGCTGGTGCGCGCAAAGCTCGACCTTAATGCTGGCGAAACGCGGGTAATAACGCGGAAGGCGGATTTTTCACAGTGACTTGTCAGAGTTTATACCGAGGTAAGGAGAGAAAGAGCGAGAAAAAGCGAGAGAGAGAGAGAGAGAGAGAGATTTTATTTGCGTTTGTTCCTCGGCTACGATTCGCACGAAGGACGACTCCCTTGTAGCCGTATATTGCGACGCTAGAAGGACGAGGAAGTGAAACGCGTGGAAGGGGAGTAGCACGGCGGATGTTCTTCTTCTCTTATTCGTAGCAGCGAATATCTCGAAGCAAGACGGTTCGTGGGAAATTAGACGCGGCGGCGCGTTATCTCGAGAAACGGAGCGGCCGGGCCAACTCTTCCGCGAAGGTAAACGATAGACGATTAGGAGTTTCCCTCTCGTTCCCGATACCAAGGGAAACGAATCGTTGGCCCCTCGGAGCAGAGTGGCCCTCGAGTGTCATCGTAGCTTTTAATTAAGCTTCACTTGCCCGTGCAAACTTTGTTGTTGGACGCCGGGGCGTAGACTCCTCCGGGACAGGGTCAGGTAATTCAGTCTGAACGGACGGACAGGAACGAGAAGTTTATATTGGTAGACTAGCGGGAGACGCGTTCGCTCTATTATTATGTTTCGTATTTCTCGTTCGTACCACTCGCTGGTACGCGTTTCACACCGACCAGCAGTTCTGGCCAACTTGACGAAAAAGAATCGTGGGCGCGAAAGCCCCTGCGCCTGGATTAATTCCGTTTGAAAAACGATGGTCGGAAGAAAACGCGGCGTTCGAGCGGAAAGCGGGTCAGCTTTAATTGCGACCAACCAACAGTTTGTTCTTAAAACGGCTTCCTGTGCCGTCGGTTATTTCAGTCTGGCTGAGAAATCCACGACTCTTGGCGTTCCGGTGCGCCGCTGCGGCGTTGTTTTTGCCAAAAGTAAGCCACCGTCCGACAGGATCAGCCTTTATTTTCTTTGCGAACTCGGCGAAGCTTATCTCGTTCCCAAGTGTTTCGCCGCATTAACGACTAATCCTTTGAAAATAATTACGCCAAGAACCGTTTTCCTCCGCGATTTTCCCTATGGAGTTGGCATGCCCGGACAATCGCCGATCCTTCCGCTAGAATCGCACGAAATCTCGTCGATGCTCGTGCGTCCGATATCGCCCGCGACGTCGCCTTCGCCGACGATCATCTTTCTTCTTTGCGACTTGCAGCGCGTCACGTCGCGTCTGACCAACGAGTAGGCTGTTCCACTCGACGCGGTGAATGTACTTGGGCCGCGCCTCTGTCGGAATCGATCAGCCAACTCTCTCTTCAAAATTTAACGAATCCGGGTTAGAGTTCGCCGCGAGTTTGGCGAGCGACGCGCGAGCACAACAATTTCCCCGCTCTTACACGCAAATTCCCGAAAATCGCTCCGGATTCTCGCCGCTTCTCCCCGTTCCGTGGACGCCTGTACGTTCGGATTTACGCGAAACCGGTGAACATTGAATCTTCGAACTCGCTCGCGTACGCTGGTCGGACAGCGATAATTTTCAGTCACCCGCGTAAGCTGATCGACATCTTCTCATTCGTCGTCCGGCGATAATATCGTTTGTACAGCGTTCGCGAGCCGATCGAGCGAAACGAAAGCACGGAGACACCAAGTTACGGTATTTGCGCTGGCGGAAGGCGGTGGACGAAGGACGAAGAACGAAGAACGAAGAACGAAGAACGAAGAACGAAGGACGAAGCAGGACGGAAGAGCAGAGAGGTCGTAGATTTCGATGCGGCAACGACGGGACCATCGTGTGGACGTGGCGAGGAGAGCGTCTGGCAAGTTTTTCCCATAAATACCGATTATTAAATGTGGCGACTGGTCGCGGTGCGGCGGTGACCAGGGAACGCGAAGCAAGGCTGCTGGCTGTGGTCTCGAGAAATGGTCGACCGGTCGACGATACATAGTCGGCTGGCAGCGAGGGTGGACAGAACGAGCAGAGCGAACAGAACACGGGAAACGCGAAGAGCTGGCACGCGGGCAGAGGAGAGGAGGAGGGACGAGTCGTAGGGTCGTGTTCGAGGCTGGCTTTAATACAGGTACAATGCCAGTGGCGTAGGCTTTATGATGACGAAGAGCACCTGGGGGACCGAGAAGCCTGCAATTTCCTCGCTGCCTCGACCCGTCGCACCTGTACCGCTCTCGCTATACACCGACGCTCTATGCATGCACGACGCCCTCTCTCCACCGCCTTCCGCTCGAGCCGGGCCACACCGCGGTTGCAAGGGACCAATTTGTATTCGGACGTGGAATCGCGGTGATGCGTCTTCGATAATCTCTTTGGGAATTAGCCAGCGGCTACTCGAGGAATATCCACCGGCTGTGCGCGGTTCGATAAACGGACCGGACCGTGCCATTCTCCTTAAGCTCGAAGCGTTACGACACTGCCGCGGAAGCGTTTTTTCCACCGACGTTGCCGTCCGTGTCGTAACGTAACATCGGAACGCGTGCAAAGAGAGCCGCGCGGGCTGCGACGTCCGGTGCGTGGATCGAGACGATCGAGAGAGATACGCTGCAACGTCCGTGCGTGGACCCGTGTACGCGCGCGACTTTCAACGGGGTTGACGTCCGTTTCCGACCAATCTGAAGGCTTTTAATGCTAAAAGCGATTAAAACTACTTTGTATTAAGGAAACCCACAACCGAATTCTATGCGTGCGCGTATAAAATTGCCGAACTTCGAAAGCAATTTTCTCTTAAACTGCCGAAGCAATTTCAATTCAATTTTCACCGAGTGATCCATCGCTAATAACGCTAAATAAATTCAACGCGCGACCTTCTTCCAATAATATTTCACGGAAACGTTGAATAACGTTCAAAGAATAGTTTGGAGAAGGAACGAAAGATCGTTTCTTCTTTTTTTTTTTTTTTTTTTTACAATTTATTTCCTACTCGAGCTATTCGTTTGTCTTGCCCATTAACTCGAATTAATCGAATTAATCTGAATACTCGGGTTCCGGCGATATTCGAGGAACAGGTAATTGGATACGCTTCGACGTTCGTTTACTTCCGCGATACGAAACGACGCGGAGATACGCAACGAGCGGATACCGAAGCTCGAACCGCGTCGAACGACTTCTCCTATTCTTCTCCCTTTTTCCATCGGACGTTGTTGCTGCGTAAGCGACGCGGCCGCTCAACGCGCGCGCGAGCAACCGTAGACGATGCTATCGCTTTCTCGACTCGTTCGTAGATTCTTGATAAGACCAGTTTCCTCTTGCAGGAAACACGAGTCTCGTTAGGAAACGCCATCGTCCCCGTCTGGCTTTCTCTACGTGTGTTCATGACCATCGACAGCGAAGAAGGACGCGCGTTGAAAAGCGGATCGTCGTAGAAGCCGGAAAGCGGAAATAGCCAGAGCAGCGACGTGGAAACGACGGAAGAAAGATTCAAACGATCGTGGGAAAGAAAGGAGAGCCGGCGGGATCGACGAGGGAAGGGGAAGGTTGGCGCTGGCTTCCATATTCCAACGGATCGTTAAACCAGAAAAACTTTTAATCGTTTCGACAACGACTCGGCTCGCTTTCCCTTATATTTGCGTAGTACCGAAGCTACCTGGCGATTCCTCAGGGACCCGTTGAAAAAAGAAACTCGAGCCAACAACGGCCAACGATATTATCTCGCGCATCCTGTCCGAACGTGCGAGTCGTATCGTTCAGCGTTAACCGTATCAGCGTTACGAATCCCTATAGGATGTCAACGATATTCAAAATTCCACTTGACGTCGCACGAACCAGCGCCGAAAGGACCAACGTTCGTCCGGATGGCGACGACTCGTTCGACGATTTGTGGTTGGAATGGAGAAGCAGCGCGCGTCGATCCCTGTACGACGCTGCGTCGTCGCGATCGCGTTACTTCGTATACGCGTGGCAAGCGAAAGGAAGCAAACACTCGGAGAGAGAGGGGAGGCACGGAAGAGAATAGAGAATAGAGAAAGTGCGGGAAAAGGAGCCAGAGAGCGAAGCGTTACAAGATTTCCCGACTCTCTGTGCGCGACCGTGTATATTTGTACGCGCGCGCAAACTTTATGTACACTCGTCGAAAGCGAGCACGGATGTGGCCCATGGGACCACCGAGGGAGCGGCCGGAGGAGAAAAAGAGAGTATAAAGAAGCGTACGAAAGAAACCACTGTCGACGCGGAAGAGGTGGTGGAGCGAGCGCGAATTCCTGGGAAACACGGAAAAGTTGGTAATTAAAGCGCGTGGAAGGCCGAGGGGAAGGGAGAGACGGCGGACTGGCTAGAGGAACGGAGAAAGGGTGAAAGCCGGGCATGGGCGAGCGAAAGACCAGGAGAAGCCGCCCAGGAAAATGCATGGAAATGTATTCCCGGGAGCAAAAGCGCGCCGAGGGTGAAACCAGGAGACGAGGAGAGGCCGATAGGGAAACCGAGAAGCGGAGAGCGAGAGGGAAGATCGAGCGAGCGAGGCAGGCCAACGACGAACACGAAGAAGGAGCAAGACGACGGTGTGGCGATGAAAAAAGGAGGGATGACAGAAACTGCGACCAGGGTGTTGGAGATATTATAAGGGTTGAAAAGCCGACGCCACCCTGTCACCAAGAAATTATACCCGATTCTTCCAACTAGCCTTGCCCGAAGCCGCTGCCGTTTTCTATCCCTGTCAGAACGCGTCGACACGCTCGACGTCAAGATGCAGCGATTTCTCCTTCGTTCTTTACCGTCTCTCCTCCCTTTCGCTTCCGACCGGTTTATTCGAGTTATCGCGGCTTCTTCGTCGAACCGCACGGACTAGGCTACGACGCCCACACCGTATCTTCTTTCCTATAATTCCCTTTGCCCCGAGAGTTCCTTTCATTATCGCCGCGAGAGCGGTTTTACGCGATTACCATTGTGAAACTTGCTGAAATTAAAATGCCTTCCGCGGATAAAAGATAATAGGTCGTTTACAATGCACTTTGTTTCAACTTGATAACTCGATTAGCTCTTGGCAATCAGACGAGAGCTGGTTCTTTCCAGACCCGCGTTGACGGACGTACGTACGTTCGCAGCCGACCAACCAACCACACCCTTTCGTTTACCCTCTCTCGAGCTCGCTTCATCGCTCGGCTAATTTCTCCTTCTGTTTCTCGCAGCTTTCGCGCGGCCGTGCTCTGCTCTTTGCTCTCTCTCTCTCTCTCTCTCTATCTCTCTCTCGAGCGAGCGAGCGAGCGATTGGAACGAGCACGTTCGAGGCTGGAACCTTGCGAGAGGGTCGAATTTGGCATTGTCACGCGGAATAATTTCCTCGTGCCAGCTTCGACGTTTTACGGTTCAACTCGGTGTCCCGTACAGCCACGCTGTCATAAAAATTTCGTCGCAAGTTTATCGGAAGCGCGGCCGCGCGTCCACAAAACAAAATTCAACGCTACTCGCTGCGAGGAATTTAGAATGACACTGGTTCGTGCTGGCCGCTCGACCGCACGCCACGCTATTTCGAGGGCCTCGTTGAATCGGAATTCGTATGAAAATCGGGAGGGTTAACACTCGCGTCAAGAACGGAACGAAATCAAACGATTCGTAACACGTTGCCACGAGCACGCGTGCCTCTAACAGTTTCGGTAGTTGGAACGCCATTCGCTGGTCGATTCGAGGCATTTTAGGGGGCCGCCGGTTAACTTTCTTCCCAATCCGGATCACGAACCGACTTCAGTCAGCCAATCCCGCGAGAACAACGAGAACAGATTCGAAAACAAGGCAAAGTAATGGGCCCGAGTTAGAGTTTCCGTTGCACGCACCGTCCGGCAAGTCGTGGAAGAGTGTACGGTAAGTAAATTGGCAGAGTACCAGTTACCCGGTTCGTCGTATTTCCGAACGAGTCGTCGCCGATACGTTGCCGAACACATTGATCATTGGTCTTTCGGTAATCGGTGCGCGTTGCAGTCCAACTACCGCGGTCTCTTATCGCGGCGATCGCGACGAAAGGGTCAAAGATGCCTCGAACTATCGCCCCCGCCCCCCTAGCGTCCTTCCTTCTCCGTAATCTTCGTCGAAACGAGCTGCGTCGATATTCGTCTGGTTCTCGGCAACTGCAAGCAGGTCTTTTCCCCGCATTCGGCGAATTCGTCGAGGCATGAGCGGCTGTTTAGCGGCGAATGCAAACAGCCGATGCGTGGGATCCCTCGGCTGCTACGTCTGCTCGTTCCTCGACGCGCTGACCCGAGTGTATCGACATCGAGGTTACACGGAACCACATGCCAGTGCGGTCTCTCTTTGTGTGTACTAGTGGCAGCAGTAGTATAGCCCGGCACGCTCTATACTCGGCGAACTTAATTTCCCCAATTTCGACCGCGCTTCGTCGACCACACGATGCAATTTATACCGAGCAATCCCTTCCACCGTGTAGCAGGCTAATATCTGCGGAGGTCGTGCGCGACGATTTAGGGGGTTTCGACCTATCGAACTGTAGCTGTACCGACGTGGCGAGAAGAAAACAACCCTCTTTGCCACCCAACGTCTCCCCCAAAATTGACCGCACTACGATGCACTAAAATTCCCTCCGATCCGACTCGTCTCCGACAGAATCTCCTTGTTCCGCGCGTCGCTCGGAGTTCGGTTCGCTCCCGTGAGCGATGCCTCCGCCCTGCGCCGATCTTTCCACGCGTCTCGCCAGTTTTCGACTTAACGCGCGTCCGCTCGATCCCATGACTCGCGTAACCGGCAATTCCTTATTCTTTGTCCAGTGTCACGACATTGTGCTCGGACGCGACAGCAAAGGGTCGACGACGAGTTTAGGGTTGTTTCCATGAAGGAAATTTCGAAATTTCTCGGAGCACCTACGTGGCCAGATCGACCGGACTGACAAGCCTTATCGGGGGAATCCAAAGGCAGGGATCTGGTCGGTAAACAAGCCCGACGTTCGTTTGGATCTGATTACGGGTTTACGGAGAAAGTAATACACCTAACGAGGCGAAGCACGTAATTACGCAATGGCGTGTTACGAAAGTATACCCTTCGGCGCGGTCATTCGGTCGCGTTCGTTCCTTACGTGACGGTTTCTTTCGCTCCGCGTCGATTCTCCTATCGTCGAACGTGGTGTCGCGGCTCGACTCGACTCGACGAACAGTACGAAAACGAGACGCGCGCTGCTGGAACGAAAGAAGAGAAACCGGCCGAGGTTTCGGCTAAGCCTCTTAGCATATTTCGTCCAAGTTCGCTATTGTTATTGCGACGTCTATTTTTATTGTATTAATTATCCCGTGATCCTCTTACGAAGTTCGAATTAATTGGGTATTTTATAATGAGAGAGAACGCGAACGAAGAAGAGAAGAGGCGGTTGAGAGAACAAAGGATATGAAAAGCGAGGCAGAGAGAGAGAGAGAGAGGGGGGGAGCGGGTAGAACGCGAGACTGTTTGGCTTACCACCAACTTTCACGACGGTTCTTAGCTGAGGGGACTCTCGAGTCGATTCCCCGGGTAATCTCTCTCCTCGGTTTAATGAAACCAGGCCTTGAGTGGATCTCGAGCGTTCTCAAATTTTTCCCAACTGTTTCTTCCGAATAAACGTTCGTACGGCCGAACGGTCGTACGATCAAGAGCCAACAGCCAACGTCGTTCGTCGAAGGCGGAACAAACGATACGCGTTACACTCGATCGGACTGCACACGATACACCAACTTTCGTCACGCCGACGAATTCGTGGCTAATGATCGGCGTGCGTGCGCCAAACGAAAACCACTTTTCCTCGAGAAAGTCGTGATCACCGTGCGAACAACGCACGCCTTTTTCCGTAGGCGGAGTATACCCACCGATAATCCTCCCGAGAAAACGAACAAGTCGACTTTTACCTTGGCTGCTCGCGCGTTACCATTAGCCGAAGGGTCACGAAACGACCGAGAACCAGCTTCGGAATCAATCGGGTTCAAAGGTGGAGCTTGTTTCGCGTATCGCTACGAATTGTCAAAGATCTCGTGGTATCTAGATCGAGGATGTGCGTGCATTTATGGGATGTACGAAACGCACGCGGCACGCAAGAATCTTACAAATCGTTCGACGAAAAATACTTGTTGCGGTGTTTCAAATTCGCAGGACGATACCGATGATCTCCATTGAAATTTCGTCTCTTTAAACGCGCCGGTAAAAGTATAAATTTACGTATCGTCGTTGCAACGTCTTACGTTCGATAATTTTCCGGTAATTTTTATCGTCGGAATTTCGAGGAGAACCAGGTTCGCCTGTCGAGCGGAGCGCTTGTAAATTTCATCGCAATATCGTCGAAGGGAAATCCGTGGGACGATGGATTATTTGCCACTGCTGTTTTCGCGAATCCGGATGAGCACACATGCTCCGTGAATCGGAGCAAACGACGCTTTAACCAGAATGGCACTTGATTGCCAAGTACTCGGCGGTATCTTCGCACACGCGAGTCAGGCGTTCTTCGATTCGGTGTGCACGAGTGGCTTCAACGACAAAGTCTTTATCAATCTCTCAACTTTTGTCTCGTACGCGTAATACGTGTATATATTATTCGTCCGTAAATGTTGCGTTGCTCCATCCTCTTGACGTAACACGGACGCGCGATTGATAAGTTAAAAACAAATACGCAATGATGTTGCGTTTCCGCAGACTCGATCGACCGTAAGTTTACAACTTTCCGCGTACGTTTTCTAACCGCTTCGTAATATCCAATAATAATATCGTAATATCCGATCGAAGGGACTCGTAACGGAAACCACGATTGTTCGTGTTTGTCTTTTCAACGTCTCGAATTCTCTTCGAAGCGTTCGACTGTTTCTGAGAAAACACTCGCCATACGCTATAATTATATCGTCGAGAACCGTGTCTAATCGAATCGTGAAATTGCGACGAAGGTTACATTCGCGGAACCGTGCAATTCTTTTTTCACTCTTTTTCACGCATGATTTCTCGTAATACGCACCCTACCATATCGCGAGTCTCTTGATCAGGATGTCGTTTACGATACGTCGATTTTGCCTAAGCTGAAATCTCTGCCGATGCTGTTCACGCGCGCGCCATATCAGCGATATAAATACCGGACTTTCGGAAGGCGCGTAAAACAGCGAAAAACACAAGGTATGAAATTCGATAGGAGTTCTCGAAGGATTCCAAGTTCTTGGTTTACCGGCCATCGAAATAAGTAGAACGCTGATACCAGCAACGCTATTATCTCAATCCGCTACTTGATGCTTTAATTTACGACCGTGCTACACCGCCGAGGGTACTGTACGAAAAAGGGGCAGCAGCGGCAACCTTTAAGCAACGATATACGCGCAGGCTATTACACTTGTTTCCGTTGTTTCGCATTATCGACGATTCGACGTGCAGCTCGAAACGAGTCGAACGAAAGAGCAGACACAGGCGCTCGCGCGCGTGTGTGTACGCGCGTGTGCGCAAGAGAAACGGACGCTTTTCCAGAACGAGGAAATCTCTCGACCTCTTGGCTCGGTCCGCGAGAGCTTGAACCGGTATAGTTGCCATCTGATGGTAAGATAATGTAAACTTATGCGAGGCACGCCCGACACCCCGGTACCAACCCACGCGTACAGCCAAGCACCAAACTTTGCCGGGTTTAAATATATCACCTCTACCATTACGGTTTAACCATATGCTCCTGCATCCCACCCACCGTCTACTATATCTGCTGGCCGTTCCATTCGAGCGTACGTCGCCCCTGCACCGTTTCCACCCCTTTCGAGTCCACCAACCTGTGCATCCCTTACGGTCCTACCCGGATTCGGATACGACCTCCAACCCCTTCGTCCTCGTCCTCGACCTCGTCCTCGTCCTCGTCCTCGTCCTCCGCCTCTGCCTCCTCGCTCTCTAAAAAGCGTCCGACTAATCGAACCTTTCTGTGGCAAGCATTTGCGCGTTTCGTAGCCAATTTCGGAAAAGAAGGCGCGCGTCGCTTGGAAGACGGAACGTCGTTATCGATAGAGCAGCTGCCGCGGAATATATGCAAGTACCATTATCGCGGATATCGGCGGAGCACGGCTCGCTTTGAGAATTGAGTCGTCCGAACGTTTATCTACGTATTACGATCAATTAGGGGCAAACGATAATCGCCACGGGGAATGCCTTAGCCGGCGTATATGCGGTGCGCGGGCGCATCGGAGTCACGTAAACGCAGCCGACTGTAATTTCGCGCTATCAACGCGTTACACCCAAGTACCTAATGTCCACTGCTCGTCGAGTTATCGCGTATATAGCCTCGTACTGTTCCGCGGATATCTTTCTACGAATGTTAACACGGTCGTCGATCGAGCGGCTGGTGAAAGAACGTTGCCAGACTGGCGATCCGTCTCTCGTTAAACGACGATTCGATGGAGGAAAGGGGCAAGAGTTCGAGTCGAAGGCGTTCAAGGAAGGAATATCAGGATTCGCGGGAACGAAAGCGAGCGGAGGAAGGCGGTTGGAAGCGAGAGAAGAGGGAAAGGATACTCTTCGGTGTGGGAAGCTCGAGCCAATGAAGTCGTACTTTAAACCGATCCCTCCGCATCCGTTCGTCGAACACCTAAATTTTATGGTCGCGTTTACGCCCGGCCCGCTATCCGCTTCTCCGCTTCTCCGCTTCTCCGCTTCTCGTCGGCGAATTAATCTGAAGTTTCGTTCCGCATGGAAATCCGTGGAAAGAGATTTAGGCGCGCGCGCGCATGCGTAAACTGGCAGGCGTGTAGGTGGAACGAGGCGGAGGAGACGGTCCTTGGAATCGGTCTTCCGATACCTTCGAGACGAATTATCGTTTTTCCGGATCATTAATCGACCGCGCTGCCGTCTGCCTCCGCCGACGAGATAGCGGAATCGTGATCGAATTTAATCGCAAATACGTCTCTGTGTACCCTCTCGGCGTGTTTACACCGCGAGATCGACTCTAATCGAATCGAACCACCAAGACGAGCCACGACGAACGAGGCGATTCGACGATCTCCAGGATTCGAGAAACGGGTCACGAATCCGTCGAGTCGCAAGCCAGCCCGATGCAATTTACCGGATAAATTGTCGCGGTGAATAACCATCCTCCCGAGAAACCAAAATGTTTCCCGTGTCGTCCTCACCCTCAGCCTCGGCTTCAGCCTCGGCGTCGGCCTCGGCCTCGTCGCCCTTACACACCCCTTCTCCGCACGCCGTTCGTGCTCCTACTCCTCCTTTTCGTCGTTAACGCGCGAACCTGGATGTAGACGAGCACTGTATCAAGGATGTAAGGTGGATGCAGGAGTAGAGGCAGAGGCGGAGATCGAGTTATCGCATACTGACAGAGATAGATCACGCAGGCGGAAGAAATTCCGTATCCTCTCGTTTCCCTATACTACTACGTGGATACGCGTGCCTGTCGTCCGATCGTGCAACGCGCTTGCCAAGTTTCGGCGGGTCCAAGGTTTGGCCGTTGACCGGTAGACCGGTAGACCGGTTGCATTTTATTTATCCGGTTGATGCCGACGAAAACCGAAATTCGATGGTATCGAAAATTTGCCTTTCGCGCCTCACCGTCGTCATTTAATCCCCAATTTGTGCGAGCTGCCAGCACCACGAGCGATCGCTTTCGCTTCCCATCCACCCTCCCGGCCAACTTTGTGAGCGTAGATTGACGTAATCCCGCTTCAATGACGCACCAACGGAGCACCGTATAACGTCGAAACCGCCGATCGCTCTGTTGCGGGCTGCGGTTGCTCGTTAAAATAAAACCACGGTTTGTCGAGCCGCTGCGCCATTGATCCGGTTTTCGCCGCAACGAAACGCTGTCGCGGAGCAAACTCCGTACCAATGGCGCGGCCTTATCCATTCTTAATCGCTCGTGAGCGGAGAAAAACAAAGAGGAAGATCGAGCCGGAGCAGGTGGAGTCAGGTTCGGATTTCTGAACGCGACCGGGTCAAAGGGAAGCGCGGAGACAGACGGAATAACTTGGAAACGAAGCTCGTTTAAGAGGTTTCCGCGATCAACGTGCGAAAGCCGAAAGCCGAGCAACCATCTTACTCGGTGCTCGGTGATTATGGTCACCGTTAAATCCGGTCTCCATTAAAAGATCGTAAAACCCCGGAGGTGGAACGGAAAAAGGAGCAAAGAAGTCTGGCGATACAACGGGCAAATAAAAAGCAGCGAAAGATCACGCCGTCGTTCTCTCTGACGAACACGGCGTTACTTCTTTCTTGCTCTCGCGTCTTTGTTCCTTCTTTTTTCCTTTTTTCTTTTTTTCCTCTCTCTCGTCGCAACTAGCAAACATACACAAAGGAGAACGAGATAAACGTCGAAAGATAGTTGGCTTTCGTTTCTTCGCTAGGCCGCGATGCCATCCCCGATCACGGTCTAACGACCATGGTCGATGATAACTCGTTTTGGCTGGCGTGCAAGTGGGCCACTCGTTTCCCTGATTAACGACATCCGAACTATAACGGCGGAAACTTCTGCTCTTTTTCTTATTTTTTCCTCTTCCATGTTTTTTCGTCGAAGCCGTTTTTCAACATTATCTACAGGTTCTTCTCGCACCTGTATCCTTATTACAGATCGCCGCGATACTTTGTATTTTCGCGTTCTCGCAGACCCACGCCGCCGCATCTGTCGAGCCTGACGCGATTAAAACCCACCAAACGGTTGGCTACAAATGTTTTGTCGCTGTTTGGACGCGAATGGATCGCGTTTCTTGCGGCGAAATGCAAAACACGCCAGTTCGATACACGACAGAGACGCGTACGAGAGAGTCCGTGCCATCGCGTCTACCCCTTCGAAATCCACGCTGTCCTGCAAATCCTTTAATTTAACGACCCGAAATTAGACACGCCAGGCTCGCCAGGTTTTGCCTCGAATTTCCGCCCGAGTCAATTCCAGCCTCCAGCCTTCCATCCTTCCGTTCCACAATCTCGCGATACGTACGGTTCGAAAGTTTCAATTTCGCAAAGTTGACGTTTTCCACGTGTAGCGCGTCCGAGATCAATGCCAGACGAGCGACCCGGTGTGTGCCGTCGTGGCCGGGCATCTACGAACCCATCGCGTAACGAGCAACGCTCTTAGCGGGCAAGAAGAAGGTAACAGGAGCGGAAAAGCCAGAGGTCGATGTTTAACGACATCGAGCAGATTTCGTCGTGGCAAACGTAGAACGCCGAACCGTATTAGCGCGATTAAATTACGCATCGAGTCTTCTTCCACAACGACGCGTCGTCTTGTATACGCGATATCGAACGCCGCTGCTAATTACCTTCGTGGATTTACGATTTCCCCCCAGTTTCGCATAACCGATCGCACGGTCTGGAGAACGGTGTTTGTTCGCACGAAATCACCGGTATATCCGCTCCGTTGCAGGAACGAGCGAGATCCTAACCAGTTTGTATAGTTCCTGGTCATCGTCTGTTATATAGGTAGAGGCTGTTCCAAAGTTTGAACCTTCTCTCATTTTTAGCACAAGCGCGAATTCTAATAAAAAAGTTTACCAAGTATTAAAGCGTTGTATCGGCTATAAAGTTAAATAGTAAAATTACCGATTCGCGCACAACGCCGTTGCAACAACGTTACGACCACCGATACTCAAATGCACGCGTCGACTTTATCAATCCACCCCGTTCTTCGTTTCGCCGGTTTGCCTGGGCGGTTCTTATTCACCGAACGTAGCCAAGCGTTTCATCGTGTTCTCGTCGACTTCTCAGCTCCCTCGCCGAACTTTTTTGTTCTCGGTAATCGTGGCAACCAAACCCGGTCTAAACTCGATTCGGTGATTCGGTGTTCCAGTCGATTCACGATCGCATACAGATGCGACGTTACGCGACGTAAACGACGCGCCGAGCGTTTCGCTATAATTTCACGAGTCGTCGAGTGAATCGCGCGCCAACGACTATCTGTAAAACTCTCGTAAAACGTAGAAACGATGTTGACCGCGTCGCCCCGAACAAAGTACGCAGCAACACCCTCAGCTCTGTACTCCGACGGACGTGCTTGCTCTCGTCCAAGTTCGATCGCGTTTTGCTTTATCGCGCTACCTGACCGCCAGAATTGGCGCCACGCGTGCAACTTCATTTTTCAAACTACAACATCGCGTATACGCACGTGTTGCGTCACGCAAACGGCGATTGGTACATGTTCGTGGAACGTGGTCACACGAATTTCGACTAAACGCACGATCGCGCGTACGTGTAGAAAAACGTGGAAGAAATCCTTTCGTTAGCTTCTTTAGGTTCGAGTTGGAAGAGGGAAGCGGCGGGAACGCAGGTTTTCTAACCATTAGAAAGCGTTATTTCGCGTTGTAGGACGCTGCCTGTTTTATAAACGCGGCGAGCGAGGGTGCGGTCCACCGCTATAGCGTACACCGTCGATGCACGTATTCCAGAATCCGAAATATTCGTAGACGCGTTTCAGGATGGGACAGGCATTCTATCCGAGCGCGATCCGACGTAATTTCTTGGCGCGCGACGCATCCATAGAATTTCCGATGGTAATCATCGCGTTATCCGCGATGGTCAGGCGTTACCGCAAACAGTCGAAAAGAGTGCTCGTATCGTTCGTACGATACCGATAGAAAATCGATTCTCTTTCCCATCCGATTGTCACCGCGGGATACACGTCGAAAACTATGCATTTCGCGTTTTGCCTCCTCCGCTCGATATATTTTACGACTCGCGCGTATTCGCGCAAGGCCCACAGAAATTCTGCGCGTCCATAATCTCGCGCAATTATTCATATTTTACGACGGTGTATAATTGACGCCGTAAAACGTCCATTAGTTACCCTTCCACTTCCATGCTCTCTCCCCTCCACATCTCTCCCCTTCCTTCTATCTGCCTCTGATATCTGAGACGATTTTCCAACCAGCCAGCTTTCGCTCGCTCTATCGATTCGACTCGATTCCGACTTTCCTGCTCTTAGCGAGATGGCAGCGGTACAGACGCGGATGTCGCTGATCCAAGTTGTTATATATCGGCCGACACCGGCTGTGTCGTGGTATCGCCCAAGCGACACGATTCAAACGAGTTTTTCGGCCTAGTCGATAAACGAGATTGATTTTTCTACGATCGACGATCGTCACTCGGAGGTAACGAACCGCGATATTCGTTCCACTTTGAACTCGCGATGTCGTCCAAGACGATCTCGCGTAAGAGAGATTTCGAACAAAGTGGACGAACCGAGTTCTCGATCGCTAACCGATGGAAAATTTGCAACTCGCGCGTAGATGTTGTAGTCGCCGTACCTTAAAGATTCTAAGCAGCTCTGGCAACAACGTCGATTCGGGTAGACGCGAAAACTAGATTATTCCGCGCAGTTGCGATTTCGTTAAAGTTTCTACCCGTGTATTTGAAATTAGCAAGCGTTCCGTATCGTACGTTTTGGCGCGTCGAACCAGAGAGAATCGACCAGAGAGAATCGGGAACGAGCGATATTGGTGTTCGCGCATGCGTCCCTTCTTTCTCAACCGTCCGTTTGTAAATGAGTAAATCGCGGAATGTTTCGAATGTTCGGAATAACAGGTCGCCCCGAGTGCGAGAGCGTCGGCACGCGTTGATCAAAAACGCGAGTGACGCGGTTGCATTTAACGACCGCGAACTCTCGATTAATACTCCGATTTGCCGACTAACTTCGCCCCGTGTACGTATACACTAATCCCCGTAGCTTGCTCTCCTCGCCCTTCCGATTCTCCTCTACCGCGCCACCTCTTTGACTTCCCCTTGCGAGCCACCTCTTCTTCCTGCGATTCACGATGGAGAGCAGCTATTAATCACCGTGCAGCCAACGGCAAGTTGCGCCAGCCAGAGATAAGCTTTTTACCGTCCAAGTATCGCGGCCCTTTGGCTCTGGCACGCTTACGATACGCGCGATCGTTCGCTCCATCTTCTCGTTAAGCTCGCGCGCGACCGACCTCTAGCCAATTAATTCACCGCCTGCCGTTTACCGATCAACGCGGATTCTCCGCGGCTGGAAAACATCGCCAACTTGGCCACACACGGGCAATTTCCGACGCAGGTCCGAAAACGCGTATCGACCGGTTTCCTCGGGCCGGCAGCGAGACAAGCGCGACGACACACGGCACGACGAAAGAACGTGGAATCTCTGTGTGTGGCTTCCGATGCGATATTCTGCGCCCGACGTTTCTATCGTTTCATTAATCAAGAAAAGAACGGAGGAGAGGAGACGGAGAGGATTCGTGGCGGTGTAACGGGACGAAACTTCTAATCCATTGGCAGAGGCAAAAGTCATTAATTAGCTTGTAAATCGTTGGATCCGACATCGATCGAGGTGTCGCTGGCAGAGGCGTAGGCGTCTCGACGGACAGACGGAAATTTTCCTTTCCTTCCTCCGACGGGACGAGCGAACGCGACGCGACGCGACGCGACGCGTCGCGGTGATCGTCGTCCGGTCATAGTCGATATTAGTCGGTCGGACGTCGACCGAATGGATTCCCTTCCGGTTGTTACAGCGGTGTAGCGTGACTCGCGTCCCACGGATTCCTATATTCATATTTAATCTCTTCGTGCTCGTACGCGTTTTGACCGGTGATTACCGGAGGCGCTTCTCGTTATCATATATCTCGGTGTCGTATTTGTTTATTACGCGATGCAACGCGTGGGAACGCGCGTAATGCGAAACGACGCGACGGCACCGTGAACTTTAAATTACGGTTGTCAGAGATATACGCGATGCGTCAAGCAGCATCGGCTAATCCTTCGAAATAAAGTAGGAAACGACGTTTCGATACGTGCGACCGGGCTACGAGTACGTTTCGGAACGTACGTTACGTTAATCCGTGTCCAAGTCGGACTCTTCGATTCTTTTCTCGGGTCGACGACAGCAACTAGGTGGAGATTGCCGTCGACCGATATTCTTTGGCTCATCCGGAGAGAGAGAGAGAGAGAGAGGAGGGAGAGGGGGATAGGGGGAGGGAGATAGGATAGGAATCGCGGTCGTGCGACTTTTTTCTTGATTACCAGCTGGCGACAGGAAACGATCGCCGCTAATCAAACGACAACGATAACGATAACTCCGGCTCGAGTTCGAAGAAAGTTTGCTTTAAAATTCATTAAATGGAACCGCGTGCACGAGTTTCGCCGCGCTGCCGAAGCCGTAAATCGTAACGAAGCCAACAGCCAGGGGATAATTACGTGGAAAAATCTTGACAAGAATTACCACCTTGTCGGTGAAATTCCGGCGAGGGTGAAATGGAAATTGGCGGAGTAAGAGGAATCTAGAAAAAAAAAATCGACTTCGTTATCATAGTCTGTGAATATCGGAATTATTAAAATCTTTTTCCCTCCCCTTTAGGACTTTTCTTTCCCTTCGTCTTTTTGCCCGCGCGATCCACTTTAATTTACGAGCGGAAGCGAAACGGCCCAGCATTAACGTTACTCATTCTGTATTCTCAACATCGACGTCATAATTCACGATGATAAATTCGCGTTAGCATCGAACGCGCGCTTTAACACCCGCGTCCTCGTTTTTCCAGACAATGAGGAGGAACTCGAGAAGAACGGCGACGCTCGTCTCCGCTGGGAATTCCGGAAGCGCGCTTTCTTACAAATGGAAAACTGCTCGCGCGCCTTTAATCCCGTCCGGGATGCGGGACGAACGATTCTTTTTCCCCATTGCGCGCGCGTGTACACGCAACCATCGGCCTCGTTTTCCTTTCCAACGATCGCTTCGCGATCCACCGAGATCCCTGACGAATCCCCTGCGAATCTTCTCCGCGTGTCCCGACGAAAAAGAAACTCCGAGCTCCGACGGAAAAATCGTCGGAGAGACATCGAAGGAGACGAGGATCAAACCGGGCGAGAGCAACGTCTCGTCTCACGGCGACGAGTAAAAAGATGGCCAGCTCGGTCGCCGACCGCGATATATACCTTCTACGTGTTATAGATACCTTCCGCGACGTTAGAGGTCAAAGCGCGCGAGGTTGAAGCAGCGCGGCGCACGCTGGAGAACAGCGAAACGGCGAACGTGGCGAAAGGGAGATCGGAGAGCGCGTTCGGATCATCGAGCAAACGGGATTTCGAAAGAATGGCAATTTCCATTTCTAGCCGGTAGCCGGAGGATCTCCGGCGACGCTGCGAAGCTACACGCGTGGGCACCGTAACAGGATCATCGACGTCGCGATATAAACGTAACTGGTGGACGGAAGCCGTGGAGAAGATTCGGTGTGTTGGTTGGTGGAGGAGAGGAGGAAGGTAACGAAAGGGACGCGGAGAAGAAGACGCAGGACGGAGGGATCCAGTTTCTCCTTGCTGTTCCCTCTTATTAAAATATCCAACATGATTACTGCAGACTTGGCAACTATAATAGAGCAACTCGAAGTCGAGTTTGCGAAGCGCCGGTTCGCCTCGGCATCTGCCGTCGCTGCTACAAAACCCTCGGTCGTCCTTTACCTTCCTTTCCTTTTCTTTCCCTCTCCCTTCTCCTCCTCTCTTCTCGCTGTCTCCTTTTCTCTCCTTCGCCTCTCTCGTCTCTGTCTCTCTCGTGTCACCTCTTGCTCCGCGCAGTTCATCGTTTACCAGGGACGTGGATAAGCCGGCGAAAGATCCCGTTTGCAGACGGGACGATAAACTAGCCCGCAGAATCCGTCGGACACGAGCGACGAATCTCGTCCGAATCGTGAAGCCGTACGTACGATACCCGGGGCGATCTCGTTGCGCCATTTCGTTCGCGAATATCCCGAAGAGAATCGTGAGGCTCGCCCGTTAGCCTTATCCCGGTTTAAAGGGCGCAAAGTCCTCGATAGAAGGGAAATCGTCCGGAAGTTTCGTAGTCGTGGGAGGGCCGGTGCCGAGCATCGAATATTTATGAAAGCGGTTCGATAAGAGAGCGAGAACGAGAGCGAGAGCGAGAGCGAGAGAGAAGAGGACGGGGTGAAGCAGCGAGGCGGATAAAACGCGGCAAGAGGGAAAGACGCGGTGGAATATAATCGTCGAGCGGTTTTTCGAAGCGCAGATTAACGAAAAAGGTGGAAGAAAGAGATTCGTTTGCGCAAACGAGTACGAAAACGAGAATACGAACGAAGTAGGAAGAGGCAGAGGCAGAGCCGAAGAGAAGTAAAGGAGAGAGAGAGAGAGAGAGAAGAAAAAAGAGAGAATCGGTAGCTGTATCGCGAGCGAAATTAGCTCGTATTCAATTTCTCTCGAGGGTACGCGTACCAGCCGCCCCCGTCTCTTTGCACGGCACCCTAGACTGCTACAGACCCCAAGGCGTCTCATAATTAAATTCGGCCGAATTTACCCCACTCCGACCATTGTCCCGTAACAAGCTATTGTGTCGGGCGTCGCCACTGACACATCGCGCCAAACTTTCCACTCGAATTTTCGCCGCTGGATCCGCGCGGATCCCGCACCTCTTTCTTCCCAAGTTTCCTCCTTTCTCCCTCTCCCTGCTCCTCTCTCTCTCTTTCTCGTCTGGATTTCGGAGCAATAAAGCCTCGCCGACATTTTTCTTCCGCGCCGATACTTAATAATCGGAATGAGCAGCGGAATGAATGGAACGAGCGGAACGAGCGAACCGAGAATTCCGTAAAACGAATCAAGAATCGATAAACGATGCTGCCGAAGCCAAGGAAAATAGAAGACGCAGACGTCGGATTGGCACGTGATCAACGAAATAAAGGGTTCCTTGACGGTATCGCCGTGTCGGGCGTGCTGACAATTTAAGAGTCTCCTGGTGTTGTATCCGAGGCTGTAAGCGTCCGTATATCCGTGTACATCTACCGGACACGGTGCAGACGAGCAGACGGTAGCCTAGATTTATATCCGATAGGCAATTGTTTTCTCGGAACGCGGTAAATTCGAGAAAAAAGGTTGGTGTCCTCGTCGGCCGACCCGCAGGCAGCTCGCACACACGTACATAGCCGGACACTCGAACGCACACGTTGCTGCGAATGCACGGACCGTGCACCTTACCCGGCCGCGTGTAAATTACGTCTGTCTAATCGAATCGACGGCCAAGATTTACGTTCTGCCGTATTGCCGCCACTCGGTTTCGGCCTACCTCGTTCCGGCGCGGCTAGTCCGGCCTTCTTTCGGCTCCGCGCGTCCCGCCGACAGACACCGCGGTCCAATCGTTCCCAGCGTCGTTTCCAGCGTCGTTTCCTCGAGGCTCGGTTCCAACTTTCGGCTCGAAACACGGCGTTGCGGTGCGCGTCCGGCGAAAAACTTTTTGAAAAATCGCCTCGCCCCGACATCCGCCCTGATATTGGATACCGACTTGCTCCTATTCCGACCCAACTGCTCTATCATACCCATTTTCCTTCCGCCTCCGACGTTTCTCTCGCATCGCTTCCTCGTCTCTCTCCGCCGTTTAAACCAGATTGCCAGAATGATTTATGCCTCTCGTCGTTTCGCCGGAACATCGAGCGTCGGAACGAGCCGCCGCTCTCTCGTTCCGATTCTAATTGTTTTCGATCGCGAAAGACATCGCCAAGAGCTATCCAAGAAAATCCAGCGGAGGCAAAAGCGCGGCGCGAGCGTCTCCCTTTGATCCCCAGCCTCCGCCAGCGACAAAAAGTTGCTTACAGCGCACAGGGAGCAAGTCACCGGTGGAATCTAGCTCGGTCGTGCGAGCAGGATAGTCTATAGGCGTTTCTCTTTCGGTTCTCATTGTTCATCCGGTTGATAGCGAGACACGCTGGAACTCTGGAAGGAAATAGGGGGCGCACAGGGGTAGTCGAGCAACGCTAGATACGTGTTAGGGTGTGCCATTGTCCCGAGAAACTCCGGATTGCGACGCTTACAATACGACGATTGTTTCTACCTTTGGCGTACCGTACTCATCCGTGTAGCACTGCTACGTTCCGCGCTTCTACCGAAAACTATTAAATTCCGTATTAATGTTACCCCGTCGTCCTCGCAGCTCCGTTCTCCGTTCTCCGTTCTCCGGCGAGTCTGCACGCGCCAACGCTGCGCCCTGCTCGTACGGTGGCGGCCCGAGAGACGACCCGAGCGCGAGCTTCTTGCAATCTCTCTTTACGAGCGACCGACCTTACAGAGTCTAGTTTGATTCGCTCTTTTTCTCGCGCGATCCTCTGACCTACGAGTACACGGCCAAACGTTTTGTCACGCTCGCGTCCGCATCTATCTATAGTCTAATCTATAGTCTACTAATTTATAGTCTCTGTCCGAGGAGTAAATTCGGCAATTTTAAAAATTCAGTCGTAGGTCGCATTGTAGCAAAGTGACTTAATTTACGCGTATGACGCAGTACCGATTTATGCATCGAAACTATAAGAATACGTGAAAAATGTTTCGTTCCAATAAAGTAGATGTAATTTACAACTGTTCAACGAGATATAAATGTTCCCTCCTCCCTCTCGCAGACTCGGATACACGTTCATTGTGAAAAGAATATAACAAACGACGATGAAATAAACTATGATAATAGAACAATCGAATAAACTAACCAGAATCCGCCGTTGATGGATGTATAAAACACCTATGACATCCATTACAAATAACATTACTACGTACGTTCGTGATATAGAAATTTTTCATACACAAATCTCACGCGTGATATACGTTTACGAACATATACGTATATAATGTCCCGTATAAAAGCCAACTTCTCTCGACAAGCTTTGAAACGCGACTGTTTAACTCTTTCCGGTTGTGTGGGCCCCACTCTCGGTCATCGAGGCAAAGAGAACCATTCTGATTGTACAGCGTAATTCCAAGCCGGCGCGGTTTCGAGACTCTTAACGATACTTTGCGCGATCTTTCGCAGTTGGATATTCTTGCGTCTTAAAATTCAAGCAGAGAACGTTCTGAAACGACAAAAAGAGACGAGCCGCGTAAAGAATGCACAGCCTCCTGACGACCCTGTCGGATCAATCACCATCTTTACTTTAGATAAATATCGAATGAAAATCGGAAGGCCGATAGCGAATCTATCGTTGCGATAAGATCGATATGTACTGTCTTACCGCTCGCGCGATATTCCAATAGTCGAATAAGCACATCACGATGCGTGTATGGCGCGAAATACTTTCGCAAGTGCTTTCTAGCCAACCAACCGTATCGTTGATTTTTAAGCTCTTCCCCCTGCGTTTCGCGTATCCGTCAAACGGAGCTTGTACGTTTGACGGAGAAAAATCGCCCAGCTCGTCTACCCGACCCCGTATAGGTACGTAGGAAATTAGTTCGACCCGCGAGCACGTACGGCGATATCTCGGCGATCGCGTCGAAGAACGCGGTACGCGACACAGAGCTTTAACGTTAACGTTCACCGAATCCAACGCGAAAACGTAGACGTTTCTCTGTGCGTCGAGGACCCGCGATATTATCGGTTACGCGATACGACGAACGAGCAAACACGGCCTCGTTCCGCAGCCTTGTCTTTGACACCGTTTCTACGATATCCCTAATGGACTGTATTAATCGAAAGTAAAGGTTCCGCTTGGCAACGCGGCGTTCCATTGCCGTTTGGAACGATGGAACAAAGGCAAAGGAAACGTTAGCCAGCGATGGTTCACATGCAGCCCGGTTACTCCCTATTTTTGACAGTTTCGTTAGGCGACGTATTATACCGCACGCGAATATCGGCCGGAAACGCGTCGAGTGACAGCCCTCTGTGTTCCTCCCTCACCACTCCCTCTCGGTTTTACGTCCCATTTCTGTGCACGCGTACACGCGTGTGTTTGCGTTCGCCTGTGTGCGCGACCAGCACCCATTAGCAAGATTGCTACCCCTTCCGATGAGACTACGTTATATAATAGAGGTAGCCCTTCGATCGAGCTTAATGAAATTGCTTAGAAAACAGGACCACCCAGGGACGAATTTGCGCGACGAAAAACTTCACGTTCACGATACATACGGGAACACCGAGGTTTTTTGCGAATAAAAGCCACCTTAAATACGCATAGATCGCTTACGAATCCATGGTAATGGCGAGTGTCGAGGGGAATTGCCAGTTTTCTGGAAGGGAATGCCGTCGTAAAGTCTTGTTAACCCGTGTGTAAGTAACGAAAATGTATTTCGCTACTGAATAACTGAGCTATCCGAGTATCCCACGCACCCTATTCCGATACAGGGGGACTTTCCGCCACGATAACTCACTAACTAATAATATTAGCGGACTGACAAGTTGTAGGATAGATTCCTCCTTTATATAAACTTGCAACTGTACGTCGAGCGAAACAACGATACGGTCTTGTGTCAAAGTCAATTGCCCTGGTTGTTCGTACAGGTAGATCCTATTCTCCGAGATCTTTGCTTTAGCGTAACGGCGAACGAAACCTTATTTTGTTATCTCGCGATTTACCGAAGAGAGAAAAGAAAAAAAGAATAAGAAACGCGCACAAATTACGCGACAAAGTGCAACCGTGTATACCCGGCTACCCAGCGCGGTAAACGTACAAGCAAGTTTGAAGGTTTAATAGTCGAAATTCTGCGTATAAATTTTTATTGTGCAGGCGCGAATTGGCGTAAAAGTTTCCAAAGCGTGGCCTTTGGAAACCACGGACCATCGGAGCGACCTCGCGATATTGCCACACGAACAAAAAATTGCTGAGAAAGTTTACTCGGCTACGTAGCCGGTTATCCACGCAGGAGTCGTTGAGCCAACAGCAAACTATGCCGCGGAATCTTTCGTCTCGCCAATCTTCCATCGAAACGTTACAACGAGTGAAATATTACGGCGGCGTTAAATTTTGGTAAGCGTAGGACGAAATACAAAACGCGGAAAGATAAAGATAAAGTTCGTATCAAAAACTGAAATCCATCGTTCGATATCGTAGCGTAGTTCGCGTGAGACGACAAGTTCGGCATTAAGCAAGAACGAGGGCAATAATATTTTTTCACGGGGGTTCCACGCGATCGAGGGATGGTGACGCGCAGCTGGGTCGCGGACCGAAAGTCGCCGCGTACGATACGCTTATCGCGAGAAAAGAAACGAGGCCAGTTTCTCGCGGAACGGCGCAAACGTTTCCGTGAATTCCAGTTGCATGCCAACGCAAACGCGGAGGTGGAAGCGACCAATGGTAGGAGGCAGTCTCTATTGACCTCCTCGGTCGGTGCATTCACCGGGCTTAAAAGCCACGGTTGCCCTCCAGAAGATTGTGTTTCGTGGCTAGGAAAACGCCACGCGCGAGATTTTCCCTGCTCCAAGGGGCTAACGAAAACGTTGCTCGGCCACGCGATTTACCATACGAAAACCGAACGTGGTTTTCTCAACCGGTCCACGGCGTCTTCGTACCGACTCCAGTGACCTCCGTGGATTTTGATATATCGCGTCGAGATGGAAGGAACTTTTTATTCGAAATCCGAAAGATTTTCCAAACCTGTATATACGCGCATATACACGTATACACTTGTACACTTGTATATATATATATATATACAGGTACACTCTCGTTCAGCGGAATTGTCGAAAGAACTTTGTCGACCCAGCCCAGGTAAGGTGATTATCCGACGTTGTTTCGCCGTGGAAAATCTACCGAAACTGCGCGCCCCTCCCGCGAACGAAAGCGTGACCTCTTAAAATCAGCGCCGAACCGTTGCAATTATATGGTGGCGCAAAGCTGTCGGCAAAGATGACCATAAATAGCGTAGTCGGTGTTAGGATTCCCTTGCAGTCTCTCGAGCGAACCAACAGAGAGAAACGCGAAGCAGTTCCGGAGGGTGCGGCGACTTTGGCTTCGAGCCAAACTCACCCTCCGAATAGCGGTAGCAAAGGACGAAGGAGAAAAAGAAGAGAGAAAGGTAGCCAAGACTCTACGTGTTAGAAGAGCACTAACGGAATTCGAATTTCGCCCGTCGTTCGACCATCGTTTCCAAAACGCGTTTCAAAATCCAGACGAAACGACGATCTTCGATTCTAGTCGAGCAGATTCGCAAGACGAACGAGCTGTCGCTGCAATTGATCTGCAACTATACGTTTTGCCAGTCTGCAGGTGTTTCGTGGGCAAAAGCGCAAGGGCTAATGGACGGAGGATTTCCTGGTAGGATTTAAGAGACACTGGAAAAATATCGTTTTCCCTCCCCAATAATATCCCCCGACCAGTGTCGGGGATATAAATGTGAATTAACCCTTTGGCAAGAGGGGACTGGCGCGGAGGGAACGACCGAGATTTTCCCCACGAGACTCCGCACCAACGACGGAGAGTCCGTTTCCCGGAGAGCGACTGACCGCGATTCGAGAACGCCGGTCTCTATACCCGTTCGCTAAGTGATACGAATGCTTTCGGGGATTCCGTGCTCCCTTTCAAACTATACTTAATGTCGGCATACTTAGCCGAGCTTACGTCGCAAGACACTGCGAGATAACGCGAGGGAACGGTGTCTAACACGGTCCGATGAGAATCGATCAACGAATATACCGCGATTCGATCCATCTTGTACGCGATGTCGAGACCGGTCGCATTAAATCAGGCTTACGACATACGGTAGTTTCTTCGATAGACGATCGAGGGATAATTAAAAAACGTACACAAAGTTGACTTTAGCGGTTCCAAGCGACGATAGTTATTTGGAACAAGGACGCTCGAGAGTCATCAGCCTGCTGAGAAAGTTCGTATCGTCGACGAACTGATCACGAACGGTCGAACGTTCGGAACGCGGCGTTATAGTCTCTGGAAAGGAATCGACGACAGCGTCGACGATGGCAACAGTAACGGTAACAGCAACGCCATTGACGATGTAGATCGTTAGAACGACGCCGCCGGCACTTGGCGATGTTGTTGAAGAGAGGGTAGGACGCATCGCGGAATATACGTAGACCAAACTAGCTTCGCATCTTGTTCGGTAATGTACTGTGATGCGGTCTGCTGGGACCGCCAAGGCCCCGCTCTATTCTAACCGAGCGCCTTATCTACGGATGCACGCTGCTACGTACGCGGCTTTACTCTGCGCGAAATGGATTCACGCGTTCTCCTCTCCCCACTTTCTATAATGGACCCAAACATTCCATACAAGCTATTGCGTCTGTTTGCCGAGTTTGTGCGTGCATTTCCGCGCGCAAATACCATCGCGACAACGGCGTGCATCGGCGACGATGCGCAAGACGAACAGGAGAAAATCCCAGGGAAAGTGGCGAAACGTTATCGACGATCACGACGACCGAAGGAAATCGCTCGGATCTTAAGGTGAATTCTGATCGCATTCCGATCGCATTCCCTCCCGCGATGATCCAGCCACGAAAGAATTCGTTGTCATAAACTGCACTCGCTTCTTCGCCGATGTCGGGCATCACCAAGCTGCTGCTGGCTCGACCGTTTCGAAAACAGACACTGACGTAAAGACGAGACGTTGGGACGATGAGCGGCGGTTCAGCCGTCTCCCATTACCGCGCCTCGATATTTCGCCGACGCCCCATCGAGAACACGATAGAACGAAACGACGTACGGGCGAACGTACCGCTAACCGTGGCTGACCCATTTCTGATCTCAAACCGTCCTGCAGGCTCGTTCAGCTTGCGACCGAATCGTTGGAAACGGTAAGACCGGCCTCGCGCAACGAGGGCAAACGTTTTCGATGTGCTGGCCGATGTACGTAGTACACGAGGTGGATTTTCTCGTGACCAAAAACGCAGACAATTCTTCAGCAAGGTCCTACCATTCGTCGGTCGGACGCAGGAAACTCCTTTTAACAGCAGCAAAGTTTCAACGGGGACAGGATGCTCTCTGGCTGAATCGCGTACAACACCGGGGAAAACAATTTAAAGCGCAATACCATGCTCCTCCGAGTTATACGGCTTCGTTACGTTTTACGATTTACCGGTGCTGATATTACGTCCGCTATTGGCTATTTATTAAAAGCGCGAAATATCCGACACGATACGACGTATCTAAGCCGGAAAGAAGTTTAAGGACACAAACTGGCAAAGACGGAGCAACGTTACGACCGATCGTAATAACGAAATACGCAACTTTGTGATTTTCTATGATCACTTACGGCTCAAGTTGGCTGAAATAAACTACAGTTTCCTGTAAAAACTGCCGCACACGTATTCGAGAGAAATACCGCTGGTTACGTATCCTTGAGATTGAACCGAGCGCATTGGATGACAAAGCGACTAACCGGTAGACGGACACGCGTGCAACTTGCCGTACCCAAGAAATTTCTTTTTACTCGTCTCACTCGGGCGTTAGGCCTCAGCGACTGAAAATGTAGGAAGAGTCCAGAGTCGGTGTTGTGCCGATTTTCCACGATCGCGATATCGTTCTATCGCTCGCAAAGTCCGCATCGAAATATTATCGGACACCTTTCGCATAATTCTTCTTTGCATTAGCTGCTGCGCAGGTGGGTGCCGCGCGCTTTGCAACCCTTTGGAGCGCGAAGGGTTAGCGAAGCAGGGGTGCGGCCGAGAGTTTCCACATTAAATTATAAAGTCAAAACCGTGGCGGGTGGAGATGATATAAATGCGACTATTATACCGAGCGAGGATGGGATGGGGACACGGTCGATTCCCCCGTTAGCTTCTGCGAGACTGCCACGAAACCTCTCTCTGCCGAAACGCTCGTACCGTGGACCCGTAGACGATAAGTGTTTGAAATATTGAAAGCTGAAGCGCAACTACTCGTCCCTCTAGCGGTCGCCAATAGCAGAGCGGAGGCGGAGAGTGCGTTGGACGGGGCATAATGCTGCCATTTATACGGTAGCTGACTGGATGCTACGCTTGGCGAATAAAACTGCGAGAGAGCCGACCGAAGGGAAACGTCGTGGTTGATACGCGCGTCGATTCTTTCCAATGCCGTGCGACGATTGATACTTTGGCGTCTCGTCGCTCGCACCACTGGACACTGGTCGAGAATGGGAAAGGAACGGCGCACGGTCTCGCATGTAGGACGCGTGCCTCTTTCGGTTTGCGTTCCATCTTCTTCCCCGCCCTTCGATACGCGTTCTACGCTAGGAACGACATTCTGTTCGTATATCTGTCGCGGATCTCGAACAATCAATCATCGAGGGAAGTCGATCTCCGTCGCGTAACGAAATTCGTACAACGAAGCAGTCCAATTAATCACTCGACGGTAGAAGCTTGGCGGCAGGTATATCGATGAATCAATTAATTAGCCGTACCGTTCGATCGTCGAACGTGAAACGCGTTCAGCGGTCGAGTAGGTAGCGTCGCTTCCAGACCGCGAATAATTTTCTCCTAGCGTGGCACGGGTTCTTGATCGAGAAAAATCTATCGGCCGTTTCATCGTGGCTCGGAGGTGGCTCGAAAAATGGAATTCACTGGGCGAATGGAAATAAGAGACACTTGCGTCCCCGGGGCGAGGCAGAGACGTTCGAAAAAAAACGGCGAAGAGGGAAAGAGAGAACGAAGGAAGAAGAAAGGTGCGACGTGGTACGTACGGGTCGGTCGTTCTCGACGGACGTACCGTATCGGAAATGCCGTGGAAGATATTAAAAGTTCCTCGACAATATGCCAGTCACCTCTCATGGGTTCATTTCATCTCGTCCTTTTATTCCATCTCCATTTTTTGCTCCAACGTCGTAGCTTCGCACGCGACGTCCCACACACTAAGAGAGAGGCGACACGACACGCCCGGTGGCTCACCGCTCCTCGATCGGTTCGTATTATATCGCTGAAACGCCGATTTTTGATCCAGCGTCGGTCTTCTCCTCTATCGACCCTCTTTTCTCGAGAACGCGGAATTCTCGCGAACCTGGGAAAGCGAGCGGAAAAAGGGGCCGAGCATGTACAAGAATAACGCGCGACGACCGTCATGGAAAACCGTGTTTTTTACCGGAAACCGAAAAACGAACGCAAAGATCGTATCGAAAGGAAAGGCAAAAGGGGTATCGGTTCGCGGGTGTATCGATCGGTCGGCGCGAGAGACAAAAGGCTCCGGTGGTCGCCGCGTATGCTCGTGGTTATTAATTGAAACGCGGCCATCTAACGAACAGCATCGGTTTCCAGCGTATCCTTTTGTCGGCCGTTCGTTTTTACGCATAATAATTGGCGGACGAGCGTCCAAGCCCGATCACGCAATTATCGGCGATCATCTTGCTTTGAATAGCTCGAGGGCGGGCATATCGTTCGCCCGTGCGTTTATCGTTTACTCGGTGCGCGCGTTATAGATCAGAGAATGCTTGGTCGATTATCGCGTGGATCGGAGGGCGGCGGTGGGCATCGCGGCTTCGCGACAGCTACGCAATGATCTCGTTTAAGCGATCGAGTTTCACCTGAAAATCAACGACGCGCATTAATTAAATCGTCCATCCGAGCCCCTCTGTCCAATGGTGAAACGCTCCGATGGTCGAGCCTGGCTCGTTTCAACGAACAGCGGGGGCCGTCGAATAGGTGGATCCAGCCTGGCCAACCCTTTTTAATTGTCATTTTCATACAACTATCGAACCTGTCGCGCGACCGACCGGTCGTTCTTTAAATTCCGACGTCGACCATAAATCGTGCGCGCACGGGACCCAGCCGCGCCAGCAACGGCGAGGCTTCGATTTTTCGAAATCGTTTCGCGCCGTGTTTATCACGCAGGCGAGCCACGTATTCGTTTCGGCCTGGCGACCGATGTTCGGTTTCGTCGCGAGTTCCACGCAACGCGCCGCAGGACTTATAATTCTTCTATGACAACGACGAATAAACGGCGCGCGTCCGTTGGCTCTCCCTCGACGGCCACAAAACACGCGCGGTTGATTGCCAGTGAATTGCCGGTGCGACGCGTCTCGCTCGAGACTCGGATGCCGCGAGAGCCACGAGAACCAAGAGATCCTATCGCGTTCTCGGCTTCCCACGAAACCGTCGTGCATCCGATTCGACGAAGAACGAGACCGACCACTTTGTCCTCTCTCCTTCCTCCTCTCCTTTCCTCCTGGCTCGCCTTTGGTCTCGCCCTTGTCGTCGGTTTTCCGGTATGCAGCGCATCGTTTCTCGTCGATCGTCTTTTCGCGCGGCGACTCTCGGCACCGGGACGCATCTATTAACCTTGACGAGCCGAGTAAAAAGGGCGGCGGTGGCGGCGGCGGCGTCGGTGGCTGTGGCGGTGGCGATGGTGGCGGTGGCGATGGCGGTGGTGGTAGCGCACGGTAGGGCGAAGCTTCGGCATTGTCGTTACGACCGCGTTTTACCCCGTTTTTTTTTCCAACCGCCCGTGGCTCGGGGTCGACGAGCAGTCGTGGCTCGACCTCATCGAGATATTAATTTCTTAGTCACTTAACTGCACGCGACGTACGAACGTGTCTATTGATTTTCTCAGACACCCCTCCTTGAACAACCTTCCGCTCCAAACCTCTCTCTCGCTGCACCCTTTCCTCCCCCTTTCGCCTCTTTTAACCACCTACACCCGACCGAACCGCGTGACGGAGACCCGCCCCTTTTCCGGAAGCCATCTCGTTCCCCGCAACACAGCCCCCTCTCCCCTCCCCGCCTATTTTCTTGCGTTCTTTGAAGACAAGAAGACCCGCGTGTCCTATGCAATTCAATTATTGTAATGCGACTCTGCCAGACGACACCGAGTGCCTCGTGGCTATGAAAACTTCCTTCTTCTTCCCCTGTCCTTTTTCGTTTGCGGCTCTCAAAGCACCGGAAAAGAAACGACCGCGAGGAGGCTCCGGGCCAGTGGAAAAGCAGATCGAGGGAATCGCGACGAGTATTCGAAACATCCTACTACCGTATCGTTCCGTGCATAATCCCATTGCGCATCTATCGGATAAAAATGCCGCACGCTAATATTTCCGCGTTTCTACGTAGCGTAGATGTTGGTATTAAAGCGCGAGCAAGAAGTCCGCGCAAGTGTACAGCCCTCCGTTGCGTATAAACCGTTTTACGGCCCGTTTCCTCGTTTTTACGCCTTCGTTTATTTTCATTCCGCTGACTTTTCTTCTTAGAAAATTCATCATCTTCGAAAACTTGAAATACACGTTTCCCTGTGGCTAACAGCTCCGTATACTTTTTACATCGTGTTTTATCGCTAGACCGCGGGTTTTTATTCCGATTTATACTTTTACGAACATAATTGAAAACGTGGAATTAAGCAGTATTTCTTGCATTTCCGGCACGTGACACGAGAAACAAAGAAAGAGAGAAAGAAAGAAGGAGGGAAAGAAAGGAAGAGAGGAAGAGAGGAAGAGAGGAGAAGGGAGAAGAAACACGCGCTCCTAATTTTCTATAGGCAATAAATATTAATAGTCGCTGAGGAGTTAAGAACGATCCAATAAATCTCAATCGGTAATCTCGTGACAATTACGAAACAATTATATCGACCGTTCGCATTCAAGTTCGTAGGGTAATGAATGTTATCGATCGCGTCTTAAATCGAGGCACGAAATGTCGCGAGGCGTTCTTCCGTGAAACGAAGCTCTCGAAAGCGGCTACGAAAAAAGCTGCGTGCTGCATTCCGCTTAAATAGCGAACGTCACGGTAAGAAATAGCACGCAGCCGAACCACACGCCGTTTCCACGAACGAAACTCGTGATTGCTGCGAAAACGGCTTCTAAATTTGATCGCGGCAATACGAGCAAAGTACGCGATCCGGACTGCCCCCGTCGAGCACGGCGGATAGGTACGAGAGACTCGTGGTGTGGAACACGATATTGAACAGAAAGGAACATAGAGAGCGGAGAAGGGTGTCGCGGACACGAAATGGAATTGGAAAGACGCGGTGTGCAATGGCACAGAATCTCGCAGGTGTCGACGATTCTTCTTCCCCTTCGTTTATTACCACGTAAGATTTAAGAAGTTTTAATATTCGATGGAACGAACTGGCACCCTACGGTTGCTCGGATTCGCTTTGAATTTCGTGCTGTAACCATCACAGCGACCGGCGTTCGATCTCGCTAAGGGTGCTTCTTCCACGTAACGACAACTTCTTCAACGTCGTTTCTACCCTCCGTCTCCGGTTCTGCATCCATCTGCATCCTTCGCTCGTACTTGGGTAAGAGTTTATAACGAGGAAGAATCGGAACGGCAACTTTATTGCGCGTCCTCGAATTTTTCTCCTGCGAGTTGACAGCCTCGCGCGAAAACCATCTACTGCTCGGTAATTTGCTTTCTTGCGCATCTTCGGTAAACGTTTTTGCGCGCGATAGGCGATAGTTGGGAGGAACTATCGCCCTGCAAAATGGTTAAATAGCGACACCGAGCGTGCTCGATCTACGGCACTTGTTATTCGATCAACGACGAAGCAGTTAATTATGGCGATATCACCGGTCCGTTATGAAAACAATAGCTCTGTATCAGGCGTTTCGCCATAATAGCCTCGAATATCCGCAAAACGCTGAACACGAAATAATTGAGATGCAATCCCGGAGGGACGAGGGTTCGGTCAACCGGGTCAAGCGTCGCAAGTTCATCGGACACCATGGTTCTGCCTCGAGTCGACGATCGATCGTTCGACTCGTCACGGATCGTGTCCCGCTAAAGATACCGCCGCGAATCGATGCCCCGCACGACGGAGGAGACGTTTCTCCGGGAAAGCCAGCTTTTTCCCAACGTTACAGCACCATGATTTTCACCAACCGCTCCGTCCTCTGCAAGCAACGGCGAGGAAGGAACCTAGATTATCCGAACGGTAGGAAACTCCTCCTTCGTCTTAACGTCTAGGAGTCGAGGCGGAGCCAAGTCTCGGAAAGTGAGCTCTGCGTTTGAAAAAGATCTCGAGAACCGGCAAAGCTACCAGCGGAGTCAAGAGGCCACTGTTTTTCGACCATTGAGAAATTTTCAGCGAGGTCGACGGAAACGAATTTTCCTCCAACGCCAACGAAACCGATCGATAGTTTTCTAAGAATCATCGAGCTTTAACGGGCCAGGTTGCTCGTTGCGCGCGTATCGCGAACGCTTTACGATGCCGCTGCCGGACCGTGATGGACGATACGCAATATCTATTAGC
Source organism: Bombus waltoni (assembly GCA_014737395.1). NCBI lineage: Eukaryota > Metazoa > Arthropoda > Insecta > Hymenoptera > Apidae > Bombus > Bombus waltoni. Next base: position 3,585,148 of record JACXII010000014.1, read on the forward strand.
GTCGAAGCCAATCAAGTCGAAAAACAATTCTATTCTCTCTGCCTCATCCTCCGTTCCCCCTTCTTTCGCCTCGTGAGCAGTGGCTAAAAGGAAGAGCGAGAGAAGATCATGAGCGCGCACGCGTGCGCGTGTGTGTGCGTATACGGATACTTGGGAGGGGGGAGGGGTTAAAGGAAAAGGGAAGAGACAAGGGGAGAGGCAAGAGAGAGAAAATTCAAAGGGCAAACGAGCATGGCAACGACGAAACTAAAAGAAGGAGATGGAGGTGAAGCAACGAAACTACCGAGCTGTATCGGATATAGGATCTCTATTAAACAGACCGAAATTCCCTGGGAAAAATCACACCCTGCGCCATTGGACTGATACGACCTGACGGCCCATGAAATGAACATCGGTCCCCGCGCTCTCGTACCCCTATTCGTGTGAAACATCCCTTGAGCAACGAACCTATCTCCGTGAGGAAACATACACGCGCCATTCATTCGGGACGGACACCTAAACGCGATATCTGGAATGGGAAGAGAGGTGTGTCGCGGGCCGATCAAACGTTTCGAACGACTCCGCGAAGGTAACGTGCCCGAGAACGAATTGCCTGTACGCCGGCCCGATGATAAATCGGAAAAACTGAATTTATCCGCGCCGTATTCTTTCTGCCAACGGTTTAATCGGATCTCGGCTGCGGCCACGATTCTAATTACGACGATAAAGCTGGCCACCGCGCCGTTCAGCGTTCCAACCATCGTCAGACGATCTGCAAACTCGCGACATTGATTTTTCTTCGCAACTTTCTGTCTCGTTTCGAGGGGAAAACCCATCGCGATTTTATAACGTTCGTCGACAAGCAATTTCGTCTTACGGCACGATAAAGTTTCGCGGGCCAATGAGAAGCGCGCGACTAAGCAGACTGCCGCTCTCCTTTCCAAACGCCGAGTACCTCAGACTTTCGCGCACGTACCTTGAAATCAAACGCAAACAAAAGAAAGATAGAAAGATAAAGCGAAGGGACACACGCGGGTCTCGGATTATTCCTGGGTACACGTTCACTGAAACTCACTTTTCTCTCTTCTATCAGAGCCCTCGGACACTTTGTTATTCGACATCGTGGCCATTAACTCCCTTCTCGATATTGCGACTACACCGAACCATTCGAAGACTCGGCACTCGGTAAACTGATATCTCGACGTAGCACGCGCACCAGAGTGTACTCGAACTTTGGTCCTGCTTTCGTATTATTTGACATCGTATTGACTCAACGTCGTTGCGCCTCGGAGAACGTAGACCAAGCAATCCGGTAAACTGTTTATCCAAAGTTCGAAACTCGAGAATAAAATTGGACCAAAGCTGCAAGAAGGTAGGACGCGTCACACTGTAGTAACGAAGCCGGTGTTTCGTTTCAAAGGATCCTGATGCGCGAGCAAACGCGAATCAAACTCGTCGGATCTGCGCCTTTTTATTCGCCGTAGTTTCTTTAACCGCAACCAAACGATTCCAAGTTCCCGTATGATGCGTCTCCGAAACACCGGTGCCGTTTCCCCTGCCACGATTTCCAGTTATTCGCTTATTTTTTACATTGAACCGCCCATTGCAGCGTTACGCCTTGAAATCGTTAGCCGCTGCACTAGAGTACGTGCTCGCTAACGAATACGTTAAAAAATATATTTCATACGCGCTCTACGTGCCCATGGCATTGTTTCTACTCGGTATCCAGTTTCTTTCGTTTCGATGTAAAATGCAGTCTTTTTTTTTTTGTTTCTTTTAGAGAGAGAATTGACGAAACAAGCGACATGTGACTTTCGACTCTGCAAGTTACGTTCCGTTTTTCATTTCAGTTGCCGAGTCGAGTCGAGTCGAGTCGCTGGTGGTGCTTACGATTGCACGAAGATCAGGATAGAGATAGCTGAATTAGGGCCGTTCTAAACTTTTCATATTTCTCATTGTTTCGGTAAAATCGAGAGAAATCAGATAGTCCGAGGGTAAAGAACTCTTCCAGTCTCCAATTGCGTTTTGCCTTATTTCTTTCTTACAAACGCTAATACTTCGCTGTATATCTATTAGTCCCTTTGAAACCACTTTCATCGCGTCGTGATAATAAAATAACAACGCAGAGCGTGGTTATTTGCTTGTCGTTCTGTAATTAAATTTTTCTCAAAAATGGACGAATGTCAAGATACCTTTGCGCCGTAGTGTACATGTTGATAATTTGTGCTCGCCTCTTTTGCCTTCGTTACAGCTTAAATCCTTCCCAGCATGCCTCGTGTGCATTGTCATGTTATATATATATATATATATATATGATGTCCTCATTATTTTGATAAACATTGTCAACTTTTGTCTTCAAATCAAAGAACGTAATGGCACAAAGTACAATTTGAACGCACAAAGACAATCTGCCATTTATCTAACACAACATATAATGTGACGGAATGAAAGTTAAAAAAGTGAGATTTCTAGGGACTGCAAAACCAATTTGACGTGCAAATCGTTCTCGACATTTCAACAAAATCCTTGTTCTCTTTCAATCTTGTTTTTACACCGACCAACAGTTTTTGTCGGCGAAGCTAGCGTTTAGCGAAGCGTTAAAAAGTTGGATTGAATTACTGGTTGCTGGATACTCATCTCGAGAACAAACGGAGGAACGATAACTATGCATACTGGCAGTATTTATGGCGACAGTCTGCGGTTTCATCGGCAACCAGTAATGCGACCAAGTTGGCAAACGTGTGACGACAAGAAAACGAAACCCGCGTCGTACTCGGCGTCTGTTTCACGTTTTGTCGATTCTCCCGGTTGCGGGAACAGGACGTGGAACGAGACGGGACGGGACGGGACGGGACGGGACGAGACGGGACGGGACGAGACGAGAAGCAACGTTTTTCGTTCGAATTACTGTGTATACGTGGATCGCCGAGGTAACTCCGGTCTCGAGATAACTCGCGGCTGCTCGTTGCGACAATCATTCTCTTCTCGTTTCGCTGGAACCGACCCGTTTTTCCACCGGTTCCAAATTAAATGGAAATCACGCGAGTCTCGGCTCGATCTTCCGTCGCGAGAAAACGTCGCGGGACTCCGCGTTACGATATACGCCACTCGACGACGACGATATTCCCTCGAGGGTTTTCCAACTTTCAAAATATCCCCTCGATTGAGAAATTTCAGTCGGTCCTCTTTTTTCATTCTTCGGTTCTTTCTTTTTCCGAGGCGTTCGAGATATTCGTCGAGTTCCAGGACAGGTTTGAAACTCCGACAAAGTCGTGTAAATCTAAAAGTTCGGTAAAGTAACTTAGCGGGTAGCCTGCGCGCGGTGCGCCAACAGATTCGCACGCTTTGTCGTTTGCTACGCGTTTTCGTTTTTGTCGACGACAGTTTGCGAAGCTGGAATCGTCGATGAGTCGTCGTTAGAAAAACATCTCGAGGATGGAACAAGTTGCTCGGAGAAAAAAAAGGAAAGGAAAGAACAGCCGACAAAGTTGCGAAACTTTGGCACCGAGTCTGGTTTAAGGACAAAACTCCTCCACACAGAAAAATCTAGAGACAGCAGAAGCAGTGACAGCTAGATACATAGATAGATAGATAGATGGATAGATAGATAGATAGATACATAGATAGATAGATAGATAGATAGATAGATAGATAGATAGATGGATGGATGGAGAGAGAGAGAGAGAGAGAGAGAGAGAGAGAGAGAGAGTCGCAGCATACGTCGAGGTGAAACAAACGGAATGACGAAAGCCCCCAGGCTGAAACGCCTCGAACCTCGGAACATTTTCTATATAATCATCCGGTCCGTTGTAGGCGGCTTTCGCTTATCGCGCACATCTCGTTCATTTTCATTCAACTTCGCTCGCAGTTCTGTTCCTTTTTACCTTCGCTATCTTTGTACCACGCGGGCTATAGTACTTTTTTTTCCTTTCCGTCTCTCGCAAACTCTTCCGCCATCACGTGTGCAGACTCACCCATTTTCTTCCTTTGTTATTTGCGTAACCGTTAAAAAATATTTGTGCCAGTTGCGTAACGGGAAATCCCAACTGCGTATCCGCGATGAATCAAAAGCGGTGAGCCTAATCTCTGAGCACCGTTCGGTACCGTAATTTTTAGCGAATGTGCGAGGTAAAATTAAAATGAAACATTGCTGCTCTTGCGCTCACGAATTCTTAGATACACCAATTTTCTGTACACGGTCGTAGCAACAACTTTGTAGGAATTGAAACTTTTCTACCAATTTTTAGCAAACTAGCAACTAGAAAACAAGGAATATACAAGGATTATACAAGGAATTAGAAAAGTCTTTTTTCTCTTTATCTTACGGGACTTTGAGAAAAAGGAAGGGACGTGCATGGTAAGTCGTATATAGACCATATTCTAACTAGACTAATTTATATTCTCCGCTTCGTAGATAAGGAATATTACATCGAAAAACTTGTTATCTTCAATCAGGCTCTTACCGAACAGCAAGACCCATACTCGCAAATTGGTTTTTGATACAGGAAAAATTGAACACCACGAGTTCTAAAAAGGCAATCGACCGTATAGTTACTATTTCACCAGTAATAGCAGCAAATTCTCTAATCGAACTCTGTTAACCGTTATTTATTATTATAACATTTGATAAAATATCATGGATATTTACCACATTTAATCATTTTCCCCCCCATATATCGTATTCTTATTTTTGTCGCTTCTAGATGGCGTAATCCCTGCGATCAATTTCCGGTAACGAACGAGAGTTTTACGTACGGTAAAAGGTCTCTTCCTAGTATCAGAATAGGATCGCAGCGAAAGTCCGTAAAAATTTATAGAATATCGAACGGTTTTTGGAGTCATTTTCGAGGCAAGAAGGTCGAGATTTCTTGGGGGTCGGCGCTGGGAGTGGAGCTGCTCGAAAAGTGGAAAATCTCATTTGGACGCGGTGACCAGACGGAAGTGGAGCGAGCGAGGTTGAATCTTGGGATGGACGTGGTGATCGCGTGGGTGGAAAAATGCCAGTCCGTATCGAAACACGGAAAAAGGAAGAGAGGGTCGCGATATCGCGCAAGGGAAGCTTTTCCAGCTTTCCAGCAACGAATTCTTCGGATCCTGGTTAAGCGATTGCTCTCAAACACGGGCGACACGGCGATAAAGCTCGCAATCTTTTAAAACTGTGTGTGTTTCAAAGCTACTAACCACGAGCAACGGCTATGGAAAGTCAAACTCTGAGAGTTAAGTAGAAATTGCCTGCTTCTATGCATCTATTTCCGTATTTAAGTGATTTTCGTAGGTAGACAACGTTCCAACGAAGTATCCTTATAGATATATAATATCACAAGTAAGCCAAGAATCGAGTAATAGAAGATTATTTCAGTCGGACAGCCACTGTCAAACAGTTTTCAATGTTCTCCGTTTGAGAAGAAATTAAAACCCGACGTAGAGTAAAGGCAGATAACATTATACGATCTTTTAACCCGTACACTGCCAACTACGAGATATCTCGTATCGTCCTTTTCATTTTGAAATTATCGTAAATGTCACTTTAGTACCGTATCTGCGGCTAAGTGTTAGTAGATTTTGTGAAATTCCTTGTTTCGTTGAAAATAGAATCTTGGCGGCCAGTGCAAGACGCTCTAAATTTGCCTGGCAGCGAATGGGTTAAAACGATAGTTCGCTGCTTCGTCGCTTTGATCGTTCGGCAGTTAAATAGAATTTTCGACCTGTACTTGCGCGCGTGTTTATCGTCCCTCTTCTTCTCCCTCTATTACACGGAGCTACCAGAGAGAGAGAGAGAGAGAGAGAAAGAGAAAGAGAGAGAGAGAGAGTCGTCGTTGTTTTTGAGCTACAAGGTCTGCCTAGAAGAATTTCATCTTAAAACGTAACCTCGGATATACGTTCTAGTACCATGAAGGATCGGCTCAACGTCAGCGTAGCCGGAGCAGCGGTAACGTTTTCTCCGATATATCCCTTCAAAGGCGATTTTTATCCGCGGTCCGTTTCCTACGAGAGAAGGAAGGAATCGAATCAGGATGACGAGCACAAAGGCGACAGCAGGAAAGCGAACCCCCTAGAATCGAGGCTTCTTCGGCCGTTCTCTCTGTTCTTAAGTTTTTTTCCTTTCTTTTTTTTATAAGTGGAACTTCGATTTTCTCCAATAGACTTAACTTTGACGAAACCCAGCCGATTTGCCGGCTGGATACGCCGGGAATTTTCTATTCTAGTCGCTGCCAAACGTACGAGAGACGCAGTTTGTGAGAAAAGGAAGAGACGAAACAAAGGAAGGAATCCGGTCGGAACGAGGTAAGAGCCAACAACCATCGATAACCAGATGAAACGCAAATATTCTCGGACAGTTTAAGATAAGAGGCAGTTTAAGATATTTCGTGTATCCTACCCGATACTCGACTCGCTCGATACACGAAATATGGAAATATATACGGTACTCGGTGTACAAGTCGCATCGTAATTAGAAGAGTAAAATTTCTGCCTGTAATCCTAATTTGCCTAACAGAGATCGTATTATTTCGATTTGGTCACGCTCCTCCTAACCAGAGGACAATCCCAATGTATTACTGGGTGGGTGCTAGTAATTGCAGGAAACGTAAAACTGACAGTCGAAGCGAGGGACGAAAGCTCCTAGTTGGTACCTAGTGTACGTTGAAGGTTTTGGGCGCCGATTCGACAGCCTCCAGAGTTCTCCTATCAGATACCGTGGTTCGCGCGTATATTTCGGGGCCCGTTATTATCGAGGGGTAGATTTCATCGTGAATATTTATGAGGGTGGTTCTCTTGGTTCCTCGCACCCTCGTCTTCCCTTCCACCGTCGTCGTCATCGCTACCACCATTGCCGTTACCAACGATCTTACTATCGACTACCACCTTCGTCGTCGTTGCCAACCTATTCTACCCTCTACGCCTTGTCCTCTAGCGTCTAACGACGATTCGGCAGATTGTTCTCGAAGAAAAATAAGTACGAGAAGGAACGCGGAAATTAATTGGAAACTGAAACATTAGGCGGGCGAAAGGAGCGTCGCTCGCGCAAAGTGAAGTGCAGGTTCTTGAATCTCGAAAGGATGAAAATAACCGTCTTACACCGAAACGTAATTCGCCAGTTGTTTTTCTTTCCCCTTATCGTACTTCTCGCCGTTCATTCCCTTCGCAAGTCTTTTCGCGACATTGCTCTTGTACGTGCTTCTTCTTCCCACTCGGCTAAAGCCCGGTCGTAACAACGACGATGCTAAGCAAACCACGAATGACTGGCGAATGCAAATTAGGCGGTGGAGATACTGTCCGCAATGCATAATCGGAGTTTAAGCTAGGCCAAGAACGCGGACAAGATATTTCCAGCGGTATAGAGAAACGACTGTAGCAGTCGGTGGAACGGGCAGGATCGCGCGTCACGCCACGCTATGCCATGCCGCGCCACACCGATCCTGCTTGCTCGTTGTATGACGGTGAAGACGAGGAACACGACGAGGAGTACGACGAGGAACACGACGAGCAATACGACGAGGAGTACGACGAAGACGACCGAAGACGGCCAAGACCAACAGGGATAAGTTTAGTCGCAAGTGCTACAAACCGGAGAAAGCTATCGAGCGGAGCCCGGAGTCGCATCGAACCGTGTTTGCGGTTCGGTTCGTCTATCAAGGCTTCTCTCGTTCTCCGCCCGCACGCGTGCGTGCGTGTATTTGTCTATGTAGCCAGGGTTCGGAGTGCTCGCAAAGACGGAGAGCAGGAGGAAGCTCGATTATTGCCGTATTGTAGCGGGGTCAAAGCGTTGACGTATTGTCGGCCGCAACTCGGTCGGCGAACACAATGCCCGGCATTAATGGACTAATATTCTACGCCACAAAAGCAGTTGGCTTTCTCTTCGGTGGCGAGTAAACGCGTACACGCGTTCACCGTTTAGCAGGGTCGTTTAGTCGTACGCCTGTCTCGTTTCGAAACCGCATCACCAGGTCGTGGCTAATCACCTCCTATTCGACTCGTCTACGAATCTCTGACTCTCGTGGCCGACCGACTCTACAATTTTTCCTTTCGTTTCGAATGGCCGACTAGAAGGGAAGCGACGCGACGCGACGCGACGCGACGCCAAGCGGCACAACGCGTGCTAATTACGTTACGAAACGGTCCGGCAATTTTCGACGGTACGTTTGTGCGTGTGGCGGCAGATTCTACATGCGAAATCAGTAGGCATATAATTGTTACGGTGAAACGCGTTGCATTATTGCAATGCGGTTTGGCCAGAGTTCGCATCGTCGAAGCAATCTGCAGTTTCACCGCCAGCAGGCCTATTGTTCGTTATCCCGCCAGCAGCGTTTATTGCACGGGATTCTCTGTTTGGTCGTCTGCACCGTGCTTTTAACTCTACCTTTGGATTCGTCCACTCGTACGGAAGTAAGCATTGATTTCGCGTTAATGGCCAGCATATAAGCCCGAGATACCCTCGAGGCTCGTGAATCGTCCAGTCGATGTTAGAACGAACGTGTTCAAAGCCAAACTCCATAGGGCGTTAAATAACGATAATGTCTCCATTCGAATTATCCGCAAACTTGGTAAAAATGTTCGTTGTTCGTGCCTCGGCTCGATGACTCCGCGTCCCTCTTCTGTGCTGGCGAACGAGAACGACGGAAGACAATCGGCGAACGAAAGCCCGCAGCTTTCTCGTCTGCGACCAATTATCGAAATTCAAGCTCCGGCGACGTCGCGTCGAGCTTCGTGGACGGAAGAGGCCATCGATGTGACGAGTCGGAATTTAAGCGCGGACGGTCTAACAAAAATCGATCGTGCAATTGGTTGCGCGAATTCAACAGGACAGGTTCGCACAGTTAATTCTCCCTCGTCTTCCGATCCAACGAAATCCAACGAGACGAGGAGAACGACGCTCGATATACGGCTTAAAATCACCGCGAAAGAAACACGGCCTCGTTGCAACGTTTCGTCGCGCGCGCTTCTCATTCGTCAAGTTACGATTCGGTGATCGGTTGAGTCGAGCGTATCGAACACCCCGACGGAAGGAATCTCGATTATCCTACGTTCTGCGAGCCGGTCGTTTCCGTGCTTGATAATTGCGTCCGTGAGATTTCACTGTAGTACGCGGCGAAGCTGGATAGACGGGTAAGGGTTAAAGTACCGTGCACGGATCGACGCGGGAGGTAGATGGGTGGAAGAGGGACGATGGGCGTCGAGTATACGAGTCACAGACTAGGTGGAAGACGAACTTAGTTCGTGGAAGCCGGATATGTGACGCCACTTCCTCTCGCAAGTTGAACTCGGCCACGAACCGGTCGTGCAGGTAGACGTACGTACGGCTACCTCGCCGAAGCTACCGGATTAATTCGGGTTTTCGTTTTTATCCGATTATACGAGTTTCCAAGACCACGTCGCGGTTTCGAGATTATCCCGGAGCTACTTCGGGGAAGAATAGTTGGAACTGCTTGCAAGTTTCGTAGCGAAAAAGCAATCTGTCGGTCTGCGGCAGAAGAGCGATACAGCTCGTCCCGGTCTTGGTGCTTAGTACTAAACCAAACGTTTCTCCCGTCCTCTGTATCCCACTTCCCTATCAACGAGTAAGTACGTTTCTCTGCGAGATGCCAGCGCGAAGATGACGGAGTGGCTCTGTTTCTGTTATCCTCTTCATCCTTGCCTGCCTACGGAGGATCAGCATAATGCGTGTATTTACGAGGAAATTTACGGCCACGGCTCGATCGAGAAACGCGTCGATGAAGAAGACGAGGATAAAGGGAAACGACGGAAAGTCATTTCAGAGCTTGCTCGCTCATCACTCCCTTCGTTGCGTCCTTTGAATCTATAGGATGTACCTCCCGCTCCGTCTACCGCTCTCGCCCGTTCCTTTTCTTTCGATGCATACGTTGCCATTTCGACATAACCATCCTGCGAATACGTTCCATGAAAGGAAGCAGCGGAGCTCTATTACACATAACCGAATAAGTTTCTTCGACTCAATCTCGCGTCTCTCACCCCATCTGCCCTGTGTATCTCTAACGATGGAGACTAGTAGTCGAATAAAGCAACCGGATATTAGCGTATCTGTCAGCAAAACGCTCTCCTTCCTTTTCTCCGTCGTAGCATTCGTCCGGATTCGTTTCGTTTAGATTCGAAATAGCTTCTTACGCGAGTCGTCGGCCCTGTTAAGATTTCGAGGAATGGCTTGTTAACCGTCTGACGTACAATCCACAACTGCCGCTGCTATACCTCCAAATCGAACGTCGCTCCCCCCAAATTGCTACATCGATACAAAAAATATGCGATATCGCGGAGATACGTGGCTTCTCGAGGCGTACGAGCAGTGACGAGCGACAGAGGCTGGGGGAATGGAACGAGAACCAGAGAGAGAGAGAGAGAGAGAGAGAGAGAGAGAGAGAGAGGAAGTGACAAGAAACAAGAAGACTAGTATTTCAAGGCATTCTCGAGTGTCAGCCGTGGTTAAGGAACGGCGACGTACCCTCACACTGGAACCTCCAGTAAATTCCAACCACTCTTGCGCATCAACCTTTGCCTTTGCAAACAGAACGCGAGACTCTCTTGCGACTTCGACGTCGCGGCGAATCTCACGTAGTCGGATTTCGGCAAACGAGTTCTCCGCCACGGAGCCAAGCGCGTTTCCACTCAACCGGTGATTCAACGAAATAACCGAGACCGTTTTTACGAGCCGCATTCGGTTCATCGCGAGCCACTCGCGAACAAATTCGCCACCGTTTTAGATGATTAGAGCCTGACCGTCCGACCAATGGTCAGATCCTATGAAAGGATCTCAAAGCATCTAGAAGGATCTGCTCCGGCGGACTTCAAGTTTGCAACGATGTCACGCGACTCTCGTGACGTTAATAAGCGCTTCACGCGCGCGGACACGACACAGATGGTCGTTCAACACTGGCGCGCGTACGGTAACCGTGGCTTTATCCGATTGGATGTCCGCCAAATAGCATGTGCGCGGTCGCCTCTTGCTCGTTTTGTTGGATACGGAGAAAGGGGCGAGCGTGCTGCGCGTAGTTCATCTGGCTGGGGACATAAGCTGCGAAAGAACGACAAGAGTAAGAGGAAGAGTAAGAGTAAGAGGAAGAGGAAGATGAGGATAGAGGTTAACAGAGGACCAGGCCAGATCCGAACGTCGAGAGATAGATATGGCTTTACATACGGGGAAAGCCTGCTAGATTTTGGGATATTTTCCAGTTATTCGGCTGCGCTCGACGTACAAGTTTTAATGCTAGCTGTTGGCTCGACCGCGTACGCTTCCTTCTCGAGGGAGAATTCGCCTCGATCGGTCCGTGAAGGAGAGATCGGCGCACGTTTTCGACGAGAAAAATGCAAGAGAAATACTCGACTGTCCAAGGATACTCGACCAGCACGCATCGACATCGATCTTATTTTTATTAGAGGTGCCGTCTGCTCCCTTGCCAAGAACTTTCGCCAAAGTTCCATCGTTTCTGGGATTCTCGTAGGACCAGAAAAATGGTCAAATCACGGACACGAACGAGCAAACTTTTATCCCGCGACTCGGTCGAAAACAAAGAAATAGCGACGCTATTAACGAAGAAGGGGGGGGGGAAACGCGATTGCGTTTTAGCGAGTGGAAGACGAGGAATAAAGATGAAATAACAAACGCGGGTAGCGTTGGATATTTCGGAACAGACTTACGGAGCGTCGGTTATTTTCTCGTTGGTCAGGCTCAAGGGTAAATTTCGTTGAATTCGCGAGCGAAGATAACTAAGATAAAGAACGCGGTGGAAGAGAAAAAGCAGGAAACGAAAAAGAAGGCGGAAGGGAACCGCGTGCGAAACTTTCAACCGCTCCGCGCGGCTACTTCCTAGCGCTATCAAAAGCTAGTTTACAAATGTTACTGGCAACAACGACGATACTCGCCCCGCGCTCTCCTACTCTCGTCTCGAGTCTCTGCCAACGATCCTCTGCGAGTCTATGGGCGGCTCTAGAAGCGGCGCGTTGGTCTAACTTGGTAGACGACGCCTTAAACAAGTCTATATGTTCCAATTGGTGCACGGTTATGGAAAGGGCAACGTTATTGAACGCTTTAAACGCACAACGATGGTGCACGATTTTTAAGTACTCCGTAACCAACGTTTCGCTCGACGAGCAAAAATTGGCGATTCGCGGCCGTAATCGTTGCAGGTGTCGGAGAAGCCAGTAACTTCTTGTTCTCTCTCCGTTTACTTAAACCATACGCCTCGTTTGCCGTGGAATCGCGCCATTTTCCAGTAATAATCATTCTCGCGAATTTCTCTGGATTCGGCGCGTTACACCGTAGCAGAAAGAATATAGGAAAACATTTGCTACACCCGTTTCATTAGCTGGCATCGCGGAAATTCGTTCAGCGGATTGGTCGATAAGTGGCGAGAAAGAGGGGGACAGGAAGCGGAGGAGCGGAGACTGAAAAGGTTTCTTCGATGCGATCGTTCTTCGACGATCGGATCGGATCGAATCGTTGTTGGTCGGTCGGTAAGGGAGGGTTGCTGCAAACACTCTTTGAACGAACGAGAAACTGAGAAGCCGTATCCGTCTGTTCTGACATTTATCAGACGCCGCGGGGAAACCAAGGCAGACTCCAATCCCCTAAAGTAGACAATAATTAATAACAGCTCCGCCGGTGGTTAAGAGAGTTGTTGGGTTTTCGAGGTCGCTGTTGGTTCACCGACTAGATCTGCAACGTACCCGCTACCGTTCCGTACACCACTTTGGGCTACGGACAATGCCGGTCCGTTTGGATTCTGGCACAAGTTTCACAGCCGCGAGGTTAATAATTTTCGCCATGGCAAAGGAAGCGAAGACGGAAAATACAGCGACAAGAAATAATATTTCGTAACGGGCAAAAGGCGCGTTTTCCCTCTCTCGTCTCTGTGCACGTTGCTGTGAAACGTCGAACGAATCGAATAAGAGAAAGAAGGGAGAGGGGGGGGGTGTGAGAGCGTGGACGGGAAGCGGGCTGAACATGAAAATCCGCTTAAAAGTGACAGAATTCGGAACGAACGAAAAGCCACCTCGCCGTTCCCGTGCTTCCTCTGCGTTACGAATTACGTTGCGCGTACGACGTATGTACGTCAGTTCGCTCAAATGCACGCGTGTACACGCTCGACCACGGTAATACGCGCGTAATCCTCTTAAGGTAATTGTCAGGAAGACCGATCCGTTCGTCGTTTCTCGATCCTCGTTACAGCGCGCTGTCGGACCTTTGCTCCGAACAACCAAAAACTTTTTCCAACTTCATCGGTGGAAATAGCATCGCGATCGTTTCGACTTTCCCGTCGAGTAACTAATCCACTTTGTTGTTCAAACAGATGGTGTATCTTTCTCCTTTTTCGTCTTGCATAGCGTGGCTGGCTCGGTTTAACCGCGTCGATCGACGACGGACAACATCAGAATTTCGCCGAGAGAAGTTGAAACGAGATTAGAAAGCGAGCGTCGATGCGACTAGGCGGAAATAAAGAACAGAGCGAATCCGAAACACATAAAGGACGTCTTTGGTAGATTGCCGCGGCAAGTAATAGCCGGTAAACAAGTATCGGCGATCGAATCCGTTTCTCTCTCCGCTTTTCCTCGACACACGCTACGAACGCATAAATTGGCGTAATTCCTCGCGTTGCTTTTAACCGATCCTCCAACCTTTCTAATCGCGTCGGAGGGCACGGTTACCGCGGTTTCTGTTGTAATAACAGGCACGAGGCACGTCCCGCAGCGAAGAAGCTCTTCAACGTTTTCTCATAAAGCGTCGGTTGAATTGCTCGCACCGGAGCCAGCCGATGGAAGAAGGAAACGACGGTTAAACCGGTGAAACGACCGTAGAAAGTAGAGAGAAAAGATGGAAGGAAGAAGGAAGGTGAGTAAGAAGAGAAGAAAGAAAGGATATGGCGTTGTACGCGGAGGGATCGAGCAAACCAACGAGCCAGTGAACGAACGAAACGAGGGTAGAAGCACCGAGGAAAGAAAAGCGAGGTGGTTGGTTGTTGGTAGAGCGCGTGGTCGGTGTAACCTTCGGCACGCGATCCTCCGTACGTGGTTTGCTAGCGTGCCGAGCAGAAACTTTTGCCGGCCTTGCGTTAGCCTGCATACTAAGCCGTCGGTTGCTGATACGAACCGTCACAATAGTTCGCACGATTCCACACGACGAAACTCGAAGCCACCAGACTCGAAATTCAATCATTTTATCTCGATGCGAATCGATTTTCGAATCCCCTACTCGCCCCAACCACCCCCCCCCCCTCTTTTTTATAAATATGGTCGACCGCAGAGCTGCAACAAGCGCTCGTTTTTCCACCCGCATTCCGATTACGTTTCGTTCCGTTTTATCAGCGGAGACGTATAAGAGGTAGAGGGCAGGAGTAATTCCGTGAGAATCGGTGCAACAACACACGTTCACGTTGAACGCATGTTCCCGGGGTAGAACGTCGAGACTGGGGATCCAGTCGATACAAACTAACCTACTTCTCGCGGAACTTGTTAATTGGGTTTAGCTAACCACAAGTGGACGCGGGGCCAGGCTCCGATTTCTCCTCGACACCGTTTGCGTACTTGATAGGATCAGCGGAGAAACCAGCGTCGCCTTTATTGCGCTGAAATCACAGAGAAGCTGTTCGAAGGGACACGCGCGAATAACGAAACGGACGATCGGCGTTGCGAGAGTCGAGCGTATTATCCGCTCGCGTTTTCCTATAATTTAAACAAGTAGCTATCTATCGAGAACGTCGTCGTTTTCAGCGACGTGTTATCTTTAAAAAATTTACGATCCTCCTGTCGTTACTGGTGTTCGGAACTCGCGCTTTAGTTCGACACCGTGCAGACGAAGCAAATCGACGGACCGACCGTCAGCGTGCAATTTGCTATCGATGTCGGGCTGGCGCATCTAATAGAAAATCTCATAAAACGCGCATCGAGGATGAATTATTATACATATGTGATTCGGGCGAACGACTCGCGTGAGTAACGACCGTATAAATCGTAGGTGAGCGCGTGCGACACATCCGGAAAACAATAAAATCTATATTTTAATCTGCGCCTGAGCGTCCTCGCGAGCGTCCCCCATCAGGAGAATCCCTCCGCGAGATTGGTCCACGAGGGAAGAGAAGCGAGAGGCTGGATTCGGGCCGATCGTTTATCATATAGCCGGAGGGTTTCACAACGCACGCCATGTGGGATGAAACGCGCGAAAGCTACTCTTTCTACCCTTTTCTGTCCCACTGGCAGCCCCGGTGCTTTCGAACCTATGCTCGGAGATCGATTAAGAAATTATACGGCTAACACGTTTTGTTTTCGTATAATGAAAAGCCGATCGCCGTTCGAAGGAAACAGAATCGCGCATTTACCTTTCCAATAGAACTGCAGCTATCGAGCAACTTGCAGAAGCTCCGAAAACAGGCAACGATCTAATCTTTCTCTCCGTTTACCGACGATCGACCGGTTCCTCATTATCCACCGTCACGTTTTCCCAATTAAGCGAGAGAGTTTTACGTCTTCGTTGGAAGAAACGACGCAACTCTCGAGTGACTATCAAAGATTTTCTTCGCCGACGACTTAAAGAGTTCGATTCTGACGGTACTCGACCAGCAACCTGCCTCCCCCGCTCGCAAGAATTCGTTCCAACCGAACGAGTCTACGCCGCGCCATCCACGATTTATAGTATTCCATAATTCCCGATCTTTGACACGGTTACCTGTGTACCCGTACCTGTGGTGGTAAGCATCGATCAACCAAGACGTAGAACGAAGAGAGAAGAAACAGCCATTAACCGATTCCAAATTAACCGCGTTGAATTCGGTTTGTACACTATCACGACTGTCGTTTAGCGAAATTATTCGCGTACAGAGCACCGTAAACTTCACCGACGACAAATCGATTTTTGTAGCTGCGTCAACAAGGCGATATTCGGATATTCCAGGCGAACGAAAGGTTCGTTCCGGTCAAATTAGATTTTCCATAAAGGTTGGAGGGGAAACGGCTTGAAAGACTTTTTCCCGCAATTTCTGAAGTTGATCTTCAAATTGGATAACGTTTCTGCTAAGCGAAGTAATTAAAGTTACGATGGTTTTCGTCGGGATGCGAACGAGATCGTCCCTAGAAAGGAGTTACACGTACTCGAGCATGAAAGATCGGTTTGCCGAAAATTTAGTTAGGAAAATAGGGTGAGGATCCTTATCCGGTTGAATTTTCCAGCTGACCTGGACAATGCGCGGCATGTCAAATAACGGAAGGAACGTTTCCATGTCTCTGCGACGTTCTCTATTCGAGCGCCGAACTTCTGATTCGCCACCAATTTTTCGGCTTGTTCGAATTTCCTCTTGGCAAAGCTCGTGATCTTGGAAACAGGAAATTCGATTTGGATATCGCGCGAGAGCGGCCTTTCCCACGGAGTACGACGAAATTTCGCTCTCCCTTACAAAACTGCAATTAGTTCGAGTACGTGACTCGTCGCCGTCAACGTTGCCGTTGACGTCCTAGTTGCCCGCCGTACACGGAAACGCTGGGCCCGAGTCTCGTCCCACGCAGCCAAGTTGCCACTTAATTCGCCGAGTTTCCAGTTTGCCAAACTCCCAACAACCGAGGCTGAAAACGCGGCTTCGGAAAAGCGAGAAAGATTGGTTCGGAGACGGTGCGAGTCGAAACGAGAAGGAATATGACCGCGTGGCAAACTGAACCCAACCTTCCGCAGCGTCCGAGCTGTTCGTTCGCGGCGGCAATTACGAAAGCCTCTGATTAATCGGTGAAGATTTTTACGAATTAACGGGAGATTTCAAAGTATAAGATTGCGCGGAATATATAAAATATCCAAAGTTTAGTACCTTCCACGATATTTGGTAGGCGAAGCAATTTTCTATCCAGATATCACTTGTTCAAGTATATCTAACGAATTTGCAACGAGGATCCACTATCTGGATATCGCGGAAGAAACGCGCGATAAATACACGTGCCTCTGGAAAACAGTTGAGCGATTATCAGCGAACATTTTTCGCCAATATCTTTTTGAAACGTCATTAGCGCTTTAGCGAATCCATTTCGATTATTGCAACAGAAATTCGACGATCCCCGTGCAAGTACGATAACGGCTGCTAGTGGAACGGACGTTACCGTATAACAACTTCGAAGGACCATTAAGAGGATCTAATCAATGACGGAGGTAGACATAGAGAAAATAGCGGGATAAACACCGAAGGGGAGTTCTTTTATCGTCGACAAAGTGGAAATAGCATCTCACGATTTGCAGTTGCTCGTAGTCGGAAGGGAAGAACGCGGTTTAAGTCTACGATAAACTTGCTCTGGCGATCGAGAGTGTTAGAGAGAGAGAGAGAGAGAGAGAGAGAGAGAGAAGGGGAGAGGCGGGATCCAAAGCGGCAAGAAGGAAGGAGAAAAGCGCAAAACGTAGCCGAGACAACGTAGATGGGCTGTTAAGATAAGAACGCGAAGATTCTTCGAACGAAAGTGGAGTCGGAAAGGGAAGAGGGAACGGACCGTAAGGGTCAACCGCGTGCAAGTCGGAGCGTAATTTTCCCTGCCGGTAAGATTCTTTGCGGAGAACTCGCGGATAAGCCGATTTTACAGGTAAGTTGCGCGAGAATTCACGAATACAAAAAGTCTTGCAAAGCGTAGAAGGCGAACGCGTTGCAACTGTTCAATGGCGAAGGAGTAGATCTCTCGATCGTTCCCGTAATTCCGAATCGGTCGGGTCCCTTTCAAGTATTCGTGGAACGAGCCACTGTGTGCGGCAAAGTCGAAGCGAGCTCGGGAACTAAAATTAAAACATTGATGCATCGCGCGGAGAATCTGAGAGGATAGGAACGTTAAAATGGAAGATTTCCAGGTTATTCTTCTGGTTAGGTAACGGGATACTCAAAAATAAGAGAAAAGGAAATCGAAGAGAAAAGAGTAATCGAAGCTCGGTGCCCCGCTAGGCAATGGTTTGCTAAAAGTATTCAACGCGCGACCCTCTGTCGATTCTTTGCGGCTTACAATTTTTTCCCTGGCCTGCTTTTCACCGAGCAAACAGGAAAAATCTTTTCCAACATCGACTTCGGGTCGAGACCGGTATATAACAGGATCGAAGAAAGAAGAGTCTTTGCTCTCTCTTCTCCTCTATCGTACGTGAAATTCGTTCCCAATACGCGGGACGCGACGTTTAATCGAAGCGGAAGTTTGTCGCTTTACGTTTTACGCAATTAGCTTAACGCGAAACGAGCGAGCGGCAGAGAGACGAAAGCTCGTTGAAGGCTAAAATCCTCCTGAGATATCTGAATCGTGGAAAAGTCTATTTAAAGTATGAAATTTCAAATAAAATCTTCCTCGCTACTTCAACGGATTGAGAGATTTACTCGTCTGTTTGACTGGTTGTTTCTTCCTTAAGTCTGAGTCGCTATCGTCCGCTTTACAACGTTACAATACAGCCAGATTACAGTAGAAGAAATGAAATTCCAGACGCATACATCTTGCCCGTAGGGTCATTACATTCACTTGCCTCTCGTGGAACGGGCGGACAGACTATAAAAAGGATCGGGTTATAAATCTCGTGGAGGATATTCGCCGCTACCTATGCGTAGAACTGCTGAACAATCTTGAACGATCGATCGTAAAAATATAGCGCGCAGCAAGAAGCGCGAGCTTCGCCCCGGCCAAGGTGCATCAGGTGCAAATCAGTTCCTACGGCTGGCTTAGGCGATGCAAATCGCAGCCAAAATCCTTCGCATTCGATTTTCTTCCGAAAAGATTATACGTACGATCGATTCGTTCCGCGTTTTCGAACAGCAAAAGCTACGGAAGAAGGTGGTACACTTGCCAGCGTAAAGGATCGAAACTCTGGCAAACTTTCCATCGGAATTTCAACTCCGCTTCCCTCTGAGAAACTATCCACCTCGGCTTTTACAACGAACGATACAAAAGCGTGCCGGAAATGGATTTATTAATCTTAAAAATGAGAAAGGGTACGCGTTATTGATCCGTCGGGCAGCGAGGAGGTTTCCTCGAGTAAAAAAGAAGCAACGGAACGGCGCTCGCTAGGAAACCTCAACTATGAAATTCCAAGACATCGTCCGTGCGTTTCATACACGCCCTCTGCAAACATCGCCGATTTTATTTCTTGGTTTTACCGCTCTGAACGTATAAGTTGAGAAAGGTCGTCCACCGGGCTTGGTAAACTCTTCTGTAACGTGATCTTGTATTAGCCTTGAGAGCGAAACTTTTGAAACAGTTGCAACGTTACCGGTGACAGGACAGTAGACAACTTTTGAGAGAGCTAGCACGCGAGATGGCAGGCTCGAGGACGAAAGACGGGACCAGAGAGAAAAGATGCGTCGCGCGAAGCAAGGAAAAGTAGCGTGAAAAATAGACGCGACGTAAAATTGAAAATGTACCCGGGACACGCACCGAGACCGCCTCGGGGCTTCGAAAATCCATTGCCGAGGAAAGCGTTGACCTCGTTGCTACACCTGCAACGTCTCGAGTGGAAAAGCCGAGGGAAAGGGAGGGAAAGGAAGAAACGAAAGCTAGTACCTGCTGGTAAGACGATCGAGATTCTCATTTTATGCAAACGTAGCCGATATCTTCCAACTCGGAAGTCGTGCACTCTTCGGTAGTTATCTCGAATAGCTCGTTACACCCGCGTAGGCGTATCGCAAGCGTGAGAACACGCAATCATCGACGACTATTTTTCGACGATTCTTTCGTCGTTGGAATCGTTTTATTATCGGCCAAAGAAATGGAGAATCGTCTTAACGTACTTTGAATCGTCGTTCCTCCCAGCAGCCGAAATCTCGCACGAGTGACGCATGTTGCAAAAATCGACGCGAGATTCTCGTACATGGACGCGCGAACATCTTTCGAAAAGGGAAAGAAAATAGCGGGCTTTTTTATCACGGGAATTACCACGATATTATTCGAGGTACTGTGTAAGGAGGTACGGTTATTACGGCAGTTATTGCGAATTATGGTGCTACTATGTGGAACAGCGACACTCTCGCGCCGTCCATACAAATGCAGGTACGAGAGCGGAGTAAAGGGGTCGCGAGAGTGTGCCGCCTTTCTTGCCTGTACTTCTCCAGGCTCGTTATAATAGTAATCGATAAGTAACTCGGCGTGATCCTACGTGCGGCTAATGGACCGATTTAAAGCGTAGGACGCGATATGAAGCCGCGTCGAAGTAAAGCAGCCATCGACACGTGGACGAATAGCGATGGGAACTCGGCAGAAGCTTTTCAAACAGCATCGTGTTCGTCGACAATCGAATTTGTTACGTGACATCGAGCATCGACCAACTTGACGAGAATTTTTATTTCCGTTCTGAAGAGAGAAGCTTTCGGTGTTCCGTCTCGCGTTCCACACAGTCTCCGCTCAATCTTTTAATAATACCAATACTCTCGAAATACTCGTTTACCAACCGTTTATCGCGATATCTGCGAATCGATCGAGTTACAAATTGCAGGTTACACGCTTTTCTCTTAGAGTTTTTCAGCTTTAAGTCGGGTGGAATCTGTGCTTGCTCGATTCTACCATAATAGCTGTATCATGCTAATCTCTGCTTATCCATAATACAACGACGTGTCCGTTTCTTGCGCGCGTTATCTTTCACGCGCTAAACGGTGTATTCTGTAAATAGATAAATAAACAAAAATTGCTGGGTAATCGCATCGCAGTTGGCCGTATCTAACGGGATAAAAGTTGACGAAGCAAGCTGCTGTGCGCTGCCATAGGCAAACGGAGCCGGAAACGACGGATTGATCGCGTCTCTTTGGAGTCGCATTTAGAAAAAGACGCGGCGTAGCGACGTAACGTTAATCTTACTCGGCGACAACGTTACTTCGGCCTCTTTATTTTCCAACTTTCGTCTTTGCCGCATCTCCCGCGGGACCGACTCCCCTCGGTTTCACCCTCGGAAAATGGTAGACCCTTGCAGAAGGCAGCGATCCATCATAAATTTAATATTCGAAATTTCAAGAATGTTCCACACGCTTTGGGGGCCATCCGTTTCGACCGACGATATAAATTCGCCCGATAATATACTAGCAAGTACAGTTAGTCGCGTTGAAAGACGAAAGTCGCGTTTCATCTTCGACGGTCTAGAGAAACGAAATTTTACAGCGGGCGCGCGTATCAAGAGTGCCAGAATGCAGCCATATATTTAGCAACATCCGCGAAATTTAATTATTTAGGGTAAATTTATTTTCCCGCAGAATTGTGCAACCAAAATATTTCCTGCGCCGTTTGCTTCTCGTTTTCTTTAACCTTTTTCACTCGTTATAAAGCTTCCGCAGCGAAGGAGAAGTACTAAAATAATTCAAACGAAGCGTTATATCCCACGTTTAATAAATCAAACTGTCACGGGGGGTATACACGAATTTCTGTTCGTGGATTAGTTGTAATTTTCGAGAGCGGGACTGTGCATTTTCCACCTGGGAGAACTGCATAAGTGGATTGTAAATTTGTTCCGTCAATACTATTATCTTTTGATTAGCGCACCTCTCTCGCGACACGCCGCACGCTAATTTAGCAATTCAAAAGGAAAATGACACAGAGAAGCGGTACTACCTCTAGATGGTAAAAGGTTTATATCTGCCTATATATTTGCACATTACAAATGGTTGATCAAAAGACTTTTCGAGTCTCAACTTCGTACAACCGTCCGGTCTTTGAAGAAATATTTGCTCAAAGAGTGCGCGTAAGTTCTTGCGACAGCCACGGTGCAGCAGTTCTCGTAATTCCGCGAATCGTAATTTCGAAATCGAGCAGGAATAATCGGAAAGATTATCTCTGACTTTTCAACGTTGCCATTCGCCGACAACGGAAAGAAGAAAAGTACATATACCCGATATCTACTATTCCTCTTTCGTGCTTATAAAACGAGCAGAAGGGTCATGCATATGCGATGTAATGCATTTACGCCTTCGCGTATAATAGCTGCTACGTTATAACAACTGCTTTTCAAAGTACACCGGCGTTTTCGCGTTTTTTATTTGCCGTGGAGCGGATTTAGACGACCGTAAATCCCGGCTATTTTCAAAATCGTCAAAATCGTCAAAATCGTCGAAAGATTCGGGCCACGACGAGTACGAACGCAACATCGACGATCGAGAAAACCGCGAACCATTTCCTCCTTCCGTTCGAAACAAGCCCTTTTTTCCCCCCTCGAATATATACGTCAATTACAGCGATTTCGCATGTGCGAGCCCATGTCTGATGACACTTCCAACTAGATGGGAACATCGAATTGCACTTCGGTTCCCCATAAATTCCACCCCGCACGAAGAGGGAGAAACGGCCAATAAAAAGCGCAGCGAAACTCGCTGATACGTTGGCGATGTTAGCGTCTTGATTCCACGAGATAGTTACCACCTCTTTAACAATTTTTATCGAATATCGTTGAACGCGATAATAATTTATAACGATGGATCCCTTGCCTAGTCCCGTTTCGTTGATAAGGATCGAAGAACGCTTGAAAAATCGATCTGCGAGACACGATGATTCCGAGTAAGAGAGAAACAGGTCGAGCGTCGAGGTATTGGCCGAAGCCAGAGAAACGTTGCGAGTCGCGCGACACTGCGTCGTGGACGCGTTTCGCGTTCGATGCTACGAGAAAATCAGTTTAACTGCTGAACGAACCTTTGCCGCCTACCGTGGCTAATCCCAGATCCGCAGGGAAGTTCACGACGGGGGTGTAAACCCGAGAATGTTGCGGCTAAGCTAACCTCCCTCCGTCCTCTTTCCACCTCTTAGTCACCATCGGTTGGTAGCGTTCGGTACGATACCTGCTGCGAGTCTAGGCCAACCTCCGGCTTATCCCGACGACACTCGTTCGATACCGTAAAAGCCTGCGCGAGGGGGGGGGGGGTTGGACAGGAAGCAAGAACGAAACGGAGGAGGATGCGCTGGGAGATGGGGGATGTTGGTGGTTGCAAGCTATCCTACCGCTCTGCCAACCGCCTGCAAGCCGAGGATCGCGAGAGACCCCCCGTCAAGGGATCCCATAAAATAGCTGGAGTAACTTTTTTACTTTATCATCCACCGGTCTTCCCGCCAACGCTGTCGATATACCTGAGCTCATACACCTCTACGTACTGCAAAACGACGGTGTATGCGAGTATGTTTCCTCGTCTAGCTAGACCAAAGCTGCGAATACACGCGACACACGGACAACCAGCTGTTACACATCTTACCGCGTTACGCAACTTTAACCCTCAACCTCCTACTGCTTCTACGTTCGTTCCCTTTTTTACGTCGATTAGTTTATTTCGTCGTTAATATCGATTTTCGCTAGTTTTCGTAACTCAAGCGGCTGGAAGCATTTTCCACTACATCAAAGCCACGAGCACACGCGACACTACGACCGCTAGTTATTACACGGGGAATAGAGAAGGAGCAAATTCGCTGTGTTTGCCCCTTTGATCTTCGATCGCAGAAGAATCGCAGAACGAAAGAATTAATTAACGATGAAGTAAAGTTTAACAGGAACGAGAGGAAACGAAACGAGAAATAGAATTAGACAATTTTTAGGTGGCTGTCGGATGGATCACTTTTTTGCTTATCGGTGAGAATGTCGCTTTCTGGTCATTCCGCGTACGTCAAGCTACGACCATTTCTCTCTCTTTTAGAACCTTCCAGCCATTTCGTCGGTACGTCTACTCTGTCAATTACCGATAAAACAACGTTGGAATCGTACGGACGATGGTTCAGAACCGTAACGCAGCCGGACGGAATGTAAATTATCGCATCCACGGCAACGATAAATAACGCGCCGAATGTAAAAAAGAAAGCAGCGTCGCTGCAGCCGGAATGCCACGTTGGGAAAAAAGATCAATGATTCTAAACGGATCGTAGTACCGAAACGCGGTAGTTGAAAGAATTTCACGCGCAAACGTATTCAGGGCGTTCATCGTCCTTGCAAAACGGGCCGCAAATTTTTCGCCTTTCTCTCTTCATCGTTGCGATTCGATACGAAAGATTTCCCGTATCTTTTTATTCTGCAGTTTCGAACCGAACCACGTGGGAAATACGTTGCAATTCCCTTACTTGGAGGAAAGCCGGAGCAACGATTTTAGTCGTAACTAACCTTCGTAAGGAACGCCTGATGGAAAATTTGCATTTCCTTAACCCGCTCGTATTTCTTGGGTAAAAGTTGCCCAGGGAGAGGGAGAGAGAGAGAGAGAGAGAGAGACAGACAGAAACCGTGTTGCTTGGCTCCACGTAAAGGGAAAAAAGAGCGGATGTATATACATAGTTAATAGACGCGAAGCTAACGGCGACTCGTCGTTACGTTGGGCGGAGAATAGCGGTGCGTGACGGAAACGAAGCACGTACCATCCTTTGATTCCACGATATTCATCCGCGTTGCCGCGTTATCGACGACGCTCGAATTTAGACGGTAGCCGAGATGACTATCGATTCTTTTGGAAAGTGACAGGAGCAAGGGTACGAGCCAAGTTGAACAAACGCAGTGAAACAGGACGAGGTAAAAGGATCCGAGCGAAGGGAGAAAAGGATAAATAGACGGATAGACATGGCGCATCCAGTGGCAGAGCTTTCGTTCCCTCTACTCTAGAGGATGATTTTTCGCGAACGCACGACAGCAAACGAACCTCCTAGGAAATCTTCGTGCTCGACCTGGGCTATTTCCCTTTCCACGATGCAGACAGGACAGACAGGACGAATCTGCATTAACTATGGATCTCGCTCGTCCTCCACATCCTTTTTCAGAGGTTCTTTCTGCGGTCGCCATCTTTATCTAGCGCCTCCTTTGACCGTCATCATCTACGAGAATGGCAACTTTCCGTTTGCGGGCTGATAAGTAGAAGCAGCCTATCGAGTACAACGACATCGGCGAATTTATAAAAGAAGGATTTGTTACAATACGCTAACAACGGGTCGTTTTCCTCTCGCGCGCAGCAACGAAACGCATCGATTCGAAGATAGAAGATGCCCGTTGGCAGAGAAAACAAAGGTTTCGGAGTCTCGCGTACAACGTACCTAACTTTCATCCCCGTTCCAACAATTTTTACCTCTCGTCCGGAAATTCTCACATCGTGTCACAACACAGTATCTCGCTTTGAGTCGCGCACATATCACGGACGGTTCAACTTCTGGCGAACGAAATTCGCATTAGCCGATCCGAGTCAAAATCAGAGATTACGACGTAATTAATTGCCTGAAATACAAGGGATATGTCATCGTCATTTTAGAGTCAGCATAAAGCGCGGCTGAATTAGCGGGTATCGAGGCGACGGATTACCGTGTAATGAGCGCGATTACCATGCAACTCGAGTCAATGGTCGCGCGCGATTTATCATCGAATCGAAATTCGACTCGTCGGCAACTCGTTGCTAGAAAGAGAACGATCGCAGTACTCGAACAAAGTGTGCGCGATGTGACAGAACAGGTGGGCCCACGAGGCATTCACCCCGGTCTGTCCGTCGAATTTAATAGTAAGCCGTCTTAAAGTCCATAAAACGGTCGGGTGCTTCCCTTGCGTTCGGTGCAACGATTTTACGTCGCTGCAAATCGGTCCCTTCGACGCTCCTTTTTGGTCCAATGCGATCACGCGCTACCTGACGTTGTCTCCCGACTATTACGATCGTGCGTTTTCGACAACCGATAGCCGAATTTGACGATGCGAGACGCGATATATACGCGTGGCTTTTATGAGCCGCTTGAAACGCAACCGTTAGCAAATTCGGAACTTAACGGCATATGGTCGACCATGCGCCAATTCGTCGCGCACTAAAACTAAACGCATCGGAAACATTTATGTTTGCCAGCCCGCGTACACATACACCACTGCGACGTGCGTTTCGTCGCGTCGTACGAACACGCTCGTTATTTGACCGCGGCGAAGCTCGGAGCGCGCATAATTACTCGCTGCTTCGAGGGACGCTCGAGTTTTTTAAACGCGACCAGGGAGTTCTAGCCGTTTAACCATTACGTGATCCTCTTCTTGCTTTACGTGTACGTATACCGTCGTCGTTCATAGCGGGTTAATTTACAAATCTGGCCCAACCAAACAGTCGTTGATATTCGAGCTTGCAAACGTCGAACAAAGGCACGTCGCACTAACGCGCACACTTTTACTTTTTTCTTGTCCCTTTTCACGGACGCGCGACGAAAAATCCATCGCTCTTCTTTTACGCGCAACGACAGAACGCGTATCGCGTTACAACGTTTTTAATATCGGTTAACGCGATCAAACGCATCGTAAGTCGCGAATCGTAATCGTTTAGAGTCTAAAGTAACGAAAAGTTCTAAGGACGCGGGCCATGCGAACATCGACTCTACGCGTCGAAAGGCATTTATTAGATCGCCGCTAGTCATCTAACGGATGCACGGGTTTGCACGTGCAACGCGTGCACGATTCTTGTTCAGAGTTCTTCACAAACGTCAGACACAATATTATTACACGGAGAATCAAACACTCGGTGAATAGTTGGAAACAATGTTCGGCAATGTCCACCAAAAGTCTCTGAAAAGAAGTGGATTTCTCTGGTCGATTACTCACCACCATTCTGCGCAATAATCGGGTCGATAGCCACCAACAGGACGAGGAAGATAGGAGTCATATTGACCACCCTCTTTCCCGTCTTCCCTCGGTCTCCCGTGATCACTGCACACTTAATACCACCGTTGCAGCGTTCCACCTATGAAAAAACAAACCACGCTCGTCATAACATACCACCTTCACACCGCTTCGCTGGATATATCTTCGGTAAGCCGAAGACGACGATTTGGATCCACGGCTCTTCCGAGCGTGCCGCTTCACGATAAGCTGCTGATTAGAAGAAACAACGAAACAGGAACGGGAAATTCGTTCTCGAGCTGTACGCTTATACGATCGCCTAAGAATTCGCGATGGATGGGTATCCCGTTGCTCACGAGCCACTCGTGAACGTTTCAGCTTGCTAGCGTAACGCGTAAAAAAATACTATTTATTGGTGCTTCGTCCGTAGGTGACAGACAAGTACGGACAAGGGAAACGGAAACGCTTATTCAGCGAAAATCGAACGTAACTATCGACACGCGCCATTTACTACCGGCACGGCGTGCTACCGTATCCTACGTAGAAATGCGAATCTCGCGAGCACGCTCACACACGGCCAAAGAAAAAAGCGACAAGTTTTTCACCAACATCGTTAACGATCGCACACTTGTTCGTCGACTGGCGACGAGATCGCATCGGATCGTTCGTCTATTCGCATTCTCCCATTCGCACGATGGATTTTCTTTCTGTTTCCTCTCGCGATCGTAGAGAGATCGATTTCAAAGACGACGATGCCGCGCTGGTTTCCAAAAAGTAGCCTGTCGATGTATTTCCCCGGGGATCAACGCACTTCCTTTCTGTTTCCTGCCATCGTCTCCTCGGCTTCTCTCCGATTTACGACGAATTCTACTCCTGTCTCTCGTTACTTCCACAGTGATTCCAACGACCGATGCTAATAAAGTATACACGGTGATAGGCGAGCAAGAAGATTGAAAACATTCGTCTTCTTCCCGTATTACCCTTCCGCTTCTTTCCGCAAGCTTTCAACATTCCCTTTTCCTTTTTCGTGTAATTTCAACTACCTCCAAACGATTACCTGTACTCTTTCTTTCGATGATTCCACGACCATTCCATATTTTGCACCACTTTCCACTCGAGAGGCGATCTTCCAGCAGCTTTTCTTTGAACTTGATCAAATCTGTAAACTGTCTGCTCCAGTCGTGTCGCCTCGGCGTTACATCTCTTGGCTGTTCGATTCTAATCTTTTCTCTGCCTTCTCGCTCGATCTACGATTCATCACTCTCATCCTCATCTTATCCAACCGAATCTCCCCGATCTTAGCTACCTTTTCTTCCACCCTCTGTATTTGCTCGTACCATTTTGTCGAAGGTAACGGATACCATTTTGACACTTAAAATTTGGCAAATTTATCAATCCAGCTACTTATTAAAACGTCAACCCCTCGGGTATCTTTCGACGAAACGACGAATCGTACGGACGATGCGTAACCTTCGACGAATCGAATTTCAAGGAATCATCGGCTGCTCGAAACGCGATGGGAAACTCTACGGAAACGGTACTCCCTTCGCGCGTGTCCTTTTTCCCTCGATTCGCGGCATATCCTCGGCAACTCTGCTTCCTCTTCGCTTCTTTCGCTCGATCTCCAGCCTCTAAGAACTATGCCTCTAAGAATTTTTACGATTTAAAATGGCTGGTGTTAAAGCGATTGTGCGCACAACGTGAACCATTCTCGCGACTAATAGCTCGCTGTCTCCTTTCTCGTTTGTCAGATTCTCGTACGAACTGTTTACGCCCCTCTCCGTAGAATTTCAATGCCGAGAAGAAATTCGCGCGTTCCGAACATCGGTCGCAAATTCGAGAGCACGATATCCGTGTCACAGAAAAACACTTTGGACGTTTCCACGATACGAGAGAAGGGCAGGAGGAGGGGAAGAAGAACACGTGCGAATCTTGCCGCAAACTCAAGGTTAAATTGCAAAATAACCTACGATATTATAAGATCGCGTTGAGGGTAGTTTTCTGAACGCGCGCTGCGGCTTGACTGACTCATCCCCATACCCCCCGACGATACCCCCTCGCGACCTGCTGTCGAACGATGCGCAAGCGCGATACCCCCTCTGACGCTGACTTCTCACTACGAAACGCCTATGAATTCGCGCCGACCAATTTTCAATCGCTTTGAATATTCCGTCCCTTTGGAAAAATGTTGACAGAAATCCGACGCTTTCAAACTCGACTTTAATTCGGATTTAATTCGGTTTTTTAATTCGGCGCGCGAACGATATATTCGCGGAAACGAATTACGTGCTTGCCACAATGCTACGACCGTTCTCGATCACACCTAAGAAATTCCGAATGAATTTTGTTTCGGCAGCTTCGAACGACCAACGATCGCAACGAAAATTCGTTTGCCGATGTTCTCAAAAATATTCCGAGAAAAGGGGAGAAAGTGAATAAACGACAGAGTGGATACTAGAAAAGAGGAAAAGGAGAAGAGAGCGGCGTGGAGAGGGTGGTTTCGGCGCTGGTTTAAACGCGACGCATGCGTTCCCCACGCGAGAGGATGTCCGGGGTGAGCCGTCGCCGTACTCTGGCCGATGTATCGCAGTTTCTAGCTCGATGTTTGTCCGCGTGGTACTCCCAGGGACGGTGCTGCTCGTCCCAACCACGAGGTTGTCGGAATACAAAACACCCGAGAGAGTACGCAATTCGGACCGCTTCGAGCTCGACGAGGAAACGAGGAAATACGCGCGACACACGGACAACTTACTAGTCGAGAAGAAAGTAGTTATATCGATACATCCGGCAACGCGATCTTCGACGCTTGCGCTCCTGGGCCAACCGACCGAAACTTACCACCGGCTTCTTTCTTTTTCCTACTTCGGCGCGAAGCCCGGACCCTTCGTCGTTCAACCATGGAACTCGCAAGGCCCCTACGAGTACGGCAAGCTTCTACCCGAGGTAAACAGTTCGACAAGGAAACCCTCAGCCGTCACCGTGATACTCTTTTCGACCGGGTAAGTGGCCAATCGTGTGTACTTTCCAACGCTTTTCTCTCTTCCGCTTTTTCTCTTGTCGTTCATTATTAACGCGTTGCTAGGAAATGTGTCGATCAAGCTTTTTAGTCGTTTCTGCCAGAAAGAAAAAAAGAAAAAAAAAATAGTCAACCTAGAGCTGAGAAACGCCAATTTGTTCCCTCGATTTGAAACTGAAATAAAACCAAATGGCACGCGATTTTGATAGGAGGTTTTTAACGACGCGAAGCTGAAACAACGAAATCGATGACACGACAATAATCTGATGCTATCAACCGATCGTTCGAGATAAACGATCGATATTTACGATATTAAGGCGAAAGTAATCGACTTAATTTACGAGTATGTACTCTCGTACTCGTTCGGCTACCTTCACAAATTCACTCCTTTAACGTCAGCTGTCGTCGCTTTCGTCACACTAGGCACCTTCGTCTAACTGAGTACATACAGCGATTCGCTGCTGGAATATTGGATGCACACTCGAGAGCATGCCGAACGAACCGCGTAACTAATTTCCAAGCAAAGACGAGACGAAATTACTTTTGCTTCTAATCGCCGAGCCCGCGAATTTGTTCCGCGAGTAAAAGCGCTGCCTTTTTCTCTTTTTTTTTCTTTTTTCTTTTTTATCATCTCTTAACCGTCGTTTACGACATGGTAAGCAACGGGACGAGGAGAAAAGTATCGCAACGGAGGGTCGAAGCGACAAAGCTAATTAAACCGGCGAGCGCGCCGACGATAAGGTCACCACAGTTGTACGATTAGACGTTTATGACTCAATAATAATTTATCCATTAGCGATCGTGAAACAATAACGCGTTATTTCAATGATTCAGGCTTCTGTCTCGACGCTAGAACGGCCGATGACATTTGTCGAAAACATACGAGAGTTCGAAATGAGAGTTTAGAGAGAACGAGAGTTTAGATTAAAAGAAAAGAGAAAAAAAAAGAAAGAAAGCGCGATACAGACACGCTTTCGCTTCTCTCCTTTTTCCTTCTCAATCTCGATTTTTTCCATATTGCACGTCGAAATAAAATAGGAAGGAAGAAACCAACGGGCTTTGAGTCAGAGATATAAACAGGTCAACGTAACTTGGCAACGGAATCGTTGAGAAGAACGGGAAAGGACGAGGAGAAAAGATGGAGAAAGACGAGCACCGTAGCGTATCTCCGGAGGGAAAAGCGTGTTCCTTTGCTCCTGGTGATAATAAAAAATTCCAAGGTACGCGTAACTTAATTTAATATCGTGGCCAGTGCACCGTGACCCGATGATAAATCCCTCGGTATCTCTGACCGCGCCGTTTCTATTCTTCCATTCTAAAATCTGCCTACTCTTTCCTCTTACTCGAACAAAAGATGATGGTCGGAATAAGAATAACCAGGAAGTAGCGTGGTGCGCCACTAGGCAAGTCGACGACTTAAATTAAAGCGAAAAGATCGGCCGAGTACTGCAGGAAATAAGAAACGACTGGCAAACGATTGAAGCGGGGTATCATCCGGTATCGAGTCGACTGCGTAACGTCATTCTTTGCTTATATCCTGTGTAACTAAACTCGTCGTCGGCTGCGCTGTTTTTACGAGGGGGTTGTCACAGAAATACTGTATAAAGAGGCGAAGCTTTGTTCTCGGTTGGGAATGCTCTTCGACGGTGAAAAACGTTGCCGAAAGGCATCGACTGATATTTACGCGCGTCATCCGATAACGTTTACGAGAGATTTTCCATGTTTATTTTTTGCATCGCGGGTCACAACGCTCTGATGCGATTATCCGGAATTACAAATTTATAATCCAGATTAACGTAATTCTCTGGACCTACAAAAGGTCGGCCACTGGATCGAACGGATCGTATTATTTCGTTGCAACTGCAACTGAACTGCTGAGACTCCTGAACTACGTATATCGCGATAATGGGAAAAGGTGTCTTTCTCCTTTCTCGTTTGTTATTCCTTTTTGGAAGGTTTCATTTTTCGGTTTCGATCCGCTTTCAGAACGATGTCGTGCATCGTCGCTGGAATTTTTCGAACTTCCGTACGTGTACGTGTTGGCACATTTGCGCGTCTGTGTACAAAGAGAAAAAGAAAAAAGGAGGCGAGCGAGCGAGAGAGATTGAGAGAGAGAGAGATTGAGAGTGAGAGAGAGAGAGCAAACAAGCAAACTGGATGCTGGTGATGCCGGCAACGGCGGCCATGTAAAACGTCGCGGGACAATCGTACATCGTGCACGTTCTAGTAACTTATGAATAAACATTTCTTGACGCCATCCAGTGGAAAATTACTCTCGGAAATGTCCCTATCCTTCCGCCTGTTCTTTCTTTTGGTATTTCTACCTTTTTTTCTTCCGTCCATTGCTTCCCTTTTCTTCTCTTCTTGCTGCTTTCTTCTCGCCGCGCCCTCGAAAAGCGAAATTTTCCCACTGTCGTCCGAAACATTGGAAAGACAGCGGATCCGATTTTTTATCGTCGTTGTTCGTTGCAAAAAAAAAAAAAAAAAACGAAAACCAACGAAATCGAATTTGCGGTTCGCGATAAAATTATTTGACTAATTCAACGTTCCACACACACACATACACGCATACACACACAAGCGTGTATATATATTTTGTTGTTTATAAATTATAAATCAAGTTCGTTTTATGTAGACTGTTAGTTTGGCATCGGGGACCGCTTCCGCGATTAATGTTGACACGATTTGGGTCGCGTTTGATAATTAGTTGATCGTCACGTTGATATATAATACATATAGCGCTCGGTGGATCCTCTGCCCGTGGTAAAAGTGAATTTGTCTCGTGTGCTATCGATGTACTTCGGTGTTGATTTATTAAACAAACTTGGCTAGGTATTTTGAACTGAATCCGATATAATAATAACGTAGCATTCGCTACAAATTTCTGTTTCACAAATGTCTAGCGGTTAAATTGAAATGCGATTCGAGCGACGCAATAAACCGTGGCTCCGTGCGAAAATTAAAAAATCGCACCGTCGAATCCGTATGTTTCACTCTTTCAAAGTAAATTAAACGTGTTCAATTAGCAATTTCTCCGGTTAAATATAATTTACCTTTCAACAATTCGTTAACCTTCTACCTTTGGTTTAGCGTACCGATAATTTATTTTCTGCCCAGTTTATTTGCGAATGTAACGAGAAGTTTCGTTCTCGACAAAGGTACGCTCTATTTGTATGTAATTCTAGTGCGTAATTCGCAACTAATATAACACGAATACGTAATAAGCAAGCGGATCGATCGATCCGTTTGTGTTTAGATTTCGAGAGTAGGAGAGCTTTGTGACTTGTCGGTTGCCGATCGAAAGTGCCGTTACACCACCGAAGATCGCTACGCTGTTGATAACGTTTCGAGCACTCGAGTGTTATCACGCGGTAAATTTACAGTAATGAAGCACGTAGCCGCGAGAACTAATATGAAAACGGTGAAAATTCGACTCCCGCCGAGAGAACCCGCCGTTCTTTTCCCTCCAACCCTCGCTCGTCCCCCTTTAATGGCCTTGATCACGAAACGAGTTAAAAATCTACACTCGCCCGAGCACGGAATCGTTGCCTCTATAAGGAAATTCACGGAACCCGGCCAAGGGAAAGATTCCCAAAGTGACCGTGTCGTTATATCGATGGAGTTGCTTTAATTGGCGGAATGCCCTTTAATTGAATCGGTAACTAGTAATGGAAGAAGTGCGTCGTCTTTCCGATCGACGCCAATTACGTTTGAATTCCAAACTGTAGCACGCGCTACGAGACGACCATCGACCACCTACGACGAGAAAAAGAACGTAGTGGTAAGGCTTGAAACAGGAGAAAGTCGCGAATGTGTCCTAAATGATTCGCCGATCCTGCTACTACTTTTGTAAGCGGCAAATGAATATCCACTCTGCGCCAAGTTCTTCCATCGACGGTGATTCAAAGAAAAGCTGATTTCGCCAAGTGCTTGAAACCAAGGAACGGTGGATAGTCGGTAACGAATCTTCCTTCTTCCGTGCTCGGTACTTAGAAACGCCGCACCTCGAGACCAAGGCCGAGACCGAGGGCGAGAAAACGAACCAACGAACGAAGGCAAAGACAGAGAAGGGACGGGATGTAGAAGGAGGAAATATCTCCTGTCAAAGGCGACTGTAAGGAAATTTTCGCGGAAAGGAAAAATCTGTAACTCGACGAGAGTAGTGCAGAGAATCCAATTGTCAGTGGCAAAGGGACCACGCCGTACCATCGTTGCGATGCGGATCGAGGCAGATCGAAACGAACCCAAGTAGTCTGAAGTTTTCATGGTTTCGAACGGACGAAAGAAAGGCATTTCTCCCCCTCTTTCGCGGTCCTCGGTCCAGGGAGCAAGAGGACCAGACGAATCAAGCTCCTGTCAGATATACCTTCGAGACAGATTAACCGTTTCGCTACGATCATCGTTATTCATTCGTTAAGCTGTTTTCTGAAAATTACAAAATGTCCGAGAAATGGCAGATTTTACGCGAACGCCAAAAAGAGGACGTAGAATTTGTCGTTTATTCCGCACCTTTCTTAGATCCACGCTGTTGTTTTTCCTATCTCCTTTATTTCACGAGGCATCGGCGAAAGCGTTCAATTCGTTCTAGCGTTTCTATAACGCTGTCTATGCTCGAGCACAGCAACTACAACACGCCACAACACGCTACAACACGCTACATGGCACGCACAAACGTACACATGTAAACGATTTCATCCACAAACAAACGAACTCGAATCCCTCAGCCCTACCCCTTCGTCGGCTTCTCGTTCATTTGGCTTTCCGTTTACCGCTAGATGGAGATCGATACAGGGGCAAACGTTCGTACGACACATTAATCAGATCGGTGCCGAACTTCTGTCAGTCTTTTATCCTCGATGTAATCAGTCTCTTTCCTCGGTAGCGAGCGAGAGATTTGAAAAATTCCAGTCCGATTAGAAAGTCTCGTATGACGATCGTATACTATTACGCCGCGTGACTATGTATCTAGCAGTAACAGAGGTGATCAAAGCGTTGTTAATTTCGTAATTTCCTTAAACGTTGAAACGTTGAAACGTTGAAACGTTGAACGAGCTAACGATGGGACGATAGACGATAGGGTCGTTTTATTAAATTTCTTTCCTGCACAATTAAGTACAATTATGTCGGTCATTACCGTTTCGAGGAACGAGTAAGTTCGCAAAGGAATGAAAATTTCAGCGTACCGTGACGGTTTCCCGTGGCTACGGAAAAGACTAATTAAAAACCGGCGTCAGTTTCAAAGATCGAGCGTATAAAAGTTTGCTGTTTTGGCAAAGACCCAAACACATTTAGCAAACGAGACGAAACGATTTCTACACGTAGGTATATATTTGCGTAATGCGAAGATTTAATGACTTTGATCCGCGTGTACGTTGTTCGCACGCGGCGTGTGCAATCAAGTTTCTTTCATATCAAACGTTGTTTCAAATCCTTAATTCGCTTCGCAGGAAACAACCGTTAAATTGGACATTTCATTAAAATTCAGAATGTTTCGAAAAAAAAAGTAACAAAACGTACGGTCGCTGATACTTTTGGTATACGTATTACGTTTTCATACTCGCTAATGGATTTGCTGATCTCTTTTTTTGTGTCTCCGTATCGCTTTATTCGATTAAAACAGTACTTCAACATTTAAACAGAGCCGAGCTGGTGTTTCGATAACTTGCGCTAGAATGTATTTAACTTGCACGTTGTTTCCAATGGACGCCACGATTACAGAATTGCGGCGATAAATCAACAGATAGAAAGTTTCGTTTGGCCTCGTTGATTCAAGGAAAGCGCGTTCGATTAATTGCGACGATGGCGTATCGTTGGCGAAAAAATGCGCCAGTCTATGAACCGTAGTGTATAAAAGCGCGTAAAATGGCAAGCGCGCGTGGATTTCTCTTGTTTACGCGTTTCCTTCCGTTGTGAGAGGACGAAATACAGAAGTGGAAGTAAAGGGAAGTGGATGATACTGAAATGCAAGCTCTTTCCCCGTTTTTACGCGTTATTCCTCGTTTCCTTTCCACTTACGCTTTTTATCTTTGCTCCCCTTTCTCGCGCCACCCTTCCTATCTCGCCTCCATCTCGTTCTCTCGTCTCGACGTGTCACTCGTAACAAGACCCGACAACAATACTCTTCCCTTTTCTTTGTTCTGAAATTCTTTGCTCGGTTGAGGCTTTGTGTACTCGTCATCCGTATTAATTAAAAGTTTTTGAAGGCCCCTCGTATCCACCGTTAGTGCCTCGAAAATACAGACAACAACGACTGCAACGAATCGCGACGCAACTCAGCCGCCACCTTCTTCTCCTTGCTACACAACGTGCAATCATTTCAACCAGACTTCTTCCTCCCTTCTTCCTTTTTCCTCCTTCCTTCTTCCTTCTTCCTTCTTCCCTCTTCCTTCTTTCGTTATAATCTCGATATTTCTTTTCGAGTCATCTCGAGAACGTCGACGTAGTATCTGAATCTGATGTTTCTCGTAGCTATTCTTCTCGTAGCCTGCCTGAACCAAGTCGAGAATGTTGAAAGGAACTCGATGGGTCTTGCCGACTTTGAAAGAGAATCGAGGGAACAGAGGAAAATCAAGGTACTAGGGGAAATTTACGTCAATGGCGATCAACAATGTAGATATTTGTACAAAAACGATCCGAGCGCAGTCAGGAAAGTACCGGGAAAGTCGGGACCAAACAGATACGTACAATTGTAATTCGTTTTATCTGGTATCTCACTTTGAAACTATGCATTTCAACGTTAGCCTGGGTAGTTGCTCGTTTTCATCCGTTTGTTTTCAAAACTACCATTTCCTGCTGATATTGTAAACTAAATAAACCAGTTAAACGTTATTGAACGTCCGTTTATCAAAAAAAGTATGTAACAGTGTATCCCAATCAAACCGTTTTCCGAGAATTTTTGAGAAATCATTTTTTTCATATGTTTCCATTACTCGGATACGAGTAAAAAAAATTTCTACCAGACTCCGTGCTTTCAGGTCACTTTATTTATGCATTTCGCTACCGTTCGCTCTTCCCGCAAGATCGATGAAAGCCTTTTTCCAAAAACGATCATCACCCCCCCCCCCTCATCCGTGTATTATATATCGTGAAAATCGAAACGTTTCATACAATTCCAAATATTTTTAATTGTTCTCGTTGGATCGAACTAAAATGTTTTCCGTATACTTGGATCGCTTTCTCTGTTCGATGTACGATCGCGGCTCTTCAAATACAAAATCATCCTGCTGGCCCTCGCAAAAAGCCCGATATAGCTGGTGATCGGAAACGAACAACGATAGCGAATAAACTATTCATAGCATAAACAATAAGCAAGCGCATATATGCGCCAAGCGATCATTAACCTATTACGCGTGCAATATAGCCGTAGTACACTGTACCTAACGGGCAGACAAATTTTAAATTGCGGAGAGTGATTTAAAAGTTATTATCAGCAGATTCGTCCCGCTATAACAAGAAAATTTCTTTCGCATTTGTCACGAGGTATCATTGTACGTAATTCGATCGAACCAGATATTTCTCAACACTTTTCCACGAAAGTTGAAACATCTTTCTTTCTCGATTCCTCTCTTCTTTCAACTTTATTCCTCCGCCCTTCTCCTCCTCCTCCTCTCCTCTCGTATACTTCTTCCTTCGTGTTTTTCTATTTCTCTCGTTCGTTCTCCGTCCCAGCCCGCATCCTATGTCAGGCTGACATTGTCAGCCGATCCCAAGCGGAAACTCTAATGGAATTGTACCATCGAACGTTAACCAGCAGCAATTCTGAATTTTTCATCGAACACTGACCATTTGGATTACCGTGAAACTCGCCTCGGTAAAACCCGTCAGAGACTGACAAATGAAAAAACAATTCAATCAAGTTTATCATTGGGTTTCGTTAATGTTAACTGTTCGGCTAAAATAATTTAATCACAACGTTTAGGTGATTCACCGCGAAGCAATTATTTGTATACATGCAGGCGCGCGCGCAAATACGCGTGTGCACGGGACAAAGAAAAAATTTGAAAAGTAAAATGCAAAAGGAACTGACAAGATAATAGTGACCGCAAAGCAGGGAAGAAGCTTTACTCCTGCATGAAAGAATAACGGAGAATCTCATTATGCGACATCAGCGTGGTCGTTAAACAGAAATAACAATGGAGAATAGTCTCCGCAATTAAATTCTTACACAAGTGAGGCACGGTCAAACGTGCCTATTGTTATTAGAAAGGCGAATATCATAGTTTTGAAATCTACTACACTTTTCGTCAAAGCCTGTTGGGTGACTAAATAATTCCGTGCTTTCCAGTTTTCCGTTCTTCGGAATGTAACACGGTTTTTTTCAATGAATTCACGGATGAAATGGCGAGAAGCAATTATCTAAGAAACCGTAGGACCGGAGCACGATCGACACAGATAATATTTCACAGATCTTTCCTACGTATGCAAGTCGGAGGCCTTTGTCAAGTCTCATCTTTTTTCTTCCCTTTTTTTCGTTTCATCATCGAACCGTACATCCCCGTGCGGTTTCGCTTAACCCACATGACCATTGATCCGGGATTTAAGTGCCGTTTCGTGTACATCACGGAGATATCGTACGAGGTGTCACGCTCTTCCTTCGTCTTCTCTGTCTCTGTTTATCCCGTTGTTTTACTTTCACGCTTCACGTTCTCCATAAAATGAAGAATTAAAATTGAATGGTAATTTTCCGCGAACAAGGAGGGAATGAAAAGACACGCGTATTCCCCCCGATTTCGATCAGCACAATAGATATTAACCGTTCGTTCGTCCAAGACCATCGTTTCCATGCTTTCATCGTCCCGTCTCATTTGAATCATTTATAGCCACGTAGCAACGATAAATACGTACATCGACTTACATACACGTTACGGTGAAAAGCCACCAACTACCAAGACACTTTTCTGTTCGAATCACCTCCACTTGCGTAAACCGAAAAAGCTGATTACTTCGACTGTCGACTGTGTTTTAATGAAGCAAACGAGTCTTGGAAACATGGATGGAAGAAAGGAAAAAAAAAGCCTCGAACGACCGAAAAAATACGATCGAAAAATAATAGTTTCCCCTCGCGCATTCAACCAAACGTCTCATCTCGTTGAGACTGTCTTTACAAAAGAAAGCACGCGCGTTTCCGATTTCCCTGATCTCCGTCTATTCAAAATGCGAACAATCCCGCGATAAAACGGAAAATCAGGCAAATTGTATTTTCTCCCTAGGTTGTTATATCAGATCCGTCCTAAACGATAACGGCTCGCGTTTACGCCACTTTGGCCACAAGTCAGAATAACTATTTAACAAAACGTATTGACGAAAATATGCCTCTCGACGATTTAAGTAGAAGGAAAAAAGATTAGAAAATTTCACGGCAAATATATTTTATTTTATGCAATATATTTTAGAAGCTTTATTAATTACTCGATGAAGGCAGCGTAAAAACATACCCGTCGAGGGTGGAAATGATCGCGTGAATTTAAGAGACTATAGCTGTAAGCCTCTGTCGAGGCAATGATAAAGATGGAAAAAACGAGAACGAGAGGTGAGAAGAAAAGAGAGAAGGGTGCGGAATACAGTGACTGTAGTTGGAGACTTTCTAGTCGTGCCGGTAGCCTTAAAGAATTCATGAAAGCTAAATCATTTTCTTCGGCCGCCTGGTCTCAGTGGAAGCGTCGAGGTTTTCTTAATGTTGCGATATTTTACGAGAAAACTCTTTAAATCTAATATATTACCGACAGTAATTAAATATAAGTTACATCGAGACAGAGGCGGCTGGTGAAGTATAGTCCATTGAAAAGTAAAGGGAATGTTGGGAAAAGGGGCAGCAGATCGGTCAACACTTTGTCGAGCTTCAAGATAGAAAGTTTTGACGGTATCGTGAACGAGACCGACCGTCATTGTCGGCCAATACTTTCGGAGCTAGGAGAATCTACAAAAATGTTCTCCGACTACCTTTCTTCTTCTTCCCTCTAACTTCGTACTCTTCTCTCTACTACCACCTGATTGCCTCGACACAACCTCAGATGACAAAGAACGGTATTTAGCGAGTGTGTTTATAAGTTGATTCTTATCCGCGATATCCGATTGATCAGGAAAATGTCTAATATTATATATTTCCGTTTGATCGCGATATTCTTGAGGGGGAGGGGAGTCGAGTTTGCAATGAAAAACTTTCGTTGCATCTTAACCTGCGCTATACGTGTTCGAGTCTTTCGAAAAGCTGACACGTCGCGCCGGAAATCAGGTGTGCTACTTGCCGTCTAGTTGGGATTTATGTGTGTCATGACTGCCTGTTGCACGGTAGCTAACTTATACGTGTTAGCCTCGGCCTGACTACAGGTAATCGCAAACATTGATTTTCACCACCTTCGGAGACATTTTAATATCTTGGCCTTCTGTTTCGATGGCAACTTCGTCCTGCGCTCAGTGTCTGACAAATGCCGATCCATTCCACTGGCGGCTATAAATTTGGCGGAACTAAAAGCGACTTCTTTCGAGGCGATGCGATGTAACGATCGCTGCTTTTCCTGCGAACTGCTGTGTTTTACAGAAGCTGAGAATCGGCTTGAAAGAACGAAGAAAATTACTTGGCTCCTCGAACGTTAGGGGTGCTGAGCTCTTAATATCTGAACGTGATTTAAGATCTGCGGTTAATTAAATGGAAGCAAAGTGTCTGCATAAAAGAAGAGAAGTCGTTCGCGCAGCAGTAACTTAAATTTTATAACTTTCTTAACGAAACGTTCGTTTTTAATACCGTTCGGGGTACCCCCATTTCTTTGCACAAGGTAAAACATTGAAACCATATCTGTCGCTGAGAAGAATTTTGAACGATTTGCACAATACAAAATGGAAAAAAGGAAAGGAGAAAAATCGAGATAGAAAAGAAGACGGGGACGGTTCTAAAAGAGAAGCGAGAAAGATAAATCACGCGCTCATAGCCACAATCAATCCCAGCGCCTAGCACGGACCGCCTTTCGTATCTAAGCCGTAACTTAAAGTCTGGATGGAGGAACATGATTCTTCAGAACCTCGATCTTCCAAGGTTATACGATCCTTTTTTGATTGCCGACGGTAGACCGTCGCTTATATTGGACGAATCAGAGATTCTGTCTTGGAAATTTCCATCTTCTCGCAGGATTATCTCCGATAACTTTCAGTACTTGTCAATCGTCCTCGTCCCCCTTTCCATTTTATTATTTTCTCGCCATATGTTCGTTTACATTCCGTCGTTCAAGATATATCCTGATAATGTAGCTACCTATACACCAACGTTACCCGCAGATGAAAACTGAAACGCGGGCTTTGCGGCATCATCTATTCTCGTTTGCGTTTACTGCACCATAAATTTCCCTACAAACTGATCGATCGAACGGCCAAATCAAAATGAAACGTAAGCGACAAAACAAGCGTTGTTTTCGGTTACACCGAACTTTAACACGATTCGATTATCGTTTATAATTTCACAAAGATAATGTAATTACCATAAGATCTGGTCAAAGTTCAGTTACGCGTTGCGGTCTCTCTACATTTTCCAATCGTTACACGTGTATGTGTGCGTATGGATATCGAAATAGATCAAGATACGAATATTAATTCACCAGCACCGACTACTGCGCTACTACTCGGTTGTAGGTATCTAAACGACCAACGTTCGCTTTTCGTAACCACGAAATCCGTAGGCAAAGAAGATGTTGAAACGACTGTTTTCGGTTCGAACCATCGAATATCGCGGAAAGAAAAAGTACAGAAGAAAGATAACGGTGATATTTTCGAATAAAAGCTACATGGAATTGTGGAATATCAGATTAAATTTCATATTGCTAAAAATTGTGTAAATTAGGAAATATTCGTGAGCTTCTAACTCGCGCAACAACAAATTACAATTATCTAAAATACAGAGCAAGATTAATTAGTAATATGTCACGATTAACAGCAATGAAAGAGCGAAGGGGAGCTACATGTTCGTAGCTCTGGCTGGAGTTTTATAAAAAAAATAAATTCCTTGCTATCTGTTCCTGCAGATTATCATTACTAACGCTGTTTTAGTTCCAATTAGTTCTTTGGAATGTCGACAAGAAACGTTTCAAAAGGTTTCCTGTATGTAAAGAAAAGAGCAAACGTCGAAGATCAAAGCCTCCTTTCCCTTCACTTCGTTATACCTTCTTTTAGAAGTATGTAGATCGACTTACATTTTGAATCTCAGCTAATTGGACGTACCGGTTTGTTGTAGTTTCGATACTAATATTTCAAGCAGATCTACAAGAATCGAACGTGTATCGTACGGCACAGAGAAAAATTCATGCTCCGAAAAACATGACGCGACACGTATGAACTCTGAACTAGTCGAGAAACCGTCGGCTCGTATAATTTTGTTTGTTTATGGCCGTGCTGCTACTCGATTTTTCACCCCTAATGGACGCGCGCCAACTGACAAACGGCCCCACCCGTCCTTTTTTTTAGATAGTCCGTCCTCCCCTTCCAACTAAGAGAACCAATGCCGTCAGCTTATCCTACTCGCTTAGTTAACGTCCGACCTAACGAATTTTCAACGAAATACATCCGCCGTAATTTATAGCGAGTTCGATGCATCTACTTACGATGAACAACGAGAGAAAACGTCTTCTTCCAGAAGAAAACGTGTAAGCGTTTAGACGCAAAATTCGACGAAAACTAGGAAATTTCTTACCATAAGACGCAAGCGATCCAAGGAGAAAGGTTTCAGAGTAAGAAACGAGAAACACACGGAGGATGAAAAAGATACAAACTCCTTAAAAAACGAGTCAACCAGCCACCCACGCAACTTTAATTTCGCAGCAGTATCGGCTTGTAGCATCGTATAACGCTGGCGTTTAAGCTGCGTCGTTGCATCCAACACTAAATCATAAGATATTAGAGGATGTACCCAACCCTTCCTATTCCGGACAGCGGCCCCTTGCTCGAATCCTTCGCACCTTCCTGACCCGACCAAGGGTAGAACCAATTTTTCTCTCAACTGTCGCGCCGAGTTACGAAGAAATGAAGCTAGCCTGCTCTCTGCTACCTTCTGTCTGCCAGCCTGTGTCTTCTTTTTCTCCTTTGTCCTTGAGTTCCCTCTTTCCTTCAGTTCTTCGCTTCTCTTTTCTTCGAAATGAGTTTTCCTTTTGCGTCACAATCGTTTGCACGAGACAGTCCCTTGTTTCGACGACCGACTAACCCATCGTTCCCGTTACGAATGTCTTTTCACATCTGTCTTTGCTTATTTCTCTAGCCATTTCTCGTCGATTTTCCAAGCGAATTTTGCGCCTTAACAAAGTACGATAACATCGAAACACCGGTACCTATGAACGAGAAACGTCTGCAACGTAGCTGTTCGACGACGATTTAGCCCTTTCGAAATGGGTTTTTCTATTAACAACGAAAGCAATAATAGCAATACTACGCCCAAAGCTAAAAACACAGTTAATCAAGCACAACTACAAATCTTTTAAATTCCATTTTTCCTGTGCGTTAACAGAACAGAACTCGATGATATTAGAGAAATTTAGAGAAATTAGAATAAATCCTATATTTCGTATTCCTATATTTAGTTATAACTCGGCACTGATTTCCTAAAAATTCCTATTCGTTATTGGAACGCGTCGTTCTATTAGTCGCGAGAGGGTCAAGTTCGACCATCTTGAATTTGCTAGTCAGTCCTGATCTTTCTAAGACCGACGCGATTGTACAGAAACACAAACCTGGAAACTTCAGGATCAAGTAAATGTAGTGATTGCACATGCAAGGAGTACGTAATGAAGAGAAGATAAAAATAGTGAAAGCACCGCGGCACGCTAAAAAGGAACGAAGGTAAAGAAATAATAAAAAGAAACTCGTCGGGCCTCTTTTTACAGCCTTGACCATTTTATGCTTCTGCGTGTTTTTTTTTCTTTTTTTTTTTTAAGACGTTTTATGAAAAAACATGCGATCAAAAAATCCAGGACAAATTCAATGGCAACGAAAGATACACAAGTCCTGCAACAAACTCCGGATAATAGTACTTTCTGTATCGTGACGTATTAACGTGAAAGCTAACGTTGTTTCGGAACAATCGCGGTCTCAAAGATAGTGGGATATCGTATATCGTGCTAGTTCACAGTATAAGGAACATTGAGATGCCGAAACTGCAAGACATATAAACCTACGTTCATACAAGGGAGAGACGTCGGACGTTTCGTCGTTGCAGTCTCGCCCATTGTGGCCGCGGTATTAAATTAAACGCTGAAGAAACTACTTAATGCGCGTTCCATATGCAGATTCACGTCTCCGCCCTGGCTTCCCTAGTCTCATACCAGAGGCAATATAGTCTCTTTGTATCCATTTTATGATGGCTGTTGCCATAAAGCCTTACCACCTAGAAAATATAAGTGCACAAAAGCTACTCGAAGCTTCCCCTCGATCCCTATGATTTTTTTACATTTTTTACAACTAAATTTAAACGATAGCTCCTTTATCCGATCTTCTCGATGTAGATTCGAGCTTGGTATTTTGAAATATTTAGATTAGATTCATCAGTAACGGATACGAATCTCCGAATATATGGTCGTTTCTCGAGTTTCCCTACCACAATATATTCGGCACATACTTTGCCACTCGATTGAGCTGTACGT
This sequence comes from Bombus waltoni, assembly GCA_014737395.1. Lineage (NCBI taxonomy): Eukaryota > Metazoa > Arthropoda > Insecta > Hymenoptera > Apidae > Bombus > Bombus waltoni. The sequence continues at coordinate 3,629,249 of JACXII010000014.1, forward strand.
TAAATCGAGTCAAAGCAAATCAATCTTGATCGTAGCACGTCGATGTAACGAAAAGAAGTGAGTGGAAGAGGATCACCAAGATTTAACACATTACCAAGATTTTCGAAGAATATAGCAAGAATTTGAAAGAGAAACAGGTTTGTTAGCGACGATACATTTTTCAGGATCGCGAAGATGTAGTTAAGTTTTAATATGCTAATTTCAAGAGAGTTTCTGGTAAAAATTTAGGCCACGTGTAGTGAGTGAAAGCGCGGGTGAGATTCTGCAGATGCCCAACGATTGCTAGTGATCAAAGTCACGTAGCTCTCGGTTATTGGTTTGATTGTTTGACACGAGAGAGTTTAGACTTAGTAAGCAACCCGATATCGAATTGATTTAAAGAATAGGAATATTGTTGCTGGAAGAGATAGTTACGGAGTAAGGAAAGCGAGGGCGCTTTCTGGTAAAAGGACTATAAGGAACAGCTCGAAACTTTAGAACTTGAAGAAGAGAGGAATGTCTGAGTGATTCTGTTATAGAGACCTACGTGTTTAATAAAAATTTCGAAAGGGCGGCCACATTGAAAATTCTGTGTCGGTGCGAGTACCTCTGACAGCAAATATCGCGGAAGACCACCACAATAATGAAATCGAAACGAGGACTTTCATAAATGAAAACTTTTTTAATTTCTTTCTAGGAAAACCTTAATAAAAGTTTCCACGATCAATTAGAGATATGCATCAAATTCTTCCCCCGTGTTGATTATATCGGCCAATTTCCTTCCGATTCTAATTTACCATCGATGAAACGTACATTCGAAACAGAATAACAAATATTTCGATCATTACTGTTCGAATCCTGTACTTTCAGGCAAAAAACTGCAACTTTTTCCGATTTTCCGTTCGCGGAGAAGCCAAATGAACAAGGAAAAACGAAAGCAAGAAACAGAAGAAAAGAAAGAGATAAGAGAAGGAAGAATGGGCTAGTGTTTATCGTGCGATTGCCGAAGGCGGCTATTTTGCCGCTGCACTGTCACCGCGTCGTAACGGAAATAAAAGAAAAACATACTTCCGCAGTTTCCATCGCTTTTCTCCAAACTACCACGGAGCCATTATCCGAGCTACGCTCCCACAGGATTTTATTCCGTGTCTAACTTACTTTCCGTGCTTTAAGCCGAATAATTGAACCAGGCTACCGAATCATTCGCATTTCAAAGTGTACTATCGCTACAGTGCTCGCTATATTTTCTATTTATTATTCCATTGACATCGGGAAATAAAATATTTCCATTAGGATGACAGTTTTATTTCTCTGCTAACCAGGTTCACACTAAATGTTATATATCAACGAAATTAAGAATTACGCTGATGTTCGAGAAATTGTTATTGATCGCGAAATCATACAAGTTAGACTAACTGAAAGCTAATCGAGAACATCGCGACGCCAAACAATTTCAATTTTGCAATCCGCTCTGACCTGATTCTAAAGATAGAGGTGGCCTCTTTGCACTCCCGCCTTATCCTACGAAGAACTGACATCGATACATTGAACGTAAACGTGTCTACGGCGTGGCACATACTACGAAACTCGATACACGAGAAAAGGAAAACGCAAAGAAGAATGCTACGAGAAAGAAGCTGCCTCGAAGGACTAGGAATACGACTATCACCTTCTCTTTTTCCACTTCTTCGCTACTAGATAACAGACGCGAGACTCTAAGAACGCGCGAAGGAAGCAAATAGAAGGAAAATAGAACCGAAACGCACAATTGACGAAGATGCTGGATAAAAGCATCATGATTTAGTAATGGGCTCGCCTCTTACCTATTCTCTGTGCACTCATAGTCTACTTATAAACCAAAATAGTAGGTTCGTGTCTTACAACTTCTCTTGTTGTACCATAAGGTATAACATCAAAATTTTCAGATCTCACGAGACAGTCTCGGTATAATCTGAGTACGAAATCGATAATATCACGTTTGTCCCTTCGACACGACCACGTGCATTAATCAAGCAAAATTACGAGATTTTTATCAAGAAAATATTTTTATTAAATAAAAGCGTTCTATATGTTTGAACGCTCGAAACAAAACCGTTCGGCTTATATTCGTGCGATTAACAATGAACCCATAGCTCCTCTTGTCACGGACGCAAACTTCCATAGTGAGAAATGAACACGCTTTAGGTGTCTGAACTTTGATGTACGCTGCGGGTTCCTGTCGAGCTATACGTATAGTGCACAAATTCAAATATCGGTGCACGCACAGCACCGTTTATGAAGGAAACAGAGAAGACTAATAAAGATCGCAGCAGGGCACCTAATAAACTCTTAGCTTATTATGTGATCCTGTAATCCTACGTTCTCCTTGTATTTACAACTTACGTTTCAATCACTGGAAGATATTGCATCGTAGTTACAATATATAATGAAATATTTTAACTAGGTAATGTACAAAGGTAATTAACAAGAAGTAATTTGCATTGGACAGAGTGGAAAGAAGAATCAAACGTTATAAAGTACTGCATTGTAAAATTATAGCATAAGACTGTACTAAAACGTATAAAAAGAAATTTAAATGGATCCGAATCTTTTATAAAATTCCTCTGTTTTAAAAAAAAGATCGGTCGATTCATTAACGAACATATAGATAATTACATGTAGATCGCCTCGCAGTAGAAATTTTCGTTAAGGTATTAACGATTTTTAATGGAGTTATTCGATCTCGTATTCAGGTACTGCGTTCTTTAGCGGATAGAACAGGGAAGAAAGAGAGAGATGTTCAACAAAATAGTACGACGATAATGAGAAACGTCTAATCATAAATAATGTAGCAGCAGAAGACGCGAACGAGAGAAGCAGGTAAACGTGTATGTGCGTACTAAATTGGTACATACATGGGTCGGCGTACATTGTGAAACATTTGGTAGCATTGCCCCCGACGTCCTTCCGCCAGTCCTTCAAGCGAACCTCTCGTTCGCGTGTTATCTGACTGTGTATCGCACGGGTTAGCAAATGTCTCCAGACATCACGTAGGTAATAGAGATTCTCGAACAAGGCATCAAATCCAATGCTAGGATGCTTCGTATTCGCCTGTTAGGAATGGTTAACGAGACTTAGCTCTCAGTGTTGATAACGACCTTGTGTTTACCAAGCGTACGTAACAATTCAACGTCAAATGCCGTTGCTTTCGTTGAGTTGAAACGTGCAAGAGGAATACGAAGCGAACGAAACGTCTAAATTCAATGGTGCTTTGATATTTTGTGAAAGGAGAATGAATCAATAGCCATATACATGCATTGATCGTTCTTCTATCGATAGATCGTTAGTATGAACGTTAGGACGAACATTGGTGAGAAATCGATACATACGTCAGTAACCATGATTTAATTTCGAAACAGCGAACAATAATTTTTAGTCTTTACATAATTTCGTCTACGACGCACGTCACGCGAGTACCTAGACTTTATAGAGTAACTCAATCAGGTGTGCTGCAAGCATGCATATTTACTCAGAGTCGGCTAATGTTACACACCTATGTAAACTGCGGGTTCTGTTGATCGTACCTGCCTGCAGGTCAAACATCTACCTGGCTTTGAGCAACTATCTCCTCTCTGTTTCCAAATTCCCAGAATCCCAATTTCGCAGTTAAAAAGACAGTACAGCACACGTTGCTGTTAAGTTGCCCTTTGCAAAATAACAGGGAATATCGTCACAGCTTTCCACGAATACACGCGGTTAACGTTCATGGTAGTTTTCTGAAAGAAACAATCGACTGACTCCGTTGATTGTTACACGGCCCTCTATTATATTCTTACACTTTCAAAAACTTTCCGACTGTGAGGCGCCCTTTTGCTTTTTCGTACATTTTCCAAACCTTCGGAGAATTTAATAATCTGTGGTGTACGTTAATTTGGTTAATCCTCGCCGTCAATCATACTAAATCCACGTAGATCCCGAGAGACAAGAAAAGCGGGAAACATCGTGCAAGGTGAACAAATAGAGACAGATGTAAAGGAAGCTTCGATTCTTACAAACAAGCGAACCTTGATTAAAAAACAGAGGTCTTTGAATTTCGACATAATAATCGTCAAAATCTCATTCTGTAAGTGTGTCCCCGTATGCACAATACACAAATTTACGATATTATACACAAGAACTATTTACAAAATATGATAACAATGAAACTAGTTTTATTTCCTTCGCTATCCTCGTAACGAAATATGAAAGGAAAATTGGTAAATGTTCGAGCAAGTTGAACGAAAGGATCGAGCAGAAAAGACAGACCATTAACCAGAGTAAATTTAGAGCAAGTTAACTTTAAGACCATAAGTTAGGTGGAACTACAATATACTACTCAAGCGACGAAGAAAAAAACAAGGATCGAGGATCTTCCAAATATTCTGACTCTTTTTACTTATACCGAGTTTGAGTAATAAAACAATGCAATAAACCTACTGCACAGGAAACTGCAGTTATTCAAGATTTTCCAGAAACTGCTCGGTATTGTCTTCCAATTGTTCTCTCTTTCTTCTTCCTCTTTCTCTCCTATACACCCTTTTTTAGTAAGCTAGCATGCTGAATATTAGTTTCGTTTGTAGAATGCACGATCTTCGCTACTTAGCACGAGACTTGACTCTCCTTCTTTCGACGCTTTTTCTTGTCTCCAGACAAAGAGCAGCAACAGAGCACGAATGCTCGATTTTGGAATTCTGAAGTCCTTCGAATATTTCGTTGAATATTTCCAAGGGAAAACTTACGAAAAACGATCCAACTTTGGTTCAGTCGCAAACACGTAAACAAGCAAACGAGAGCCCGGTTAGCGCTGAGAAGCATTCTTTGTTCTAAAACTCATTCTATTTAAAATTCTCTACATCAGACGAAATCGTATGACCGCCGTGAGAGGGAATAGAAAAAAAGAACACCATCTCCTCTCTGCTTATGCACACATGCCATAGACTACTCGTCGGAATGATGGCAGTGAACGTAGTGGAGTTTATTGAAGTATCGCTAATCCCTCGGGACGATCCGGCAGAGTAACGAGGCAGCTGCGTCCTAGCATGTCTTAAAGTACGAACTGACGGACATAGGATGCCATGATTTACTCGACCGAGTCTTGAACCCACAATCTGTAAAGCTTAGCGAGTCTGCATTTTCTGTCCAACTACAACTTCCTAGTTTCGCAAAGCTCGCGATATTAAAACCCATTCATTTTCTTAAGTTTTCCCGCCTCTATCTTCGTTCGTCAACTTCCACGCAAGCTAACCCACGGCTTTAAGCACGTACCTTCGATTGATCCTGTAGCAGGGGAAAGAGATACGATCTACCTTATTTCTCAACGAGCTCTTGTACAAGTTTGATCATCGTTCTCTATCCATCGTCGCGAACGCAGCATTCTTTAGAGCAGTATCTTCCTCTTTGTCTTTCTTTCCTTTTTTGTTTTTTTGTTTTTTTTTTATTATTAATTCGCCGATACCAGATTGAATTTTCCCAAAGTCAATGCAAAGAGTAAATGCCGGTTTCCGTCGGCTCGAAAAATTTATTCGTAACTGGGTAAATCTCCCCTTAGACGTTTCCTTTCGGAATGAAATCCCTTCGTGGCTTAGTAGGGTAGTTCTCGTTACGCTCGTTGATGCCACGGTTTCCACGGTTTCCACGGTTTTACGTGTTGTCCTGCCATTCGTAAAGCGACTCACGTATTCCGGTGATGACGTCACGCGTGAAGAGAGCAAAATATAAAGCCGCACCAGGACCCTACCAAACTCCAACCAGATGTAGGTATTCGTTTGAGCAAAGGGAAAAAGATGGGAAAAAAAGGCGGAAAAGAGACAGGCGCTGTATGAAAATGTACAGTTACAGAATTCTACAAGAATCCAGCTAGGATGCCATAAAATAGTTTTCGTACGCGTCGCTATCGTATAAACCAAGAGAAAAGAATGTCTGTACTCGTTACTAGAATAACACTCTGCTCTTTGAATGTGCATACCGATGAAACGTATGTGTGAAACAGGATATCCATAGAAATACAAAAGAAATAAGCGAAAAAGTAGCCACGAATGCAAGCGTAAATAACGAATTAACTAAAATTTAGGCCAACAAAACATTATAACAAATAGGATTGGAGATTCGTAATAAAATTGCCAATTAGTATTTACTAAAATTATACATCGATTCATCCGTATTTACGGCGAATTAAATCGAATCAATTTAGAGACGTAAATAAGAAATCTAATAGCTATTAAATTTTAAGCGGGTCATTTATTTTATTTTATCGCATTCTACCGCATTCTACTTATAGAGAAAATTTGAATTATAAACGAGACCCGCACGTAGTCACCTCCTCGTGGTGGGTCTTGGAAATTGGTATTATTTTCTAAAAATTACTCTTCGGAAAGTAATACCAAGCTAAGAACTACGTACTAAATCAAAAGTTTTTTCCAGTGCAAGTTTTAAGCAGGCGAATTTACTTTTAGACTAGAAATCTATGAAAGTTTCAATAACATTATTTGATCATAGTTTTAAGTAACTTCGTGCATTGCACATGTATATGTTTATTACGTATTTCTCAAGATACTTTAGATCGCGATGAAAATAATACACAACGCTGTAATGTAAGAAACCTTTAATAGAATCTTAACGGACGATTTATGTTCAAATATGTTAATGATGAAAGCTACGAGATAATGCAAAGCCAATAAATGGCAGTGAAAATCTCGAAATTCTGTGACACAAAAATGCAATTAGATCTATGCTACATCTTGTCTACGGTATTATGCAGAATACCATCGATTTTGAGGATCACTTTAATCTCCTCAATTCTGTACTATCGACCCGAGGAGACACTGATTAATCGAATGGACGCTTATTGAAGGACTATCGCTAAGCTTGGCAATGTCGACAGAGTATTCATAGGTCTTACTGTTCGTCAAGCAAACCAAATTGATTAATCCTTCGATGCGTTTAAAGAAGATCGTCAATTTTATTGCTCAAATCTTTTCTATACAAACTTGTTGTCCTGGCTAAAACGAACAAGTAAAATATTCTAAACCGAGATCCAAAGACAGAAAAGAGCACGAGAACTATAGAGACGGTTAGGGTGAAAACTAAGCATTACATAACGATAACTATGTTATAAAGAGATTATACTTTAACTTCTACCGAATGATCATACTTTTATTTTGACACGACTTTATGCGTCCGAAAAGGTGTTACGTGTTCGCTAATTTCGCGTGAGTCAGCCAGCACGTACGATTATTAACATTCCTAAAATGTGACAGCAAGTTATTATTAGTAAGCCATAACGTTAGCATAAAATGTCCCTTGGGATCGGTGGCCAATGGCAACCAACCGGACACCCTCGCTGTGGCCACCGAGTTGGTTGCATAGAAGAGGTCGAATGCTATAGCGTTATCACGGCTAAATCTGGGCAGGGCAACGACATGTGGTTAAATTATTAGAGCCTCGTTTAATTGGTCGTACTGACGGCTTGCGGTTTAGTCGTACACGAAACACCTGGTACTTTGGTTCGTTGTCAAATATCTTCCTACCTTGAAAGGTTATACACCAAATAAATTTAACGAGGAATATTTCCCCGGAGCATTGAAGTAAGCCTCTCAAAATAAACGATAATTACATCGCCGTAGAAGCAAATTACTTGCTTTCACGTACAACGTGCGAGAAGAGCAAATTAATCGATAAACCAATTCATTCCAACAACGAACCGATAACAGAAGCGACTGCGCAAAGTAGAGACTTTGGATTAAAAACGTAAAACAAAAGTCTCATATAGTTTCCAGAATTTACTCCGAATATCCTTATAAACGCGACGCTCGCACTCATAAAATCGATTATCGAATCGAGGCCCGATCGGTAAAGCATAATTCCTTTGCAATAAAGAAACTGCCCCTGTTTAGCATCCCTGGTCTGTTTCTTACTCGCGACGTTAATTAATCGTCGAAGAAAGTCCACTCGAATAAATGGCCGCCGCTGCTGCTACTGCTGCTTCTCGGACGGAACTAAAAGAAGAACTTCTCGCCCTAGAACTTACCGAGTCGAAAGTTGCGAGAGATAGTTGCGCGTGAATCAATTTCGCTACGTTCCTACTCTCGTAGTATGATCACAATTAATTAAAGTAATTAACGCGAAACGGTTTGCGCGAACAAGAGAATCAATTTTCCAGCGATATTTAACCTATGAAATCACTCTCTTCCTCCCTTCCTCTTTGCCCCCCCCTCTCTCTCTCTCTCTCTATTCCCTTTATTTATTTCGAAATCACAAAACACCTATGTCAAAATTGCAGCCTTCGATGTAGAAAATCTAACTTGAAATACGAGAGGGTATGGAAAGATTCGCGACTCGCGAACTCTGTCACTCTTCCTTTCCTTGTTCGGACTTTTCCCTTGTCGCACGTGCCACAGGCACAAGCGTAAAGAGCTTAATCCGTTTCATTGCTCGTATAAAAGTAGGAAAGCAAGGAATAGAAGCGGGTGAAAGAGAAGAGAGGAAAGCGCGCACGTCTCGCGTGACATCGGTTGCCGTTTATTAAGCGTTATTAAGCGGGAAACGAGAAAAGAGCTCGACAGCGACGGATCTTTATTTTATACGCGCCTCGCGAATACACACCGCTCCGGATTATCTCGGCGTACAGCTGACTGACGTGAAATTCGAAAGAAGAGCCTTTAATCCTTCCCCATCTCTAACGGCCGTGCTACCGACTATGAGTTTAGCACAATTTTCCGAGCTTTTCCGAGCTTTTCCGACCTGTTTTACGATTAGTCGCCAATCAACGCCTCCGAACATTACTCCGTTTCTCTTTCGTTTCTTCCTTTTTCGCAGCCTAATTAATATTTCCAAGAAATAACGCAGTAATCTTTCCCCCACGAGTATATTAATTATAAACTGTGAAAGGAATAATTATGAACCATTAAAGAAGCGATATTTAAAGCGCTATAATTGGGAAATAGTTGATATTAGGATAAAGAAGACGGTAATATGTACTTAGCTGCATGGGGAAAAATATTTTCACAGCGCAATGATATACAAGGAAAAATGTTGGCGAAGAAAAGGAGGAAAAGGACGTGAGAGCCGAAAGTGGAGCAAACAACTCAACACCATCTTTAATGTAGGACACCTCGTGAACCAAGTCTGTAGTAGGTTTCCGTGATACTCCTAAGAACGGTAGGAGGAAGAAACCTCTCCGAAGAATTCCGTTCTTCCGAGCTAGAGTAAAGAGCACAAAGTATGTACTTCCTCTCGGGATAAAGATATCCCTAACGGGCGGTTTTATTATCGAACGAAAAAAGCACGCACAACATCTTATGCTACGAAGAATCGAGGGTTTCGTACCAACAGAATCGTACCAGAATAAAAGCTGAAGATATTCAGCGATCCTGTCTCAATCAGATTGCTGAAAGAAGAAAGGCTTCGAGACGGAACGATAGATTCTCTATTTGGATCTATCCATCTCTTGTATCGCAAATACCTGGAATATTTAATTGGAGAGAAATACTACGATGAAAGAAGCGCACCGAGGTCTGCGACACTTTTCTCGTGAAAAGCTATTGTAAATAATGGCATAATAAGACGACAGAATTTCTTCCACGTGAAGGTTCGTGCTTGAGATTTAATGAAAAGAGTTGCATACGGTTGATCCGTCTCGTAAGTCGGAGGAAATGGCCCTTTAAATCTTATCCGGATTCGAATGTACGATTATCGGAACAAGGAGGGTACACGGAATGGGAGGAATTGGATAAAACGTCGTTAATCGTTGAACAAAGCTGGCATTGTCGCGCTAATCAGCAATGGCCACCCTGATCGAAAATAAATTGTCGAGAAAGAGTATACGGCGGCGCGTTTCAGCCGAGCACGAACGCCACTTTTCTTTATTGCACTTTCATACGTGTACTGGGTACGTTTCAGGGGTGTGCCTTGAAATTTACCAGCCCGCCTTTTACCCGTCTGGAATACATACGTCTCCATGATCATAAATAAGTATATACGCGAACACGTGTGCGCACCCCGATGATACTCGGAACGACACGAGCGAGCGATTATCGACGATTATCAATCGATCGAGCAACATTCCCCATCGGTCCAACGACGACGAAAAATCGCCCGAGAGAAACGGCTAGAAATTCCTTGACTTCCGCGCTATTTCACACGGCAGAAATTGCTTTTATTGCGTTCAAACTAAAAGCAGAACGGGGATATTATTCGAAACGTAGAAACATAAGAGAAGGTGCCGACTTGGGAGAACGAAATCCATTGGTCATGGCTCCTCTGACTAAATCACATCAACTTCGCACGTACGTGTTCCAGCACCCTCGCCGTACGTGCTACTACACTCAGGCATTATCAATTTGGCACGGTAAGTAAATTCCGGTCAGTCTAACCAAGTTCGTTTCTCGTGTAACTACGCGCTGAACATAATCACTCTTGTTGTTGTTTCCTACCATGACGCAAACATAATACTCCCAGAAAACGTTCTTCCATCATCCAACACAAAGGTGGGCTATTCGACCGATTTAAGGTTGAAAACCAGCCGGTCAGTAGTCGGTTGGTGCCCCGATTGTAGTCCTTATCACTAGCAATAACAGGACGCACTCTCGCGTGCCAATGATTGCATGGTTCCTAGGCGTTCTACCGTGAGCACTGCCGTTGCGCTAATACTATTATGGAACCAGGTCCTTGGATCACCATCAACGTACTACCTTCTGTGCCCTCCAGGAATACAGAGTAGGTTACGTACGCGGTGTCAGTTGCATGTCCTAATCAGAGCTAATGTCCATTGTTCACTCACTGGACAGTACTGGCAATGTTCGGAGTAATCGATCGCTCGACGATTCAAAATCATGTAAAATCCACTTGCACTTAACTATGTCTCGAGTTTGTCGATACTTGATGCTGTATCTAAAGCACGGAATCGCGTTCGAGCATCTCACCGCATTACACCTAAATATCACTAAATTCGTGTTTTCAACGAATCTGACGATTTTCAGCCTATATTAAAATACAATGCAAGGGAAGTACAAGGCGCGATATGATAGTAGCCATTAGTAGTACGCGTAGTTTACCTTGTATCGCGAACACCACTGTGCAACGTTTCACGTAAACTGGATATATTACGCACGCCAGAATACGATAGAGCACGTACCTTGGTGCCGCTGTTTTTGACCATGATTTTTGTACACCGTTACTTGCGCGGAATAATTAAAAAAATGTTACGTCGGAACAACTTGATCGTCGAATATCATACATATATTCGCTCATCGATATATTCCTTTTACGAAATTCTCTTTACGCGTTGTTCTAAATTCGCCTGTTTCTCTTCGTTTGATCATTCTAGATATCCAGTACGAACGCACCTCGTGTTAGGTTTACGTAATAATAAAACATTCGAAAACTTTTTGTCCTTTCGATCCCACCACTACACATCTATATATTCCTCTTTGCTATTAAGTGATTAATCGCAGTAAGAAAAGAATATGATAAAATAAGGAAGAAGAAAAGTAATTGGAAAGGTAAATGAAGAAAAAGGAAGAACGTTCTAATATTTAAAAGCACATAGAAGCGATCTAGGGACACGCTACGCTGTCGAAAATCGTGAAAAATGAACAAACTTCGAAGGAATATTTTCTCTTGTCACCTCGAAATCACTCTTTCTTGGGAGAGTTCTTAATTAATTAGCACGCAAATCAGTAACAAAGAGTTACGATGGGCGACGAAGAAAAAGGTAATGAGAGTAAAACAAGAAATATCAGAGACTCGGGAAGCTCTTAAAAGAAAGAAAGATGAGAGGCAAAAGCGGGTGAAAACGATGGGGCTAGAAAAGGTAAGAGTGGGATTACTTGACAAACCAAGAGACCCCCAGCCGGTACTGAAGCATCAGCCTCGGGCACTAGTTACACGATGTCTCGGTTTAGACTTCACCACGATTCGCGACTATATATGCTTCGAATCTCCTAGCGTTTTCCTAAAGATCCTTTGATTGCCTATCACAATTCTCCTACTTTAAATTTCCATCTTCTACGCACGTTTATTTGATTGTTACGTGTTTTGATAATTACGAACTCGACAATTCGTACTTGAATGCATCCATTAGCTACCGAGAACTACCATTTTGGTGTATCTAATAAGCACGTACCTACTTATATCAATCTATAAGTGATACATGGTTAAATACTACTAAAAAAAGATAGAGCATATCTGTGTAATCGTTTGAACATAAAGGTACAGCATTCTTACGGTTGATAGAAAAAAGGAAAGAAAAATTGAAATAAATTATGGCAGAAAGAAACATACCGTCGCATGTTGCCACCACTCACTCGTGTCTACATTTTATTTATCGCCTGTTAACCCGCCGTGACTGTTGCCGACGTAATCGCAGAGTCATTAAAATCATTAAATCACTACAACCTATACGCTCCTATTTCTACACTCTCGCCAATCTTTGGATCATTCTATGCATATTTTCCTTCGTGCTTTTCCACCCTCTATTGTTACTTACTTAGCGAGCCTTATCGCAAATAACAAATTCTCTTCTTTTTTCGGTAAGCCGAAAGTCGTGTAAAACGGCGTTATTTTCATAATCATGTATTGACTTTTACAATTTGCCCTAAATTTCAAAGTTTTTCATTTAACTATCTTTACATGGCGGTTTTAATGCGCTGAAAGCGTATTATAAAAAAAAAAGAGTGGAAAGAAAACGGAAAGCACAACACTTCATGAAATAAAATGCAACGTGATTCATTATGAAATATTAAATATCATTATACAAGAAACAAACGACACACTAAAGACTACAAAAGGTACTTCGAGGAAGCTAGAAGTGTGTAGCTTAGGTCAGTGAACGTCGAGCGGCTCGAGTCTAATGAACGAATGGGGTCTCTACAAAAAAGGAAGAGATAATAAAAAAGCTCTCCGTCGCTTGTGTGCGGTCAGTTACTTTCCATTCTGTACTGTTCTTATTTTGTTCTACTCTACTGGTACAGCGTTACTACATCACAGTTGAATTCCAACAGCAAAAAGAACATAAACTTGCAAGAATAAAACGAGTACTTTTCTATTAAGAACATTTGCAAAATTTGCGAAAGATATTCTTCGTTTAAATAAAAACGATATACTCATTTTATCCATATGAAGAAACGTGACACTGGAAACCACAAGTTTTTGCAAAACTTTTTATATTATCGTATAATGTAAATTGATTGACAAAATTCATATGATTTATATGATTTTCACATAACAGCAAGCACGTAAGTGGAACAAACTGACAGAACTGATGTCGTCGATTCAAGAATAACACGTAAGAAATATAAAATAAAGCGAAACAACATAAATGCGGATAAAAAGAAATATATTCTTATAATAGATAATTCGCTCAAAATTTTTAAAATCATTCAAATGAGGTATAAAGCGACTAGAAATAATATGGGAGTATGTGTGATTAGAAGCATGCTGTGTAAGTCAACATAATTCAAGCTCGAGTTACAATTAATTTTTATTAACTTTAATTTTTATTCCGAATCTTCCGCCTTACTCTGTTCCCAAACATACACGAAGAGAAATACCAATTCCTTTACTGAGAAACCGTATATCCGTTGACTTTATTCAAACTCTACATACAACCAAAAGCTATAATCGATTGTCAAAATAATGGCCTTATTTCATTATCGTTTTTAATCATTCCGTACAATATTTCTTAAACTAATAGTCAACACTATGGTTATTTGCCCTAATCCCATTCAAAAATGAAGACGCCAAGTACAACAAAAGATATAAAAATACACTGTATAACTAGCGTTGGAAAATGTTCATATCATATTGTTCAACCGAAGATTAAACAGCAAATTTTCTATTAAAGGTAAATTTGCTGTTGATAAAACAGCATTTGATCTGCCCCACAACGGGTTATTACACAGTCGGTAATGTAATCTCTCGCCGGTAACGCAAGTGGAGAGACGTCGGTACAGACTTACCTTCGTTTCTTGCATTTTACAATATATAATAATAAAGCGGTAATAAAACAATCGTTAGAAAACGAAGAAATATATTTCGATTTCATATTTTGTCATATTTCTAAATATGCTGAAACTTAAAATACTACTTCTTCACTTCTTTTAGATTTATTTCTCACCCGCTGAAACTCAAACTAAGTACATTACTTACGTTCCTTTCGTAAAATATTGTTTTCTAATATTTTCCTTATATCAGGCAAATAAAAAATACCATCGGAATGCCATATTGTAAATAACAATTAGTTATTTAGTTATAGAAGTCCAAAGCAACAAACTTATTCGATTTAATTGATCTGTATAAGAAAGAAATCGCATAGCTCGAGAACGAAGGGATCACGATTTGTACGAAGAAAGGAATACATAATTATCAATAGCTTTAAAATGTTTATGATTGGTACATGAACACTGAATTGCAGTTGATGCAGAAAATTGAATTCAAAAACAAACGAGTATAAAAATGTATTCAAATAAGTGAAAAATTAACGATTTCAATATGACGATACAAAAAAGGGCCAATAGTTTGTAAATATCGTACACGCTCTAATCGAATTATCGAAGTAATAGACATAGAAATTGTCTTTTTAATTATGTATAAATTAAGCGCAGAAAAGAAAGTACAAACATACGGTTAGTAAAATAGAAATAAGAATTAACACGTAAAAAGAAATAAAGGATCAGTTTTGTAAAATCTCGATACTTTAACAATCCAAAAGTACTAATAAATTATCAATTAATACAAATTAGGTAGCCCACAATGATGACACAATGATTTTATTTTATATAAGAAAGAAACAACTTTCAATTATCGAAATTTTACGGTGTGGTATTAGTCGAATGAAACTGTAGTAGTAAAATTATCGTATTATCCAGTAACATACACGAAAACGTCGAACAAACGTATAATTGAGATTAATCAGTTGCTCGAATGGAACAAACTATTGATACTTTATCGTACAATTAAAATATTTTATATCGACAATAAAATGTATCAATAACGTCAATATGATAACGATTTATGGCACTGCTCGACGTAAGTAAATTTATAAATCTTATGAAGTAATATTTCATTTTAGAAATAATCCTTAGCCAATATTTTGATTTATAGAAATATTTATGTGATCGATTTATCAAAAATCACTCGACAAAAAATTAGAACAATACGCGCGATACTAGCGTGTATTTTTTTACAAAACTAATATATTCGCATTTCATAAAAGTGCATGTTACTGAATATGTGAGTAATAAATGAATGACGAAAAAAAAAGAAACTAATCATACATTTATTTGCAGTTTGAATGTTTTGGAGCATTCTCTCCTGGGGTGGCTCTGTTGATACGCACCTGTGTACTTTCTCAATACTGGTCCTATTTCCCCTTATTCTGAAAATAAACGAAAATAATTAATTTAATAAGAAGAATTACCAAAATTGGAAAAAATTAAACAATTGTACATCTAGAGAAATCGATTGTATTTCCGATGTTTTTTATTTCGTATTCGTATAAACACGACGCAAAACAATATATTATACAACGTATAGTGTATAAAAATGTTTAAAAGTGAATTCATAAACAAATATAAAAAAGAAGAAAGATTTAACTTTGCGTTCACGATTCAAATATATAGTTGTCAGAGGAAAATGAGTGTAACGCGAAATAATAAAATGAATACGAACCCCACTTAATAAAGTTACAATGTTAGCTAAATCCAACGCAATTATTAATACGTTTAGTACTAAAGACGACTATTTAGGAACATTACAAAATCGATACTTTTCTTTCAGAGCATTCGTAGGACGAAGGAAAACAGAACATTCTTTAGACACGAAGTACCATTTCTGAATGATAAATAACAAATACAATATACTACAGAAAAACGCTTACAAGAGGAGTTAAGAAAAATGATAACGTAGAAATAAACGACAGACACTGCGATGATACAAATGGAAGCATTGTAAGACGCAAGAGGTTATATGTTCTGACGCGCTTAACTGTCATGCGATGCATGCTTGCTTACACACGTTTCATGAAATTCGTATTATTATACCTTAACTATAATCGTACGTGGCGAAGTATCACAATTTAATAATGATTCGCGGAAGCAATTCGATACACGATGTAAACAAAATGATTACCCCTCTTGTTTAGAGGGCGACCATGGAAAGGCAGAACAACGATTATGTACAGAATAGCAAAACACTCACCACTGGTTTCGAATATACGT
Source organism: Bombus waltoni (assembly GCA_014737395.1). Classification (NCBI taxonomy): domain Eukaryota; kingdom Metazoa; phylum Arthropoda; class Insecta; order Hymenoptera; family Apidae; genus Bombus; species Bombus waltoni. The sequence continues at coordinate 3,645,460 of JACXII010000014.1, forward strand.
TGACCAATTGAATATTAACTAATTTCCACCCTCACATTGTAAACTAACGTACACTGTACCTATTTACTACACACTGACTTAAAAAATTCGTGTAAAACATATAAAAAAGGCAATAATTAGGAAACTGACAAGAAAGTCGCCATAGCGCTTTAGTACTGAGCGGCCATATTGCTTTGCTTCCCACTAGCTGATATTCCGCGGGATTTTATGAAACCGTCTAACCACCCATTCACGTGAAACAAAATAAAAAATATAGCCAGATATCACTTTTTCTTCCATAGTTTCTATTTATTATTAGGAAAATTGTCACAAAAATAAAAGTTAAAATTATTGAAAGAAAAAGTTACCGATATAGAAAAATAAAAATTTCTATTTAAAAGATATTAATTTTGTACTTAGGTATATAATCTAATGAATAATTAATTATGAATGGAGTTATACGATCATGAAATAATAATATGTATAGTATGTAATACATCCAGATAATATTTTCAACGTAAAAGAGATTAACATTTATAAGTACTTGTAGTATCTTGATATCCTCAACTTAATGCAAATTACATTCTTCTTCTAAATCGTATTAACAAGGCACAATGTTATCATGACACATTTATAATAATCTTTAAGCTATTAATTATGTAATTATTCTGTAATACTGCGTATAAATTATCATTGTTTATATTATATATAAATACCAATGTATTAAAATCTGAACGAGACAATACAAAAATTATTTAGAATGCTAGAAGCTACCCAGGGTATGAATTAGAATCGAAACAAGTATATTTGAAGGACCATTAGTTTAAAACTACCTAATCGCATAAATATTGTATTTCTGCATGCTGCCTTCGCAACATATATTGTTGACGTCTTGTAATGCAATGGCAAAACTGTCAGAGAAACATTGCTTTAAACATTATTTGATGACACAGTTGTACTTTTTTTTACATATAACAGCGTATAACTTTACCCGTCAATCATAAATTTTCTGTCTACTCTTACTTTAAGAGTTCTATTAAAAATCATTTGGTATATAGAGCTATATATGTATGTATGAAAAGAATCTTCATTACCTTCAAATGCACATATGTCATATGTACATATTTATTTGTTTTTCTTATTTATTGTATGCATTCATTTTTATTCTATACAAAAACTTTCAATATTATTGTCTTAATTCATGACTAAAATTCATAGATTTTACAATGACCGTACATGGAATAATGAGGAAAAAGGTCAGGAAAAATATCAATATATATACTGACATTTATATTAAAATAAGTAATAAACAATATTCTTGTATATTTCTAATCAATTTGTTGACGTTAGTGAATTTGAAATAAGACAATTTTTTACTTTCTTTGTAAGAGTAATATATGTATCTTTATGTATACGACTCAAAAAGGAAATCTTAGTGAATACCAAGTTGATACTTACAATAATACTTACATACTAATATATATAAGTTCATAAACTAAATTTAGTTTTTTTTTGCCAAAATTTTAAGCATCTACATGAAAATATAGATTTCTCCATATCCAGAAAAATATTTGATGTATAGTTGACACATAGTTTGTGAAATGTTGTAAAGGAGATTGTATTTCTAATAATATTAACGCGTACTAAATTACCTAGCGTAGGTATTCATGTTTCAATTCCATAAATTCAAAATTGTATTAGTTCTCGCGTGTTACTTTCTACGCACATCTTTAAATTTCAATTTAATGTATTATTCTCACTATTGAAAACATCCTTTCCAGATACGATTGACGATTCTTATTTGGACACGTGACACACTCGATTTGCCAGAGGGCTCCCCAGTCCTCGTTAACCGAAATTCGTTAGGCAGAACGTGGCGCGGGGTTGTCATTGTAGTTTCAAAGTCGGAGTGTTTAGTTGTTATTGTTGTCACTTCGCGAGAAGTATCTATTTTCCTACTATGTAGCACTTTCATAATTATTCTTTGTCGTTCGATCACACACTACTGTTAACTACGATCAATTAAAGTACGTTTTGATTCATAATTATAATCTATTATTTGATTATCTTTTTCTTCTTGATCATCCTAATGGTTTTTACATTTGCCGGTAGCTTTTATAATGAGCTTTCAAAACGCTATACGATCTGGATCATTGTTTCATTTTTATAATTAATTGTAATTTATACTTTTCATACATTTATTTTAATGTTTTGCTTTCCTTTTGTGCAGATTAAATTGCGGGGGAAGTTCGAGGCATTAGAAGGATGTCACGAAGTTCAAGATGCCGTAAAATTCAAGAGAATATTCGAGAAACAGCGCCACAGGGACGGAGGGGCGAGAAAAATCTTATGTAAGTTTGAATATATCTGCGCATCGCGTTTTTTCCTTGTTGCACAGTTTTATTTAACGGACAAGAAATGCACGCCATGATGTATTAATATATTTGAAACCCTAATAGTAAATATTTAGTTTGAGATAATTTTTATAAATCAATTTAATTATGTAATATACATAGGAATATTTGACAATAATTGAAAATATTCCATAATGCACAATAATACTTCAAATATATTAACTATATATTCTTTTTTATATTCTTGATATAATATTTTCTTATGTATGGTAAACAAGTAATAATTAATTCGTAGTTTTGAAAATAGAGTATCTTTATCAGGAAAAAAAAACCCTCTATAGAAAAAAGAAAAATATGGAAAAGGGTATTTCATTTTTATGTGATCAAGTGCTGTCGATAGAATCAATGTTTGTACGTTATATATTTTTAATATTCTTCGGAGCATCATAGCTTATTAAATTTAATTTAAACGGATGTGTTAATGATCTCATTTTTTTTTTGTACATTTTCTTTTGTAACGTTTTTTTAACATTTATAACTTTCGGTAGTAGAGTCACCAGGACTTGCAGGAGAATAAAGTCTCTCCTGTATCTCAAGAATGTAAATGTTTTTGTTTATTGTACTCAAATTTATTTCATCATTCGTGTTTTGCTTGGACAATTTTTTCTTCTATTACGATATGATAAAAACGTTTAACATGATTCGCAAGTCGCTAAATTCTTAATTATTATACTTCAAATTTTCATTTTGGGTTCCCAATTTTTATAACAATTAGACTGTATAAGAATTTCAATTCTTAATAATATTAAAATTACAAATAGAATAGAATTCAAATTACAAAATTGAATAGAATTTTAGTATTCATTATTTTAAACTTTTAAAACAATCAACAGCATATTTTTACAAACAAATTACGATATTTCATATGCTTTGTTAAAGGTTTTTCTCAGCCTCCATTTTCCTCATCTCTGGAAAGAATCCACTGGTGCTTCAAAGGCCAAGAATGTAAGTAACTATGTATTCTATGCAAATATCATGCACATGATAATTCATAATGTAAACATATTGTTGCATTCCCGTCTTTCCGTCACATTCGTGCCCATACCTACAGCATAACCAGATTTCTTTGGACTTGTTTCTTTAGATATTTCTATTCTTCTTAGCAGAATTTCACTTAATTATTACTGTTTAACAATTTCTGGTGTACATAGAAGACACCATCTGGTAGTAGAGTACTATTAGTGATCTAGAGTCATAATACGAAGATAACAATTTTTCTTTTAAATGAAATTCCTAAATTAAAAGCTAAACAGTTAGAAATAATTTACAATTGGTCTTGCATCGATATTTTGTCAAAATTTGTTAATTACCAATTGTTAAAGTTGCTGGATTTTCACATGGTGGCGACATCTCGCGGTTCATCAACAAATGAATCTCTTTCAATAATTCGCCGCGAGATGTCACCACATAATCTTCTTCGCACGAAACGTAATTAGGAAAATTAAATATTTGAAGAAAACATCAATATGGCAGACCAATTCAATAATATTTCAGCACAACGGTAAAATTTTATCGACTATTAAATGAAATTCTCAAATTAAAAGCTAAACAGTTAGAAATAACTTACAATTGGTCTTGCTTCGATATTTTATCAAATTATGTTAGTTACCAATTGTTTAAGTTGCTGGATTTTCACGTGGTGGCGGCATCTCGCGGTTCATCAACAAATGATGAATCTTTTTCAATAATTCGCCGCGAGATGTCACAACATAATCTTCTTCGTACGAAATATAATTAGCAAAATTAAATATTTGAAAAAAAACATCAATATGATATAACAATTCAACAATATTTCAGCACAATAGTTAAATATTTTCGACTTTTATATGAAATTCTCAAATTAAAAGATAAACAGATAGAAATAATTTACAATTTGCCTTGCTTCAATATTTTCTCCAATTTTGTTAGTTACCAATTGTTTAAGTAGCCCGATTTTGACATGGTGGCGGCATCTCGCGGTGAATGAACGCTTGAGCGAGAATTTATCTCGTACGAAATAGATTTTGTGGTGACATCTCGCGGTGAGTCATCGAATAACATTTATCATTCGTTCGTGAACCGCGAGATGCCGCCACTATGTCAAAATCGAGCCACTTAAACAATTGGTAACTAACAAAATTTGACACAATATCGAAGCAAGACCAATTGTAAGTTATTTCTAACTGTTTAGCTTTTAATTTGAGAATTTCCTTTAAAAGTCGACAAAATTTTACTGTTGTGCTAAAATATTGTTAAATTGTTCTGCCATATTGATGTTTTCTTCAAATATTTAATTTCCCTAATTATGTTTCGTGGGAAGAAGATTATGTGGTGACATCTTGCGGCGAATTATTGAAAGAGATTCATCGTTTGTTGATGAACCGCGAGATGCCGCCACCATGTCAAAATTGAACGCTTTTTCACACGATACATAAATGGCAAAGTTATGTAAATTTTCGGCAAGAAACCAAATGTAAAGTTACTCTTAAATTTTTCATTTCAACCTTTTTAGTAGTTGAAAGATACCGTATAAATCTCGGAGAATTGTGATTTTCATATCCTAATACCTGACGATTAGTACTATCCTACCACCGCTAGATGGCTATAGCATCTATGTTATTACTTTAAATGGAAAGAAGGCGTAATTTATAAAATTAATTTTTGAATCTCTGTGGTCGCACTTTTTTCTTCGCGCGTCCAAAGATCTTTTTCGATACTTGTTGCGAAATTCACAGGAACGATTTACTCTTTAATTACATGAATTTTTACGTGTTCCATAAGTAATAAGTTCAGTACTACCATAAGTACTAAGATCTTCTTTTTTTTTATTTTAATACATGACACGCTATACAAATAAATAAAATATAATAAATAATATAATAAACGTAATATACAAGAAATAAAATAAAATTTGTTTCTCTCGCTCACGCGTAAAGTCGATACTGTCGGCTACATTTGTTACCATCGTAGTAGCCAAGCATTATTTGCTAGCTTGAAGAAAACTGAAAGCAGGACAGGAAATTGTAACGAAAGCCGCGAGTCTAAGTTTGTCACGCGTGTCTGATGCTTCGTGCAACAAATTGTGAGCATCTCGGAATATGTATTTCTCAAGGCAAGAACTTTGCATTCAGTGTATGGAGACCATCGCGTTAAGAGTCGTTACGTGAGTTTGGTTATCCACCGCTGTACGAAAGCGCATAACTTCTATAACGAACTGTCGAACGAAGTTTGCTGACTTCCTGCTTCGATTTCAGCCTCGCGTAGCTTACTTAATTAGCGTCGACAATTTTGAGACACTAACTCGACTACTTGCTAGGAAGTTCGTTTTTTCTCTGTTTTTCTCTTTTTTTTTTTTTTTTTTTTTTTTTTTTTTTTTTTTTTTTTTTTTTTCTAGAGCAGATTATTTAAAGAGCACGACCATTTTCCTCGTGTATGGGTATACTACTTGTCGAAGATAAAATTAGCGTCGGTCGTTTTATGCTTCGAGCGAAATAACGCATATAAAATTCAAACGATTACTCGAAGCGAAAGGAAATTGTTACATTTTATTTGCAAACGAACCGCGAATTGTTGGCAGAGAAGTACAATGACAAAGCGAACGAACAGCGTTTCGTTACCAATGCCAACGAACTTTTACAATCTTTCCATTACGATAACGAGCACGACGTACACATTTCTAAAATTTTCCTAGGAAAAACGTGGAGACACTTTTGTGTCGAGCCGGCGTGCGTGTTAAAATCCACGCTATCCATACGCCACAGCGTAGAACAAATCGAAAGCATCTTTCGGCCGTACAGTTCGCATTAATAATTCGCACGGACGTCAAATATAATCCGTGGAACTTTCGTCCGAAGATGTGTTTTCGTTCTCGTCGTTCGTAGACGACGGTATAACGAAAGAGTAGCAAAGTTGCGGGGGTGGAGTTTAAAACTTGTAGCAATGTATGTGTGTGTTTGTGTGTGTCGAGGGGGTGTAGCAGTCTCTTTCCATGTTTCTGATTACTTTAGAAACTTTTGCACGAGCACCGGCAATGCAAGGAAAGCTTTTAGATGCTTGTTCCTAGTGTGTCCTACGTAAATCATGTTTCCAAAGAATCGTATTGTTCGTTATCCATTAAATCGCGCTTTCACGCGACGCTCTCCGAAATCTTGCACGCGATTCGATGGCCAAAAAGCCAGAGTACGCAGAATCGTAGACGCGTGGTTTCGTTGAAGAATTAATTCGTCGGGCTCGCGTACGTTCGTAGGCAGATATGCATTAGGAAGAAATTCACGCGAGTACAGCAGTTGGAGCGTACGGCCTGGTCGTAACAATTTACAACTGTATATGTTGGTTGGCGGTAAATTTGAAAAGATGTTTGTCCGCCTGCGAAGGCAAGTGGTCGTAACTGATATCTTACTCGCGTCGTTACATTTTGAAACGTGTTCCGCGAGACGCCTCGTTCGTTTCGACATTGAGAAAGCTCGAAATATTATTAGTTATTAAAGCTGTTCGTTCCATATTCTTAAAGCGACTCGATATTACGACGTTGAATTTTTGAAAGGACGAGGCAAAGCGATTCGAGGGAACTGAAGCGGCGGGTGCTTCGTGCGTGCGGAATACGACCCTCGCTGGATCAATTAGCGATTCTACCTAGCACTTTGCTACACGCGTTATTATAATTCGTTCTATCGCTTCGATTCGCTATACATAATTTATTCCTGTACTCTTTTGTGCCGGCTTTTACCTACAATTGAAATAATTCACTAATTTAAATAATTACGATATAATTCGTACGAGCACGATACATCGATTCGCGTGCAATTATTGTACGCGTTTGTAAAATTTCATTTCGGTATTTTATTGGCCTACGCGTAACATACTACACCCGCGTGTACGTACGTATGTATGTATATGACGAGAATCGGAGGTAGCCGAGTCTTTACGAGCTGGCGCGATAGAACGCGGATATACGTGTCACGCGGTTGCGAAAACTAAATTTGTAGTTTTGTGCGAGAAAGCACGTTGTTTGTTGATACCTGTAAAGGGGACAGGGGATCGTTGATAAAAGTAGTAAATTTTTATGCGTTTATAGAAAATTTGTACGTACAAAACAACGATTCTCTGTGCGAGTTCTGCTTTCTTAATTATACCGTCAGAAATATAAATTTGCATGCAAATCCGCTGTCTACCGATAAATTACGATCGCGTTTCTCCGCGTTTATCACTTTCCGTATATAATAAACGACAGACGACACAGATTATATCGAGTGTTAACTGGATAGGAAGTTTTGCTTTTCCTTATCACAGGCACGAGAATTGCGAGAACGGTCGAGTGGCGGCACGTTGCCTTAACGTAATTCGAAAACGTGTAATTATGCAAAGATCGCAGCTTGTTTTCGTTTCTTTCGATCGTTCATCGAACCGCGATAAAAAGCCGTAATGCTCGCGATCGTAATTACTCGGCATGCTTAGCGGCACGAATGCATAATCGCGTATTTAACGCTATAATTTTATAGTATCCCCGCGCGTATTTTTGACAAAGCTTGGACACGTGCTTCTGTAATTTCGCCATGTTACCGCGTGTATTCGCCGAGGGAATATATCTGGAACCGTAGATGTTTTTAATCGTATAATTTCGTCGTATTAAGTACACTGCCGTTCTTATCTTTCGCAGAATCTAACGTAGTCCCGAATTAGAAATAATGCGAAATGCAAGATGTATCGCGCAATTTAAAGGTTCGATATATAACAGAAAATAATAACGGGTATTAAACATTATGAAGTTGTTTAGTCATTTAACGCGTTATTATTAATTCGTTTGGTTGCCAAGCAACTTGAAATTAATAGCGAGATTACCGTGATCAATCCTAATGTTTAACATTCATAATGAAACATTTTAATGTTACATAGCATTGATGAGATTTTAAATAAACAATTAAAATTTCATACGATATACGTATATCTATTAACTTGCTGTTAATTGAATATTCACGTACCGCTGGCAGAAACGGACCAGTAATCACGTATGTACTTACGAGTGGCGGTGTACGCGTACGTCTACTATGCCAAGTTTTACAAGTTTTAGCAGCGGTGATCAAACTTGAACTCGCGGAGGTAAACCTCCACCTGCGGAAGCTAGGCCTCTTTTGTGAATTCCAGTTACAGAGGTAAAATGGCGGACCTAAACGCGTGGCAAATAATCCGCGGTAATGTAAATATATATCTCGCCTTGTGGAAATGTTCACAACGGAATGGGAGAACGAAATTACAGCCTTTTAGAGATTTTCCAACTACCGAGGTTCGAGTTAACGACTTTCGACCGTACAAATGGACCGAAAATGAAGGCGCGTGGGAACGAGAGCCGCGTATATTTTTTTTCAAGCTAAGTTTGGGAAAGTGTAATGCGCACTTTCTCCCGCAAGTTTAGTAGACTATCGACTATCGACTATCGACTATCGACCTGAACGGTTCGGTGACCGATTATTCGAGCTATTCGAGAGACCACCTTACCGTCCTCCGATCACCGCGAATTTCGTTCAAACGAACGAAACTAACTGATTTCCCACGGGATAACCATGCTGGAAATTCGACGTAAATCGATCGCGAAAGCCCAGATGCGATTACCAACGAGTTGCCGTCGATTCTTAATCTTGAATGCTTCTTTAAACTCCTCTGCAGCCGTTTGTCCCATTCCTACTTTTTCTTCGCAGCTTTCCCTACCACTTTCTCATCGCATCGACGCTTCCCTCTTTCCTAGCTACGTTTCTCGTTGAGCTATCCGACACACGCGATACACGCAGCGAGGCACGTGTGCTGTACGAGGAGTGCGCTCTAAACTGTGTCGCGCGTGTCTCGCGTGTAACGCGTGTGTCATATGCGCTGTGTGTATTCTGCGTCGCATTGCTTGTCGGAAGATTTGTATCTCTATGCTGCCCGAGGCAACTCCATCTTCAAATGGCCGCTATTCCGTTCCACTAATCATATCGGAAGGGATTTACGCGTGCATGGAGTAATTGCCTCCGAACTAATTTCCTACGGCCGTTTCACTTGTTCGAAACTAATCTTCGATCTGGTTAAGCGGTTGTTCGATTTTTCCCCCTACGCTCCAAGTTTATACGCTGCACGTACCTTTGACGCAAAGAATGTATTAGACGAAATGTGAAATAGAGAAAACCGTTGACGTTACGTAGTTAGTTTTGTCCCATAGGTAACGCGATCGTTGATTTTCTACGTACTTGTTACTCGTTACCAGTTGATTAGGGACGAATTGTTCCGTGCTTCTTATAATTCTTCTTTCGCAGCTGTAGCACAATTTTAACCAATATGGCGATTACTATATCGTAGAAAGCGATAGATAGATAGATAGATAGATAGATAGATAGACAGCGATAGCATTTTATAAATGACGCCTGCGACCTGAAATTCAGAACGTCTTCGCTTTGTCACTCTTTTCGGATCGAAACGTGCATGCGTATACGTGCATCCAGGATGTACGCGATACGGCTAACTATCGGCAGGTAAATTAATTAACAAGCACTTAACGCTTTAATTTATTATGATTTCGTTATATCCCTTTCGCCAAGAGTATTCATTTATGTGGTTATTTTCATCTCTTAAATGCAGTTGCGCGGTATCGTTTCCGGGTTGCTCTAATATTCACGGAAACTGTTTAATTATTTAGTAGTGGAACGAATATTCAAAGGAAAATCGATCGCTTCGCGAAGGAAACAACGCCAACTACGATATTTAATTAGGATAATCGGTAAAAAACAAGAAACTCCCCAGGCCACGTGTTCCAATTTCTGCGAGAAAGACAGTTGGTAGGGAGTAACTGTGGCAGCAGTATCGCGAAATGTTCACGAAAGCTTGACTATGTTCGAGAGTTGCGTACACGAGCGGCAGAGAGACTGTCGAGGACTCGAAGAACGATACTAAATTTCCTAGCAGTTACTTACCTTGGAAGATGTTTATTTTGGAGGCAATCGTGGTTTCAAGCTTTACAACTTTGATGCCAAATTCTCTTATCGAAGTTCAAGAAGATTATTCGTAGCCTTATAAATGAACTAAGAATCTACGTTCTATTATTAAACTATACCGTAATTTATAGACCTATAGCTTTTTAATTATTTCTCTTTTATAAACGCTTCCACCCTTTTAGTATCTCTTTTTCCTGTTTCGCTCTTCAAAGTCTTCCAAGTTATTTATTAGCGGTGATGTGTTTTTAAGATGTTCGTCGGAAGGAAATTAGTTGGACGTTACTTTGCTCCGATATAATTCATGACAAGAACTTAACCTGTACGGTACGAAGGCTGGAGAATGTGCTTACGAGAATGAGCGATCAAGATGTTCAACGATGGATAGTGACCCGAGGTCATGTGGCTATCAGGTGTCGTAGGATTGATTAAAAGCGATAACCAGCGATTACCGTCTTTCTATAGATTCTCTAGACGTTTCTGTCTAAGACGATAAGGCCTGATACGAATGACCGAATCTAGGAATAAAAGAATCGTACTTTTTTGACAATTTGGCAAATTCCTAGAAAGAAAACTATGTAATTTCTAACGTACTTTGGTATTGCAGGTAAGATTCGATACAAATAACTCTGTTGAAGAATTCCTAGCGATATTTCTTATCGATTTCCAACGATTCCACGTGTCGATGAAGTAACCGTAGTACCAAACGAACCTAACTTGCCGCTGTTTCTTAGAAGGGACGAGACTCGCGTGGGAAATTTGTCACGATTCAATTATATATATATATAGAAAATTAATAATCGGGAGTGAAGCGAAACAGCTGGCACGATAGAACTGCATGTATCGTAATCTGTAGAACGATTCGATGTAAACGAGAGAGAGAGAGAGAGAGAGAGAGAGAATTTGTTCCAAAATGCTCGAGTAGCATTGTTCCAACAGAGTTCGACCAAGTTTTGAGACAGAAACGAAAGAAGAAAGTTGGGCGTGAAAGTCGGGGTAGTCCTGTTCGGAAAGCATCGAAGAAAATCGAGATATTGTGTAGATCGCGAGGCTGAAAGTTTTTTTCGCGTCAGTCGCATTCGAGCCAACTTCCGTCTATACCACCACGCGGGAAAACTACTTCTCCTTAACGATCCGACGGTATTTCACTTGCACAGCTTATATAACTTGGGAATGTCTGTCGCGTATTGTTTGAAAGGATAACGCGGTACGTATCCGGATTCGGATAACGCGGATATGAAATCGGAGAAACAGGTAGAGAGATTTTTTAACGGATCGAGAGAGAAAAAAGTGGTAGCGTATCCATTCCGGTGTGCGGAATAGATGCTCGGTAGGTCGTGTTACACCTTCATCGTCGGAGGGTGTAAGGGGTGATGGCAGATCGATGACCACGCGAGGGTGTTGAACGCACGTGACGTCACAACACATACAGCGCTACGAAATCGGGGTTAGACAAGCCTAAGCTCGGTACGCTGCTTAGACGCCGTCTCCTCTCTATCCGGTTGTTTCAGCCACGTTTTACCGACACCTACTGTGGCGCGTTGGCCGGAAACGTGTCCAGAAGCGACAGAAACCACGTTGTTTCATTACAAGGCATTATTACGTTTGATGCTCGCACGTGAACGTTAACGCGAACGTTAACGCGAACGTGAACGCGAGCGCGAACGCTAATATGAAGGCGAAAGCGAACGCAATCGCAAGCGTAAGCATGAATACATCTGTGCACACACAACGGCGGAAACACGAGCACGTTTACTTAGTTATGCATTTTCACGGCAGTCGCAAGCACGAATGATCTCGCGTTCTCGTAGAAGCGTGTATTCGGTGCGAGCAACTCGACTACAGCAGGCTTGCCAGCCGCGTATCAGCTACAGAGAAGCAGAGACGGTCTTTTTGGTACTCGTGGTCTCTACGCTCTGCTGAACACTCGCTCTCCGACCTACTAATTTAGCGGATTAATTAGCCGAGACACTAAGACTTGCCGGAAAGGCGGAAATCCAGACGTCCCAACGGAAAATTTCTGTCGTATTACCGAATCTCTAGGTTTTCTTCGCGGCGATCCTACGCGAGTTTGAGTAAACTTTGGTAATCGGATTAAAACGTTAATCGGACTGCCAGCGACCGGAATTACTTCGCAACGAGATCTCGCTTATACGTAAAGTGGATCGTTAAATTTCGCGAGAAACTCCCGTGAAACAACGTTCCTCGATTCTTGATACAATTTCTCTTCGATTTACCGATAATTAACATAATTTTATATGCTTCTAACGCGATTTAACACCGGATATTATGTTTACCAACAATTTCGCTACTCCATGCCCTCCGGCCAATTATATCACTGATAATCGATAATCGACGATTAACAACTTGCACGAAAATTGAAAATCAAACGTTCCTCTGTCATCTAGATATTACCTACGTTCAATTAGCTTCTTCTTAGTTAGCTGTTCGCGCGAAACGTTTGTTTCCGTAAATTCCCTACTTTGTCTTCGATGTAGCACGTATCGATACTTGGACATTTTCGAATCATTAAAAACATTGAAACGTTCCGTGAATGCCGCAGCGCTGGTTGTACTTCTGGGACGACGCAGCGTAAATCAAAAAAACGGGAGAAACGTTGTTATCGATTAACCTCCTTTCCCGGAGAAATCCATTTGCCTCCTGAAAGCAGAGGCTCTACGATCTTTTTTTATTTTTGATAGTTTTCCTCATTGCGGCATTCGTCGCTATCCGATTGGTTTAAAAAATTCTGTCAGTGTTTACGCCCATTTCTTTCTCATTGTGCTTTCATTTTTCATTCGAAAGCGTACAATAGATTTCAGGCGTTGTTATGTTACAACGTAATCGCGTTAATGATTTGCGGGGCATCCGCGCTAATGATCGCCGACATTCTCTGGCGCGGAAGGGCGAGGATGGAAAGTGGCGAGAGGTTGCTACGGATCGAGAATGTAATTGCATTCTACGATTAAAACCGGAAATTCGCTCGTGCGAAATCCGAAACGCACGTGATTCTACGTTTTTTGTCGTTACAAAGCATAGCGTTGTACAGCGCATTGACGTATAACAATCCTACGAATCAAAATACATATTAGGAGAACAATCGCCGATGAAAATCGATTTTACGTTTTACTAGTCGCCATCGTTATTTTAATCAATGTCGATATTCATCTTATCGTATTCGTTGTTATTCCGTTCCACGCATGCTAGAAATCACTTCGCAACGCAGATTTGGATTTCGCCAGTTTCCTACCTAATTCAAATTTGTTCGATAGAATTCAGGCTGGTAAACTGTGAATGTCACCGTATAATTATTATAATTTATCGTGTCATAACGATCGTGGCACATAGCCTCGACAAATATTTGCTACATATAGATACATGATTTTTAATGATCGAAATCCACAATTATCTTAATACTTGCGAACCAGAGCGTATATATCCTCGAAAGAGTCTATTTTTCTCTTGAAATAATCGAAAGAGGGAAGACGTAATACTTTGAACGCTGTGATTTGCGTTTCGAAATACATGGTATGCGATTTGCACCAATTTCGAAAGACGATGAGCAATTGTTGCATAATTATACCATTGACGTTGGCTTTCGATACAGTAGCATCACGAGCTAGAACTTTAATTAGCCTTCCATTGTATCGCTGACAGTAATAACGGAAGCGGTGAATAGAGAAGATTAGATTAGAACTAATGCAATTCGCCAAGACAGTCAATAGGTGAGGTATAGGACACGTGGAATAGAGAACGGTGAAACCTATGCGGATACAAACAGTCGATACTATGCCATGCGTCTTCCTCGTCTTATTCGTACAATTAACACGTAATTGTTGGCTCTGAAATATCGAGAGATGGTAAATTAAAACGGAGAGATCTAATGTGAAATATCGGATAAATTTGTTATATCGCGTTCGTGCTTAGAGGCGAGGTACGTCTCGAGGTTTGATCGAAACAGCTTCTCTTAAAGTGAAAGATTTCATCGAGCCGAGTTTCAAGAAGATACCCTACTTGTAATTCCGTGATACATAAACGTTTGTAGAAGGCAAGTAATAAGATTCCTTTACCGAAGTTGGTGAAAAGTAAACGTTTACGAAGAAAAGACCTGGTCGATATAGTAAACAGTAATATATAGCGTATTGCTGGTTTTCGGTAACACGCCAGAAATTACAATAACAAAATGCATTCGTGAAAATCGATGCTTCGCTTTTACGGTAGTTTCGTGGTTGATTATTTTTTAATTTTTCTCCTCTGCGAAGAAAAGATGTTTCAACGGATTGTACGAATAAAAATTGGAGATACTCCGTGGAAGACTGTCGAACTGTAGGACGTCTCGCCTATCGAACTTTAGGACCACTCGCCTATCGATTTCTTGTTCAGAAAATCGCCTTGCGAGCCGCTGTTTACTTAACTATGCAGAGACAAAAGCCACGGTGCAAAAGCCCGGTAAAAGGGCGAAACGTTGAACGAGAAGCAGAAGGAAAAGGAAAGATAAGGAATACGACTGACGCAGAAGAGTGTGTAGTGCCGTACACCGAAGAAGCGGTAGACCGGATTAGCATAGATATTGAGCACTCGACGGTCCAGCAGGGGAAAAACATTTTGGACTTCGTTACTGTGTTAGCTTACCCATCACTTCCATCCGCCATCTCTCTTTCCCTGTCTCAAAGTATCTGCGAATAGATCTCCATTCTCTTTTCCTCGCGTCCTCGATAAATCGTTCCGTCTCGCTTGATAGATAGGCAGACCTTGCAACTGCACTACCAAATTCACACACAATTGATAGATTACGATACTCTTACTTACTCCAAGTAAAATTCCAAAGCTTTTATAGCGGTCTATCTAGACCGGAAAAATTCCATTCCCTTGTCTGATCCTTGAAAAACAAAAATATCCAAGCACGTTAAAGACGTGACTCGGGATAGCCGAAGTCGGTAAAAAGCCTTTAACGATAGGCCCGTGATTAAAGTTCAGGGTTACATCGCGCACTCGCGATAATGAGAAACTCAGGCAGAAGTCCGAGTTTGCTCGTGCAGGTAATCACGGAGGTATAACCGCAGAGTATAACGAGTTACAGCAGTTGGATCAAGCCGCCATCTGTTCGGTATCCGTTTCAAGCCTCGTCGACCATTTTCAAAGCTTCCTGTTATTCTAGCTTTAGGATATGATGTGCTACGTAAATGCGGAATTATAAATTGAGCACGAAATTCGAGTATCGCTGGTCGTATATGAAAAATTCTAATTCACCTCTCTCTAACGTTACGCCTATAGCTGACATTTCCAACATTCACGCGGAATGTTCGCAATAGCCGAAAGACGATTAACGTTCCGTTCATCTCGAGTTAAATTTTCATCTTGAAATAAATTTTCTGCAAACTACTGCTTGGTTGACCACCACTGGCCTTGAATTAGCACAGGCTCCATTATTTAAATTCAACGGATATAAAAGAAGGATCAACGTTAAGTCGCACTCGGAGATATTGGCTGCCGAAGCCTGTCTGCGCGGAAGATTCTGCAGTCTCGTCTGAAAGGAAAAGGAACGAAGGGAATCTGGAAAAATCGGTCTAATAAAATTCCGTCAGTGTGCGATAGTGTCGCAAAAAGCGATAAGACGAGCACTTTAAGTTTTTATATTGCAGAACTGTTACGTAGGTATAAGCAAAGGGGCTACCTTATGTACCGAAATATTATGTTATTTTACCTTCGTATACGATGTTTGACGATAGCGAGATCAAAAGATCGCTCGAACAACGTCGTCTGATCAATCGAGACAGATAGCTATCTACGAATGAAATTGTAATTTGACATAGCTGACGTAATTCGGACGAATTGAATTGTCGCGAAAGCAGAAGGAAAATCTTAAATCGATATATCTGGTTCCGATGGTCGAGAAAAATAAGCGCTACTGTCTCGTTTCTCGAGGTTGTGGCTGGACTAGCGCCAGGAAATCGCGAAATTGATAAAATTTGCCAAGTAGAGCCAGCGTTCCTTTTTCTAGCTTGTTCCGGTAAGATGGTAGTTTTTACTAGGTCAACAAACCTGCTCGGAAAAATTGGCAAATTGTCACGACTATCGTAACGTATATCTCGCATTCGTTATTATTTCGCGGCGAGTTTCCCCGACTCCTTATATATTAGATCGTGCTCCTCGTTCCCGTTACCTTGACGACCATCGACGCATGTTCCTTCCATTTCCCTTCTTCGTTCGGTCGAGAAAAACCTAGCGAAAGAAGACGGTAATACATTTGCAATTCACGGCCACGAGCTCGATAAAGTTCGTCCAGATGCGAAGAGTGAAAAACTACGCGAAGAAGAACTCCGCCGCCATTGCTTATCCGTTTCTTTTTTTTTTTTTTTTTTTTTTTTTTTTTTTTTATTATAGAACGTTGCAGATATTTCGTACTGCTATGAAACGCATACGCATAACGCGTGCTTCGCTTTCCGTACACACCTTTGCGTTCAGTCATTTTCTCTTACTGCTTCGCCACAGCACTCTTCGTCCGTTTTGTTTTAGTGCAAACTACAGACTTAAAAAAAAAAAAGATCGAAATTGCCGGAACGGTGGGATGGGTAGGACAGCGTGGCTGTAACAAGCCGACCCGAAGAAATTATATTTTATGATTGCCGCAGCGTTTAAGCCGCCTACAGCGCAATGCACGCGCGCAATTATTCCATGCATTCTAAGCTGCGATTATGACTGTTGGCCTGCTCTCCACTACCGACCTCTTCTTCCACTCTACACCCTTTTCTCGCATTTCATTATCCATAAATTTGAACTATATAAAGTAGCACTTTTTACAATGCTGTTTCTCCGTATTCGCTTTATCCCTTATTTACATGATTTGAAGTTGAGAAGCTTCGCCTTTACGCTTCTTGCCTCTCGTATCGGTTTCACTTTCTACGGGACTTTGAGATACGACAGTGAAAATTATATCATTTCTCGTCGTAATACTCTTTTTCATTTCGATAGAAACCAACGATAGCGCGCAACATGCGTTAAAACGGTGCATAACTTGTATATTTGTAAAATTTTACTATTTCCATACAACGATTCGAAGCTCTGGATATCATAATCTGGTTAATGAAAAGAGCAATTAGATTGTACGTTTAATGCTTGTCAAAATGTCTACTTGTTAAAATGCGTAGCAAGAATTTTATCACCATGAATGTTATTTTAATATACGGTGGTAATCTCGATATATGCAGCTTTTGGCTTGACATGAAATTTTATTGGATATAAAATTTGATTCTCTTTCATTTAAACGCGACAAAGGTGTAGGTATCGGGAAATCACGATCATAGTGACGAGGAATTTTTTGTCACTGTTTTCTCCGAGAAAGTTTCGTGTTTTTGCTTCCTCTTTCGTTGAAACCTTTCTCGCTGCAATCTCCGATCTCGCGCATGAGGGAGATTCGATCCTTTGTTGCCGATGAACCGGACGGCAAAGTTCTCGTCAACGCGAAGCAGCTTTCAAGATTGCCTACGATGTCACGTCACTGTACAAAATCGGGATCCTCGAAGACGATATTGCCAACTTCCTTTCCTTGCTCCTCTACATTTTCCTTCTTTCCTTTCTCTCGTGATCTAAGCGTCATCATTGAACTGTCTTTAGGGAAACTCGGATAAAATCCTATCCTTTCTCTTCTTCTTCTCCGGTTTCCCGTTCTTTGCATTTTACTGATTAATTATGCGAGAATGTTGGATCGCAGAAAAGTTTCCACTCGTTACATGTAAAACAAACGAAACTAAATCTAAATCAAAACTCTCTTCTCTTAACATTTTCTACGCGATTCCATGCGTGCCGATTCTCGCGTGTATTTTTAGGGATCGTTCCACGCGCGTTATCGATATCTTGACATAAACCTTCGCTCAGTTTTCTATCGCTCGTAATATGTATTTTAAATTGATGTATCAATCTGCAAATAATTATGAAAGATAATGTAGACGATTCCACGTTCTCGATAACTACAACATTTGCCACTTTGCCTGTTCAAACTGTTGATTCGATTGGGGAAACGTTATCACCTATTCGACTGCTTATTAGAGAGGCTAAACGCGCGAGCTTAACCGAGCTTACGCTTGTAAAAGCTCGCGCGCTCGAAACGCGTCATCGAAGAATGGCTTGGAAAATCGCGCTTCGAAATACCGAATTAAAGTCCGGTGATGCGTGAATTGGCATTGCAAACGATTTAGATGTTTCGCGAACAAGGGAGGACAGCTTGCGTTGTTAACGACAAAGTTTTGGTTGTAATTTCGCTACAATCGGTCCAAACGATAGAATTGCATGAAATTCGTACATCTGCTACGACTATCCTCGTCAGGTAGGAAACGAAAGCATCTAAATATGAGCATCGATAACGTATATTTGTGTACTTGGACCAATGATACGGATAGATTCGTCTTTGATTTAAAAATCTGCACTCGATATCCTAATTTGTACGAATTCAATTGAATTGGATCGTCTTTATCGAATTTGGTTTAGGTTCGTGTTATTCAAGAAGGCTCGATAATTAAATTTCCTTCGCGCTTTGTGTAACGGGATCTCGTATCTGAAATTAATTGTAATTCTTGTTATTAAATATCAAGCCTTCGATCGCGGTTGTTCTAAACTGCGTTTGCAGTTTGTAGAGCTCTTCGATTCATCGGAACAGTTTGACACTCCCAATCATACTTAGTTTGACCTGATTCGACGATATTCCGCGAAATGTTTCCGGATTGCAGACCACGTAATACGATAAAGGCATTGACAAAACCGTATTGAATACACGATCCGTCGTTAATATACGATGGACAGTTCGTCAGAGCGTCGATTGTTCTGAAAATTACTTTCAATCTGATTCATTTTTCACAAAAGAATTGAAATAAGCGAAAAAGGAAGATGAGAACGGGCGTTTGATAACGTTTAAAGCTTTGCAAGTAAGATGGAACGTTAAACCGACCTATTTAAAGGAGCGTATGTGGGTCAGGATATCCGAGTCCCTGCTTCACGATGTCTAAAAAGAATGGCGTAGAGTGGAAAGCGAGTAGCCTACAGCGATGAGAGAATAAAAGAAGAAGCCATTCGTACAATTATTCTAAGAGCGTCTATAGTAGGACGACAAATCTCTTGACGACGTTACCTCGGCGTTTCTGACAGCCTCGCGTAAGCCGATTACTGTTCCGCAAGATAAATTAAAACTTAACTTTTTCAAAGATATCTACATATATATGTATGCGTATAGTTGTGTCATTTGTCACCGTTTTTTGCATATCAATGTTATTCTCTTGGACGATTCATCACCAGCACGGAAAGTAATGAACGATACGCAGTATAATTTGGAATAAGCTAGGATTTATGGATAGCCGTAAATTCATTCCCGCTACATTTTCGGCAATATGAATTTTTTCTTCGAACGCCAAATAGGTTTCTATGTCTCGAACCGTATGATAAATCGTAATTTTCGGTGTCACAAATATATTATTTATCGCGAGATAATTACACGCTGTATAATATTATTTCCCTTTTCTGGTTGTCCTCCCATTGTTGGTACTCGAATTAAATCAGTCTGCGTCAGAAAGAGTTTGCTATTTCTAAATGTTACATGGCAGCCAGGCAACGCAGCTTATTTGTATGTCCGCATAAATTCTCTGACGCGGAAACCTCCTAATGTTAATTCGAAACAAAAGCACGACCGTCGCCGAGGGTCCAACGAAGTCTAGCCGAGAGTGAACGCACAGAAGCGTCGTAGTAGAGGTAGAGGTTCCGGAAACGCGACGGGGATGCAGGGAATTGTGGGGTCTTGCAATGGGGTAGCGCATTCGGTACGATACGACAACGGAACTGGGGTTTTGTTCGAGGGATGCGAGAGGAGGCTGCCGGAATATCCACCGCAACAAGGTGCAGTTGGAAAAAGGAAATGATAAAATGAAGAAGAAAAAAAAAAAAAAAAAATAGAAGCCACAGAATCGGCGCATAAAAGCGGATACGAACAGCCTGGAAGGATAAATAGTAAAAAATGTAGCTCGACCGCGAATTAGAAATTTTCAGTTTTTCTCCTTGCTAACAATTCTACGGCCGCATTACTTAAACTTACGACTTTCAATCGTAATGTTCTTCCGCGCGTTGCTGCAACTTTCCCTACAAATTAAATATCATTGAACCGGATGAAAGTTGCCGCTTTAAATTTACTACGAATATAGTACGGAACTATGACACTTTTTAAACAAGGACACACAGTCGAATATCGTATCAGAGCGACGTTGTAGTTGTAGGTTTCGAAATCGTTTCACGCTTCCGTGCATTATCCATTTGAAACTAGCCTTCAAACATTTTTCAGTTAAAGGAATTATTTGCGGAAACGAGGAGGAAGAACAAGCTTACCTCCAGGAGAAATTTGGATAGGAAAGGATCTGTCGTTTAATACGTGCTCGCCTTTTTTCCTCCTTTCTTTCAAAGTAGCTGAGTAGTTGTTTAATTCTTAACGAGATGGCTGCTGAAGGAACTTAATTGTAAGAAGCTTTTGTCATTATATCGGATATCTTTCTTTGTTTTCTTCCTGTTCGCGGAGCAAGTAAAGTTTCGATCCTTTGACAGATCTGAGTTAATGCATTTAATAACGTTCTGCAGACGTGCTACGATACTTACTTAAATATTTTTTTTTTTTGTACTTCCTGTAATCTGCTTCCCACATTTAGTTTATTGCATTCAGTAACGACGGGATGAGAATTCGTGTATAAATCCAGTATTGACGCGTCGCCGATATATGCTAGCCGCATCGATCATAGAAGTTCAGGGATACAGGCACCGGAAGATATAGGTAGGTGTAGGTACATATGTGTATATACACACACACACACACACACACATATATATATACATACATATATATATACATATATACGATAATATATATATATATATATATATATGTTGTAGTCCGATAACTCATTTTCCATTGGAGAATCGATTTGAGGAGAGTCGCATAGATCGATTCGATGTTCACTGGGCGGAGCGCGCTGCTCATACTCGCACGTTTAACGCGAGTGCCCGTCGTCACGTGTCCCGTCGAAAATAAGTATCGTCTACTGATAAATGTGCCTGAAGCATTGGCGCTGAAACATGGTTAGCTACGTACAGGGGAAATTCCATTGGTCTCGCGTAGATATTTTCCTCGATTCCCGTGAAACACGCGACCGACCGCGTTACAGTGCGAGTACCCTACACATCACGCTTGTACGCCTATACGCGCATGGAACGAAGAGATCGCTTTATACTGCTTCGTTCTACGTGCACCGTAAAAATGCAAAGCAGGCTTGCACGTCAGCGCATACATCAGCATACACGTGCACACGAGACAGCCGTGCTACCGTCGCTGCCATGGGACCTGGACGTAGAAGCGGAGGGGGTCGTTTACCCCGTACTGCCACTCCACTATCAACTTGCTCCGATATTATCGACAAAAGGCAATTTTCTAAGGTACGGTGCAATTTGACGTCCCGATTTTCCTATTCATTTGTCATACATCTTTGTCTTTGATTTATTCCATGCTCTTCTTTCCTCTTCTCTTCTCTAGCTTTCGTTCCTTTTTTTTCTTTTTCGTTTCGTTAATTTGCTTTCTCTTGCCCCAATTTAAAATTTTGTTGGCGGACCGCAGTGGATTTTCACTACAAAGCATGCTGTATTCCTTGTACTTTTGGGTGATATGTTTAATAACGCAACGTACTTTTATTACGTGCTTATTTGTTTAAAGTAGTCACTTCCATACTATATCTCTGCATTTTTCACCGAGAAATACGATTGTCTGAATTTCATAAATTCAGCGTCGATCCCTTGAATCTGCAAGTGCGGCCTTTGATTCTCGATATACGTAGGTAGGGGACGGTTCTCAAACAGCCAGAAAACCTGACAAAGTGCCTCGTTCGACTCTCGCTCTCTTCTGTCTTCGTTCAGTTGCTCAAACGAGCGGTCAAGCCACGTTTCGTCGAGTTACGATCCCTTTGTTAGGTCCCTGACTAAGGATAAAAGAATTTGATCGCTCACTGCGGTTGGGTTTTATATTACGCGATAAATCGAAATGGTACGTGCGACTTTCGAACTTTCTACGCGTATCTTTCGCGAGCGACACAGACCAAAGTACGTATCCGCAAACATTTAGACGTTAAACGAGTTACTTGAAGAAGATGATCTTCAAGACGATTATGTAGTAAAATTAATTTGCTTACGAGTTTCGGCGTTGCTTCGAAATAGCCAATGTGTACTGTATATAGCCAGCAGAGTCACGCAACCGTCTATGTAAAGAAAAAGTGGAGATTGGTAACCACCTGTCTAGGTAAAGATGGAACAACGAGAGTTCGTGAGGGACCCAAGTATAGAAGAGGCAAACGTAGAAAACGAAGGGGTATCGAGGATCCCATAGGAAATCGCCGGGAATACAAGCCTCTGTTCGAGTCTGACGGAACAAAGCCGGTATAATGGGCCAGCTGGTGCACACGCAGCAACCGTCCTGGAATTTCGCTCGCTCGGTTATTCTTGCTACAGCGTATTGGTTATATGCCGTATCTCTTCCATGCAACACACTACACTCGACGCAGTGAGAACAGGACTGTTGCTTGCAGTAGACCCGCAACGTCGTATCGGCCATGCACCCAACGCGTATCCGTTTTCGCGAGAGATTAGTCTTTGAACGAACACGATGGATACCAGAACGATCGCTAATCTCGTTCCATTTACGTTCCTATCCGCTGCACGAACGTCTTGTAAAACTCTTGCTGCTTGATGACATTCGTGATATACGGAACTTTCTTATAATTCATGTCGCTTTGTGAGAAACTGCTCCGAGACCATAGATATTTTCGAGATTGTTGTTCTGATCGATTCAGCAGGCGCTATATCTTGGAGGAAAGAAGAATGGGCAAAGCGTTGAACTCGATTGTTGTAGCATGTATTACGAGGAGCACATTGGAGTTCAGTTCGCTCGAGAACATAGCCGGTAGACACATTTTCGCTTTCTAATAACGCTACATGTCTAAACAGTGCACGGCGCACTCCATCCGCGAACAAGCGAGCACAGAGGAAAATTACGAAAAGAAATATAGTAAAGAGAGAAAGAATGATGCTTGGTGGTTTCACGCTGAGAATCGTCGGTAAAAGAAAATCGATAATATATACGTACATTGGTATAGAAGTAGAAGGATATGTACGTGGAATGGACGTACCAGCTACGGAAGCTTGGAATACCATATGGTTCGAGTCTCAGCAAGATTTTATACCGCTATTATTTCTACGTTCTCTCGATCACCTTTATCTAGAGCAATTCGTAGCCGTACTACTTTTCAAATTCTCATTGATCGCTCGACTCTCGTTTTTCATCCCGTTTCCTGTTCCCTGTTTTACTATTTTATTTGGATATTTCTTCTACTTTATCCGATATATATATATATATATATATATATATATATATATATATATATATATATATATATATCGATACGTTTGAAGTAAAACTACTCATCGAACAAGGAGGATTCGTATCCGCCCGATTTTGCACTGTTTTACCGTTGGTGTACTGCATCGTCGTTTGTCGAATGTCCAAATGTCGTTTAGATTCCATCGCAGCGTTTCATTTCGGAGCGATGTAAACTGAGTAGCAAACGAGTATTTGCTCGTTCATCGATTTATACGGCAAGAAGAAGAGGGTCAGAAACTCTTTCAAACACTGCTCTTCCGATGTACATCGACCGACTGTTCTCTCTTTCTATCTTCTTCCATTGAAGTTTTATCGAAACTTCGATCAACATACTTATGCTTCTCTCTATTGCTTTAGAAATCTTCCAAACATTTTTATTTTACAATTTTTTTTCCTTACTTTTTCATAGAACGCGTATATCTCGCGATATCCACTCTTGTTTAACCAAATGTCTTTCGTCCTCGTTGGATGAAACGTTGAACATTGTAAATCATGTTTATCACGATCGAACCGAACTTTCGTTTGCCAGCAATAATGACTTGCTTGCTATATACTTTGAAATTCGAGCAACGGAGTATGAAATATGTCCGACGAAAGTTTTGGTCGAATCCGATACAACTTCCTAGAGCTCTGTCGCACACAGTGAAACAGCGTGTGTCATTCATAATCGCTAGAAGGTACAATCCAAATTACATATTTTCGTTACGAGGCAATTTTCCTTCGAGAATGTTCGTTTCAAGGTTCGAGATTTTTTACCTGTCTGCTACTTTCCTGTCACCGTGCTAAATTTGTTCGTGTTAGTCGATGACACGAAAGGTAGAAACGAACAATGTTTGTTTCTCTTGACAGTGTTACCAACGATGAAGAGAAAGCAGATTTCAAGGGTGTTTTCCCTTTAATAATTTCTAGAAGGGTGGTAACGAGAAAACGAGTAATACGGAAAATAAGTAGGCTGGAAAGAGGTAAGGTGAAACCAGGTAGAATGGGATGCTGCGAGTAGAAAGAAGGAAGCCAGACTGACCTGGCCCGAGGAGCTGGCTTTTATTTTCCTTCCAGTGTCATCTCTTCTTCGAGTGCTAGCTGTGCGCCGAAATAAGACGAAAACTCTCTGTGTTCCTAGCACGATTTCTTCAAGTATCTCACCTCTTTACTCACCCTTTCTCTATCGCCGCTCTCTTTCCTTTTTGCCCCGGTGCTCGATGATGAATTACTCGCTGTATTTCTCTCGTTTCTTCGATCGTTCTGTCTTTCACGCTTTTCTGCATGAATGTGATCGATCGCTGATGCATCTATTATTTATTATTTTATTGTTTTCATCGATGGAATTGGATAGTTTGGATCGTCGATGAAACGAAATTCTGTTTCTCGCAAAATTGTTATACAATTTTAGCAGCGTACGACTTGAAATATTAAGAATACCTTTTAGGGAATAAAATATGAGCGACGTTGCCTCAGAAGCGTTATATAGTTGCCCCTTGCTGTAAGTCGAAAGCAGTTATGACTCTATCGAGCCTGGTCCTATTATTTTTCACCCTTGGTTCGGTCTTTACGAGGAAAACGGCTCGAAGGGTTCTCTTTACGAGAAGATTGGTTACGGAGAGCGTTCCGGCAGATCGAGCAGTAGCGAAGATATGAAATCCGAACCAATTCCCGTGAGATTTTCGATTCCTGGCCTCAATAAATGCATTTTGTCTTCGCGCTTGAGCAGAGTTTGCCAGTAGGTCGTAAGCTAGTCGGTTTCCAAGCGCGAAAAGTGGGTTAATGTCCTCGACGTTTCTAGAAAGGGAATTGTTTGAACGAATCGGATGCTCGACTGTTTCTGACTACGTTTCTAATTGACAAAGGGAAGGGATGTATTAACGCGGCCCATCTGCCGAAACAACGTAGAGGCGAGGAAAAATGCAACGAGCATAAGTGGAAGAGTAAAGAGGGAGAAACGGAAGCAGGAAGAGGCGGGCAAAGGCAAGATGGTGAATTTCGTCTTTTCTGCAGCCTTTGCACGAACAATCCCGCGGTGTGTCCGGAGGCGTGCCATAGAGTGTTCCCCTCTCGTTGAGAATCATTGGCAAATGAAAGAATCGAAAAAGAGCGACGGAAGAAACGAAGAGAACCTATCACGATTTTGGATCGATGAGACGAAAAACTGAAAACGAGATACCGGCTAAGTAGTCGTGCGTCTCGTGAAATGCGACTGTCATTGCTTAGAAAACCGAATTAACACCGCGAGCTGCGGATTTTTATTAGAAACATCTTAGCCTGGTAAATATCGAACATTCGCAGCATTGGCATCACTTTCGAGTCTCCTTCTCGAGGGACTCGCCGAAACTTTCGGTATATTCGACAAATTAGTTTCTCGGCGTAATTTGCTCGATCAAACTTTTCTATTCGAAGTTTCTCCATGTCGAGGTGATCGATTTTTCTTTGCTTCATTCCATCTGGAAGAGCAAAGTTTAATCGTAGTTTGGACTATCGGCGGAAATGAAGTCTGTTACGCATAGAAATTATAAAACGATGCTTTAGGCATGTTCCATTGCCATTTAGATACGTTTATGCCGACCGTGGTCGATGATCACAGTCATTTATATCTAGAAACAAATGTACATTTACATAGAAATTGATTCTCAACCGACGCGAATACGTTTCGCCTGTATAATTCGCGCACAAAGAAAAACAGTGTAATCTTCGCGTAGGAAGAGTTGCGATAAATCAAATTTTTCGTTTTTATTTCGGTTTCGAATCTTTCCGTATGCAACCGAAACGTGTTGGATTTTTACGGGTCAGTAGCTTTTAGCTGCGTTTCGCTCGTAAAATGCGCGTGACTCCTAAATTGTTCACATTTTGAACGATATTTTATATTCAAAAGCGATGTTTTGCGTCTGCTCGTTTCTATCTTAAACAAGATAATCCGGAGACTAACTAAATCATACGTAAGAATATACGACGCTCTTTGACTCTTTGCGGTCGAAGCAATATTTGACACTTAATCTCGTTTAATTCGCGTTTCTCGTTCAATATTCATTCAAATTCTAATATTCCAATTCAAGATTCATTTCTAATCCAATAAGCTATTTTCGAAGGCTGCTTATCCTCAGCCGTTCATTATAAATACACATATATGCGAATTTTAACACTAAACTTACCAACGTTTCACGTATACCTAATCCTATCACGAGCGGTCAAACGACCGTTTCAAAAAAAAAATATGTATCTCAATATGGAAGGAGATTTTATTCAATTTTTTTCGGAAAGTAAACGATAAAGAAAGTTGCGAATATTGAAAAATGGGTTGTACGTATATTATAGGAAAAGCGAACAAGTTACATGGCGATGCAGTAACGTTGCATACAAGAAATTCTAAAGGAAAATTAAAAAAACGGTCATTTGACCGCGCGTGGTAGGTTCGGTGTTAAATAAAATAGAAACTCTTATCGAGCTTTGTGGTAGATTGGATTGAACGCTGCAGCGAACAGAGTACATCCGGTAGGACTATTCGCTTAGTCTTTTCGGAAAAATCGTAATCCTCCTCCGTTGCTTTCAAGTCGGTACGTCTCGAAGCGCCCAGCAGATACTGTCTCCGATGCCTGTGGCGTTTCCGCCGCAACGTTCCGCATCCACCTGTCTCGCGTATCTCTGCATCCACTGCCTCGTCGTGCCAGCTTTGTTGCGTGAATTCTCACCGGCATTGCCGCACGAATTTGCCACATAGAGAAAGAGAGGGGCTCCACCGTCTCGCTTTGCTTGTTTCGTTCCTTCGGGAAAGGAACAACCTCTGTTCGACGTCTTTTAGCCTTAGCTGTTCATGCCGAAACGGAACTGTATTATACCGACTTTGGACCAGAGATCACCATCAGGTCCCATTGTCGTCCATGTCAATCACGCAGAAACTTATTTTTCCCCTCTATCGAATATTTATCACACACATTCGCACGGCTTTGCGTTACTTAAAATGGAACGCTCGATATACCTTTCTTTCCTATTTTGCTTTTCATATTTCTTTCGCGACCCCTCAGAGCATCGGATTCAAGAGCTCTGCCTTTGAACAGGCCTGGCTTTAAAACCGATCTTTTCGTAAAAATCCGTTTGAACTCATCACGAAGCAATGGCAACGGGCAATTGCGATTATCGCGATTTTAAATACGTCCCTGTCTGTGTGGGCGTAGGGCACAGGTGCCGGCGAGAGTACTCTTCGATTCTTACTCGAGGCTTCGGTTTGAGCACCGTGCACAAAAGAGCAGAGTTTTATTCAAAGCAACGCTTCTGCGGGTGGCAACTTTATCCGACGTGTCTTTAGCCTCGATGTAAAATGCGTCTCGAGAGTTTTCAAGTATTCTTAAAATTTCGACTCTTGGGATAGGGAATCTACTTCCGCGCGATATAAGGAAACAGCGACGGATCGAAAGATCCGATAGTATGCGAGCGGGACACGTCAAGGGGGAAAGAAAGCAAGGAAAGAGGGTGGAAACATTATCGCTTAAAAGTTTCAACGAAAAAGTTACTTCGAAACAAATATAATGGAAATTACGAACAGCGCGTCGAACTCAACTCAAAAGAATGAAATGGAATTTACGACAAACATCTGAAAGTCGGAACGCTGAGAAGAATTAGAAATGCGCGTTTCAAACGCGAGTAAACGTAATTTAACTAACGAAGAAGATGTTTGGTTTTACCAATTCTGATACCGTGATCCTCGAACCTTTACATTTCAATCTTGCTCTCGCTTTAGCAAACAAGAAAGCCTTTTAACATGCCAAGAAAATCTTTCGCGCGAGATTTAAACGAAAATAATTGTTTCCTACTGCCCTCGATATGCAGATGTCTTTTCGTGTTAAAAAGGTTAAAAAACAGATACGATCGGGGTTGAAAATGACCGAAAGAATACAGCAAGATTAAGAAATTAAAATGTATGAGTTATACAAACACGCACACACCGATCTTTAAACAACGAACGGCTCGGATAGTGAAACGAGAATAAAGAAGAGGAAGAGAGTGGAAATAAACGAGGAGATTTTAATCTGACCGCGTTTTAATTTCCTAATATATAGCTTGAGCTGACGGTGCAACGATTTCAGTTTCAGCTAATGATCGGCACGAGCCAAGAAAATTTATCGTTCGTTCTGCGTTTCTCGCGCTTGCCGTGTTTAGCGTTCTCAGCCACTTGTTTTGGAAATGTTCCAGACAAAACGATCGCGGTCCTCGACGAACAGCATTCCTATCGGATATCTCTCCTGCACGATAATTGGCCAAACGACGATATCGACGTTGGAATCATTTTGAAAAGTATGATCTCTACGAGTTCGTAAAATCGTCCTAATTCATCCATTATCTGTTCAAGTTGCTTGTACGTCATCGTAAGTTCAGAACAAGGGGAAGAACAAGTAGAAAGACTAGTCGAACGTGGTATAATTAATGACAAGAAGAGCTAACACACGACGTCGACCGATATTAATAGCTTCGAGCAATAAGGGTATAAGTTCGTTAGTCGTGCGGCGACTTTGAAGACTAATGACGAAACTTTTGTCTCGATCTCACCGATGTACAAAGTCTAGTGTTTTGGCAAATAACGCTCGATTAACCGCGAGACATTTGAACTTAAGCGTAAGGTTTGCGTGTTCGTCGAACGGCAGAAATCGACTGCTTGTGAAAATATCGTGAAACGGTGTTTTCATTGATATTGCTGAAGAAACAACGCGCTGTATAGGATCGTATCCAATTTATCCGATAGAGAAATTATTACGGCGAAGTATAAAAAAGGCAAAAGGCGGAGCAAAATGGTCGAGTACTTGGTCGTAATACTCGCAGACCCTCGCGATAATTATTGGGGTAAAGTCGTCAAATGGCTTTCCTTCGCTCGACCGGTCTCGCCGTTCCGACTCCTGGGAGGAGAAAAATCATTTAGCCTGTTTCCTGAACACGACGGAGAGAGATAGGAAAGGATGGCGGTCCATTGGCAGAACGTAATTGGTGGCATCTGTGACCTACTGTTCCGCGAAATTGATTCAAGTCTCGAGCCGGAGAATCGGGGCTAATTGGAACGAGTAACGAATCTCCCGGAGGAAAATCGCTATGATTTTTCTCTTGCGCTACTTGAACGACAAAGGTGACGTTCGCATACTCTTTACTTCTGATTGCCGGGTTTTGGATTACATCGAATTCGTTTCCGCGTCCTATATCGATGAAAACGATTTGTCTTTACTTTTCTTTACTTGTTTCAATAACTCCACGGACTCGTAAAAACGGAAGAATCCGATTTCGTTGGAGAAACTTGGTCGCAGTGACAAGTAACGGGAATAAATGTACGTAACCTTCGGTGTTACGATAGAAAAGATGTTCGATCTGAGAGTATCGTAAAATAATATATAACGCGAAATGCATTTTCATAGGACGATTAGCGAAAAACGAACGTTGGCGTTTCCACTGTCGGCGAGAAACTATAGCTGACACGGGGACCGCGCAAGGTCACAAAATTGTCCGATACTTTCCCACAACTTTTTTCTCTACAATTTGTCTCGTGTCACCGTGTATAATCCAATGGTTTTCTCTTTGATAGTTTCGATTAAAAGCTCGCCTTAGTTCTTATTTTTGGATCTTCGTTACAAGCTATAATAACGATTTATCGACACGGTAACGTTTCAATCTTCGACTTAATTTGAACGTATTTTTCGATTATTCATCTTCCCAGGAGCGAAGAAAATCGATAAAATAATAGAGGAACGACTGGCGGTCGCGAAGGAAGCAATCGCGTTGGTGATGATGGCAAAGAAGATGGAGGTGCGCCCGGTACATTATTAAATATGCCTCGGAAAATTAGATTCGAAATTCTTATTTTTCCTTGTGGCGTTTCCGCCAACCCTTCTGCTCCACCATCCACGAGCGTTCACGATTCTCCGCCCTCTCCGTTCCGTGCTTTCCCTTTCTTTCTTCCGACGAGTTCTACGTATCGGTGGAAAGATACGTTCCAGCCTGAGGCTAAATGCCTGTGTCAGCATTGTTAAGCTAGCAGATATGGCTGACCCAATAGTCTTAAATTTTTACGTTATGTACCTACCCTTCGCCCAACTTTCGTTCCTTTTCACCCATCTTCTCTTAGGCTCTTCTCCGTTTCTCCGTTTCACCTACTGCAACCTGCTCGCTCCGAGGTTCTGCCGTTTAGTGTTTAGAGATGAAACGTTTGATGAAATTGCCCGCGGCTACGCGCTAACGTTCTAACGCGCCGAGATATCATCGCCACGTACAGTTACGAGCGTCGCGTTTTTCCTCCGCAGATCGAAAATCAACTAAATCGAAACGCGCGTAGATCCTTTAGACCGTGCCGTCGAGAATCGCGAGTTTCCGGAACCGAAACTTCAAATTAAAAAGTTATCTCGTTATCGTGCCGTAGGTAATTAACGAGCGCTAGTAGCTATGCTCATATTTGGTTTAACGACTCAAAGGGCTCGTTAACGAGCATCCCTTTATTTTGCGGCGGAGCATTTCACTTCCACGCTGATCTTTGCTATTTCAGTCGACAGTTTACTTTTTCCACGGGACAAGAAATTTCGCCCGCAATCTTTTTCCAATCACCGGTCACGAATATCAACTTATCGATGACACGACGGTGCGCTGTTGCCTAGATGGTACGAACGTTCGACAACCAGCACCTTGTCTTCGTAATTAACGGCAGCCGTGCAGGCGCTGTATCGCAAATCAAACTTGCTCGCGGTGTGGTTCAATTTGAAAGGACCGAACGCTTCGAAATTTCTTCGCGATTGATCGAACCGAAGCGTTAAATTGAAAATGCGACGCGCGAAAACCTTCTCGCGGTGTTTTCCACGAAGCGAAAAACGCGAGTATGGAATAAGAAGACACAACGAGGACAGTTATCGAAGTAATTCGATGAAATTATCTTGATAACTATCGCGTAGCCATTTGAGCGCGATTAAACTTTAGACAGAGCAAAGTTTCCGGTAATTTGCAGCCGAGGAAAGTGCGCGCTGTCGATAATTGCAAGATCCTTCCTTCGTTCTTCCCTTTCTTTTCCTCTTTCACCGTCCTTGTTTTCACCGGCGAACCACGGGAAAGAAAGAAGATCGAAGTACAAAGGATAAAACCAGCTTCGAAGCGTTCGTAAGGAAGGACAAGCTACGAGAAGAGAGGGAAGAGAGTCGGTTCGGCGAGACACCCTTAACGCGGAATGTCGCCTGAATTACGACCCTCCTTATGGCTAGTCCGAGCGCATCGTTTCGAGACAAACGGGCAAGCAGAGGCCGCGAGCGCGAATTTCTTTGCGAATTCCAGCGGAATTCCGGTGCCAAGCGGCTCCGTTCGCCTCTTTCCTTTCTCCGCCTCCGCCCATCCTTCGAGTTAGGTGAAAAGTAGCTGCGAGAGGTATCTCCGTGCTTTTTTAAAATTTCGCTAGGTTAGAAGATCGGATACAGACTTCCTTCCGCCTCGTTAATACCGTTTATCCTATCGGACTTTCTTCGTCGATACCGCTTAATTTATTTATTTATTCGTCGGTTAAACCATTTCGTATATTTAATGTCGGAAATACGATATACTTTTGACTAAGATCAATATTTTTCGTGTAGATATTGTTCAACGAGAATGCCACGACCGAAATTAATGAAAACGACAGCTTCGGCAATGCGTGATTGATAACGTACGATTGGATTTTTCAGTTATTCTTGCACGAAGAATAAAAGAATGTTACAAAATAGGTCAGGTCAGAGAGTGATAGAGTATTCGGTGTGTCAGCTTTATCAAAGAAGAGGGGGCTATCGAGAAATGCTGCATATCGACGAATCGAAATTAGAAGAAATAATACCATTTACCCGTCTATCTTTCGATCGATCGCTAAATAACGCGAAAATGGCACGAAATTGGCAATGTCGATTCATCGAGGACAACGTGTTCGATGCGTGTGAACACTGACCATTAAAGAACCAATTGCTGCGGTCGTTTTACTGTAAGCTCGATCCTCTTCTCCTCCTTTGGCTGTGGTTTCGTTGAAACGAAAGGAGTAGAAAAAAGGTTGGCCGTGTTCGGTTGGAAAGGCCGATAGCGTGGATTCGCGAGGCAGGAAACCGGGAAAGGGTGGGAAAGAAGGAGACGAGAAATGAGGAGGTTGGGCGCGGCCGAAATCCATGGAAAAACGGGGCAACGACCAGATATCGGATTCCGAAATGAAAACGGGATGCGGATGCATCGACGAGAAAGAGGCGCGGAAAAAAAGAGTAGCACGAACCGCGAGCAAACGTATCGACAAAACGTAAACCTGGTACGAGAATGATTTCGTGGGCCAACGCTAAAATATCCATGTTCTGCTTGTTAAGCGATTACGACAGATGTATCTTTTCTACGTAGAAGAATAGAACGGTGCAACAGTGCGAGTAACTGATACAAAACCATTGACAATTGGCTCGACGTTGCGAGGAACGTTGACGTTAACTCGTAGCGAAAAACTACACGACTAATACGACGAACTGTACGGAATCATTTTATGTTGGACTTTTTGCGACACACGCGTTACATCGATCGAATCGTAGCGACGTCCCTCCACTTTTAAAAAGACGCGAACGCAGTGTAGGTTTCGCGGCCGCTTACGAAAGGGACATCGTTTAAGAACGTCTCGTAATCAAATTCTTTCGATACGCTCTAAGCGAGTCCGCACGACGCTAACTTTCCTCTCATCCTATCTCGTCGGAAATAATATTGCTGTTGAAACGAAGTTAGAATATCCGTCGGAAGCGATACTGATATCGATCGGCTGTTATATCTTGACTAAGTGAAATTTTTTTCTTTTTTTTTTTTTCTCTAGCGTAAATTATTTTCTCGCCGAAGTAAGCTTCGGCGAGCGCGAGACACGCACGCGTTACCAGAAAATTGCATTTTGAACGGCTCGATAGATGCTTAACTTTGCCCGAATCTTTTACTTCGAAATTGATTTACTTTATCATTCGAAATTCAACGAAGAACTTATCAGACTAATGTTCTTTGTAAATTTATCCAATTATTTCGTCAAAGTTTCTCGGCTAACTTAACTTACCTCATTTGATCATTTTTAAGCGACTTTATAAAACTTCAACCGCTTTGTAATAATCATTATTAATAAGCCTTCCGAAGATTTGTTCAGCCTGCTCTAAAGTAAAGTTTTCCGTTTGGTTTTCGACGTAGCATTCGTTTTCCAGCTTGCCACTCGTTGCCTTCCTTTTGTACCTCCTCTGTCTTCTTTCACCGCAAAAGAACGACAAGAACGACGACGGCTCGTGGAAAATTGGTTTCTCGGACGCGAAAGCAAATCGAGAGAGAACGTGGAGCCGAGTAGTTTTTACCAGTGGACGAAGAAGAACTTTACCGACGCGTCTTTTCTAGGCAGACGTTCATCAGCCAGTTTTCCAGACTCGAGAAACGAGAAATGCAAGGAACACGCGACAATTTTCTGTTGGCTTTTACTTACTTTTTGCATTCCAATCTTTTTTTCTTTCTTTTTTTTTCTTTCTTTCCCGAGATCTATTGAACGAACTTCTACACAAGGTTTTTAATTATTTCTGTGGAAAAATCGATTAAAGTTTCGTGTTTGATAAAATTTTATCCGTCAATGTTTTCGTATTCGTTCGACAAGTTTCGCGGAGCCTCGAACTCTTTTCAACGATTTCAGCCCAGCTATCGCTTCAAACGTCACTCCCTTGAATCTACTTCACCGCCTTCGCCAAAAGTATCTATCGCTTAAAAGTTGAGACCAGCGCGAAACTTGGTAAATTTTAAGCGATCTCAAGTGCCGGATACCTTTGAATTTTAATTCCCGTGCTTTTATCGGTGCTTCGTCCGCTGGAAAAATGCTTATCGCTTTATGACGAGTCCGCCGTGTCTCTCGTCGACTAGCTGCGCCAGAAATCCACCTCCTCTCGCCGTAATACCGTTTTCATCATTTTACTTCGCTTCTCTTTTATTCCGCAATTCTGTTTAGATTTACTCGTTGCCTTTACCCGTCCTATAATTATTAAATCAAGTTTACATTCAATGTTTATTTACACGGTAATAATCCATTGGGTGAAATCCGTTTGAAGAAGAAGTTCCCTCGCATTGATTAAACGTGTTCACGTTTTTCGCAATTTCTGTTCGTCAGAATTAGGAAATACGGATCTTTGAAAAATTGTTCAGAGCACAAATTTGGCGAATTACACGGTTTCTTTCATCATTTGATTTCGTTCGACTATTCTACTCAATTAACCTCGCCATGTTCCGAGCTTTGCGACATTATCTTCGTATTGATTGCGTATTAACTTTGCGCTACGAAATCTTGACTCGCGAAATAACATTTCTTCGTTGAAAGTTCGGCCGATATTTTTGGTCGATTTCGATGTGCTTGGAAAGATATTGCGAGGTTTCTATTTGTCGATGAAAATATGAAAAAGAAAAAAGAAACACATTTTTAATGGCGAGTTTCCCTCCGTAACTACGTATCTCTTTCCAAGTTGTTGGTCTGGAAAGAGATTTTCAAGCATAGAGATTAACGAGCAGTACAAACGAAAATACGTGCGCATGTACTCGTGATACTATCTATAGACAACTTGGAACTAGACGAGTACCAACCTCGGTTATTGGTTCATTGATTTTTGCATGAGGTCGAAGCCTAGGTTCGCGAAATTGCAAATATCGATACTCGATGGCGGCCTTCCGGACAAACAAAGCCGATAATCCACCCTTGGAATTTCGATATCTTTGTCTCTGTTTCTTTCGCACTCCCCGTGGCTTCGTCTTTATTCGTCCACCTTCGAGAATATTATCCTATTATCTGCTTTCTTTCTCGTCAGAGCTATCTATATTCGCATATTTATTTATCGCATCGCCACTTTTCTAAGGCGTAACTTCAGACGGGATATTACGTTACCCAGTGTAAAGTAAAAATAGTGTCATCCAGACACAAAAACGTACATTGTGTCTATTGAGTGAGTTAGGTGTACTTGGTCTCGTGTATGTTTCGTATACGCGAGTCTCTAGCTAGATGAAAATCTTTATTAAAATTCAAGCGAGAAATATTATAGCGCAGTGTTTCTCTCGTGGGATTACTAGCAAATACCAACGAAGGCTATACGACCACGGATTCGCTTGACTATAGAAGTGCGGATGATTCGGTCTGGCGGAGAGTACGATTGGTTTCCGGGGCTCGGCGCCTCTGCCGGAAGTCACGCTAACTGCTACCAGCACGCCACACTGGTGTAATCCTCGAATCTTGGTTTAACGAACTAAGACTCGTCTGATTTTATAGAAAACACAATCATTCGTGCACTTGGCACGCTCGATATATCGTTTATGCGAATCACTTTTTACTAAATTATACATGATATTTTAGTCGCCGTTCGTTTCGAATATACGCGAAAGCATCGTCCGTGTCGCTCGAGTCGCATTTTTCTTACGACGTTGCCACCGCTACGAATTTTCTAAGGTAAATATAATTTGCGATGATTTCCGAGATCGTTACGGGTTTCGCGCGGGTCTCTTCCCCTCGGAAAACTTTGAAAGCCTTGTTAGAGAAATGAAAGATTGAATGTGTCATCGGCGAAACGAGGGTCGACTTTAGAGTTGACGGGATTTTCGGTGGCCAACCACGACAAACAGGGCCGGATCCTCCGTGACCGCTAATCCGCACTAACGTTCCGACTTTCTTAGACGCGGTCTTGTCTTCCAACATTGGGTTATTTGCTACCAAGAGAGCTGCTATCCAGCCTGTTCTAGGTCACCGGTATACCGTATAAATCAGATTTCATTGTACACGCGATTAATTTATAAGATTCGTAGAATGTTTCCCTTTCTTAAATGAAACGTTGTCTCAGAAACGTGATTACTCGGCGCAGTATTACTCGAGTTAAATAGAACTCGAGTTCGCGAAAACCGGCGCAACTCTAAATGAAAATGGTGTGAAGGATTAATCTGAAAATGGAAAAAGTAGCCGGCGAGCTTTTTACCAATGTATACGTTTCCCAGTGCTGCTATGGCTTCTATCCGTCTTGTCGTCGGGCGGGGAAAGTGGAAAGAACTTCTGTAGGTTCTGACGCCACGACGAGGCGAAAGTATTTCTTTCTCTCTCTCTCGCTATATATCTATCTATCTATCTATCTCTTTCCACCTCAGCTTCTCCTTCGGACGTTTACTTCCAGCTTAGTTAGCAAGACGCAATCTGTTTCGTTGTTCCAGTAATGAGACGAAACGATAAAGCGGCACACTGAAGGTTTATCGGTGCGTCAGAGGTAACCGCTCGGCATCCGTATATTTTGAACATTCGAGATGGAAGGGAGAAAAGGGTGGCTGGGTAAGTATCGGAAACGACCATTGTAAAAATTTAGTAGAATTTCCTTCGGCGTCGCCATTTTCTCGAGAAAGTAAACAGCGCGAAATGAAAAAGATATTTACATCTTTTATTCAATTAATTCTTTATTTCGCTTTTTTATCTCCTTTAACTTTGCTATTCCGTTCTGACTATTTCAACGATAATACATAGACTGTGGATATTTAAGCAATTATATTTAAGTTATATACTTGTATTAATACCTGGAATACGAAATGGATCTTCATTTAGCTTCTATTTCTGTAGTTCTGATCGCGTCAAGATGAACTTGGATATATCTTAACAGTCTAATAATATATTAGCTTTTAAAATCTCTCTTAATTCCATTAAGCCAACCAAAATTAGACGAAGCAACTGGCTGGAATCGCAGTGAAAAATCGTGAATTTTTGCTCCTAGTTCCTTTCGTATCACAGTTCGAGCTTGCCGTTCGCTAGGGAATGCGTTTCTAGGAAAAGCAACTCTCTGACTGTTCAAATTCTCTCTAAATGCCCACTCGTCAGTTATCCAGCATGCTAGTCTATCACCGCATTGTTTTGAAGCTCGTGAAGCATCTAGGCAAGCATTTGCAATCTGACAACGCCAGTTACCACTTCACGAGATGCTTCCATTTGTCAGCCATAATTACGAAGATACTTCGTGTTAGTTACATATTTGACAAGAAACGGTTCAACCATTTTCCTTCAACTTTATAGACTCTAGAGATACTTGGTCGTTTCTTACCAATCGAGAAAATAAGAGGAAACTCGAGAAGATAAATGTTCTTTATCTGTATAAAATGTTGTTGTTGAAACTACAAAAAAATAAACGACTATGGTCGTAGAGAATAGAATAGAAGAAGGTTGACGATAAGAAGGCACTTGAGGAAAACAATGTACTATGCTCGTTTTGCTATAATACAAAAGAGAAGCACGTTGGCGTCATTGACGACAGGGTTATAGCAGGGTGCTAACAGCCTCTTGTTCCCCAGTTAGGATTATTGTCACAAACACGAGACACTTTCTTCGTTGCCAATTACCGAGAATATCATTGTCTCTCTGAATCTCTTAACGGGAATCTTTTATCGCCGCATACATCGATTACATATTACGGCTGGACTATACCTACCATTACTACTGCATAGATAATACGTGACAATGTATACAGCTTGTTTCTGTCCTCGCATTATGTATTATTATTTTGTACGATCAATGCGTGCAACGATAAGCCACCATTCTATTTCGTAGACTGCTTTAGTAGAATATTTATATTTCGGCCTAGTCCAGTCGTCCTGGATTAAACTCTGTGCAATATCGCAACTCGTATATTATTCGTGTAATGCGTGGATATGGCAGCAGTAAGAACAGTACGAATGGTAAGAATAGGCACAGTGATCTCTTCTATGATATAATCAAGTTCTATATTGAAGCGTCAGAAAACGATCATATATATATATATATATATTCTCGCCTGCAGCATTGTATTTTTTCCATAGCAATTAAATCACTGCTACGGTATATTTTACGCGGCTCTGACCGAGCTTTCAGACTCTCAGCATTTCACGTACCTGTTAATTTATTTCTCGAGACGCCTTGTATTTTACCTAATTTTACGAGCTCGCAATATCGCGGAGGCTGCTACGTATAAGAATAATGACAGGAAATGTTGATTCGTGAAATTACTAAAGTCTCACTATCATAGTGAAGGAGATGGTTTCAGGAGCAAATAGAATAAGTAAACGTCGGGAAAGTGGAACGAGAAAGACGGACGATTGTACGCTGGCAAGACTATGCAATAAATAATAAAGGCAAGATCCCTCGAGTCTTGGAATCTACCTACGCCGTAGACGAACACGGGAGTAAAGTTTCCGGGTAGTTCCGTTGCACTGCCTAGGAGACTTTACTCGAGTCGTACGTGGATATTCCGTAACACCTTTCTTTTCTCCCCTCTCCTTTCAAGAAAACAAAGTTCGCGAGACTTTTTAATGAAATTACTACACCGTATCGCATAAATATTCCAGCCGGTACGTTACGATTTTCAGCGTTCTTCACAACCGAGAATCGTTTCAGTTTGAACTCGTATTTAATTTTCCTCACGACCGGCTAACGACGCAGACGGCAGGATTAGGTCTAAGGAATCGAGCGATAATCCGGCCTGGACGAGCGTTCTACTTGGGACGCACGATAAAGCCGGTCCCGTCTTTAAGTGGAAACGTTCGTTCAACGTCAGACGAGGCACGTTCCAGAGCACCAGTGTCAGGGCGGAGCGTAAGAGGGTGAATAATCATTTTCCGTCGTAACGAGGGAGATCTAGTAGTAACCAACCCCACTTCGCGCTTTACTCCAGCTACGTTTCTATGCCCCTAACTTTCGATCAACGTAGCAGAGTCGCAATTCGGAACGAAAGAAGTTTTTGATCAAACTTGGAATAAAAATCCTGTTATACATTTTTACCATCCGTCCATTTATCTCTTCCCCTATCGATATCTCATTTTTGTTCTCTTTTGGAATTTTTCATCAATGAAATAACTTTTCATATTTGCATTCCCTGTTCCGCGTCCGACACTTTTTCCCGTTCGAAAATCGTTCGCGCAAATCCTGCCGAATCACAGCTATTAGCTTCGTTAATCGTGATTTTGCACTAAAGAGAGGACACGATTACTTCCGCGGTCGTAAATAATCCAGATCGTTCGGATAACGTAGCTTCGTTACGAACAATTAGACGACGTGAACGTTGCTTCCTACTGCTGACTAATTCTTGTCAAGCTTGGTTCTAATACCGTTTAGATTAAACGTCTACCACGAGGTAGGAATTGGGACTCGGGAACGTGTAATTTCCAGATCGAAGCCTATCCACGGTTTAAAAATTATTCTCGAAAAAGTGTCAGTTTGAGAAAGTTTCTTCAGACTGACTCGATGATAATTATTTCGAAAATATCACATTATTTGAAAGAAATACAGCAACACGTGTCTTACCGCGTGTCTTGTCGTTTATTAATGACGACGGGATTCGTTTTACGCGATTAAAAGTCGAGAGACATTGGAATTATAATATTTGAACGGTGGAATTGGGCGTGATCCAAAATTCTCGATGAAAATCACGGGTCGAATACGATGCAGTCGACCGAACGAAACTTGGCGTTTACGTAATTTCGTGCTTCGCGTCAGCGACTATCCCGGTAAAAGGTCGATAAATGTAAATCGCAACGACCATTACCTGTCGGTAGTATGGATAAACGTTCTCAAATAATCATAACGTTTTACAATTAACGTAACCAACGTTTACCGATTCGGCCGAATAAGTGGCTGGAAAAATTGAAATCTCTTGGGAGGTAACATCTGTTTGATCGATTTAATAATCACTCGCCGATATTATTATTCGGGTAGAATCCGGACGAATAAGAATTTCGAAAGGCGGATTGAGAAAAGTTTGTAGTTTGCGTCGTTCAATCCACTTAACCAGTTTCCTCGAGGCGATCGTTATTCAAATTCGATTCAGACGTTCGTTCCGTGGACGTCGGTGAAGACAGAAATCACGGGAAGTAAAATTTCGCACATTGGATTAACGACGGTGGAATAGATTTTGCGATTGGATTGCGTCGAATGGTCCATGGTGTCTAGCAACAACGTCGAACGACGGTATGCGAACGATCAGGGAGCGAAGGAGAATAGCCGGTGATTGAGGGAATATAGGGGAGCCATCGTCGAATATAACTCACGTCGCAGTCGAACTGTCTCACTGGGCTAGCTGGTTGGTTGGCCGGTCGACTGGTTGGTCGGTTGGTTGGCTCGTTCGAAACGATCACCGGGCATATTAACGAACGCACTAGGGCTCATAAATCATGCCAACGCAGGGAGCAACCAATCGAATAGCCCTGTTAGGTAGGAACAGCCAATCGGAGCCTCGGTCGAACGGACGTGCACGTCGAACGAATCCCACGTCCCGGAAATTACGTGTCCGACTCTAAACTCTGATGATTGATGAGCCGGCTGTAGCTAGTGGAAATAGTGTGCACTCGCACTCTCTGTGTCTCTTTCCGTTCCTCTTTTCCTTCCCATCTCTTACCTTCTCTCTTTACCTCGGAACGATTTGCTCCTTGCTGCTCGAAACCTGCCTGAAAGCTCGCACGTTCCTCTTTCCGATGCTTTTCTGTGTCTCTTCGTCACCGTCACATACGTAAGCGTACGACGAATCTCTCGACTCCGCGGTAGTAATGTTTTTCCATTAGCCGAGTGTCGTAATAATTCTGACGTGTTCGATCACGCGACGCACACGCTACGTTCGTTAATGGCAGATTAATCGCGCGAGGCTCGCCTTATCTCCGATATCGCTCATTGTTCTTGCGAATTCCGCTAGTTTTTAATAGTTTCCCTGCAAGGAAAGAGAGAACAAAAAAGCGGAGACGTAGAAACGTGGAAACGCCTGCAAGTCTCATCCAATAGTTTCGTAGGTATCTTCGCTTTTCTCTTTGATTCCTTCGAAAATGTTCTTGCGGTTGGATCGTCTGTGCACGAGCGCACACACGGCTGTCATCGAGATCAAAGCAGTCGCGAAACGAGGGGATTTTAATGCGTTTGCCAAAGCGTCTCGGTCAAAGCGAGCGTAAAGAAGTACGAAGCGGAGAGCGTGGTTCGACAGAGGGATGGGAAGACACATTTTTCCTTCTTCTCGCACTTTTCAAGGATACAAAAGTAACGGTACAGGTACAAAAGTAAAAGTAACGTTTGACATCGTTCGCTGCTGACTTGGATCAACGAACGGCTATTATAACAGAGACGATGCCTTAATTCGCGCCATCTCGCAATTGTAATTGGCGGCAAATTCGTTGGCGGTTAATCGCGTAACGCGTCTAAGAATCCTACAGCCTCGGAGGCTCGGCGAAAATTCGTAATAATCCGCGCGTTTTGATAGGGCGGTGACTTTGCGCGAGAGAAGTCGGATTTATAGCGCGATTTTGTACAACAGCGAAGAGAGGAAACGATTTAGCGTGAAAAACTTGAAACGTAATTCCTGCCTTTAACTATCTACGCTCGGGGAACGTGAAAAACTGGCAAACGAGTCGCCG
This sequence comes from Bombus waltoni, assembly GCA_014737395.1. Classification (NCBI taxonomy): domain Eukaryota; kingdom Metazoa; phylum Arthropoda; class Insecta; order Hymenoptera; family Apidae; genus Bombus; species Bombus waltoni. The sequence goes on from JACXII010000014.1 coordinate 3,687,600, forward strand.
AGGATTTAGAAAATTCCAAATTCACCGTGGACCGTGAACGAAGGAAGGGCAGATTATTTTTTAAATTTATTCTTTCGCGTGTTAAGCTGCTCGCCGTGTTCTGAGTGGACTGAGCGGAAGAAAAAGCAAACGCGAGAAGATAACGAAGCGAGTCATAGGCTAGAACCGAGGGGAGAATATGGAACGAGATAAAAGCGAATGGAGGAAAGAGAAGAGACTCGGGAGAGACCTGGCGCACTCGAAATGATTGAAAGACCGAAGAAATTGAATTCTCGCATTCGATCGTGCCAGCTCGGGTCCTCTAATTGAACGACTCCTCTTCCCCTTGTTCCTCCGTCCCTTTTCACTTGTCAATTCTTCACCCATCCCTTCGTTTCCTTTAGTATTTCCTTCTATTCCACGCCACTCGTCTTCCCGTCTCATTTTCTTCTCGATCGTTTAAGCGGCCCCCTCCTCTCATTCTCTAACCGACGTTCTGCCAGCCAGTAATTCGTTTATCATCGGCGCTTAACCGTGGACCGAATTAACACTACGAACGACAATTGCATGGACGCTGAAGCAACGAAGCAGACGATTCACGAAGAACGTAATCAGGCTACTCGAACGATCCTACAGGGAAACCGCGAGAACCGTAACGAAACGACTTCGATCTTAATTGCGTTAGTTTCCCCGCCGGATTTATCATCTATCATCGGTGTTGGTTTCGAACGAAGCTTCCGGAGGAACACGCATACGTAGGATACGTTCTCGCATATTCTTCAGCCGTATGAAACTCGATGCTCGACGTGTCGGTTTTATACCCTCAAGAACGAAAGGAACCGTAGTTTCGCGCGTTCTTCGTTTTCCTATTTACGAGAGGATCGTAAAACAACGTTTGACTAGTAGTAAAACAGAGCAACCTAAATTCTTGGACTCGCTTGGATTTCTCGCGAACGCGGGTTTCGCCGAGTTTGCACGGGAACGAGCGGCCGCCGATTTCATCGATCAAAAAATTGCTGCAATGGCGAACGCTGGAATCGAGCCAGATCGCCGTTGTAAATAACAAACGACTATTTATTTTTGCATCTACAAAGCTCCGAGCGCGCATCTTTTTACAGTACGGCAGCTAGTGAAAATACTTGCTCGAAATGTTTGTGCTCTGTCCGTTTCAAATTTATTTGTTATTTTGAGCGCAAAACGTATTTCGGTCTTCGGTATTGGGAACCGGGTACTTGCGAACAACTATGGATCGTCGATCGAGGCAACATAAAAACAAGGGATAGAACGGTGAATGAAAAGAGAGAAGGAAAGAGCAAACGAATAGAAAAGGAAGCGCATGCACGAGGTAGAAACGCGGAGGTTGGTCGGTCCGCGCCTCGGTTAATAAATAGCAGCAGTATGCAAATAAAGTCAATCGTGCAATCGTTTGAATTTTAATTCGTTGAAATACAAAATGAAATTTGCTGGCGCGGCCACAAGGCCAGCGGAGCTCGCGCGATCGTTGTTGCGCGCCTATGATCGATAAAATCGAGCTTCAGGCGGCTACGACGTTCCCGTCGTATCAGCGTGTTTAAGAACATTAAACGTTAGAATAGGCAGGATTTTATCGAAAGCGCGAAGAAATCGTAAAGACGGTTGTCGCGCGTTGTAAAAGGGGCGTAGACCGCTTAATCGTCAAATTTTTACGAAGCTATGCAGCTCGTGCACCGGTACAAGTGGACTGCCATCGCTAAAGGAAGTATATAAAGGCATTGTTCACTTCCTGTTTTGAATATCGAATTTACGAGCAAAGTTATGTGCCGCGCCCGCAAAATCTTTCCCTTCCCCTTTCCCTTCCCCTTCCCCTTCCCCTTTCCCTTCCCCTTCCCCTTCCCCTTTCCCTCTCCACCACCTACTTTCTCTCTTCCTCTGTCGAGATTCCAACTTGGCCCGTAAAACTTGGGTCGGAACTCGTCTTCGAAAGACGGACTTTCCTCTTAACGGTTTCCAAGCAAGCAAGGAATATGGTTGGGGTGTCGTAAGGACGATCGTAAGATCTACGATTCGTTTTGCATTCTGCGATATTCGTTCTCGTAGCCGCGAGAAAATCGATCGATTCGAGTCGTTTGACACGGTAAGTCAAGCGAAAAAGACAGGGGAAGACGCACTATACGTCGACTCTCGTTGAGGCAAAGACACGGGACAGAGGAAAGGAGAAGAGACGAGGATCGCGGTTATGGATGAAAAGATCGAAAGGAAGGAACGTGGTTCGATAGTCTCTCGGTAAAGAGTGACGGACGCTTCCTTTTGAGACAGGTGATGGAGGACTGCCGACAGAGAAAGTCTTTTCTGCGGCGAGTCAAAAGTCGAACGTCGAAGGCACTTGCATTCTTGGCGAAGGGTATATCGCGCGCTCGAGGAAGAAACGCGAAGGATTCAGGTTGCGAGTAGGTCGGCTTGCCACGAGAGCTACCGATTCCACCTGATGTCGTTCGTCGACCTAGGCTTCATTTTCAGATCACGTACACACCATTGCGCTAAGCTTCGCTCCTCTTACCTTCTATTTCGAAAGCACCGGATGCTGAAATCACTCTTCTTCGACTCTTTGCCTTCTTTCTCGTTTCCTTCCTCTCGCTTCCCATCGCTCGCAATTTCTTGCGTATCTTTATTCTTTCGGCATTCGCCAACGTATTCAAACGCGTCTTCCAATACCGTCGCTTTTGCAAACGCGAGTTGCTCTCTCTCTCTCTCTCTCTCTCTCTCGCTCTCTCCACTTGGATTTCGTTGTTAATCGTTATCGTTCTCGTTCGTAGCACTTATATATTAATTATTAGAGCGCCAAGTCGACCGGTATTTCGTCTAAATATGAATCCGAAGAGAAAATAGCTCGTGCTTTCCGGTTTCGTTTCGCTATTTTTAAGCATTGGATGAGGAGGATTCGAGGGGAGAGTTCGAGGATGTAGATAAAAGTCAGGGAGCATGGCAACGTAGTAGTTAATTTTCTTATTTCGATCTCTAGAACTCTTAATCGCGAGTCCATTCGGTGCTACGCGCGATCAATAGCGTCCGATTAGTATCGATGCGCCGTTGCTATTTACTTGTGACGACGCTCCGCGGTTCCACATCCTTGTATTTTCAATAGCGCGATTCCAATTGCTACGATCGTGCAAATCGCATCGTTAAAACCTAATCCCGTCGAATCGAACAACGTCATCGCTGCAACGGCGGTATTGAAGTCGCTCGCTTGCACCGGGCCCTATTCGTGACAATTCGTTCTAATTGCTTCTAATCGATCGCAATCGGTGTTTCTTCGTCGTTATCCGTCGTCGGTCGCTACACGCGCCGTTGTTTGTCGCCATACGTGCTCCTTCGTCGTTATTCGCAATCTTGCTCAACTCACGAACGCTATTCGGTCGACGCGAGGCGAAGCGCGCGAAACGTTTCGATTTTCACGCATTCGCAGTTCGTTGCGAATCGAGTGGTTCGTTATCGACGCGAATAAGAAACGGCTGAAACGAAGACTAGAGACGAGAGAGAGAGAGAGAGAGAGAGACGCAGCGCAGGGAAAATTGATCGAGATCGAGCAGCGATCGGCTAGTCACGAATCACGATTTACGGAAAGAGTAAACGAAGCAGTGGCGTAAGAGGGGTAAGTAAATACGAGGCGAGGGTGGGAACGTGGAACGCATGTACACAACGGAGGTCGTTCTCGAGTGTCTATACGCGTATTCTGACTCACGTACGACCACGAACGAGAATATACTGGCGTGCGAACAAACTACAACGAACGAGAGAAACGTTCGCCCTCGATCGTGATTTCCGAATGCGCTTCTCTGTACAAACGAACCGTCCGACAACGTTGCTATGCTACAAGCACCGACAGATACAGAACGCTGAAACAAAACGACGAGCCTGCCGCTAAGACGCCCGGCGAAGACAACGACCAACAAGGAGAGACGAGCTAAGAGACGAGAACGATGACCCGAATTCTGTCGTGGAAAATCTGCTGGGAAAATACACGGTTCATTGTGCGGCGCGGCAGTTTGACAAATTGTATATGTCTACAAAACCTACTTCTCCTACCTGCTTCACCCGTCGCTGCTCCTTCACGAGTCTCCCTTATTCGCGAGGCAGGTTGGCGGGCATGCGCGCGCGAGCATTGTCACCGAATAAAAAAAAAAAAAAAAGGATGGAGCATAGACAGTTTGTACCGACGACAGTTTGGCCGACATCGACGAAAAGAGAGGAGATCGCCTGTTCGAAAGGCACCTACGTTGCTTCTTCTGCGAAACGAGGAATCACAGTACGTGGCTGGTCGATGCGATCGATCCGCGTAGCGTACCTTTAAATCTCGCGTTCGAAGCAAGATCGTTTGTGGCTGGGCAACTACTGGCGGCAACTCGTATCCTGCGATTAAGACAATCTCTCGTTGAAATCGCGACACGATAGTCGGCGACCACCGCGCAACTAGGTTATTTTAAATACTTTATATCGTGGACGCTGAACGTGAACGCGAGACATTTTGACACGAACGATGAAACAATTAACAACTGTCTGTGTTAGAATCGATTCTTATCAACTTAACGATACCCATCGTATCGTCTAGAATATTATTCGAAAATATACTCGGAGGAAAATTGTTTGTACGTACATGTAAACGCAATAAAATAATATCAGAACGCGGAACAAACTTTCTTGGAAGAAAAATTCTGTCAAATTCTGCCTCCCATGAAACTACTGCTTTACAAACTATAATCGATATCATACCTGTTCTCAATCCTTAAAAGTTTTAGTCAACGACAAGAGTCGCTAGAGAATCATACTTTTTTTTTTAGGAATTTTTACATAATTTTACAAGGCTAGCTATCAACACGTTCGTTCGTGTAAACTGCGTTCATCGTTTGTTCGTTCGAACGTGTAATTAGTCGCTCACGTTGCAGGTTACCACTTGGTCGTGTAAATGTCAACGGGAAGAAATGACGCACGACGATTCGTCGATACTAACGACAGTATTTTTTTAATCGACATTTGCCCGGTTGCGTAGAACGCTATCGGCGATAGGTTGAAATTGATAAATCGCTGGTTCGCGTCGAACGATACCGAGTACCAGGATATCGGATAGAAAGAGGAAAAGAAGGAATCAAAACAGCTGGCGTGTCGCGTAAATTGATCGAAACGAAAAGTTTTTAAGCCAATTGATTCAACGGGTTACACATCGTTCATCGCTCTCCGCCGTTTTTCTCTGTCTCCAAAAAAAAAAAAAAGAAATATTTAATTCGCTTTCCCGAAATCCCGTTCTAACTTTAGTCGCGTCGATGCGCTGGGATCATCGACGACACAATTCCGATTACACCATTCTCGCCACGATAAAGCTTGATTGGCTAGGAAATTTCTTTCACGCGCAAGACGAACAAAAGGATCTCTTTTGGTTCGTGTTGACGGCTCGATGCGTAGAAAACGTTCACCGACGTTATACAAACTCGTTTATGCTTCTCGAACGTTACGTAACACCGTCTAATCCGTCTGATACTTCGATCGACTAACCACCAACCAAAAACTGAAGAGCCAGTCGATTTTCCGCCAGAGTAATTTTCTCTCCGAGCACGACCATCGATAAGGAACTGCCGAACCCGAGAAGAGAAAAAAATCCGCAAGACCGGCGGATGTTCAGACCGTTCGGTCTTGCCGGATTAACAGCGTATACTTGGCTCAGGAGACGGAAGATGAACGTAAGCGGTAGGAGATACGACGCGAGCTCGCGCGACGCGACGTCGGTCGGCGCGGATCGTTTCACGGACAGCGGAAATGAGACGGTCGTTCGTCCCGCGGAACGGTCTAAGGGAAAGAAGATAGGACGTTGAGGGCAGAGCGAGATGCCGGAAAGGAGGATAGAAAGCCGTGGTACGGACGTACAGAGCTTCCTGATCGTCACGATGGTCGTTTTCGTGCCGTTCGATCGATACCCATAATTCCGACGAGTCGCGAACGGTGCCGATCGATACGGCAGATTTTCAAGCTTCGCTCGGTCCGTTCGGTCCGTTCGCTCCGTTTACTTCGTTTGCTCCGTTCGCTCCGTTTGCTCGGGGCGCTCGCACGAAACGGCAGACAGGGACTTGGCTTCGGAGCTTTGTCCCGTACTGGACGAACGGCAGAGACCCTTTCGTGCGAAATTCCGCGTCAATCCCGTGCGATTAAAAGCTCGTCGAACGAATTTATGTTGACGTTGGTCGAGTCGAACGCCAGCGAACGGCTCAACGATCGACTCGAAAAGAGAAAGTTGACCCTCGAACGGTATCGGGGGTAGGATAGAGAAATCCAGTTCTTGACTCGGTCGTGGTTGCATGGTTGAAAAGTTGAAGGGGAAGGAGTAGAGGGTGCGTGGTCACGAGAAGTAGGACGCGGGGATGCCGCGTGAAACGGCATCGGAAGAAGGAGTAAGGGGAGCAAGAGGAAAGCGTCGGTTGGCAGATAAGATAAGGGTGAGAAATCGCGGCGCTTCTGGATGTGGTAACATTAGACCGCCTCCCGACAGCGTCGCTGCCTGTCCTTTTCCAGCACCGTTCCTTCACCAAGGCGTTGCTCTTCGGCTTAGCGCTCGAGCCCGAGCAAACTCCTATCGTCCTCCGGCACGGTATCGTTTCACCGTATGGCCACCAGATACTCCGCAATATCGAACTATATACGCGTACACTATGGTTGTCGCCCAGGATTCGCTCGATCGACAGTAGCAGGGTTAGGCCAGCGATGTAATGTCGGATTAACGGCAACTGGCCGATACTAAACCGTAGACCGAAGACGGATCACCCGGATCCAGTTCTCGTCTTCGCTGCTCGGCCATGCCATCCATCTAACTTCCAACGTAGTGCAAGCTACGGTAATACCCTCTTCTCTTCTTCCTTCGCTCTTTTATCCTTCGGCCATGTTTTCCAACTCGTTCTTTGGACATGTTCTTCGGACATGACGCGATTACGATTTTCCCACCCTTTCCAGTCTTTCGCACCAAGCTATCGGCCCTTTATTGTTTTCTCTTCTTGCTCTATGAACGTTTAACGATACTTTCACAGTTGACAAGAATTATTCGCGCGGCACGCGTTTCGAGAAATTACGCCTCGTCGATCGAGTTTTCCTTTTTTCATCCGCTGACGAAATATCGAAATGTTTTATACACCCGACACGTCGAGGAACGTCGCTCGACGTTGGAGAATCAAACTGTCGCGCTCAAAGTTTGTCCCGTTTCGTTTCGTTTTACGTAATCGAATAGTCGATCTTTTTCAAAGAACCTTTCTTTCCGAACGATCCTTATTTCTATTCGAAAAGATCTACGAAGAGCCTCTTTCACACGCGAAACCAATAACATTTTTCGCACTCTCTTCTCGATGGAGTACGAAGGTCGGTAAAGCTGAAAAGTGAACTCTCTCCCTCGAGTAGCACTCGTTGCTGTTAAAGAGAAAATACTCTCGCCGATTATCGATCTTCGAAGCTTGGGAACGAGCTTCACGGTTCGTCGAGATTATCGAGGAAAATTTTCTAGTGCGCTTCTTACAACTCCGCTGGGGTCTCTGTCGTCGTACTCGTCGAAATTCTTTTCTAGCTTGTTGTCTTCCCTTTTGCTTTGTCGGCTGACTGGAAACAATTTTAGACGCTTAAACGTAATTTAAATTGAATTCGTCTATAACGTAACGTTGCGTGTAGTTGGAAAAGCGAAATATCCGTACGTGGTCCTAATTCGATGGCCGTGAAAACTGTACGTAAAGTATTTTTGCCCAATCGTATCATCTGCGTATATCGTCTAATTACAAGACATACTACAAGGCCGCTGCTCGTCGACTATGCAATGTGCGCGTGTCGCAACGATTCGATGGTAGCTGTATGATACGATTGTCCCGAAGCATCTTATTCGTGACCTATTACGAAGAGACCGGTAACTGGTCTCGCTAAGAATCGACTAAACTGTCCGCTCTGGTTAAAAAGCCTTTACGCGTTCCTTTTCAAAAGCATACCGCTGCACACTCGCGTTCCTTTCTAATTTGATCTTTTAAATTAAAAGCCGGCTCCTCGAGATGGTCGTTCTTCTGTTCCGGATGGCATTTCACCGTTTGATATTCCGATCTCATCGGATAATCGATTTCTTGGTAATGGGCCAGATGCCTAATGTTCAACTATCAAAGTAAGTAACTGTTGGTTCGTCATAATTGCAACAGAGACGTGTTTTTGAAGTGTATATAGATATAAGTACTGGAAATTGAACAAATAAATGATTTCGAAACAAGTCGAAGGTTACTCGTTATCTCTTTAAATTGAATTATACACCAGTCCGTGTATATTTCATTATAACAAAGTGTACGTATACTCGACGAATCATCATCGATTTATTCGCAAACGATGCTTTCTACCCAAAAATGTCGCTCTACATCTTTGATGTACTTCTTCGTGTACGAGCTTCGTCTCCTTTCCAGTTGTACTATTAGTTCGAGAACATCTTACAAACGTATACAGTTCCAAACGTAACACACGCATTGACGTACTAATTGCGAAACAATTCGTCCATCATTTACACTCGTCTGTCTATTTGAACGTTCTATCGATATCAAATTTCATCGACGGATTAAAAACCTAAGGATGCTCGCGGTATTAAAATTTACATATATCGATCGTTCGTGCCTGCTCGAATTTGTCGTACAAGAGAATGTCGTTGAAGTACGAAACGTCTTTCACCGCGGATGGAGATTCTTTTCGCTCAAAGGCTTTCGCGAAAGATAGCGGAATCTTCGTATCGAAATATCGACGAGCGTCTCGGTGGAGGATCGATTACCGCGAAAAATAAACGTCGTGTCTCGTCCCCTCAAGATTTAGATACACATAATGATATAGAATCGGACGTTGTCGACTAAGCCGTCGTTGCACAGAAATATCGCTTACACGGATGAGCACAGTATGGTTAAAAAATGTCAATCGATCGTCCGTGCACGACGCGCAAAATATAAAATGAAAATACGATCCACGATCGATCGAGTTTGGGTTAGGTTTCGTTCGTTGAAGGAGGTCGTTCGATGGTACAAAAATAACGTTGTTAGAGGCTGCAGGGACAACTATGATAAATAGGAGAATCGAAGCCGGTAGGTACGTTCAATAGGAGAGAAACAGCAAGGTGGTCGCTAGAACGACCTAGAGACGAGCACGCGAGTATGCGGGTGTAAATACATCCCATGAATTTAGGTTAGTATGCGAGCAAAACCGCAGCACTTCACAGACCGACCTGGGCCCGCTTAATTATTGTCCGGCTATAGGGATGATAATCGGCTCGAATTAACGTACCTACTTGGTCGACGGAGAAGCAAGTAAACGCAATCGCTCTCGGTGATTAGAACGTTCCAATTACCTTCTTAACAGAAACCTTTCCCACTTTCGCCGAAGTTTGGATGCCGAAATTGCTCGCTCGCGAAACTTCTGCTCCTCCAAACGTTCATCCCTTAAAGTCCTGTCAGGATTTAAATATTCAGAAAATTTCTCCTTCTTCGGCGATTTCTCTCAGGCAAAATACCAATCTTCAACTTACCTTTCAGACGTTAAACAATGAAAAAAATCATCTTGCATATTATATGATATACAATCGTCGTTGAATTATTCTCTTCAAGTTTATATCGAGGACGCCTAAGAAGTTTCTTTTTGTTGCGTTAAATATATAAACGTACGGACGAATGGAACCACTAATCGTATCGACTTTGTCCATCGAAAGACGCATCTGCTTAATTCTTCGTCGTGTTCTCTGATAATAAATCTGACAAAAAAGTTTTGCATCCTTTCCGTGCTTCGTAGCATAGCTAACTAGGACCAACGTTCATCCATACCATCCGATTTGAACGACCGTGTTAATGCGCGCGATTGATGTGGTTTACGACAAACACCGATAACCGATTCGTAATTATCGATTTCGAAGTTTCCTAAAGCAACGTTTCACAGACTCCTGCGTAGATCGTGCGAGGGTATTACGTGGCCGCTCGACTACATTCTCGAGTAGCAGCGCCGACCCGTATGCGCTATAATAATTTAATATAATGTCAAGTATCGGGAAACTCGTAGCAGCGTAACAATAGAAGGAGACGGCTATGGTAGTCGATGGAGTCGCCGTGAAATATTCTCGATATAATGCCCACAGCTTCTTCCCTCTTGACGTTTTCCGGTTTAGACCGCGCAATGACCCATCCTCGTTTCGCTTCGTCTCGATATTCGATCCTACCGGCTCATCGTTACTTTCGCCGCGTTTATCCCTTTCCGCGGTCGAAAAAGCTTGCTCCATTCTTCGCTTTCTGTTTGTTCTAGCGTAAGGATTGTCATCGGCTGTGTTTCGTTTGGCGTCAGGAAAGATGCAAGTGAATCGATCGTCGTTCGAAGCGACAATTAACGAGTACTAACTGTTAGCACGTTGAATATTCAGAACTGTAATCCACCAAGATATATATATATTTATATATATATATATATATATATATATATAATATATAATATATTTATTAATTTAATTTATTTATTTATTTATTTTATTTTAATTTATTTAATAATTTATTTATTAATTAATTAATAATTTATATATATTATATATATTATATATATATAATATAATTATATATATTATATATATATAATATAATTATATATATTATATATATATTATATATAATTAATAATTTATATATATATATATATATATATATATATGGTTGTTTCATAAATATTATTTACTTATTTATAGCCGAGAACACGGAATGTTGGCGATTTCAAACTTTCGATCGTTGATATCTTAAATTTAAGCTTCGTCGAGATCTAGGTTCCGAGGAAGCAAACATCGGCATCGTCTCGCAGAGATTTCGCTAATTTGATACAGCTGTTCGTAATATCTAAGACGTCGACGAGACAGCGGTAGAACTGCCCCAAGTACTCTTGTTGACGATAACGACGTCAAAGCAATTTTGAATTACCGTTTCGAGTAGTCTCGGATGGATCGTGAAAAGGTAACCTCGGTAATACTAAGGTTTCTACCAAATCGATATTGACTGTGAACATATTTGTTGGTTGATTCAGAAAGGGACACATTTCTCTTCGATTATCTCGAACCTTTTGCTTCAAAATCTGTCTAAAAAATATTTCTCACGCGCAAAGTAACCGTACGCCGAATTTGTTTACCATATAGAAAAATATCGTCTCCGCACAATATAATATCTATCTGGTATGAACGTTGTCATTGAACAAACAAACGACGTTACGCGTGCACGCACGAGTATGGTTGGCAAGTATTTTACGAACGCGTTACATTCATTTTGCGTAAATTGACATGGCCATTCGTTAGGTAACGCGAATTTCCGAGTGCGCGAGGATCTACGTATTTGACATATTCCATTATTGAACGATTTTTCAAGCTTTATTTTTGTTTCATCTTTCATTCTGGTGGCTCGTTTGTTTCGCATTTATTTTACAGCTTTCCGGTATTGTTGGTGGAAAAATCCACGAAACTTTGTACGGTAAACATTAAGCGTGGCCGTCGAACGACGTATCGTACGAATCGTTATTTCTTCCTCGCTGATATTCTCGAAAAATACAATAAAGCGCGTGGGTAAAGTTTCTTAGAAATATTGTTTGTAGAAGAGCGACCGTCCGTTCGGGAGTCCATTTCGGTTGAAAACCTTTCCGTACGCTCGAGATCTCCCGGCTTCGATTCGTTGCAACCGAACGAACTGTTGTAGAAACTTGATTTGCATCGACGTACTTCGCGACTCGATGAACCGACGCATCGCCACAGGAAACCGCCGAAGAAGCGACAAACAGAAACAAGAACGAAGAGAAATATCATATATCTGAGTAATTCCGATATTTTGATACGAGGAATACGAAATTCGCTGGCATTTCGCTGTTCTCGTCGAAAATAGGACGCTCGAACAAGTTTGTGTTCTAATTAAACCCTGCGAAGATGGCGGCTGATTTGACAAATATGTATATTCGTGATACAAATAAAAAAAAAAAGGCTTTCCGTAATTATACGATATATTCGAGTCTTTCCTTTCGGTGGTATGCAAGAAATCTGGAAGACGGAGAAATAATTATTTTCTAAATCGTTCATTCCAAATTCTTCGTCGTTTTATCGTACCATCGAGAGGTCAAATTCTCGGAATTTCTCAGATATACTTGTACCGGTGGAATTTTTAGGTCTGCGCACTCCGTAAGGTTAAGAGAATCGCTAAACCACGACTGGAATATTTTCAATGATGAAATCGATCACGTTCCGCTTCTCTCTACCAGGCGAATGCTTGGTTGAACGAATGCATTGTTGCGTGCATAAATTTTAATGCAGCTTCCTCCCTCGCCCCATTCCTATGCCAGAACGCAGAAAACAAATACGTACACGATTTAATGCGCGAACTGTTTCGAAGACGAAATTGCCGCGCAAATTGCGCCACATAAATTGCTCCGCGACTTGAAAGATATTAAAATATAATGGTTGTTAAATATGTTTCTTTTTGCCAGCTGGCAAATGTAATAATTTCGTTTGCTGTTTCTGCGGACTCGCGCGAACCTTCGATTAACGTCCTTGGCGTCCACGCGTCGCTTTTCGTCACTTTACGACTTCGATTCACGCTCGTATTTCGCTTCGTTTTCGTTTTGCGCGCGATACCCGTCAAACTGGAGGAACGCAACTGCCGGTCGTTAATAATCGTTAGACGTTGACGACGAGGCAGCGACCTACGACACGATCTAAGAAACGAGGCGGTCTGATAGGGCGTCACTGTGGCTCGCAAGCTGCACGACTAACGCCCTGAGACGGATGCGATTACTACGCGATACGTTGTTCCGTTCGTTGGCGCGAACCTTATTTCTATGCAACGCGCAGTCGCTCGACCGTGTGCTTTCTCAATGCCCAGGCGAAATAATCTCTGGAGGACTAGCTTCATAGCCAAACTTGGAGCACAGGGATATAGGTACATAAAACTGTAAAACCACGCGAAAGTAAAATAGCAAAGTAAGCTTTATAGGGATCTCTCGTTGCAGCCGCTATATACAGCCGCACATTCGCATATCCGACTTTGCTTGTAAACCGCGGCTCGAACCACCGTTGCACTGTTTATCACCACGATGTATCGTCGCCCGTTTGCTCACTCGCTGGGAAAGCATAGAAATAACCGATAAAATTTCCTCCCTTAATAACGCCCACCCGAGTTTCCTCTCTTCCTTCCGGTGTCGCTGTATTTCGTGGCGTTATCAGGCCGAACGAGCGTAGATTTCCTCAATGTCTGGCAATACTCGCGCGCCAAGCCTCGGAATCAGTCACAATGCCGAAACTATCGCGATCATTTGACGCGTTCAAACGAGTCGTTCAAACGAGCCGCTCCGCGTCAAAAAATTTCCCCAACGATCTCTGCGTATCTCTCGCGCGTCCTCCGGCTCGAAGAACCGAAACACGATTCCAACAGCATTTCAAGTACGGCAAGAGTCGGCCGAAGGGAAGAAAATCCATTCTTGGCGCATCGCAGCGAGAAGAAAAACGAGCGATGGACTGGGCAATAAAGTTGACGCGGTAATTTGGCGGGCCACTCCTTCGAATCTAGGCGTACGTTATTTACGCGAACAGTGCAACCAAGAGAGGAGAGAAAAAGAGAGAAAGAGAGAGAGAATGGAATGGCAGAGTGGTAGCGGTGGTGGGACGGTGGTGGCGGTGGTGGTGGTGGCGGCGGACAGCGTCGACTCTGGCGGAGGTTGGGTTGTGCAGGGTGCTGTCTGCAATGTGCAATGCATTGCAATGCACCACGATACGAAACCACTTGGAGTTTTCACGGAGTTGCATCGTTGCGTCGTTGCACGGTAGCACCGATGCCAGGTTCGTTCCGCTTGTAACGTGTTTGCGGGCGACGGGCATAGAACGAGGCGAAACGAGAATTCTGGGCAATGGAGAGAGAGAGAGAGAGAGAGAGAGAGAGAGAGAGAGAGAGGAGGAGGTGGAAGGCAAAGAAGGGGTGAGCGAGGAAGGGGGGAGAGGGAGGAAACTACGAACGGATGGTCGAAAAAGTTTTATCGAATGCGGTCGTACCGCCTTCGGTGTTGCGAAACACAATTATCTTCGTAACGTCGCTTACGCCCAGTATCTTCCGAGTATTCCGAGTTGGACTATCCTTGGTTGGACGGCTGGATCGTATAATTCTCCGTGGCATCGAACCACGAGGTCGGTGATCTCTTCCAGTCGCGTACGTGCAAACCGCCTCTAGAGAGAAGGTATCGGACCGAGCTGTTCGTACGACTCCTAACTACACCAAATAGGTTTCGGTTTGAACACGACTCGTACATTAAAGGTTAGCTCCTTGTCGGAAAGACGGGTTTCGAAGGAAGGGGCAGTTGAGGGAAGTCGAGGACTTTAACACCGAGAGAGAACTGGTAGCCACCACGAAACGGAACTTACTCGTGCCAAAAGTCGAAAGCCGCACCGGCGAAATCGATCCGGTCTCTCGCTCCACCGGTTATAGACGTAATCGTCGGAACCTCTTTGCCTAGCGTGGACGATTGTAAACGTTCCACGATTCTGTCTCTTCGCATTTTCGCCGAGAAAAATACTCGTGCTCGCGTCCTGTTTATTCCAACGACCACAACTTTACGATCGCAACGAAACACGAACGAGCGTCGCCGAAAATTTCTTCGCGCAGCTCGACGCTTTCGCCCGAACAATTCGCTTTGTCTCGTTCCCAAGACGATCGATACGCACACTTTTCCGCGCTGCACAAATTTCGTCGAAACAACGGCGTCGTTCGCGTGGAGAAAGTAACAGCGCCGTCGGAAGAGTACCTCCTCCGTCGGTCTATGCATAGAAGAAATTGCACGTATGGTGTATCGGAAGCGGCAAACTCCATGCCAGAATTTAAACGCGTTTTATCTGCTGGCAATTAAACGACCAGACACGTAATTGAAATAGGTCGAGACGCGATGGCGAATAACGCGATCCGATTATCGCAGCTCAACTGCCGGGGATTTGTTTCCGTTGATACATGCCAGAAAACAAAGTTCCTAAATCGTTGAACAGTCGACTCGCCGAACGTAAAGTTAAGCGATTCGTTGCAGCGTCGTTTCGTCGTTCGATTTACCTCCTGATATCAATTGCCCGCGAATTAAGTCGGAAAAAAGGAGGAACAGTAGCCGAAATTGCGTCTTTATCTAACTTGATCGGACGGGCCGTAACTATAGCTCGACAAATGTAGCAGTTCGATCAACGAGCAACAACGTGTACGAGGAATAGTTGCACACCGAGTATACGGATACAAAACAGTCCCTGTTCATGCATACTTTAGCAGCAGCTGTCCTAGCAGCTCCAATTCCCAAGCGTGTCGATAACGCGTCGGCTTAAGCGCCGTTCACAATCGTGGCATTTCGATGCCTCCAGCGACCCTCCACGTGTCGATCATTTTGGAAACTGGTTTCAAATTGACGCGTCTATCGATTCGCAGCCCGCCACCCCTCTAGTTACGAAACGCGCTGTTCACGCGATCAACATGGTAAGATTTTTAATCGAATTTAATACAACAACATCGGCCACCAGACGTAATTAAATTCTTGCTCCCACGCTTACCAAATGCAGTTTCGCCTCTTTTACGACCAGGCGTACGAATACGAGTTCAGACGTCAAATGTCGTAACTATCTCGCTGATAATAACCCCAGCGGTCTACCAAACGATCGTATTGGAAATTCTCTCGGAACGCTCGGGATAACGCGTAGATAACGCTATCGACTTTAATTACTTATAACCGCTACGATCGCTTTGAGGTTAAAGCGTGTCGCTCTGCAATTGCGTCTACGCTTTATCGCGCCGAATTCCTGTTAATTCGCGTCTTAAGGCGTCATTGGGGAACCACGCTACCACCACCACCGCGTTGTCATTAAATTAAGTAGCTACGTAATCATCGAGTCGAGCGAAGCTGCTGTCGCGACGCTTTCTGAAAGCGTCCCTCCGCACGATGCAGTACGGTACAGCGAGGTGTGACGTGGCGCAGCGTAAAAGTCATCCCCCTTTTTTTTTTTTTCTATTCGTTCGGTGCGTGTACCTTGACGACTTTTTGGCGCGGCGTTGAGCGAACGCTCGACGTTTCTGGCGCGTATCGAACCATCGTGGATAAGCGTATCGCGCGTATACGCGATAGCGCACGCGTTCGCAACGGATGCGCTTGCATATCCACGGTAATTAGCTATCGGAAAATGGGTGCGCCGCGCCGTACGGCCCACTCGAATCTATGGAATACGCGTTGGATATCTATCCCCTCTCGCCGTTGGTTAATCCCCGCTACTCTCGCGCATTCTCCACAATCTTGTCCGACTTCATCCCACGTCCCTTTTACACCCGCGTGACCCTTTCGCGTTGGATTGGATAGGCTCGACATACCGGTACACGCGAGAACCGGTTCGTTCGATCGAATTAGGCCCCTTTTCACATTTCGACTACCAACCGCGTCTCATTTTTTTCCACGTTCCGTATCGGTTCTTTCCCTTTGACAACTGTAGTAGCACCGTAGGGTCTAGTCCCGCTCGCATGCCGCTCTTCGTGCACGGCCTTCCTCGTTCTGTTTAACGCCGCGCGTATGTATGTACCCACGTTTCTCCAGTACTTGCTCGAGGAAATTTCAGCCAACATTTTCCTCTTGCGCGAAGAGAGTAGCGTTGAATCGTTGCTATTACAGCGGCGAAATATGAAGCGTTTGCGTCTTTTATTTCGGTCTTTCGGCATTTTTCATGTCGATGCAACGTCGTTCCGTGTAACCGCAAGAGTTGCTCGATCGTAGATCTCTGAGACTCTGTAAATAATTTGTCGTTGAAATCTAACGCACAGAAATTAACGATAAAATAATGGTCAGTGGCGTGGAAATTCGTGGCGCGTATATAGGTGTATGATTTAAGACAGGTAGACGCGTTAATCGTTACGATTTACCATGTTACCATAATCGTATTTTAAGAAAAAGCACGTCACGCGCCTACGCAACGATTACCGGTAAACGTAAATATTCCGCTGGGATAACGAATGCTTGGGATATCGGAGCAAGTCGGACGGTGGACGTTCTATCGTAATTGCGAGATTTCGTGCGAAAACGATAGGTGTTACGGTGCTTATGGACGACAGTATACGTGAAAAAGATCACGGCGAGTACGTAGAGGGTGGGGGGCAGGAGGCGAGGGTTAAGCAGCGGCAGCCTTGAAATGGCAGCAGACGTATCGTTTGTCGTTTCTCTTTGTTTGAAGCGAAGAGCAGGAGACGCTATCGAGCGTAATGCGGATCTCGAAAGGGCCAGCGGTGACTGGAAAGCCAGGGGATTGCGGCTACGACTCAAAGTGCAAACGTACGGGAGAGAAGGTTGCCGTACGACGTAGATACGACGGAACTCCTGCTAGAACCAGGGAATATTAATCGCAGCCACTGTCGGTATCCTCTGCTACAGCCAAGCCTCGTACCTCCTCGGCGTTCTCCTTTGCTCCGGCGGCGTTTCGCCACCCCGTCTCTCCCTTCGTCTCTCGCGGCAACGACTTCTCTTCTCGACCTCTTGCCGCTCCTCTTACCGCCTGCCTCCGAGGCTTCTCTCTTGCCCTCTCAGGACCCTTTTCCGTGTACCACATCAAGCCGAGAGACGGCTACTAATGAGGCCAAAAACATCGGAGCCCCAAGTTACGACCGTCCCAAAAACGTTACCGGCGTGATTTAGAGGATGGTAATGGAGCGGACCTTACCCTCGACGAGTGGAACGCTGCTGCTTCTGCGAATCTTTGTTCGGGCCTGCACGCGTTATCCCGCAACCCATTTCACCAGGGGACGACGGAGCAAGATTTTGAATAACGCGTACAGCGGTGTTTCACACGGTGCAAGGACGATTTGCGCGCGCTGGAAAAAATTCTCGGGAATTCGTGCTGCTCGCTTCTCTCGCTCGCGACTCGCGTCCGAAATGTACATTCTCACCGAGCTTCCGTTTATCGCGTTTCAGTCTAATTGCGATCGCGTTATCTTCCAGTAGGATGCACGGGGCTGATTCTTCTTGGCTACCTGCCAGTGCTTTATACCGTTACGCTTGCCATTTTTATTAAATAATATCGCGGCCAAAGACGGAGACGGGCAGGAATAATTGGAAGGACGGCGATTTCGTTGCGCGGCTATTAACGGTCGTTGCCCTTAGCCGTTATGCTCTTTCGATATAATCGCCGGTTTGTGGCACAGAGGGAGAAACAGCGGTTCCACCTGATAAGAAAGCCGCGTGTCACTCGGCGCGCGGTAGGAAGCGCGATAGCAACGCATTGCCCCAAAGGAAATTTGCGCAACCATTACTTATATCATACCCTAGTCAGCTGCAGATGCAAAACATTTTTCTCTGCGCCTTGCGAGTGACTATGATGCAGTATAATAATATTCCAGCAGTTTTTCCCTAAGATGCGCCATTCCGTGTCGCGGTGGCTCGTCTCGTATCACGTCGCGCAACTCTGCTCGTTAAATTTATAATATAATTAAGGCTGCCTCTTGCCTGGCTGCGCCCTAGCACCGGCCAATCGGCGCTCGATTAATTTATCGCTTTTTGCCGGCTGTTTGTTCGAATCTCCATGGAAAACGATTTTTCGCGTTGCATCTGAAACGCTGTTTCGTATCGCGGCCGAGTATCCCGATGAACAGAGAAAGAATAGGAATGGAAACGCTGTTGGAAAATAGCGTTAACTGTACACACGGCACTCGACTGGACTCTGTTCGCGGACAGCGGCGGAGAGAGAAACGGCGACAGAGGAAAGATGAGAGAGGATCAGAGGGAACGAGAGAGGCGAAAACGAGAATCATCGGTACAATGTTGCACGATTTCAACAGCAGCGTTCTCGGTGACATTTGGTACGCGTGGCAAACGTGTTCGTTCGCACCGTCGAACTCGTTGGCCAGACTTAACGTATTATAGCGCGAGTGGAGCGGTCGGTATTATACGGTGCATTGCGATTTAACGCCGTATAATCGCTCGAATTAATCGAGGCTAGCTCGAAACTTTCGCGATATCTCTGCGTCATCGAGAGTCCGGTCGGTGCGCAGCGTTCGAAACCAATATCTGCCGCGAGCGAGTTTTTGTTTCGATTAAAGAGAAGGACGGAGAGGTGGGCGAACCGGCAGAATTTCCAACGATTCGTGCAACTCCAACTCCGCGGAGCTTGTATAGAACGCGTAAATTTGGTATAATGACCGAGGAGCACAACCCGCTCCCTAGTGATTTACGAAGTCACTTTAGGCGACCGAGTAAAACATCGTGGACCGCAATAGCTACGGTCGTTATCCCGTAAAATCAACCTCTCCCGTGACAATAGGAATGGTTTTTTACGCGCGTGTAGTTCGATCAACGATGCGGTATACGTCTGCAAGCCCTTGCGCCGCTCTCCTTCGTCTTCCTATTTGCCGTCCTTGCCGATTTATCATCGCGATAACATCGAATCTCGACGATGCGAATCCTTCGCTCGCGAATTTCCAACTCCGAGCTAATATTTTTCCAGTTACGAATTACGAGATACCGGTATTAATCTCGCATAACGTATCCGTGAGTTTGCTAATGAAACAACAGATACGTTTCGAGGGAATCCTACGAATTGTAAACTATCTGATTATCCTATTCGGGGGAGCATTACGCGCGCGCGCGCGCGCGCATACATACGCACGGATATGTATTGAGAATTCACGCGGAATATTTTCCAGCAGTTTCGCGCGGCCCCATCGCGTTGAATCGTCTTTATCGATCATCGAATCGACCGATCTCTTTAAAGGTTCGACGAGTTCTTTTCTCCTGTGGGAGATTTTCGCGAAACTCCATACAGTT
Organism: Bombus waltoni; assembly: GCA_014737395.1. Classification (NCBI taxonomy): domain Eukaryota; kingdom Metazoa; phylum Arthropoda; class Insecta; order Hymenoptera; family Apidae; genus Bombus; species Bombus waltoni. The sequence continues at coordinate 3,707,397 of JACXII010000014.1, forward strand.
GTTGCAGTCGTCTTCGTTGAAATTCTGAGAAACGACGTTGACTAATCCAATCATCGTTCAGTTGCGAGCCTTGCCACTAAAGCGGGCGAAGCAGCGCTCGAGCGTTTCTTACGGCTGGATAAGCGTTCTCTCGAGTGCCAATGGAAGCGGCACTCGCGAAAAAATATTCTTTCTCGTCGGAGCCCTCTAGAGATTTACGAGGAGATTCGAACGTAGAGCCGACGTGTTTTCGCCGAAACTTGACCGACGATTCTATTTTATCATCGTCTTTCCCTCTTCACAACCTCGTTCGCACAACCCTTTACCGCGATTCTGTACGTTCACGTTGTTACGCGACGTGATTCACTTTCACCGACCGATCGTTCCAGCTCGAAAAGATTTGCGCCCGCCGGTGTACCAACCAGCATCTCTCGAATAACCAACCCAGCTGACGGAAATAACGAATACACCGATAATTCTATGTTGCACTCGCTGCTTACACGTTTTGCTTACACGCTGTTGGATCGTGTAACAGGCCGTAATAAATTTCGCGGCGCTTCTTCGAAAGATCGCCGAACACGTGATCGAGACGACGAGTGCCTTGTCGGGAAGGAGATAGATGGAATCGCAGAATCGTACTTAAACGCCAATTCCTTCCGAGCGATAACTTTATTCGAGGGATTATGGTTGCCGAGTATTGACAGAGTCGACGGGGGCGGTCTGCCCCCTTCTACCTGGTTCGGAACGAAGCCTTAAAACCGCGAGAACTCGGTTCGCTATCAGTCAAGTGAAAGTGGCTTTCGGAGTATACAGGAGCGTAATCTCGGAATCGCATCGGTTTCAGGAATCCAGTGGGAGATACCGCAAAACCGTGGTTCTCCGAAATCGTTCGATGTTCGACTCCAGTAACTCGAATTGTTCCAACCGGCATCAAACTACGTTTGTCGCGCACCTCGTAGCACAGAGCGACGTCGTACGATCGTTGGATTTTATTCGCCGGAGCGATCGGTCGTTGTTGGCGCGTGCGTTAAAAGGCGCGTCCCTCGCGATGAAAGAATCGACGACCGCGGACGACTGACTAGTTGGAAAAGGAACGTGCAAATAGGCCGCGGGCCGTTCGTTGGGGCAGACGACGAGGCGAAAAGTAGAAAAGACGTTGCACGGTCGACGAGTCGAAAACCATCGACACACCAGAGCAGCAGCAGCGGTGCTTGCAGCGGTACAATGGATTCATCTTGCACCGTCAACCTTTCCCCTTTGTTCTTGCTGGTTGTTGTCATTGGAAAAGCGATAGCTTCTGTCGCGAATAGGCGCGAGTGCCAGCGAACGAAAGGCAGGCAAAGTAGGAAACGCGCGGCGAGCAGCGCCGTACAGCCGCTTTCCAAGGGGTAGCTTGGTTGGTTGCCCGTGCACCGTACGGAGAACCAGTTCGCTAGCGGGGCTGATTCGCCGAGGGAAAAGACCGACAGCGGCGGGGAGTTGGGCTTTGGAGTGCAGTTCGATCCTCCGGTTGAGGTTTTGTTCCACCATTGTGATGACTCAAACAATAGTGCCCTGACTGGTGCATCGTACGCGAAGGACCGCAAAGGAGGGTCGAGAGTCTCTGTCGGTCTTTCCACCGTCCCTACTCTCCTTCCTCGCACGCCCATTCTTTCCCGTTTCTCTTCTGCCTTTGGCCCCATCCGTCTACCTATCCGTCTATATTTATTCGTCCATCCGTGCGGCCCTTCTGCTTCTTGCTCGACTCTCGTGTCCCTTGTACTCGATCTCGCGCACACTCTATCACCCTACTTCGCGGCAACCACTTTCCTCGCCCGTTTCCGTTCTTTGCTTACACGCTTCTTTGTCTCGGTCTGTGCTCCGAACAAACCCTACACGTCGTACACGCGAAAGCGTATGTGCCGCTGCTAACGAACGAGAAAGAAATATTAATCCGGAGATGTTTGCTTTTAGAAGAACAGAGGAGCCATATATTCCAGTTTATATGCTCTTTCTCTGTCAAGCAAAGAGGTATGCCAGAGGTAGTAGGTGCTTATTTCTTCTCGCGTTTAGCAACGAAACGCGAAGCGCGACATGTTTGTTTCGGCTTACGTGCTCGCACAGGACGATTTAAGAGAAAACGACGTACAAGAGCGAGGACTCGCGTGCCTCTGTACACCGTGTTTCCAGCTATTACATATTCATACGTGGACACTAACGTCGTAGGAGTTCCTAGCGGAGAACCAGTTTGTAGGTTTCCCATGTTTACTAACACCCGCGTTTATTGAACGACGATGCTCGTGTACCTTCGAATCGACTCGAGCGAGCAAGGGGCGGCAGGTCGGAATCTCATTTGGAAAAACTGATCGATGCCACGGTTAAAAGATAAACGTGAAAAACAGTAGGATCAAATAAACGGACCTAAACGAATACCTGCCACGAACCGAGAAACGACGTAATTAGGCACAAAGGGAAGACAGGAATTCAGCGATTCGAGAAGAGTATCGTTCAAATATTTACTACTTACGGCGACTGTTTAAACATCTTTCTCCGTAAATTCCGCCGTGCCGCAAACTTAATTCTACTTACGTTTCTCGTGGCGGAAACGTCGAAATCGAATATCGACGAAAGATGGAGGAAAAGCACTTTGACGAACGAAACTCGCCCTATAAAGTGACTTTCGTACTTCGTTTTACACCGCTCTAATTATTCCACGTGAAAGTTGACACTCGTAAAAGTGAATTACGCGATATCGACGAAGGTAATACATATTACTTCTAATTATCAGTTCTTCGTTCGTTTGGGTTGTCGCTCGTAACGAGAATTACCGATCCATCGTCGTTAATTCGTGCGCTATCGTAAGGAAATAATAGATGCACAACCTCTTTTCGTTTTATATTATTTTATCGAATCACGTACGATCCATTTCGTTCTATTTCTATTGTTACGATCATACGAACGATCGACGAGAGCGATATAAAACGGAGAATGTGGTGCATGCGTTGTTTCCTTACAAAACGAAAGAAACTTTCGGGACAACTTAATATATTCGCCGGATATAAACGACGGTGTATACGCGCGAAGCTTGATCGTTGAAATCGACGCTGTTTTCACGATACATCGGTTCGACTTCGAGTCGATCCGCGTCAGCTCGGTGAAACACGGGAAATCCTCATTGGACGAAAGACGGCGCCAGTGGCGAACGTGACGAAAATAAAATCACCGACAGAGTTCGAAATTGTCACGATTTCCAGGATTTTCTGATTGCCGCGAGATTAATGCTTAACTGCAGTTTCCTGCGAACGATCGAAGCGCCAAACTGCGCGGTTCTGATAAAATTACGACAGAAAGAAAAAGCGTGCGCGTATCGTGATATTTCCGTAAACGGTGGCATCGGATCGACTGGGAAAGCAAAGAGTGGCGATCAGAAGTTTTCGTGGCGGAGGAGAAAGAGCGTTCTCGAAAGCCGAAGAAACGAGTCTCGAGACTGTGCAAAGCCTGCAGGCTGTTCGCGTATCCCCGGAGAGAGAATCCGACCGACTCGTACTCGACCAGCCAGCAGCTGCACGGTGAAAAATTCACCGAGCGTTAAAGCGGCAAAGGTCGAAGAGTACGGAGCAAAGAGCAAAGGAGAACCGGAAGAGGAGCGAGTTTCGTGCCGATCCGAGAGGGCAGGACGGAAAATGAGGGAAGCGCGAAATGCACAGGTAAAGGAGATTTCACGGTATCGGAGCATCTGCCGAAAGGAAAACGAAAGCAAGAAGCGACACTCGTCACCGGTAGAGCGTACCGTTCGTGAATCCACTCAAAGGACCGAGTTCACCCACCAGCACGAGAACGAACGATCGATTGATTTTTGAAGATAAGCAATCGCCTTCGCTCGAACGCATCGATAGTCCGTTACTTCGTTACCGATATGAATAGCGCGATAAAGGTCCACCTGTACAGGGGAATTGTATCTCGTGATAAAACGGATCGTATTTGGAAAATTTCCGTAACATTGTTCGGCAACGATGGACTACCGTGATCGAAACGACGTAAAACACGGAGCGAAACGAGCCGCGCAACAAGCGGTACAGCGATTACAGGAGAATTACAAAAGTTTAACGGGAAACATTGATAATAAAATTAATGCAGCAAAACCAGGCTTGTTCGCTCGAATATCGTCCCGTGTTCACCAATATCGAGCGACCTGGCCGACACAGTTCTCCGTGCGATCACCACCCCCTTACCGTGACCCCACTAGCCGCTCGCACAGCGCGACAATCTACGGTATTAAAAAGTAACGAATTAACCAAATTGCCAAACTTTCGTTCTACGTACGTTCGATTCGAACGCGTTCGAGCATGATTTTCGTTAGCCTTCGATCGACGAGTTTTCAACGGCGAACGAAACGGATTAGCGACGCGCGTACGATCGAGACGTTGACGGATAAAACGTATCGCGATATAATCACCGTTTGAAAATCTTCTCGTTCGAGTGAAAAGTTGCGCGAGAGGCGAAAAGTACGAAAACGGCGGCGAATTATCAAAGCATGCCAGATCCGAGCGCGCAATTATACGAGCGCACTTGTGTTTATGTTACGTAATTAGCGTGAGCCATTTACGAAAGACGGGGCTAGCTCTCGACCCTTGCATATTTATAATTTAAACACGCCCGCGGCGTCGCAATTGCTGCGAAGCTAATATATATCGCGGAAAGATGCCAGCGAGCTAAGTAGGAATTCCTAGGAACCGGAGGAGTAAAGCGATTTCGAGCATCGTCGAACCCGATGCTTGGTAGCGGGAATCGCGTAATCGATATTCGGCAGGAAGGATCGATCGATCGGAACATGGGAGATGGTTCGGATGGTAGCGGCGTGAGACGCGAACGATGTGTATCGTCGATCAGAGGACGATGAATAGAGGTTGGCGGCATCCCTGCGTAAGCATTCAGCTAGCCTATGATGAATCGGCCTAATTTCGCGGCCGAAAGGTCACGTAAGCTCGGTAAATCTTGGCCAGTGGCATCGGAGCAGCGTTTCAGAGGAGCGAAACATTTAGCGGCGATGCACGCAAATCCCGCAACGCTGGTGCCATAGCTAGCCCGACCAAACCGCTGGATAGTCGGGGCCGTAGGAAGCGATTCCTAAATCATATCAGCGCGCTCGAAACACACGCCACGCATTCCTGAAACTGTTTGCTGTCGCCTACTACCAACGACCAACCTGGTTTCGCGCGCCTAACACACGCGCCCCGACATACGAGTAGTCGTGTGCTCGCTCTCTTGCTTGTCTCTCCCCATCGTTCGCATGCTCTTCGATGTACGCTCGCACGCTCTCTCTCTCTCTCTCTTTCTCTCTCTCTCTCTCTCGATCTCTCCCTCCGGCGATACAAAACGTTTCCAGCAGTTACCCTCCACGGTCCATCGTGGTTCGACATGAACCGGCGTGGCCCAGCCGTGCCCGAGGAACACACCGACCAAGTCGATCCACTGCCATAATCATCCTCGGCATCTCGTCGATGAGATTAATATCAGCCCCTTGTTACCGTCCTTGCTGTTCGAACGCGCGTCGATGAAATTTCATTTCTCTCGCTTTTGATCCAATCCAGTTGTTTGATATCGAACTCGTTATCGCTGAATTCCTTCGTCGAGAAAAAAGGCGAGAAAAGGATACCGAGTGGACAACTGTACGATCGATCGAGTCGAGTGCCAGTTCCGAGCAATAATCTCTCGTATAGTTGAATATGTTCGTTGTTCCCGTAATCATTACGTAGATTATCGTCGATGAGATTAACGTTGTCGAAAATTAGGAACATCGAACGCGCGGATATTATGTTAGAACGTATTAAACGAAACCTGAGATGAAACTCGCTCTCGAAATGTTTCGTAAATATTCTACAAACCTAATGGAAATTTCTATCTACCTCTAGCTACCAGAAAATTATGAAAATTATCGGTTCAATTAGTCATGGCCTTGCAATAAGTTACGATCGTTAAAAGGAAATTCTTAGCTGATAATCTCGTATATAATTATTTGTCGCTGATAAAACACTTTCTTACGGGTTAATAAATTGACCCGGAAGAAAATTACTTCGTATAACGAATACGCGGCGATTGCTGATACATGCTAAGTTAAGATCATTAATCGTTGATCGCGCGATATTGATTATTTTCAATTGCACGAAAAAAAGAAAAGAAAACTACTCTTACACGGCTATAATAACAGAAGCTTATTAGCTTAAAGAGAAAATGTGCTTTATATAGAAAGTTTTTACATCCGTTCTTGTTAAGTAACTGCACGAAGAAGACCGTCTAGAGAGAGAGTATAAGAGACGTCTTAGAGAAGAGATTAGAGTGTCTAGCAATTGCTAATCTAAGGGTCTCAAGTTCTCGATTCTCTCGATAGGATTTCTATTGGATTTTTCACTTGGAACGTCAATACCAAAATTATTCAGAGAACTAATCGTGTTAATTCTTTTTCAATAATTGAGATCTCTTTTTCTCTGTTTCTTTTTTTCTTCCTTTTCTTTCAACAAATAGAAAAAAAAGTAACCTTAAACGAGCCAACTGAACCTTTTCCAATTTGCAATGTTCAGATGAAATGTTCTCTCGATGGTTCTAATTTCTTCTAAAATCGGTTCTTGCAAAATCTCTGCTCCTATGTTCCGCGCGTTAACATAAAATTATTTCCCAAGTTTTTCGTTAATGTAGGTTAAGTAGCCCTTCGAAGCTTTGTTATCTGGAAAATGCCTTAAAATCTCGATTTCGATGTACGATCGATAAGACAGCGTTATATAAGCATAACCGTAGGAAGACCGTCTGGTCTTCGAGATATAAGAGCTTGAAGAAGCTGTTTATTTAGATTGAGAAATTACTGCGAGTTCATAGAATGGCTTCGTAATATTTAATAATATCCTGAAATGGCATACAAAATTTAAGCGAGAAGAAAAAACGTACAGAAAAATTACGAGAGAAGCAAACAACCGAGAATAGCGGAAGGAATGGAAAAATTGGAAAGTGAAAAAAGTTTACAAAGTATCTGAGAATGGTGGAAAACATTTTGCGAAAAGGAAATGTTTCAGCGGAGATTTTCGTATCGTTTGATTGCTTTGATAAACGTTTCGTCGAATAAAGTCGTGCAAATAAGGCACAAAAATTCTAAAACCTTCGAAAATCTTATTAAATCGTCCTTTCGCGATCGTCGAATCGTTGGCTCGCGTACTTCCAAACAAATGTATCGTCAAATCGCCAACATTGCCATCTCCGGATCGAACCGTTCGATCGGCGTTGAAATCGGTTCCACGCTTTGATCTTAAAAAAACCAAACGTTTGGAAAATCTCCCGGGAACTGGCCTGAAAGCCTAGAAGCTAAATAAGCCGAAGGCAACCGGGGAATATCTCATTCGAAACGATACCCGCACGTCGGGGGAATCGAAGCGTTCGTTGGTAATTAACATCGGTCCTTTACTTATCCCGTGCTGGAACTGAATACCGACTATCGAAAGGTCACAGAAGCTCGTCCTACGTGATCGATCGAAGCGTCGTCGATGACAAGGTTTCGATCCGAAACGTTAAACGAACGTAGAAATCCTAAATTTGCAGCGATCGCCTTTAATCGATATTCGTCATGTGCAGACTACAACAGAGGAATACGATGTTACATTTTCTGTTCTTTGTAGGAAAGCAATTTTTTGATGAAATACCTTGTCGATCGATCTTACGTTACCAAATACCGAAGTGATACTTTTATTTCATTTCGAAGCCAAAAATACCTCTTCGATTTATTAAAAATATCGCTTGTCATAATAATAATGATAATAATAACAGCAACAAAATATCGAAGGTATTAAAACATTTCTTACTTGGTAATTACGCGTTATTATATGCTTAAAATTGCCGTTCGTGCTGTATACTAATTTCCTACTGAATACATATATGTGTGCGGTAAATGCCATGTAACGTCGGATTGCCTCTAAAATTTGCCAATATAATTATGGCAGCTGTGTAAAAAAAAAAAAAAAAAATCAACAAAGATGTACTTATCGCGGATTTTCCCTATGATCTTCGTACGTATCGTAGTCGCAAATCCGATATCCTCTTTGAATGATTAACTTGGACCACGTATGAATATCCTTTCAATTTAAAATTCTATTAAATTCTCCCGAAAGCGAAAACTACCGGCAATATGTATAGTCCAAACAAGCGATATCTATCGTTTCATCCTGGTTAATTGCCAACCTAGAGTCTGTGCAGCGGACGCTTGTTTTCTTGCAGCATGGAAAAACGTTCTAAAGCCACACGCGCCTATCCTGTTCGATTTGCAAATTTTCATTGAAAGTCGATTATTTCGAAGTCGTCGGCAACGCGTTTGAAAATTCATCCTGTATATTCTGAAGTTTGCGATGAAACGACGTAACGTTGTTAAGAGTTCTTGGACTCGTTAACGAGTTGGAACGATTCTACGCGTGTGGTCCTGCACCATTGCTCTCTAAACGAACGTGTAGTTGCTTCGTGTTATTCTGTTTATCGACTTTGTTTCTCTTTTACAGCCCTGATCGTGTATTGAAATTCGACAAATCTCATTGACAGTACACTTTTTGTTCTAATAATCCGCTATATGACGCTGGCTCCGCGAAGCAGCCGTAAGATAACGCGCAAGATATGGGCCGTTTATTCGTCAAATCGATTAACGTCAGCAAACAAAGAGATAGAGAAAATCGATGAAATTGTGCGTTATATAATTTCGTGTAATATCATATTAAAAAAAAAAAAAAAAAAATTCTTTGGCAGCAAAATTTCCAAAATTTTTTAAAATGGAGTTACCTGCTCTGGCCTCGTATATCTGTACGGCGCATACGTTAACACGCAGAATATTTTTTCTCTCACCTGTTTAGGATAGTCGACGTTCGGGGACGTTCGGCGTGCTCAGAAGTGCAGTGGAAAAATTTACCGCATCTTTCTAACGTGTTCGCCAAAGGTTCACGTGTCGCCACTACCGTCGTCAATATCACTAACACTAATATCACTACCACCAGCACCAACACCACTTTCACCACTATCACTATCACCAGTATAGATACCGCCACTGCCACCGATGTCGCAATTACCAGAAAAAGTTGCCTCTAGATGATCGGCGCGGATGCATTTGCAAAACCGTTTTGTCTTTTTCTTCACGCTGTATCCCTCGCGTTTCGTCGGCCTTGGGAACGATCTGCTTTGTCAATAGCTAGAAACTAATTGGGGTGGAAACTCCTACGAGTCCGCAACATTACGTTCAAACCTGAGAATCACGTCGAAGCGGTACATACTCGGTTGCGTTTTTCATCGACAAAATACCCCTTGTCCTGTGGCGAGCACGTTGTCGAACAGTCGTCCGAGCGCGTTCTACCCCTACCGTTACCGGGGTTCGACTAAAGCGAGAACCGAAGCTCGTACATTTGCGATACCCGAGCGCATGCTCTGGCTTTCCTCGCTTATCCTCGTCTGTGTAGGTGCTGCGGTACATAGTTGCCCTGTGTCGCACCTATAAAGGGTGGTCAAGAAAATTCTCACGGAATCAAAATCCCATGGAGGAAGAAGTCGTTGGGCTATCGGAGGCCGTCCGAGTTCTTTCGCTACTCTAACTCGATTTCGAACAGGAAAACCATGGAAATGCGGAAAACCGTATCGCTTGTCTCGTAACTCTTTGTAAATATCGTCACTTGCATTTTTCCCCGTCGGTTTCTATTTCTCTTGATATATCGACGTCGGTTTCCTATCGCGGAATGATCGAATCCGTTTCTGCAGGACCAGTGCACTGCCATTTCTTTTTTTTTTTTTTTTTTTTCTCTAGGGGAACGAATCAAAGAAACGAGGACAAAAATGAAAACGAAAAGGGTTGGTCGCGCGTATTTAAATATCGTCGCGTCGAATAAGCCGACAGATCGTGTTATTCAGTAGCATCTCGTCAAACGATGTTTTCACGCGCGAATCTCAACGAAAGCGTTCCAAGTATGCGCCATATGATCAGAGCGACGACATCATCATCGGGCGGAATCGCGTCCTCAAATACGAGATCCTTGAAAAACACGACTTCTCTTGAAAATATCCTGAGAAATATAACGCGACGCTGATTCGCGTGATCTCGCCGCGCGAATTCGCCACTTCAAATACGAGTGCACTTTAGCTAGGTTTATCAGACGATACGCGCGTGCTCTGTACGTATTCCTCGACGTACAGTCAGCACGACGAAGAAGAGGAAAGAAAAGTCGTGCCTACTGGAAGGCGTTGCAACCAAAATCAGACCAAATTGTGTCCGTACATTTAATTACGCCAGTTGCAGGACACCCTGCATCCGGTTTCGCGAATTTTCAACGCTAACTTTTAACGATTTCTCGCCAACAGCTCGTTAACTTTTATCGCCTCGACCGTGCAACTGCCGAACGTACACCGTGTTGGAAAAAACAGTTTCTAATTTTCGCGCGTTCACGCGTTTTTATCGCTTCTTTGCAAGAGCGTACAACGCTCGCCCATTTTCCATGATTTTCCTCGTCTTCTTCAACATCGAGCAGCTACGCGCAACAATTTCTACGACGAGGCTTTACGCGTCGTTGATTGCGATTCGAAGGTAGCCAATGATTTTCAGTAACGAGATTCGAGCGTTAGTGGCAGAAATCTAGATAGACGAAACGAATTCTCGTATGTGTGCCAGCGAGGCAATCACTTTACGAGCCTACTATTAGAAATTTCTATTAATCAGAGAGATCACTGCACGATCGAATCTTTCGATACGTAATTTCTGTTCGATGTTCTCCGTAAGTAGAGCGCTGCTCGTGGTAATTCTCTTACTAGAAGGTAGCCCGTTTTTCCCATTCTCCGACTGATTCTTTTAGGAACGATGTTCTTATTCTTTGAGGCAGCGCAACGTTACACAGCTTCTTTTTTTTTTTTTTTTTTTTTTTTTTTATAGCCGCGAGTAAGTCACAGATAGCTAAATCGCGAATGTATATGCATTTATGGAAAAGTCAAACACGCGAAACAAGCTGAATGTACATGAATGTAAAACGTGGTATTTATTCGGCAGGATATTTAGTAGATGAAACAGATCCTCGTTTAAATTTTCTCTCTGCAATAATGTTCACAGAAAATACGAAATTGCACGAACACGCGCAGTCTGATCGTCATTTTTAGTCACTCTTTATTTATTTGATTATTCGTTTCTTTGCGATTCAACGTACTCGAGAATCCTCGATTGGAATATCTTTTACTTGCGAGAGTTACTTAGGCGGAGTAGCGCGTGCGCTAATCTCTACTCACCTTAAAAACACCATTTAACCGTCAATGTTTATACTTCGCGCGAAACCTTCGATATTTACAGAGAATCCTTTTACGTGTCGTGGATTTCGTAGAGAGACGTACTTGAATTCTCTAATAGAAGAAGCATTGCCAAAATTCAACGATACTTGTAGAGTAGGCTAACCGAACACTAGTTTTCAAACGCAGGCAATTTGATTTCTAAATAAGACTATAAGAATTGATCTACGCGAATAATGTAAAACCGATTCGAGTCTGACTCAGATCCAGTTGATTATCGTAACCACTCGCAACCACTTCGTTGTGCCACTTGCAACCTTAAATTCTCTCGCGTCGATCAAAACCTTCGACAGCGGATGACTACGCGATTTCGAATCACTAGCCACCGATAGCGCAATCTCGTCTGCGCTCTCGTTGTTCGTACGTGGTCCAAGCGTTTGCCATAAATCGCTCGAAATCTAATTACCTGCTACGAGTCTTCAAAACGTGTCGTTGCTAACATACATAATACATACATATATATATATATATATATATATATATATATATATATATATGGACGCGGAAGATACGTATCTGGTCGCAGCATTGTCAGTGAGATCCGACTGTCAACTTACTCGTGGCCGAGCACGTCGATCTATAGTGGGAAAAAATTAAAAAAGAAGAAAAATTCCAAAATACCGATCGTACAGCGTCGCGAATTCGCGGAGGAATTTCTTTCGTTCTCGGAACGAGCTACATCGGGAAAAATAGTTGAGGTTTCGCAAGATGGTTTTGTTATCACTTCTCGTTAGCGGATGGCATCGACAAAAGGCGAGTGATGTAGAGAACGTGCTTTACAGAGAAAGCTTCGTGCTCGCGAACTAATACTTTTTCTCTTGCAGCAGTCATTATTCAGCTGTAACCTGCTCGGCCTGCGACATTCGTATTTCCGCCTTACCTTCTTTCTCTTCTTGTTCTTTTCTATATTAGCGAGCGCGTAGCTTACAGCGGTCGTTTACTTGTTATTACGAATAATGGAATCGATTCGCTGGACGATTTGCGCTTACATGCCACGCCGTCTCTTGTTTTTACCTTCTCTCTACCGATTTTCGGTTTAGCAAGAACCAACCAGAGTATCGACAGCTTTCTTTGTTTTCGCGTTCTTCTGCTTCTTTATCGATCGATGGCTTATTGCATTATCCTATTTATCACATAGCGCTTTCCCTTTTTACGAACGATTTACATGGACCGAGTAGTACGCCTGCACTCGCTGCTTCAATTTCATCCACAGATCGTACGAGTGTTCGTAAAATGTGTAATTCGCTGCCGTTGATAGAACAGTTAAAATTTCGTTGGTTTCTGTGACACATTTTACGGCATAAAAAGCCTTTAATCCGAGCGATGTATCGGTAAACGAATAGAACGAGGACTTGCGACTCGATTTTCGGTAAAAATAACCGAATTTCCGGTCGGGGGTTAAACTCGATACAAGAAAAGCAGATAAGAAAATGCGAAGTAAAATCTGGTATCGCAATACGACAGAAGAGAAACGGACTATCGACACGCCATGAACGGAAAAGGTGTGGCATTACGATATCCTTCGTCTGCCTGTGCAAGGGGAAAGAGGGGAAATTTAATCGGGCAGAAGGTTGGTAAAAATTTTACCAGGCGTGCCTTGCGAACACGTTGATCCGGAACAGATAGATACGAAGAGGTAAAGGGGTAACGAACGACGAATGTTCGTGTCGTTGGAACGAGGCCGCCGCGTTAAAAACTGTTCGTTCGCTCGGCGACAATGCGAATTGTACGGATCGAAGAGATGCTGGAAATGTAAACGTGCTATCGCGCTTCCAACTTGAGTAATTAACGCCAGTGCGACGTGTTTATAATTAATACGGCTCATTATCGTGACCAAGCTCGAATTTCCTCACATCGAATCGTCAGATGGTCGACCCAATTAACCGGTGGCATTTACAATCGGAGTTGCGCGCCAAACGAATCGCTGTTAATTTTATCGCGCCAATCAGAAATAGGCACGACTCGCGCGATTACTTCGATGGAGTCGACTCGACGCGAGTCGCAACCTGTTCGAACACGGAACACGGAACGCGGAACACGGAACGGTTCGACGGACGCTTTGTTGCGAGGCAAAACGAATTTTTGATTCCAGAGAGGAGGAAAATCCCCAGCGATAAAGCAGCTTCCACAGACCTTTGTTCTTCCTTTCTTCTAATCCGGAATGCGGATATTCGCCATCTTGAAATTCTCGAAACCTCGCGCAAGTTTCACGAGTTTCGCCAATAAGTTTGTGTATCGCGGTATTGCAGCTGGCCGAGCTCGCCTAGTTTCCGTCCGATGATCTCCTCCGCCGCTGGTATTTTCCCGCTTTCCATGTAGTCTAAGCTTCCGCTCCTTATAGAGCTCGACGGGACAACGATCCAAGTAGAGAACTGGCAAACAGCTGAACAACGATCGGGGAAAGAAGGCGGAAGGTACGCGTGTAGGAAACGATCATCGAAGAAGAAACAGATGAATGTGGAATTACGGTTGAAGGAAGAGGCGAGTGGGGGCAAGTATCGACTCGAGGGAAAACATCTCACCCCTTTTCTGCCTCCTGCGGAGCTCTCTGAAAGACCCTGGAAAGTGGCGGAGGAACGGCGCGGCTAGAAATTTCATTGCTCGTTCGGCCGATTCGTCGACCTTTGTCTCGCATAGTTTTCTTACGCGCAGAAGGCGTATTAACATGGTCTGGCAGTTAAATCGTAAGAGGCGCGTACATCCACCGACCGTGGGATAGCGGGCCATTAACGCGTTTCACGCGGGTTCGCGAGCGAAACGTAAAATCGAAAATTTAAGAAACAACTTTGAAAAACGTGGTTCGCGAGAGGCCTAAAACGCTTGGTTTGCCGCCGAGCAAGTTTTCTTATTCCGGTCCGCGAACATTTTCGTGCCGATCGTAGCCAGTCGCAATTATGATCGAGCAAGTCGTGAAGCGAATAATCAAGTTTTCATTTTTCTCGCGCGACTGCCGTGTCAACTACCGAGAGGAATCCTTGAATCGTTCGAAGGGACGAGAAAAGGAATGCTGTAGCGGCGTTCTCGAGCGGATAAGAGAAAAGGAGAACGAAGGAAAGAGGAAATTCGTTTAACGACCGTGCCAGAGAGCTGATACACCAACGACACGGAATACATCAGCAACGAGATGCAAATTACAGACTTACGGAAGTATTGTTACGGACGTGCGACAGCATGCGCTGCAAATAATAAAGCGAGCAATACTATGCCCTATTTGGTTGGTAGCGACGTACAACGACCGGAGACGCTATGTTTCTTGGAAATCGCGTCAAGTCGTGGTCCCGTCCAAGCGAGAAACGTCAAAGTGAAGAAGAACGAAACGTTTAGCGAGTACATGCGTGGCGAACAATGGATGTAGCGGGAAACAGGCTGTTCGTCCTTCCCTCGAATGCGTTCGTTCACGCGACTCTAAGAACGCCGAGTTAAATGCGCATCTACGGTTGAGAATTGCCAGCGAAGAAAAGCGAACAAATCTCCACTACTACGTTGGCTACTTCCGAGCGGTTTAGCGCGTTTCGGAAACTACGCGGCATAGACGGGACGTGGCACGACCTTCTCTCGCGGCAACCCCATCCACCGTTCTCTCGCCCCCTCGACTCCAGCTGGTCCCTATGGCAACGCACTTAAGCTCGCTTTAGTATTTCGGTCCGTAGGAGAGGGTTCACAGGTTCCCCCATGCTGGTCTCTCTCAGCTGACTCCTCTTCCAACCTTTCCTCTGGCCAACCCCTCGACGACGCGACGGCCAACTATTGTCCACGTCGGATCACACCGGGCCAACTTGCTCTTTCCACTTTAATCAGTCTCTCTTTCTCTTCTTCGTCCTTCCGATTCAGCTCGTTCACCTGTTTTCGCTTTATTCTTCTCTCTTCCTCTTCTCAGCGTGCAGTTTTGTCTCGAAATGCCTGGCCTGCCGCTTCGAAAGGATTTAACCCGAGCATCTCTAATCGCTGCGAAACGCCAGTCTCTCTCTCTCTCTCTCTCGCGCGCGCTCTCTCTCTCTCATCGACTTCGTTCCTAAAGCTGCACCTTCGTTTTATCTACTGCCATACACTACGCGGTACTTGTTTTCGCGTGCAATATTCCACGTATCCGTAAATACCCGCGTCTCCGGATATACTTTTACACCGGTCCACGCCTAACTACGCCCGTCTACGCCCGTCTACGCCCGTCGAGGACATACTTTCGTAATGCTCTTAACAGCTTTGAAATTAGTTTCGCCGTTTTCTTTCCTCCCTCGAACTTCTCTCTCGCGTAATTCCTTGCTATCAGACGCGGTGCCCGCCTCCTGTACGCGCTTCTCGTTCGTCCTCGCGTCTTTCGTTCCTTCCTGACGCACGGCGAATTTAACTAAATAGCGTCTTGAATTGGTTGATTAAGAGGAACGAGCAGCGAAACGCATAACGCTGCACTGCAATACCCCGGCGCATAAACTGCACAGTTACTAAGGAGGACGTGTTTCTCGTTTGCCGCGAACATCTGCTTGAATGCAGCGATACCGATAAAGCGTATCAGAGATTTGTGGCGCGAGAGATAAATCGTTCCGCCGCGCCGATAAGATCGTCGAAGATGGAGTTCGCGGGGTAAGCAAATTCTATTCGAGCGGAAGTTTTACAGCTGAATTCTGTCTGACGTTTCGAATGAAATACGCGATCGAATAGGAACGCGAAGTTGCGATTTGCTCCACCGTCCCGGAATGACAAGCCGATCGTACCGTCGCCTCGATGAAGGATAGTCCGTGGTGACGCGTCGTTCGCCTAACGACTCCGCCTTCCCTTCGCCTACTCGTCCGATGGTCCTCGAAAATTTCTAAAGTCCTGGCGGCGTTTCGCCGTGCGACTTTCGTTGGTAGAAAATCAATACGCGATAACAAGGTGGCGAAACGCCGCCGATAAGGATGATATTTATTGCCCGCGTTAATATACATCTCGTGCCACGAACAAAAAGACTGTATAGTCTACCTTAATGAGCACTGTGGAGTTTATTACCCGGCGCTTAACAGGGATTAAGACAGCCTTAAAAAGGACGGCCCCGTAAAGCGAGGCACCTAAACGCTATAAAACATTGTCTGTTCTGTCTTAACGCTAGACGCGTGCAACAACGCGGGCGGCTCGAAAACGGATTCTCGTTTGTTCGATGGTTCGACGCGTTCGCTGCATTTGGCCACTTTGCGCGCGAAACGCAATGACGCGAAAACCGCTTGAGGAAAGAAACGCGGCTGGCGATACTTGAAATCGAGCGAGCTTGAATAAAAAGGGGAAGCATCGATCGCGACGCTCGAATACGATGGAACGCGTACGTATTTGCAAGCAATATTTGATACTGGACGTTCCCTCGATGCGAAAATGGAAGACTCGGGCAGCCACCTCAGGACGAGATGCCACGACAATAAATATGCCCAGCGTCGGCAGCCATAAATCCCGCGTAATTGAATTTTCAACATCCATAACTGGTCGTCGCCGGTACGACCCGAGGAAATAGGATGGGATGTATCTTAAACCGAGTGGGATCGTTCCTTTTTACTCTCGGAACGGCGCAATCCCTTCCAAGACCTCTTCGATTAAAACGCCTCTTTATTTCTCCCCTTCTTCTTTTTCTGGTTTCCTCGATTCCTCGATGCTCGCCGACTGGAACAATTTTTAATTCGCTCCCCAAACCGATTCCACGCTTTCCATGCTTCCACGCTCGTCGTCGCTCGCTCCTTCCCTACTTGCGTTTTATCTGTCTTCGTTACTCGGCTCCTCGCCACCAGTTCTTTTTTCTTCGATCCTCGGGAAACGAAGGGTTCCTTTGACGGGAACATCTAATCAAGGATTTCTTCGAAACCAGGACCCTCGCCCTGTCGAACTCTACTCGTTCGCTTTCTTCCTGCTCCGCTTCTTCTCGCCTCCTCTCCAACTTCTCTTTCCGTTTCTCTTCTTTGTTCTCGTCCCTTTCTCCGCTTACCCATGGCGGCACGAACCATGGAAAACTTTGATTGCGCGAAAGTCGCGTGCGCGAAACGGACTACAGGAGGAAAACGGATGTTCGACGGCGGCAAATACGATAGCATTTCGGTTGATTGGAAATTCTATGGCAAGAGTCGCGTGTACACTTTACCAGACGAATCGGCAAAGTTACCGCGTAAATCGATTCGCAATAAAAATTTTAGGATACAGGGAAAGGGAGGAAGAAGGTAAGTCAGCTTCTCGATTACTTTTCCCATATCGGAGAAGAGTTTTCGTGCGAGTCGTCGCGATCGCGTTTAATGCGCTGTATGCACAGAATCCGCGAATTCGTCGAACTGCTAGGCGAGCGTTGCTAACGCGAGAGATCGTGGGGAGCCATGACGTTAGAGATTACGATAAGCCCTCCCAGCGGCGAGAAACAAATGACGTACTAACTGCATATTAACTGAACTGCCGGGCTATCCGTTGACTCCGCCTACTGTCCGGGGAGCCACGCGAGTGTACCATCTACACGTACCTACACGATTCACCAACGCGTAACGTTGCAGGCATCGGGACGAAACTTTCACGGTTCTGTTCTCCACGTCCGTGCAATCGTCCTTAGCCTTTCTCGATGAACCGAAATCTTCCTACGATAAAAACTATCATCGTTCGTTACTCCATCGATATCCTCTTGCGTTTCTCATTATACGCTGTCGTTCGCAAGCATCCGGACACTTTGATCGATTTCTAGCAACGCCGCTTCCACTGCACCGAATATGTACGAGATATATTAGGTTGTCCCGAAAGTTTCTTTCCTTTTGTAAGGAAGTAATTAATAGATGCACAACCTTCTTTCGTTTTATATTATTTCATCGAATCATCTACGTTCCATTTTGTTCTGTTTCTATTATTACGATCGTACGCGATTCGACAAAAATAATATAAAACAGAGAACGTGGTGCGTCCATTATTTCCTTACGAAACGAAAGAAACTTTCGGGACAATCTAATGCGAATGAACGACGAATCGGTGATTACGAGCTGACCGACCTTTTGTGAAGTTACTGTAAACCGAAATTACATGTTAAGAGATAAGTGGCAATAATACGATCTTGCTGCCCTCCAAATATGCTGCTACACGGATTTACTAGTCGTACGTTGTCGTAGGTATCGACATCGGTTTTCATTTCTGGTGAAAGATACGCGCCGTATTAAGACGTTTCTTCTCGTATTCCCAAAGAAACGCTGTATCTTGCGTGGCGTTGTATTTGCGAATCTGTGTAACGAAATAGTTTCTTTCTGCGAATCGTGTTCTGTGAATCTCGAGAACAAGAATTCCACGAGTGTTAAGGGGATCGGGGTAACGAGAATGTAACAAGAACCCTCTCAATTTTCCGTAAAAAAAAAAGAACGTCGGCACGAACTACGCTTTTCTTTCCCCTCTTCTGCAAGCCGAATGAGAGAAAAAGGAGCTTACGTGTCGCGAGAGGCTGGTTATCAAAGGAAAATTCATCGTGCACGCTTTGTTCGACAAGTAGCGCGCTGAGAATTTCAGAACAACGAGCTAATTATATCCCGAGAATTTTCAACGCGGTTTATTTCGACCAGACGCGACGCTACCTACTCTCTTCGCCGAAGGAAATCTTGAGAAACTCGTTCGATACTCGCGTTAAGATAACGCCAAGCGTAATTGACTTCGATAGGTTTGAATTCGAGTCGATTGACCCGCGCAAGTTACCGCGCATGGTGCAGCGCATGTTATAGCGCGCAACCTCTCGCGCGCATTCACGAGGAAAGCTGAACCAACGATGCAATGGTACAGATGTTTCGACGCGACGTTTAATCGACGTAAATATAAGGTCGATCGAGCCGGCAAATCTCGATAAAACAGCTTGCTGTGGAATTTATTTTAACAATGCTTTAATAATAGTACAATCGTTGATTCGGTGTACGCATCGCTACGATCGTATAATATTTTACAATTTCGCGTGATTACGTAGAATCTGAGATGCCACGTATAAATATACGGAGATCGAGATCGCACTTGTGGTGGTTTTCTGCTTAGTGCGTCTCGATCGAGTACTCGAAAACCGATCGTGCCCATAAGCGCATCAAGGTCGAAAGTTCGACACCCTCGATTTATGCATCGTCCGATTTAATCTTCTCGGTCTGGACAGACGCCGCGTCCTGAGTTGTTTCCGGCTCGTGAATGCCCATCCATTTGCAACGCTTTTGCAATTCTTGTCGGTATCTGCGCAGAGATGGAGAGCGATAATCGTTTCGTTTGTATTCACGTCCACGGTATCGCGGAGAGTATCGCGAGTGATTAGTTACCTCGGATGATTGATCGCATAAATCCACGGGTCGATACAAGATACTGTTTTGGCAAACACGGCGGGTAACATGGTAGATATAGGCGTTAAAAGCTCCCTGCAAAGAAGATTAGATTTGTCATCGTAACTACGTCACGGGGAAAAGTACGAACGAATGAAAAGAAGAGGAGAAACGTGGAAATTACCGATTGCCAAATGCTCCTATCATAGCGACGGTTGCATACGGTGTCCAAGCTAAAAGGAAGAGGAAAAATATGGTAAATGCCACTTTGGCGATTCTCAGCTCGACGCTCCTTTCCTTGTCCTGATTCGAGACTAATGACTTTACGTTCATCTTCTTTGCCTATAGAGCAGAAACGAACGGTCCGTTTGAGCTGGATCGTTTAACGATATTAGAAGGAAGAGAACAAGTAAAAAAAAAAAGAGAGAAAAAGAAAGGAAGAAAGAGAAAGGAAATTGTTAAGAACGAAGGGAAACTCGTAGACACCGACCTGTTCTCGTAACATCTTCTCGTGATTGCGAATAGATTGCAGTAGTTGAGAGTAAAAGTATATGATAAAGCTTAGAGGGATGACGTAAGACCAGACGAAGATGCTCATGACGAAGACCTTGGTGTCTTGATCTTCCGTGAGGAAATCGAACGAACAAGTGGTGAGAAATCCCTCTGGAATAATTCGATTGAAATAACAGGCGAGCGGAGGAAGAAAAAAGAAAGACGAACGAAGGGAAGTTAAATTTCCGTGAATTTGTTACCGGTAGTGAATCGACCCCAGGTTCTTAGCAGCGGTAAAACAGTGAACGGTGTCGCCCAGAACCACGTGAAAGCGATGATTATCGCGGCTTGTTTCGTGTTGAGCCGTCCATCGATCGGGCAGGAAATGGTTCTGCGGACAGAAGCAAAGCGCGTTTAGTATCTTCGCAGGGTTTGTGTCGACCGTCAACCAAATCGTAACCAAACAGTGCGTAATCGTAACCTGTATCGATCAAAGGCAATGGCAGCGTTCGTAATGGATTGTCCCATGCCAGAGATCGAACCGAAGACTGCGTAGACGTCGCATCCGATTTCCCAGCCGATCATACGTTCCATAAAACTGCTTATCACAAACATCGGCATTTCGAAGGCCATGATTATGTCGAATATCGCCAGGCTGACTATAAACATGTTGGAAGGCGTCCTCAGAGATTTCGATCTGGAAGCATACAGCCGAAATTCGAGTATCCGCGGTTCGATCGGTACGACGCGAGATTCCGTCGGCGTATGACGGTAGTCGGTACAGAGCAAAGTGTAGCTGGGAGAAATGGCGAACGATCGATCCGCAGGCGGACGAACATTCCGCCGTTTCTCGAGGGAGGGCACCACCACCAACCCTCGCGAGTAATTTCAAACTTACGTGCTAAATATCCATATGACGCAGGAATTCCCTACGAAAGACATTACGAGCAGCATGGAATAGATGAGCGCGAGTCCAATGTGCCAATATTTCCCCGGTGCTATGAACCCTCTCCAGTGGGGATGCACGAGATCCGAATACTCCGGCGGTACGTTCCATCCCAGGAATCTTTCTCGCATCGAGGGAACATACCTGCATGACGAGCAAACGAACAGTATTTAATCGTCGTACGGTTTCGGAAAAATTGCTTGGAGAGACGGACGATATTAATCGACGCGCGATCAAAGAGATCGTAAATATCGTGCGTCGTAGCGCTTTGTCTCGACGGGTGGTTGTTCGATCGCGAGTGCTCGAGCCGCTAAACTTTTCTCATTTGTGGAACAAAGTGAAACGCGAGTACGTAGTTGCTTATTTTTCGATTATCTCGCAAGGATTTAGACGGTCGAGGGATTACGTGTACACACCCAGTTTCTTCGCCGATGAAAGCCAATGGACCGTTAACGACAGTCTCGTTACGCGATAACATCCCGGCACGACTCGCACAACTCGACGCTCGGTACACGGGACTCGTTTAACGACGTCTTCGCAACGGACACAGAGATCGCGACGGCTCGATGGTCACGGGCAGAACGGACAGACGAATATTATCTTCTTCTCCGATCGGATCGATCGTTGAACGCGGAAGCTGTGTGTGAATACGAAAGACGATATCGGGGGAAAAATAAAAAGTGGCGACGACAACGCGCGCTAAGAAAGGAACAAGATGTGATATGCACACGGCTTGAAGTGAGACGCGGCAGAGAGGTCGTGAATACGTCCCGCAACTCACTTGTCTTGGTTCATCGCGATCCTTTCCTTTTATACGCACGAGGAATCGCGATCGGGAATGGCGTGCCGCTTGAGAGCTTAATTCGATTTGCGATTTACGAATACGAGAAACCTTTTGTTTGGCTGAGTCTAGGCGGTCACGCGAACCGATCTCCGTGCTCTCTACCCTTCGTGACGCGATGCCCTTTCGCGACGTTTCTTAATCTGCGATCAAGGCCGCGTTTCGGAACCGACCAGACGATCGGAGAAACGGGTAATAGAGCGTTCTCGCGTCGACGAGCAGCTGGTGGCGGATCGTCGAGTCGCGCTCGCGTCGGAAAAATTCGCAGGCAGTCGAGAGACTCGTCAGAGGGAAATTACGAGGGTGCAGCTTCGGCCGGGAATCGATTGGACGCGCGCTGTCAATCTCGTAATCGAGGGTTCGTTTTGTTATCGGTTTAACCAAATAACGCTCTCAAACCGATCGAAAATTCGGAGAAATTGCGACGCACGTCGGTCAGCGTCCTGAAATTTCACGCTGGTCGAGCGTCGAACGGTTGCGTCGTGTCGCGTCGCCTGGTCTCCTCGCGTTCAACCCGCTAACCCCGTCCTCCGTCCTCTATACTCGGACGCGACGTCCGCTACCCGCTGAACCACCCTCCGGCCATCCGCCGTGTCCCACCCATCGACCGCCGCAAACCATTTTTACACGCGGTCACCATTTGGTGCCGTGTGAAATTCATCTCGGCAAGTGCAGCCGGTATATCGCCAACTCGGGTTTCGAAGCTACCGCGACCACAGCCTTCGCGCATTCACCGGATTAAATCATAAAATTGTCCCGGAACGGAGCCGGAGTTCCACTGATTTACGAGAATGGTTGCCGTTGGTCCGTTCGCGCGTACACTCCACGCCGGCCTCGGCATCCGTTGCGTTTCCAGCCGCTGGCCAGTTTGTCGGCTGGTTGGTACGTTGCCTCCGGTACGTACCAGCCGAGGACAGTCGGTTGTCCGATATAAGCGCGTCCGCGCGAAAGAACACAGCCGCCCTGCGTTTTACACGCAACCTAGAAACAGAAAGAACGATACGATGTGTGGAGGACGAATAGGCTGACGTGAGAGGATCGGCTAGAATGGGAAGGGTGGAACGCGATGTCGCCGTGTTGCAGCACGAAGAGCGGCGATGAGAGGAGAGGAGAGGAGACGAGTTTCATTCTGCGTGTAGCAGCAAGAGAGAGAGAGAGAGAGAGAGAGAGAGAGAGAGTAGTAACAGTAGTGGTAGTAGTAATAGTAGTAGCAGGACGTTTTTCACGATTCAACGGATATATTTACGAGCTTTGTTCGCCCGTGTAATTCCCGCGACTTATAAAGCGTTCCTGCCATTGTCCGCGGTGGAAATCCAGCGGGAAAATTGAATGACAAACAATGGGCCCAACCGAGGCCGATTATGGTAACAATGTGAGTGGAGCGACCGCTGACGCCGGTCCTCGTTCTTCTCTCTTCCTCGGCCCGGTACGTCGAGCCGCTCAAACGCGTTCCCTTCTTCGTCGGTCTCGTGGCTCGTGGTCCGTGGTCTCGCGGCCGCGTCCGTCATCTCTCATTCATCGTCCTCCTTGTCCCTCCACCCCTTTGTCTAGCCGTCTATTTCTCTGTATCCGTTGGCCGAACGGACCGCCGTCCTTCGTGCCATCGTACTTTTGATTTTGTGCGCGTGTCCCAGAGTTTTGTCTCGTCGTTCGGTCGCAGGCGTCCACACAGAGACGATTCGTCGATGGGAGGACAATGCCTCGTCGCTCCGAACAGACAAATATTTCTAAGCGCGTCGTTTCTCTTTGTCCTCGCCGTGTATCGGAAACGATCTCCGCCGATCTGGCCGATTTCGCGAATATCTGCAACTCGCGCGCACACCGTGCACGGCGTTCCGACTTTTCGTCTCGCGCGTTCGTTCTCCGGACAACGTTCCACGTCGGTCGATGCGGCAGAGGAAGGATCGCAGTCGAGTTTTTGGCCGGCGGCCTGTGCCAATCGGGCCGCTCGATCGAAGGATGCTTTTCTCTTTCGGTATCGCGGCGTCCATTCCTCGAAACCTCGTTATCGTTCTTATCGCTGCTCTTCTTACTGTTATTAATCGCGGTCGTCGTCGCGCTGAACTACTACGCGCGTGAACGTTTCCGCGTGATTTTAATTTTCAAGACGGGGCAACGCGTTTCCAGCGGCCGATAGTCGCGTATAGAGGCAGGTGGCCCGTTTCGAGCCGCGCTCGTTACTCGATATTTCCTCGAGTTCGTCGCTCCCTTTCCTTCTCGTCGACGTTCCACCGGAAGGATCGACAGTCGTGAATAAAATTGCCGTGGAAGCTCGCCGAGAGCTAGGAATCCCGTCGTCGTTCCGGCTTACTTTTCCCTCGGTATCGGCGCTTTCCCCGCTTCTGCGTTTAGTTTCCATCCTCCTGCCCCGCGTCCCTCCCCTCTATTCCCCTCGGCTCAAACCTTCGCTACCAACTCGAAATATTCCCGTCGTAAACTGTCGCGATAGTCGGCCCGCGAAGC
This sequence comes from Bombus waltoni, assembly GCA_014737395.1. Classification (NCBI taxonomy): domain Eukaryota; kingdom Metazoa; phylum Arthropoda; class Insecta; order Hymenoptera; family Apidae; genus Bombus; species Bombus waltoni. The sequence goes on from JACXII010000014.1 coordinate 3,731,689, forward strand.
GGCCCGAACGAAGAACAAAGGAATGCAGATTGGAGAGACGCGGATTAACAAGGATTAACGCTAATTGGGCAGCCGCCGTTGGGCTCGTGCTCGTCCTCGTCCTCGTTCTCGTTCGTCGTTCGTCTACGACGCGACAGCCGCGCTCGCTAATGGTAGCGGTCCGTGCGTTTCTCTTCTGCTTCTCGCTCTTCCTGTATTCCGGAATTGCCGGTGCTTTCCGTGCGCGTTCGTTCGAGAAACTTCCATGCACCGAGCGTGCAGATTGACACTCTCTTTTCCGATTCAAGAGCCATCGTGATTATTCAAATCGTGTCCCACGAGTCGTATCGCTGGCTTTACCGAAACGAGAAGGCACTTCTCCTACCCTTCGCCCGACGATTCTCCCCTCGTTACGGCCGAATCAATTCGGCATCTTCCTTAATCGCACCTTCTCCCCGAGGGACAACACGTTGTCTCGCGATTTGCGACTCGATCGACGTCCGATCGACACTCGGCGAGATTTTACGATCTTCCGTGCAATTGCCGAGCCGATCGGCTCGATGCCGATACTACGACGTGACAGACACCAGGGAATATCAATGACGCCTCGTTGTTCGTTAACCTTGGAATCGATCCGTCGATATATCGGTGGAGTGGAACGTTGATGGCTGTGATACGTAATCGTTTAAGAATCTGACGTTGCAGCATCAGTCAGCGTCGCGTCACTCGCGTTGCATTGACGAGATTGCTCGTTTCTAAGGAATTAAAATTCGTTAGTGGACGGTGAACAACGACGTTTATTCGCTTCTACGTTTTCCTCCGTGCGTCTTTCGGCTCTTAATTTTCTTCCCATTTTCCGCCACTTTGACGATCCTCTATCGTTTCCACGTATTTTCGTACGGAACGAAGCAACGCAAAAGCACCGAAGAAACTGAAAACACACACGAACCCGAGATCTTCATCTCGTACACAATAAACCGTATTATACGCGCTGCTTGTCCCATTTTCCTGATACGTACTGGGATATTTCCGCGTTATCTTGCCGCGAGCCCGATCCTCTCCGTTCTTTGTTCCACAGGCAACGACGAAACTAATCAACTATATACACGCGACGAGATATCGGAGGCTAGTACGATAATATTCTCTGTCGGTGAGAAAAAATCGCTTGGAAATACGATATCGTTTCGTGGAAGATTATAGTCGTCTAAAATTACGATAGCCACTTTTACGATCGTACAGTCCGTTTGCGATCGATTAACCGTGTTATACGAATCGAAAATGGACGAGGATAACTTCGACGTGATTATCAGAAAAGAGTTTCAAATGTAGTTATCCAGAGACGCGTGGCCTGAACGGAAATACCAGGTTGTCCGAGAAGTTTCTTTCGCCTTGCAAGGAAACAATGGACGCGCCACGTTCGCTGTTTTATATTATTTTTGTCGAATCACGTACGATCGTAATAATAGAGATAGAACAAAATGGATCGTACGTGATCGAATAAAATAATAGAAAACGAAAAAAACCTTGTGCGTCTATTACTGTCTTAGAAAAGGAAAGAAACTTTCGGGACGATCTAGTACGTCGTGAAAGCTGAACGGTCTTGCGACGCTTCTACGGAAAGTTACACGTGCTGACGCTGGACGAGAGATGCGAGTAGACGAGGACGATCGCTGGTCGGACGCGCGTTATCGCCTCGCTATTTTTTCGACTATCCGCGTTGATCGTTTATTGCGGCGCTCGTCCCAACGGCTACTCGGCAGAGGAAAGAGAGGAGAGAGAGAGAGAGAGAGACTATCGAGAGGTTTAACGGCAAACCGCAAGTTTCACGGTAAAAATGCAAAGTGGAAAACTCGAGCCGATGCGATGGTCGAGACGTTGGTACCGAATATACATACATACGTCTGCCGCCTGAAATAACCTCTCATTTGTTCCAAGCCTTGACTTCTTCCCTCTACTCTCTCTCTCTCTCTCTCTCTCTCTCGTCTTTCTTCTCCTTAGTCGGCCTCGTTTCCGTCTCCGCTCTCTCCGTCCTTCTCCTCGACCCCCGACCCGTTTATTCTGACAAAGAGCACGAGGGCGCGGCCCTACGTAGAATACCGTCGATTTCGCGAAATTCTTCGGAAAAATCTCCATAATTTCAGGAATTGCCTTTTGATGTTGGAGATGAAAGAGCCCGCGACCGAGTGGTCTTCCGAATCGTTCCGCCTATTTCTCTATAAGTTTAGTTCGTCTTCCTTTTCCCTCGATTCTTCGACGATCTCGGATTTGAAATTGCCAAGCCCGACGACGACACGGACGACCGCGGCAGGCCAAGCCTCCACTGCACATTGCCGCGGTATTGTTCGCTTTTGGAAATTTAGCCGACTTTGAAAATCTCACGAGGCGATTGATCGCGACCGACGGAGAAGCAGCGGCAACGAAAGTTGACGGTACGTTTTTATCAAAGGACACGGCGTGCGCGAGGACGAAGCTACAAAATAATCAGCAAAGGGTAACTAACCAGTCTGTAGCTGGAAGCGTAACGAATTCGCGTTGGCCGCAGGGACGACAGAGAAACGAAGGTGGAAATAAAGGCAGGAAAGAGTGGAAGAAGCCCGGGTATTGTCAGAGTCGAAACTAGCAGCGAGCTGGGCGGCGCGCCGCGTAAACTTGCGACAGAAAAAGATAACAAAGGGGGAACGGTACAATGCGTATCGGTGCTTTCAGAGGCGAGCAGAGAGGCCCGGACACGGGTGCGCGGACGACTCGAACACGAAGAAGGTGGCATGCTTCCATTTGCAAGCAGTAGGTACGCTCCGCGAATATGCAAGCGTATCGTGACCGTAACAAACGAGAAGGAATAAGAGGAGCGAGTGTTTGTGAACGCTCGCGAATTGCCGCGCCATACCGCTCGGCTTAATTTTGCCCTGAGCCCCTCGTAGTTATTCGAGTGCCGCCGACTGGCTCGTGTGGGACAGTTGAATCGCTCCCGGGGATTCGCCATCTTTTGTCTTAGCACAATGCCGGCCGAAGCACAAAAGTGACTAAGTGCCCGTAATACTCGCCATTATATGCCTCCTACCGGCACTTTTCTCCGCGTTACGCGTCTCTACGTTTCCCACCCGCCTCTCTCGTCCTTCCCTCCCCCGCCGACAGCTCATTTCCTCTCTCCGCCAAATCCCACACGGAACTCGCTGCATCTTAGACGAACAACCGGAAGACCGTCGCGTCGTAAGACCGTAACGGAGCGCGAGTCCGATCGCGGTTGCTCCTTCGCGATCGTTTCGAAGCGTTGTTACGCGACATTATTTACGACCGGTCGTTTTTCGTCCATCAAACTCGCACGGTTAGTTAGCAGCGGCGATGGCAATTTGTATGCAGCGTGTCGGGCCGCGAACGCCGCTGAAATCCGCCGACTGAAAATTGATATAACCGCTGCGCGGAACGTTCCTCTTCGTACAATGCACCGGCATGACGTATAGCCGACATCTGGAGGCTCCGACCAATCGACAATGTGCCGCCTCGCGCGAGCAAATTTTAAATCTATCCGCTTTCGTGCGCCTGCTGTGCCTCTCGCGCCGTTCGAAATCGCCGGTGGCCATGGTCGCGGTGCCGCGTTTAAAACGCAAACAGTAATCGTCATCGATGTCCCCGTTAGCGCCACTTTTAACCTTCTCGAGCGTTTTAACGCGTTCCGTGCATCTCGCTCGCGGTAATGGGCAAATTGCCGGCAATTTCGTTCGAGTCAGCGTCTCTCGATGCGGCACGGAATAACGCGGTTGCGTGTTCACGGCAATACCGATAACGTCTCGAGAAAGTTTCTCGTTTGTTAGGTGCACAGATATGTTGCGCGTTCGATGGGAAAAGAAGCAAGACGAACAGCATCGCCGATCGATCCGAGTACGTATCGCGTTTTCCGTTTTTCTTCGTTATCGCGTACCATCGGGTGTAGGCAGCAGTCCGTTGCCCTCGTAAAAATACAACTTTAAGATGATCGAATCGACAATAGGAGAACGCGTCGAGCTACCTTCCTCCTCCTCCTCCTCCTCCTCCGTCGCCGTAATCGATTATTCGGAACTCGGCTGCAACTCGACGATTTCGACGGACCTATTCCGAATAATTAGCACGTGTTGTAATACGTTCGTTCGCAACGAAAGCCAAAATGCACGTTCTCTCGCGACGTCGCATCGATGTAAAAGTTTTTCCATCGCCGCGTCGAAATGTATTCTCGGCTCGTCTTAGCCCGAGTTCGGTTAACTCGAACTAAACGCGCGGCATTCCGTCCTCTCGGCCTGCTGCAAGTTCCTTTTAAACTCTGTCCTCGGCTATTTTTTCGCCGAGCGCCGAGAACGCGTTTGGCTTTTGCGTCACGTCATTTAATTTCCGGAGTCGAACTGGAAAGTTATTGGGTAGTACGTGCTCGTCTCAATTAGGTGTTCGCACGGGAGACGCGATCCAAAATTGTTTCTTCTCGTATTATGCGAGCACAAACTTTTATTGGCCAGGCTCCTAGTTATCCGAAGAAAAGTTGCTTTCCTTTCGAGACAAGCTCGGCGCCGCCACTTTGCTGCGTCGTTGCCGCTTAAAGACAGTTTTGCTCGTTAACCATTACCGCCAAGCGATTTCGAGGATCGTCTCGCCTTTAATCGGATAATCCACGCCGAACAACACGACGATCCACCGAGCAACGCGGAGTCCACTTGCAACCCCCGAACTTGTGCGGCAATCGCGCGGCCAACTTTCTCGGGCAAACGCCGCTAACTTTTTATCCGTACGGCGGTTTCCGCGTTACGCTTTCGTTCGTCTTCGCGCAACTTTATATTCCTTGCGAAACGAATATCGAAGTCGGACGACGTTTACGAACGCCGCGTCGCGTTGCCCGTGTCACGCAACACAACGGGTGAAGGGACACGGAAAAGAAGTTCGTATCCGTAGATAGAATTTCTTTGGTTCGGTTTTCTCTCCGTATATGTTTCTAATTAATAACGCCAGAACTTTGCTAAATGGCTTGTTCCGTTTAAGAAAATAAGGTATGTTTTAACGGCGTTGAAACAGTAATTCCGCTAATAGGAGGATTTTAAGTGTCGGGTTGAAAAGACAAAAATATACCGTAGCTCCGAGTTTATCGCTATAGAACGTGGCTCGACAAAACTGACTAAGGTTTACAGTCTTCGAGAGTTTATATACCGTGGGACTCCTCCTGGGTGGGCCGCCCCCGCCCGTCCGAAACCTGGGCGTCCGGAGATCTTCATCAGGAGATCGTGTGACACCCAGCTCGCGCTAGAAATCGAACGATCCACCGTACACCGCTTAACCGTTTAACCCTTTGCGCTCGAGAGGCGACTCTCAGTCAGCACGGCGTTCCGTGTGGCAACTCGAGTGGTGAGTGACAGTCACTGTTGCGATCTTCGACTAGATGGCGACCAGTCAGTTTCAACCGATCCGTTGATATCGCTAGCCGTGAACGACGTTAACGTTCAGGATGGAGATAGAGCAACGACGAAGATAGATGTAACGTTTATTTGGTTTATTCGCGCTATTCAGCCGATCGCAAAGAACGTATAAGTACGTAGTACACTGAGAACGCTTCGTTAGAGTGAACGTAGGCTGTGGTTAGCCCGAGCGTGACGACTGTTTGAGTCAAACGTTGTTGCAAGACTGACTAGCTAAAGACTCTTGGTAGACGTCCTTTCTCCCTTGCCACTTGGGCCCTATCCTTGGTCCTGTCCAAGGGTGTTTTTCTTCCTATGACGTCGTCCGCGAGGTGGAGATCTATTCCTACCAATCTTGTGACCGTTGAGCTTCGCGGGTGTATCTCTTCTGGTGTTACACATGGATACCAGATGCTCCTCTTAGAACGAACCAGTCGAGCAATTAGGGTGTTAGTTGGCGTCTTTACGGGGTTCGCGTTGTAAAGTATACAATTTGGGAGGTGGAAAATACCGACGTCCCTGGATAAGGCAATGTGCTGTTCGGGTCGTAAAGACCGACAGGTCGGAATCCCGAACAGTCGCCAGTTCCAGTTTATCTTTATATTGTTCGTTAAGAGGCGTGAAGCGTTACGCTTCAAGATGCAATTACAAATCACATCAACACAGTCGTCACATACGCGCGCAAGCATCTCGAGTTACTGCTCCGCCCGACTCGAAAGATCATCGAGCGTAAAGGGTTATTTCACGTTTGACCTTTCGCGAGGCGAAGACGAATCTCGGCGGCGAGATAAACGCAGCGACCAAAATTTGCTCGTTTACTTATGGGACGAAGCTTTTCGCGCGAGAAGCTAGGTATAACTAGGTGTAAGAGAGAATCTCGGAAGATGGCAATTATTAAGAGGTTCGTGGTAGTCGCGAGGACCGAATGGGAAAGTCTCGCGACCGTTGGAATTCGTCCCCTCCCGAGGCTATCCGTCGATTTTATCGCGAGAAAGAGATAAACGAAAAGGGAAGGAGAAGCGGCAACCGGAAGCAAAGTGGAAGAGAGAAAGGAAGAAAGTAGGCGGTAAGCGTTCGATTAGAGAGCGTCTGATCAGGCCTATTAATCTTCCATCTGTCCGATACTATGCCATGAATTATGCATCGGCCGGGTAGACGCATTGATTTCTCAGCCAGACAGGAAAATATTATTCGAATAATTCAAAGTAATGAGTCGAGAGCAGACCTGATTCGAGCGGTTTTTCCAATTCCTCGTTTTCTCATCGTCACATCGTCGAATATCGTCGATTTTGCTCGTTCCCGTGTTATATTCCCTTTTCACCGATACTCGACCGAATCTTCTCGTAACAAGAAGAATTAATAAACTTGGAGTTTCTCGCGTGTCGTATCTAAATGTAAAACGTTGATACGAACGTTGCGCCACGTTCGCCACACGATCATCGATCCATCGTGTTTTCGATCCAACGTTTCCCCGTCCCTCGACCATTGAATCTTTCTCGTTTCGCCAGCGCGGATACGACGCATTCGCCGGCAGACTGTCTCGTTGTTCCGCGACAAAACCTTGGTTGATATTCCGTGTATTCCAGAGACGAGAGCGGTACGATTTACCGAAACAGGCGACGAATTCGTTGTTGAACGTCTGATCCGAGTGTATGACGAACGAGGGAAGATAGGGAAAATTGTAGAGAAGGGTGGTTGGTTGGACAAGGGAGAGCGAAGTGGATGCAGGAGGAGGACGGGTAGAATAAATCGGAGGAAGAAGCTGCGCGTATCGGATATCGTCGATAAATCGAGACCCGTAGGGGTTTCCAGGAGATTAACGGAGAACTTTGCCGTAGCGAGTGTGCGCGGGACGCCACGAGAACACTTTTCTCTAATTCGATGGGAAGTTCCTTCGGACCGACTCACCGACTCGACTTCCGCTGCAGTTTGTCGGATCTTGGTCAGCCAGTTGCCGATTCATTCTGCAATCGGCGCGAAACTTTGATAACGATTATTCTGCTCTCGTTTTCGTAGCAAACGTGTCCCTCCCCCACCCCACCCCCCCGCCCTTCCTCGTCGCTCACACTTTCCCACGCGATCCTACTTTCCAAACTGCATCTCCTACTTGAATCCATCCATCCATCCATCCATCTGTCTGTCTGGCGTGTGTACAGATTCTACACGCGTCTCTCGAGTTTCCGCTTTCCATAAATATCCGGGTAATTGCGAAATAAGCGAAACTGGAACGGTCGGACGCTTGGAAATCTCGGACGAAAAAGTAAGGCGAAAGCGATAGTGTGAAAAGGGTGGAATGGCTTGAATAATACAGCATTGACCCGTGACATTACGTAGCGCAAACCGATCAACTCGCTTCTTCTGTCCTGACAAAGATCTATTTGCAGCGTTCTCGATGGCTCGGCGGTCGACGACTAAAATACCAGACGGATACATCGTTCGACCAATTCTATACAAAGCTCGAATCGTTACGTCCGCTCGTTTGATATTCTAGCCTTTGTACGTGCGCGCCTAACGCCCGTAACTTACGAAAGGCCGGCGTAACCGTTTTCCGTGCAACGTTTAAAGAAACGACAGCAGCCGACGTAACGCGTTCTTCCTTACTTTCTCGGCGATCCTCGTCTAGTTATAGCAGGCAACCGGGTCCCAAAGGTAGAGAAGAGCGAAGCTGGAGAAGCACGAAATGCGACGTGCATACGCCGCGCGCTTTAACCCGAGAAATACACCTCGAAGCCGTCTTCGTACTTTCGCGACATCTCGGCCGAGCTCTCTCTCTCCAAACTCGACGACGTCCGTCGTTCCTCGCTGCATGAAATTCGCCGAGAAAATGCTCTCGGTTAGCGCGACGGTGAATGCGATTAATCAGATGGCTCGTGTCTCGGCGGAACGCTGCGAACGCGACGATATTTTTCCTCGCTCTCGTTCGATGCTCGAGAGGCCGTTTCAGGATTTTCTCTGGCGCGCGTTTCGTCGTTTCGCGTGCAAGCGTAACCGTGGCAGCGTCGACGGCGCGAGTTTGTTATCGATACACTCCAGTTCGCCCGCATATTTCCATACCTCTGCACTTTTGCTTTCGAAGGATATCGCCATTGTTAACGGAAACTACGAGCCGGCTCACCGACATTGCCAATATAAATACGCGCATCTTGTTTCTTATCGGAACACCGATGTTCCCTCGTAACGATAGCGGCGGCAGCAGCATCCAACGTGTATTAAATCTCATTCCTTCGAAAAAGGGGATGTTCGTCTCTGACTGACAGAGAAACACAGAGAGAGAGAGAGAGAGAGAGAGAGAGAGAGAGAGACAGACAGACAGAGACAGAGAGAGAGAGAGAGAAACGAGGCGTTTCCCTCGAGTTCTTCGGCCTCCCTCCCTCCCTCCTCTCCTTCGTTTCCTGGCATCGAGCTCTCACGACTTTGCCTCTCGCGTTTTCCATAATATCGGGAACGAAGCTCGAGAGCCGACCAGCACGGTAATCTCGTATCCGAACTTTCGCGACGAGGGCGCGAAACATAACTCGTTAGAGAGAGGAACGTGGCGGGCGAACGAGGCAGGGGCGGCTCGGCGAGCAAGCAAGCAAGCAACCAGCAACTAGAAGGAAAGGTGGAAACGAGAACGGATGCGAAGCGGAAGAGGGACCGGAGATACGAAAAGGTTATACGCGTGTAAAGCAAAACTGCGTTGGCAGAGTCGGCGGATGATGACGGTGGTTAGACGGTTTGTACACGAGAGTCATGGTCGGTCACTGACTAGGCGAGAGAGAAAACGGAGAAAACGGTCGGTGTATTTTACCTGGGAATTCCTCGGGGTAAAGCGAGACGGGGGCGACCGCTAAATAACATATCGCGACCGACCAGAGTAGAAAACGAACGTGTCTAAAACGAGTTAATTCGAAAGTTTGAATAAACAAGTAGCGAGTTTTCGTCAGAAATAAAACGAAAGAAGCGGCGGATAGCACGCGATGCTGCTATGGGACGAGAATGAGACGAGTATTCGGCCAGGAGGTATGATGGTTCACGAGGGATGCCGGCTACAAAGGGAAAGGGAACTCGGGATTGCGCGTCCTCGTGACGCGAGGGGAAGGAAGTACAGCGGCAGTCCGCAAATCATTTGCATAATTGATTAAAGACTGGCGCTGGTGCGGTACGCGTTCCACCGACTCGAGCTGGAAATTGCGTCGCGTATAAGTCATTAAGAACAACACGCGTTACCGAGTCAAAGGTGCGACGTCTTGATTTTTAATCGCCTTTCGAAAACGAATTCCACGAATCTTCCTCCCGAAAACGAGAGAAAATTAATTTATCGATTTATTACAATTAAACCAAACTGCCTATTTGTTTCTTGTCTCGTCGATTACAAGGTCATTCTTTTGTCCCATTTTTCTCCCGCTTCTTCCCCGTTGCGTTGGCCTGAATTCGATCGACCAACGTTCCTCCCGTTGTTTGCTTCCTATCGTGAGTCGGATAATCGTTTACGACGCGTCGCTGGCTCGCTCCAGCTGATATCCGATAGTCGAACCTGCTTTAATTCGCATCGTCAGATCCCAGCGCAGGCTAGTGAAATTGACAAGCAACCGGAAAACGTGCTGTAGCGTGCTAGAATTTCGCACAGAGACGCGCCGATCTTTAGGTCGATCGTACGGATCGCGAAATCTCCGTCGGAAATAACCGATCGGAACCGTGCATATATATATATATATATATATATATACATTCGTAATAAACCGTTGAAGTGGATATCAACTTCTAAGAAAACTCTACGTCCGATCTGTTTAGTTCTCACAATCGCCGAAGCCATCGAGAACGTTTAAAATAAATCAAGACAATAGACAGGCGACGATGGCTTTTCGGCGATTCAGTTAGAAAGTAACATTGTCAGCGTGCGGATCTGGACCAGCTCAAACTGTATTCCTATTTGTACTTTCGCTTCTTTGTTCAAATGTGTTTTCTATTTTACAATTTATCCACGCGTTCCTCTATTCGCATATCCAATAACTTCAACGTAAACGATGAATTACATTTAGGAAGTAATTTTCGCGAGAGTAGCGTTACGTGACGATACGACGTAGGCATACGATATGTTGAGTTGTGGTTACGTTTTCAACATTATAGTTGAAAGTTATATCGGCTCAGCGGCGGTACTTATATACGATATCGTCTTTTTCCTTTTCTTTTCTTTTGTCCTGAAAACCTGCTGATAAAACTGGACAAATCGGTGGCTTACTTTTGGTGTCCGTGGGAATGGGGGACAGAGGGAAGGGACAGACGATCGGAACCGTGCGTGTACCCTTACCCGGTCATACCCTCGTAGACGATAGCACAGCAGGCTTGTTACTGAAAAATGGTACAGACGTATGAATCGAGCCTATCAGCTTGGAAATACGCGCGTCTCTGACCCGCCGTTTCTCGTGTTCTTTCGACAGCGACTAAATGCCGGAAGGGACGGCTCGGCGAAGAGAGGCCGCTTAATCTTCTTGTCGCCGTGCACTGGGAATGCCGGGCGCGCCACCGGAAGATCCGACGACGCTGCTTGCTCCCCTCCGAACAGCACCGCAAAAAAGACTTTGCTGCTCGTACTTTCTTGCCCGCTGGCTAGATTAATATACTCCGGTGTACGTGTTTCCCGAGGAAAAACTTGTCCCGGGCGGACGTCGCCACTCGAGGTCTTTTTTGTGCCAACAGCGTCGTTCGCGAGATCCACGGAGAATTTTAGGAGAGCGTGTGGAGTCGCGGACTGGAGCTGTTACCGCCAGGACCCGGTCGCTTCTGTGTTCTCATGGAACGGTTCGTTGATTCTTCGATACCTCGTAAAGGCACGAGCACGGTCGACCTTGCACGTTTACCTAGCGCCGTAGGAGACGATCGAGAACGAGGGACGTGGCCGTAGAACGGGCTACGTGCGGCAAACGTGCTAGGAAATATGTATGCGCGGGCCTGATACTGCGGCGCATACAAGATGTGCCGCGATAAAAAGTGCATTTTCGGCCTCCCAGAGGATCGCCAGCCCGACATCGCTCCATTCCAAGAACCTTCGTTTTACCGTTAATTTTTATTCCCTTTTCCACTTTTTTCCCCTGCTGCTGCTGCTGCTGCTGCTGCTGGCTGCCGCCGCTCTGCCTTTTTGTTGGCTTTATTTCGACCCCGTGGCACGATCGATGTCAGTGTAACTAGGTGAACCGAAGCCAGGAGCGAGAATTTCGGAAGCGCGCGGCCGATTCGACGGAAAAACATGGAATCGGAATTCGCGTCATCCCGTCGGTTTCCACCTTGCGTTCTGCTCGTAGGCAATCGGCCACTTGTTGACGATTCGCGCCAACCGATCGGCACGCCTATAAATTAACACGACGACAGGATGGACCGATTAATCGAGAGGGGCAGGTGGCAATATCGTGGCCGATGGCAAGCGTTACGTTGTAAATCAAGCAGCAAGTAGCGAGCAGGAACACAACGGGAACCGTAGGTGTGGCGATTCTAGTCTCGAATGCCGTGCCTCGTGCCTCGTGCCTCGTGCCTCGTGCCTCGAGCCTCGAGCCTCGTGCCTCCCGCCTTCCTTCGGCCTGTCATTGTTCGCCGTCCAAACGAGCGAACTTGTTGATACCCTCTCGCCGGCTATACCTCGTGCCTCGCAACTAGTTTTCACTTTTCTAGCTGTGTCGGGTGGTACACGGTGCGTGTAATGAAACGCGAGCGAGGCATTGTTCTCATACTTGGTCGTGTATCGCAGTTACGTAGCGTGTATGGGTCGTGTATCATGGTCGTGTTGGATGTTTCGCGATGCAGCGACAGTGTCTCTTCTTTCTATCGGAGAAGAGCTTAGATTCGCGCTCGAAGCCAACGTCGATAGATGGAACCGCGCCGTTTGGTAAAAAAGGAAAAAGAAAACAATGTTCCGATACCTGTGCAAACACGAATCGATTCCGAGGGAAGGAAGCAAGACGAGGCAGGCGGGAGCGCGTGCTGAACGTACGCGAAGTCGTAAAATTCGCGAACAAGTCTCTCGATTACTCGGCTCGGGTAGGAAAGAAAGGTTCGAGGCAAAGTCAATAATTTGAACGATCTCGCCGGAACGATCCATCGGGCCTGCTCGTCGAATGGAAAGCGTCTCGGTCGACCAAGAGCCGGAAAAAGAAATATCCTACCGCCGAATACACGAGGATCGGTCGGAGTTACCTTAATTATTTTCTCTTCCCCCTAGTTTCATCCCGGGCAACACCGGCGAGAGGGGTACGCAGCCGGCTCCCAAGAAAATTACAGGCAGCCTCGATAAATATTAACTCCGTAGCCTGGAAAGGTCGTGAAAGCTACACCCTCGAGTTCGGTCTCCGGTCGTCCGTCCCTTCGCGCCCCTTCCGCCAGCCAGGTTACGTTTCAGACGGTCAGGTTGCTCGAGGTGGTGCAACAGGGCTTGAGACGGAGGGCGCGAGCGAGCATCCAGCCAGAAAGCGAGAGAAAGCTGGCAACGAGAGAGACAGATAGAGACAGACAGATAGAGAGAGAGAGAGAGAGGGAGCGAGAGAGAGAGAGAGAAAGGGAGAAGGGCAGAAGTCGGGGAAGGTGTAAGAGGAGGAGTTTGCCAGTGCGACGAGCTGGAAAGGATGGTCGATACTATCTTCCGGCAGACGCAGAACATTCCTATTTATTCGGGTTAAGTAGCGCGCGAGCTGCTACGTACGAACGCGCGTTACACTCGCGGAAGTTTGTCGGCGAAAAGGAATTGCTCTGCGATTCGTTCGAAACGTCGATCGAACGCTTTCAGACTACTCGTCGATCTGTCTGGGAGAAAACGACGCGTGCAGGCCGCGCGTAGTTCTTGTTGCAGGGTCGGCACGTCGTCTTATCGTTTCGCGCCATTTAACGTGCAGCTGGTTACGGCGGTGATTCGCTAATTACACCGGACGACGGTCACTGAAAGCGATACGCGCGTGCCACGAAATTTGAATTTACGTAGACGCGCGTTCGATCGCGCGTCGACCAACGATTGCATTCGTCATCCTCCGGTCGCGATCCATCGTCGGAATTTCGAAAGAACTCGGAATTTCATTTACTCGCATCATCGTTTATTTGTTTATTTACATTGCATTTGCCGCTTTACGTTTTCAGCTGGCTTATCGTTACGCCTGTACGTGGTACAACGAGAGAGATGGAGATCGATCGCGACAGCGAGCGAACCGGTAAACCGGCGACCAGCGTTCAACGTCGCCTTTCTCAACCGAGATCTAGCCGGCGAAGAAGCTCTTTATGCGTCTTAAATCACATTCGTGGCCTCGTTCTATGTTAATTTTATTTTTAACGTTGACCGTTTCGCGGAGCGCCACCGCCAGGCAAAGATAAACGGGACAATGAATTATTCATTCGAAGATAAGCACGATTTTAACAAAGAACGATCACAGTCTGCCGTTGTGGCTAACCGTCGCGTCTGGTTCCCGTAGGAGGCAGCGGTGGCGAGCAATATCTCTGTAGATGCAGCGACGGCCGCGCCAGCGAGAACGAAAACGAAAACGAAAACGGGAGAGAGAAAGAGAGAGAGAGAGAGAGAGAGGTGGAACGCGTCGATATTCGGACGAACCGCCAATAAGAAAGACGTATGCGATTTTGCGTCCGTCTCTCTCCAACTGGTATTTCGACGTAATTTCCGAGCGTCCATCCTACCTACCATTTGCTCGGCTCGCGGACTCGATCGTTTATCGTGCGCGCGTGGGTCGATTAATGAACGGATAATCGATTTACGCCAATTTCGTAGAAGCTGCTGGCCAAAGTACAACGTCTTTGATGGCGTAACCGCAAATCGTTGGCTCGACCATATGCGCGGTTTTCAGCGAAAACAATTTCGCTGTCTTCTCAATCCGTTGCAAACCACAATGGAATTTATCGTCTATACCTACGAACTGGGATTTGTACCGCAACTGTTTTCAAAGGAGCACCGCAACGAGCATAAAGGGAACAGGATTTCGACGTGTTTCACCGTGTTTCTTCGCGTTCCTACCAGCCTTCCCTCTTCAATGCCTAGACGTAACGATTTTACCCGGGTATCTGTTGATCGCGCGACAAACGTATTATCACGTAGTGCAACGGGTTCTTTGAGTCACCGTTTCAGGCTCCAACGTCTTAAAATTCAATCTTGAACTTTGCACGGAACGATCAAACTTGCCGTGTACGTTTTTTCTTTTCTTTTTTGTTCTTTTCGTGCCGAGATGTATAAAATATCGAAATTGCAGTCTACTCGTAACGATCTTTTCTAAGCGAAGGAAATTATTCGTCTGCCGCGTGCATATCTGCTACGCGTGTTCGCCGTTTCTGCCGCTTCCTCTATCAAAAGCACGAAATTGCATAAAAATCCGCAGTCTAATTACTCGACACCGTTAGTCTTTAATGCAATAACGCAAGAGTGAAAAAGTACCGTGTACTTTAGGTCCATCAAGAGAAAGTAACGCGGCGGCGTTATTCGAGTCGATTATCCGAGTCGAGCGTTACGCAAGAAGTAACAAAATAAACGAGAAGTAACAAAGAAAAAAGGAAGAAAAAGAAAAGAAGAGAAACGGAATAACTCGCAGAATGACAAAGCACCGAATACAGCGCGCGTTTGTCGAATTACGATAATCACCGTGAAATATCAAGCTTCCCTTGCCAAGAGTTGTAAAAGTTGTATCCTCGTGGAAGATTATAACGCAAAGACTACGTCGGCGACTACGCGATGTATTTCGCTGTTCGTCACGGGACTCTGGTAACGATAGCAAATAGCTGGTTCGCAAACTCGGATCGTTCAAAAATGACTTGGCCTGGCTCGAATAACCCTACGATGCCTTACACCGGCACCGTACGTCGATAAACAAAATCTTTGCTCTCCTTCCTGTCTGCAAACGTCCCGAACGTTGACGTTTGGGTTCAGGCTTCGTTCGATCTTTGCTCGCCAGTCCGACGGAAAAACGACACCGGTGAGCCACCGGCGAGGCAAAGCTGTCGCGAATGATCGAAAGCAAGCCGCTTTGATCCCGAGTACGACGAAGTATCTCCCCTTCGTCGTCGGCTACCAACCGCATGTAGTACGCGCACGGTTAACAATTACCGTTATCGTTACCGTAACGAAGGAAATTGGCTGTTGCGTCAGTTCCAGTTTGCGGAACAAAGCGAGGAGGAACAAAGTGTGGAGGAGAACGAAGCCTAGAGAAGCGGAGAGAAAAAACGATTATCCCGTTGGAAAGAAATTTTTATGCCGGCTGGATCCGCTGCATTCGTAGCTGTAACGGCCGGGCCGTGAGATTCCGCTACGGTGCCGGCAAACGCGCTCCTTTTGCCGAGCAGAGAGCGGAGATCTCGCTCCGCGGACGGATCGTCGAGGGAAGAAAACGGTAGAAAGTTAATTTCCCCTCTTTTTTCCATTTACGAAGATTTCCCCGCGGCACGCGTTTTACGAACGACCGAGCTTATTATCGCCTTTAAAGTACCCCTCGAATCCATTCGTGCGCATCGGCTTTTCCCGGTACAGCGGAACAACGGAATAATTGTTTCGCCTATCGGCCTCCGCGCTTCTCTTCGATCTTGCGAACAATTAATCGAATGCACGATTCGGCTCGTTACTTCTCTCTGATCTGCTACATTTAGAGGATCGGCAATGGCGAATGCATAGAATTACTCGCCGTGTATAACTACGTGTACCCGGGATTTGGGGCGCGAAAGTCGAAATTTACGCGGAACGCTTATCGTCGAGTTTTTATCAGGACACCTCCGGTAAGTCTCATCGGTCCGAAATTCCGTAACGTTTTCGTATTACTTTCAATTTGCCGTGCGAAAAAGCTCGGCCAACTCGATCGGAAATGGAACACGTTCCGAAAGCCGTGAATACTAATAACAATCAGAGTGGAATTAATTGTTGTTTCGTATCGACCGGTGTTGTACGAGGACTGGTTAGCGAATGTAGCTGGATATTGATAATTACGAAACGCGCTGTTATATCTATTATCGTTTAAAAAACGTATCGCGAACGGCCGAACGGCAAATAAAGTTAAACTCGATCGTCGTTTCGCGCCACTCGATCGTACAAAAATATCGCAAAAATATCGCACAAATATCGCACAAATATCGCAAAAATATCGCAAAAATATCGCAAAAATATCGCGGGGAAATATCGCGAAAAATATCTACTCGACGTCGCTCTGTCTTTCGATACGCTGCAAAGACATGGAAAAAACGAAAGACGGAGGCCATCCTGTTCGAGCCGCAGCCTATGGCAGCTTCGTATCATAGACACATACCGACAAAGATTCGATCGAACGGGGAAAAGCAAAGTTCAGATCGTAACCGTGGTTCGACGTCGCTCGGTGTCGTCGCACGCGCGTGTCAGAGCTTTCGGTACGGACAGCCGCGTGCATTTCGCACCTGCTCGACTCGTAACGCGCACGCGCCCAGGTATGCGACCTACCGGCGCACAGTCCCGAACTGGCGCGACGTCGAGCTTTCGTAGTCGGCATCGGCCATCCGCGACGCGAACTTTCCCTCCGAGACGGTCCTCGAATCGGTGTCCGTCACGCCGCGCCGCGTCGCGCCGCGTCACGTCGCGTCCACGCTGATGCGAATCGCACTCGCTCCTGTCTCTCGTCAAACGGGAAATTGGCGCATAGAAAGCGAACGATACCGATCGTCGGCGTCGTTCGTCCTTTGCAAATTCAAATCTCGCGGGCTGCGGATCTCTGCCGTTGCAGCGGACCCTCGATCGTCCTCGTCTTATCGCCGAAACTCGACGATCGATCGTTCGCTTCGTCTCGCACCTGCCTAAACGCTCTTTCGTCTTTGCGATCGAGATTCCACGTTTGGATCTCGCTCTGTCTCCGCTTTCTTCCTTCTCCACGCATCGATCGCCGACCGATCGATCTCGTCGTATCCGGCTTACGAAAGGACAACGGCCGTGTGTCGCCGATGAATCGGAAGTAGCCTTGCCAGAAGTGGCGGCTATCGACGGCGTTGCGGTAAGCCGCTCTTAATCCCGATCGAAGATCAACGTTTAGTCCCTGTGAGAACTTTGAAATTCGATTAAGCACGGCGCGGTGGGGGCGGAGAAAATCTGGTGCGATCGAAGGATCACGGGTTACGTGCGAGCAAATCGAACGTCGTTCGCCCAGCTACGACGAGAGTCTCGATCGGCCGGTAGCGACGAGGCGGACGTGGCCGTGTATCATCGATCTAACGATCGCGTCGTCGGTCACGTAAAAGGGAGTCGACTGTGAAGAATCGATCGTGTCGCTGCAATTATGTCAACAAATAAACGAACCAAGGTACTCCCACAACGCTCCACCCCTTCTTTGAATGGATTCGAAAGGGAATAGTCTCGGTCGAATCAATACGCATTCGCGTCACACAGTCGGAAACGGGAGGAGGTTCTCTCCAAAGGGAGAGAAAGAGAAGAGAGAGAGAGAGAGAGAGAGAGAGAGAATCGAATCGGCGTGTGCATGTGTCCAGCTCTCGTGCACGTGTCACGAGAGAAAAACAAAGGATCGGTGGAGCGATTCCGAGCGATTCCAAGCGATCCTGTTATCGTCGAGCAAACATCGGCCTACCTCGGTTAATAATTTGGCCGTTGTTTGTCTACGCGAGGCATCGGCCGACCTCGAGATTTCATTCTGTCCGCCGCAGACAACGTGCATCGTTCCTCTCCCCTCCCCCCTCCGCTCCCGGTGACAGTTTCGACGACAGTCGTTCGGCCGACGATCTCGCCAAAAATCAAACATCGAACGCGCTCGTACGTATCGTCGCAGTGTGACTCGTGCGCGAAAACAAATCGCAGATGCGCGCGTAAATCGACCGACGAATTTCCGAGGGACGAATCTTCGGACGTTACAAGTCGATCGCCGTGTTCGAACACGCGTGCTCGCCGGGGGAAGGACACACGTGCTCGTTCCTAGTCCAAGGAGCTCGCAGCTTTGGGCGAGATTGCAACAAGTTGCATTTAAAAGCCGTACCTTCCGTACGCCGGCATACTTTCGTTTTTCTCTTTCCACCGTACCGACCCCTTTCCTTCTCCGGTCGTTTCTCGCACCCTGCCCCCCTCTACCTCTCTCGCTCGTTCGGCGTCCCTCCAAACGAAAATAGCTAGCCGGATTTTCCGTACACCAACGTGTCGGATTATTCCCGGAACTGTTGGTTAATTCCGTCGATTCGTTTCGAGCCGCACGGCCGCTCAGATCGATCGTTTAAACGGGAATTGTGGGAAACTCGAGGCTCGAACGCTTCTCTCGGCGATCGCCACGAATTTCTTAGTTCCTCGAGAGCGGGTCCGAACGAGCCGAAATATCCTCGACCGTTACTTTTCGTCGACGTTGCGATCGTCGTACGAGATTCCGCTGAAAATTACCCGCCCTCTTAGCGGACCTGTCTCGGTGCCAAACTATCGTCGGCGATGCTATCGAACGAGAGATCGGATGACGCGGCGCTACTCGGAAATCGCGGAAACTTCAAAATCCCGGCGAGAAGTATTTAACGCTCGAGACGACTTTTCAACCGAGTCGAGGAGAGGAACCCACTCGACGAGGAGGGTGCGAGATGCAATAGCAGGAAGAAGGGTCGCATCTCCCTTGACATTTACGGCGTCGTTCGTTCGTTCGCTCGTTCCTTCGTTCCTTCGTTCGCTCGTTCGTTCGTTCGCTCGTTCGTTCGCGTCGCCGACCGAGAAAACGCACGCTTCTCGTTAGAGATGATTCCGAGACAGGGGTCGGGACTGTTTTTGGTGGCGAGACGTCGCAGCAACGATTAGCAGCGTGAATAGAGGCGTTTGCCACTGTTCTTGGGTATGGTGCGGCTTCGACCGCCGCTTAAACAGTCGCCGGATGAAAGTAGGCGAGAATAAAGACGAGAACGCGGATTCTGCCCCTTTCGCTCGCCACGATAATCTCGCGATAGTTGCGAATTAGCTCGCGGGATCTTGTATCGTAGCGCGACTTGGAAAACTCGTTTCGTATTCGATGATATGATAATATCGTTTACACGGTGTTGTGAACGTACGTATCTGTGTGTGTTTGCGGTAGATCGCCAGCGATCGTCGTTGCCCGCCGAGGAGGAGGAATTGAATGTGGGTCGAGGACTGAGTACAGGGAATAGGAAAATCGACGAATCCAACACTGACACTGGATAGGTGAAAGTGAAGGTTGTTCACGATCTCGAGATCCGATCGACCAAGCCACGTATCCCACGATGGATTTTATGCTGCTGTTGATCGCCGTGCTTCTCGGGCAGAAGGGTGAGTAGCTTTACACGATTCCAACGTAATTCTTGCGTGTGAAATTCGCTTCGAAGAAAACGGACAGAGGTGTATCGTGGCAAGCAGTTACGACTGCTTTCTGCTATCAGAACCGAGGTTTCCTCGATATCTAGCTTCTAGTAACAAACACGCGACCCTCGTCTCGCGTCGATTCCCGCTTCCCAAGTATCCCGATGTGCGCCGCGAATACACGCAGATTACGGCAGATCCGCTCGCCGACACCTCTGGCTGAAAATAATCTTCCCGCGAGGAAGCAGCGAAACGCGAACGCCGACTTTCACTTTGAAGAGGCACGGGGCGAGGAATATAAAGGAGAACGGTTTGGAGACGACGCTTTTTCTAATTACGTTCTGCCGTTTCTTCCGCGTTGTCGCGGTTTTTCTCGTACATGAATACGATGGAACGAGGAGCGGTGGCCGAAAAGCGATTTGAAGGAGGAGGACGAAAGGCACAAAGAAGGGAACGAAGGGGAAAAGGAAAAGGAAGGGGAAAAGGAAGAGGAAGAGGAAGAGGAAAAGGGCGGTGAGCAAGAGAGTAGGATGGCTAGAATTTATGGCGTTCCGGTACGCGAGTCTGTGACTCGGGAGGGAGGGAAAAAGAGAAAACCGGGGCAGGGGAAACAACGGAAGGGAAAGACGAAAAGTCGTTGGAAAGCGGAAAAATAAAAATCTCGCGTCAGGCAGCGCGAATGGTGCAAAGATAATAATTAAACGGACGAATTGCGAGATCGCCGGCCAACTGGTGAAATTTACCGAGCACCGCGATTTTGATGACGATGCGGAATTAAGTCTCATCGGCTAATTGCTGCTCTTTGAAGATGGTAAAAATAGAAGAAGAATCGCCAAGTTGGTCTCGTTCAGCCGAGGTCAAGGAAATCGCGTGTGCGACGCTGTTCCACTTTGTCCTGCGATAATTGGCCGAAAACCGTCAAAGAACGCGATAGAAAACGTACATATGCATATATATATATATATATATATATATATATATATATGAATGTCAGAATTGATCGAGGCGATCGATACCTACCTTGGTCCGAGATTACTTGGTAGTACCTGTAATTCATCGATAGTTGTTTACGATTCGAACAACTGTTTATAAAGTAATCGAGGCGTACCTCGTTTCCTGCGAGCGTTCCAACACTTGCGAACGCAGACGTACGTGTACGAGCGACGCAAGAATTACATATGAAATTTTCAAAGATGGTAAACTCGGCGGTAAGACGATCCGCCGAAGAGAATGGATTAGCATAAATAAATAAAAGATGCGCCTAGCCGAGGTACCAAAAGCCGTTGCAGCTTTCGAAAGATGTCCGCGGGGGATAGAAATCGACGAGTTAATTGCCGAGTAGAAGAGGAACTCGGTCGCGCGTTCACGATCATAAATTATCCGTATTACGGCGAACAGACGCGTCGGTTCTCTCGTTTATCAATATCTACGTTATAACGTCGGCCGTCGAACGCGACAGGATGGTCGCTGCTTTTATAATGGGATAATATTAACTGTAAATATTTCTCCATCGGTCCATTTGCGGTGGCGTTCGCCAATCGCGCATACATGCCTCGTTAAACGAAGCGTCCGGTCCGCGGGAAACCTACAATTTTGATTTTCGTGTCGGTGCGCCACGATTCCTCTTGGGTCTTTCTAGTTTACCAAACAAGTTCGGTTTACGAGGGTAGGGCGCAGGGGCAAACGTTCTCCCCGGAATGTTTGTTCCGACGTAGCCAAAGACAAAGAAGGGAGAACGTGCAACGCATTCCGATATAGAAGCGATAACTGTACGAGCGATCGTTTTAAACGCATCGGTGATTCTGCCTTTACGGGCGTCGATCGTTGGTTCTGTTGTTAGGAAGCAGCAGGTCGAACCATCGTCGCGTATGCAACCCATCGATCGTTGTGCAGCGCAAAAATGTGAAAAACGATGTCGCAGTTTTGACGTGGCGAGACGAGGCGAGACGAGACGAGACGAGACGCGGTGAGACGAGACGAGGCGAGATCATGCCGCGGGATAGGGAAACGAAAAAGCGATTGACGCGCGTAACGGAGACAAATAAAAAAGAAGGTGACAGATTGGCGAAGCAGACACTGGCTGGAAAGCGGTGAATGGAACAGGTGGAATGGGTAATCGGCGATTAAAACGAGGAAAGTGGTACTACGCGTTGCAGGATAGAAAGAATAAATACCCGCGACTCGAGTGTGCCGGACCTCGAATGGAAAACGTTCTCGGGAGTAAACGGTTGAACGAAGGTTATATCGCTTCCTTGGTCGCGAGTTGTTCCCCCAGACCCACCCTACCTGATGAAGATAAAACGGGATAATTATAGAGCCTATCGGGGATCGTGGCGCGGCTAAATTTCGTCGGGACACGCGAGATCGTCAAAAGAGGGTTGGCAATAAAGGGAAACCGGGCTTAAGTAAAAAGGAGAAAAAAAAGAAAAAAAAAAAAGAAATAGCGAAGAGGGAATAAACTTGGCGCTAGGGAAGTAAAAAAGGGTTAGGGACGGCGAGGGGAAAGGGACTGCCGAGAACGGGATGTCATTAATTTTTCATACAGACTTGGCACATCTGCGTTCGGTCGGCTGCGCTCTGCAACCTCGCTAATTATTTCTGGCTCATCATTTTTCCTCCTCGTTTCCTCCACACTCCGTCCAACTTGCCCTCTTGCGGTTTCTGTTTCGCCTTCTCTCCAACATCGCCGCAGCCTCTTCGCCCTCTAGCGCGATACAAACCGTATTCTTCTTTGATAAATGCACGTCGATATCGTCGTCTTCGAGTGTTCGTCTCATTTTCCATCGGAGGCGAACATGCTTATCGACGGATCGTTATTTCCCAAGAGTATCGTAATTGACCGTCTTCGACTCTGTCTCTTCTCGCTTCTCGCGATTCTTCGAAACGTCGTGTCGTTGCGTTCGACGATCGAGCGGCGATCGCCCCGGTGCATCGTGCGATCGCTCGCCCCGTCCACCCGATCAACGACCAAAGACTCGAAGGTGAAACGTTCGCGGCGGTCTAATTATTTCCAGTTGATCTCTCGTTTACCGTTTTACAGCTTTGTAACTGTAACTGTAGCCGCAACCGCCGACTCTCGTTGGCCACACGCACGGCAATAAGCTCTAATAATTTTTACCGCCTTTCCCCTTTTCTTCCCATTCTGTCCTCCCTTTTGCTTTTGTAGCCTGCCTCGCTCGTTTTCCTCGCTCGCGTTCCTGGAAAGGTACTCGAGAAAGTGCGATTTCAGCGCTTTTCAACTTCGATTCGCCGACTATTTGGACCTGCTCGAGCCGGAAACGAAATATCCGCAGTGGCTTGCAGTAAAGTCGCTGCAAGATTTTATTCTCCCCTTTACGATAACGACTAATCACCGATTCGCCACACGTTCCAGTCTGCCCCGTATTTTCGCGATCTCGCGTCACCGATACATCCGCGAAAGTTGCACGCCTTTGTCTGTGTTGTGTGCACGTGTCTCTCGATAACGTCCAGGCCCAACGTACCGAATGCAAACTGTCGCAAACATCGCACGATGCGTGTTTCCGTCCGTTCACGGCTGCCGTTAATTCCACCGTTGTCGTAGATTACCGCTCGACTCGTTAATTACGGCGGAGAAAGAGCCGGGTTTTCGTTAGTGGAATCCGTCGCATGTTTTACGTCCGCGATTACTTAGTCCGACACCTAGCCGCCGTTAGTTTTTTATCGCTTCCGTAATTCAGCCCGTTCCTTTCCACTCGAACGCGTCGTTCGCCAATAAACCGTTTCCAGGTGAAAGGACAAATCGGAAAACGGGAAAATTTTCCATCTTCCGTTCGAAGAGCACCGGGACAGAGAGAGAGAGAGAGAGAGAGAGAGAGAGAGAGAGAGAGAGGGAGAGAGTCCTTGTCGAATCGTTCGGTTTCGATCGGTCCTCGATAGTGTCTACCGCGCTTTCGCGCGTCGCGTTATCTCCATTATTTTTACGTTCATTGTGCCGGAAATACGTAATTAGCTATACGTATGACGGCCAGCCAGCCGACCGGCCGGCCGGCCGGCTGTGCCTTTGGATACACGCGAAATCGATATGGTGCTAATTTACCAACCGAATTCCAATGATTGCCGTTGCATTAAATATTCACGTTGCAATCGCCGCGCCGTTTTGGGACGCGTTCGTGCGGTAGTAATTTTCAATTCCAGACTAAACGAAATATCGTAGCGTTGTCGCGCGAAACGACGTTAACGCGAGTTAAAGTGACGAATTTAAAGCGGTGTAATGGAATGCGACGTCGTTAGGAGAACTGTTGGGATTCGTTGGAACGCGTGACTGCGCCGTGCTACGCTTCGCACACACCTTCGCCTCGTTTAAGATCGAACCACGCTTCTCACGAATTTCCTCCTATTTTATCCCCATTGCAGATCCACCGTCTTCTCCGCGCTTTTGCCCTATTCGTTTCTAATCGGCCGATCTGTCCACGGGACAAATTCCATCCGAACGAGGCTGAAACACCCTGTTTTCTTCGTTCGGGACTGTCTTGTTCACAACGGCGAAGGATTATTATTATTGGAAGCGAAAGCACCGGCGAGGGGTAAGGGGAACGACACGCGCGCGCCATAGTCGGCCAATAGAGCCGTTCAGAGCAAACGTTTCGCTCGAATGTCGGATAACGAAGATTTTTCTCATTAACATTCGACTAACGAGGCAACGGCGGTAAAAGATCCGTTGACAAGAGGGTGTCTCTTTCTCGGTGGCTTAGTCTCGCACGGTCGCGATTCGAAACGGTCGCGTCGAGTTCCGGTATACCGCGCGGCAGCAAAAACGTAGAAAGAGAGGCCGGAGGAGGAGGAGGAGGAGGAGGAGGGTCGGTTCGGTGAGTCGGTCTTAAGCTGCGACGAGGATGTAATTAAAGAGAGAAGGGCTGCATGAAGCCCAGCGTCGACTCGACTCGAGGTTCGAGTCGAACCGAGGGCCAGCCTCGACACGACGCAGTCGCACAATTACAGCGAATAAAATTTAACGAAGTGTATGGCACGTGTACGCCGCGAACCACGATTCGCGCACGCGCTTAATTAAGTTCACTCGTCGCCCCTGCTAACTTGATCCGACGCGATCCAGGCCCGTCGAGGTATGTAAATCGAGTTGCCCGGCCAGTTCCTCTCGTTGCTCGGATCCTCTAATTTTCCGCGCGCGTACAGCTACCTCTGGAAAAAAGGAGGCGAGAGCGAAGTGGGAAACAGCGATAGCACACGGCGTGCAGGAAAAGAGCGCGGCTCGATATTTTCCACCAGCCGATCCGTCGCGTTGCTGAAATTTCTCGGTCTTCCGATAAATTCGATTTATCCGCCGGTCGATAAAATTCAAACGGACGTTGGCGCGTCACTCGTTCAAACGAACCCATTTCCGTACACGCTGACGGAATATTCGGCAAACGGAACTGGAAAACGAACGAGGAATCGAACGCCGATGGCCACTTGCGCGCGACGCCGACTCCAGAGTTATCCTCGCGTCGTACACCGCTAATTTCTTTAATTTCGACGCGACGAAACGAAACGCAACGCGCGCCAACTCCGACAACTCTAGCTTCGTACTCCGACAGGTGACACGAACGTTCTCCGCCGCATTCGATTTTGTTGTTCGATACACGTAGCTGTACACCGTGCACTTTAGTATGCCGAGTCTCGTCGAGTTCCGTCAGAGATCACCGTAATTTTGTCCCGCAATTTAGAACGTAACGCAAACTCATTAAATCGTAACCGCTTCGTATTTTCCACGGTGTACACGGCGCGCTGTACATTTCTAATTAATTCGTTCCGTTTTATTTTCCGTAGCGCCGCGCCTCTGTGCGCTGTGCGCCTTCTTTTCTTTTTTTTTTTTTCCTTTCTTTCTTTTCCTTTTTTCCTCCCCGTCCGTGAAAACGTCTGGAGAAAAAGGGGCTAAAAGAGGAGAAAATTAGTCGGACGAATTATTTCCGTTCTATCCTCGAAGGCATTTACGTTAGGTGGGAAATTGGAAAAATGTTATCTCCCGCGAGCAACGGTACCTTCGAATTCTCGTTCCGTTTCCATTTTGGTTTCGAGAAGCTTCCACTTTTCCGTCGAACATCGCGGACGTACTTACTCGGTCAAAAAATACGTATCCGAAAAGCTGGTAGCCTCGTTGCGTGAACCAAGCCAAGGTAATATCGAATTTTCCCGAATGGGTCGTCCCTGTTGAAGCATTTCGGCGCAACAGATATCGCCAGGACGATGGGGAAACGATGATAAAACAATTTTTCGAAATTCAATGGAAAAACGTTCGCGTGTGAAATCGCGCGTGGTCGTCCCGTAGGGCCAGCCTTAATTCGGCTTAATTCGTCGATAAAACGATTGGTGCCGCCGCGTCGAATCGTTAACGCTCGCCCCGGTTCGCTTTGCCTCGAATCGATTCCTCTTCGAACCCTTTTTCCATCGGCCTGGTTGGTCCGGTTGACGCGCTCCCGTCTCGTTAAGCGATTTCCAGCGAGTTCGTCCCCGACCCTCCGTCATCTCGGTCGTCGTGAATCAAGACAGATTTTTATCCGACAAAGATTTGGCTTTTGCTGCCGGTGAAGCGTACGATAAGAGGATGGATAGTCGCCTGGGGAGAAAACAAAGTCGTAACGCTGGTGCGCGTAGTAGCGCGATACCGCGACACAAAGTTGAAAATGGCGAGTTAGTATTTTTATATTCCGGGATAATTAGGAATAATACTTTCATTGCTCATCTCCGCAACGAATTACGGTAGCCGGAGAAAGCGCATAATAAAGCCGGGTCCCGTATTAACTCAAACTTGTCTCGCTCTTGTTTCTCCGCGTCCGGAGGGCAACCGTGATTCTTCCTTTTACCCTCCGCGCCGGTTATATTAGGACGCGCGAGTAAAAATTTGGATACACGAGCAACGAAAATTCCACCGCGAAAGCCCACCGGTTGGTTGGTTATTTCGCCGCAAACGTTTACCAAAATGCGCGAGCGCCAGGGACCTAACGAACTTTGATTACTTTCCATTTTACGGCTAAAAGGAAGAGGAAAAATTCATTCGTCAAACTCCGGTAACGTCGCGCCCTTGCATTTTTTTTTTTCCCATTCGAACTCGCGCAAAATTCAAATTATCCCGCAACTTTGACGTTTCTCTGACTTTACCGTCTCCCTGTTTCCTTCTCTTCTTTTTCATTTTGTCTTCTTTTCTCATTCCTTGCTTCGTCGCGCGCCTCGCGAAAATTCCTCTCGCGTTGCGAATCGCTTCTGCCGGCTCGTTCGTCATCGAACGTCTTTAAACTTTGAAAAGACGCATCGTCGACGAACAATGGGACGTCGCGTCGCGGCCGGTCGCCCACTCTCCACCGAACTTCCCATCGAACGAGAGAGGCCGTTTCTGGCTCTTGTCCAAAGCGATTTCGAATTCCGCGTCGAACTCGTCCGAGTTCGCGTCCATCGCAGATCGAACCATACGTCGAACACGCGTCCATCGTAATTCGTTTGATACCGTTTTCTTCTCGTTTGCTCGCAATCGGTCGGCTTCGTTTCAGTTTGTGCACCGGCACAGCGGTCGAAACGTCGAATTCGACCCACGCCTGGGTTCCTCGTCGCGCCGCCAAATCCTGTCTTTCGATTCGATCGACGCGGCGGCCACGAATGCCTGCATGAAACTAGGCAAATACTACTGCGAAACTACTTTGGTAGCCGGTCTACTGGTAGCCGCGGTTTACACGGGTCGACGACAATTAAACCCTCGACGCAGATATCCGACGTTCTACTATTCGTTCTAACGATACGATTTTCAGACGCGTCACCGGAATATCGCGAAACCGACGAAAATAGTTTCGTGCACGGTACGCTGGAAAACACCGTGGCTCGAGCCGTGCACGATCCTAGATGGAAATTTCTGCGCGACGGACGAAATCGACAACTAGCAGCGTGGCTACCCATCGTTGACTCTCATTAAACATTCAAATGCGTCGGGTGGCCGAACATCGCTAGTCGTTCACTCGCACCATCTACGACCCTTCTCTCGACTTGTCGCGACCCACACGACCGAAGAATAATCGCGCGCGAGAAGCTGACAAACATCGAAATTCCGTACAACGTCGGTGGCGAATTCTTCGACGAAAGAATCATCGTTTGGCCGACTATTTTGCTATTATCGTATAGCTATTATCGCGTAGGTTTTCACGTGGAACGTGCCACAGTACATTTCGATCTTTGGTTGGTGAAAAATGTAACAGGCTTAGCCGCTGTCGTTGAAAAGCCTAAATTCGATTCAAATCGTACAAAGGTACATATCGACGTATTTAACGGGCAAACTTTGTCGATAGATTCTATGGGTATAACGAGATAAAGAATGATTTATAAACATGGCCAGAACTTCGTTAAAAAGTTATGGAAAAAAATACAACACAGAAAAGGAATAATATGTTGGCCTCTACTATCGCCTTCAATTTTACGCTATTGTGCTTTCAAACGTGCGAAGCTTCACAAAAGAAAGATATATCAAGCAAATATTAAATTGGTTCGTTGAGATGAAAAAAAAAAAAAAGATCGAAACGAAACATTTTATTTTCGTTTCGTTTTATTTTTGTTTCGGTCAATATGTTTTATTATTCATCCTTTGTATTCCGTGTTTTTATTATAGCTTTCCAATAATGCTTTCAATGGCCCATTTTAATATAACAGTTTTCGCTTTATTATATGCCTTAGATGCCTTAGACGGCATTAAACGTAACTTTCTCTACATCTGGAAACCTAGAACCGAGCGACAGAGTATAGGAAGAAATCGCTCGAATTTCTTCTTGATAAAGACGCTTCGAGATCGTCGAAATCGCCAAGAAAAAAAAAAATCAGCGAGTAGCCTATTTTGAATAATTTTACCCCCGATGGAAAATCCGAAAGCTGCACAGTGGTCGTTTTCGTCACAGCAATTTTTATTCTTCTTATCGTCATTCACGGGCATTTTTCATGCTTTCGTGCACAAATTCCGTCAATATACAAAGTGGTTCGCGAGTGACGACGATACTCTATCGACGTTGCATCCGAAGGAGGATCGCGAACAGAAAAAATTCTCTTGCAATTGCGTTATCGCTGTTAGACGAACTCCTTTCTGCGACTGCAAACAGATGTTTACCCGGCTGTATCGTGCTCTAGTTACGTTCCTCGCTCCCTTTTCTTACCTTGGCTCGTTTCAGCTTCGTCGACGAGTCGAGTTTTTGGCGAGACGACGACAAACCGTGGTGCGCGCGTGCTTCAACTCGCACACACGATCGTTCGTCTCCGTGTATCACGCTGCACGAAGGTTCCGCCATTATCGTATCGTGGCAAATGGAAGGGTTATGTGTGTCGAACCAGCCGTAGCACCCCTCGGGGAACGTCGAGCCGTATGGAGCTCGACCGAAGCGACTCGTTCCACTATGAGCTCTCCATAAATATCGGATGATTGATTTTAATTGGGTCCCGCTATCCCTTCGCGCGTGGCTTTCTTCGCGTCCATTCACCGAGATTGCGAGAGAGCGTTTTCTTCGAAATCGCCGCGAGAACGAGTTCCAACCTCGTATCCAAACTTCCGATACCTATCCCGCTCGACGCAACGAGAAAACTTTCCCTCCGCTTCTATCGAGTCCGCGCGTTCGTTCATCCTCTAACTCGCTTGCATCTTTATCCCTGACACGCACGAAACAGTTTTCTAATCGTTGGACATTTCCATCGAAATTTCAGTCTGCGTACGCGTGCCTCTTCGTTGTCGCGTGACCAGTAATCGGTAATCAGATAAAGAAGGAAAGAAAAAATTTCGCAATTTAACATACACTATTTTATCGTGTAAGAAATATTTAGTTTCGTTTCGAGAGTCGCTATCGCGATTATATTTGATTGTCTATATAGTTTCTCTCTTGTTCTAAGGAAATAACAGACGCACAACCTCTTTTCGTTTTATATTATTTCATCGAATCACCCACGATCCATTTTCTTCTATTTCTATTATTACGATCGTACGTGATTCGACGAAAATAATATAAAACAGAGAACGTGGTGGATCCGTTATTTCCTTACAAAACGAAAGAAACTTTTCCGACAAACCTAATATGTTTGACAGTTTGTAGCATTTTCTACTTGATCGAAATGCATTCAAATCTGTTCGTATCAAGTTCGACGTAATAATTTCCAACTATATCGTTTTAATACCCTGTATAATATTTTCAATGTACCATTCGATCACTGCCACGGTAAGACAAAGTTGCTTTCGGACTCGACGGTATCCATCACTTTGATATCAGCGCTATACGTAACCTTGTCGATCGTTGATCGTAAATCTCGCAATCGCTAGATAATTATCGTTTGATTTTGTCGTAAAAAAGCAAAGTGGCAGGCGGTACACTGTCTCGACTTTGATCGTAGTTTATCGCCGGTAGCCTTTCCCGCTATTTTATTTCACACGCTAACGTTCATGGCCTAGGTAAAACTACCGCGCGTTGCACGAATGACTCTCGATGACTAACTGTACCTTCTGTCACATCAGCTCTATTCGATTCATAGGTCAAACGAATGTCCTTAATGGGTCATTTCGACTCTCACGATATATGGGCGTACTCCAGCAAACCCGGATATCCATTGACCTTTGTCATCCTCCAGGATCCTTCTCGACTCTGCCGCCAGACATTTCGAAAAATTGTGTTCGTGGCAAAATTTCTCTCCCCCAGCGGTCCTCTGGTCGCGCGCGGTAATAATTAATCGCAAAGCTGGCCACTTTTATTCCCCCTTGTCGCGAGGCGAATATTAAAAGAAAAAAGATCGCGGTCGAACGAAAGGAGATGGTTCGCTCGTCTAGCCGATCCGCGTTCTCGATGTCGATCTCGCTCTCGTCCTCTCTCTCTCTCTCTCTTTCTCTCTCTCGAGAGGCCCGTCGTCGAGCTGAACGTTTTCAGCCGAAAAAAGTAGCGCGCAACACGACACGCGCCCCGTCTACGTGATAATTAATATTAATGTCGCATGCGTTTCAGCTGAGTCAGCCAACCGTGCACGTATACCGCGCGCGCGTTGCGCTCCTCTTTTACTTTTCTCTCCTCTCCCCTTCGCCCTTTTCGCGTTGCCGCGAGGCCAGTGCAATCGATCAACTCGCGAAGCACGCGAAAAACCAATAGCTACTCCACCGTCCACTGGATACGATCGTCTTCCTTCTTTTCTTCCTGTCCTCGAGCAAAGCCACTCGGTGCTTCGTTCTCGAAAACAACGACGGAAACCGACGGCGTGCGATTTCCGCGCGCTTTTTACGCGCCTGGCCGGCATCGCCGGCGCCCCTCGTCGCCACCCAGCAGGCGTTCGAGGGGAAAATGTGCCTCGATAGCATTACGCGAGGGCCGTGAACGTACATACAAGCCACGGTTTAGGCGGCCCTCTCTTTCGTTCGGCCGCGTCGTTCTTTCCCTTCCTTTCTCGCTCCTCTTTTTCCTTCTGCTTACAATAGCTGTGTTGTAGCCGAGGGACACGCGCGCTGGGTGACGCGGTCACGCCATAACCCGGAAGCCACTCTTTCTCTCTCTCTCTCTTTCTACTTCTCTTTCCGCTTCTCCTCTGCTTCCTCTGGAAGCCAGAAGGGCCCGCCGAGGCTCGTAAAGACAAAAATCGGCTCCCTTATCGTTGGACAAATTTATCGTCACGACTACGCCGACCTTTAGCTACACGGTAGGAGGGAACACGAGCCACCGAAACCAAAGATACGAGTCGAGGGGAAGGCGCGCTTCTATATCGCCGCCTGGATTGTCCGGCCCCGGGCAACGGCACACATTCCGTGTTCGCCACTTATTTCTCCACAATGCTCCTTCGCCTACGCGCGCCCCTATATACGTACGCACGCATGATACGCTGCTCGCGCTTTAATAAATCGCCGCCGTTGCGGTTAGGCGTGCTCGAGAGTAAATCGCGGAACGAGCAAATACGTATTAATTCCGTGGGAGAAATTGAGTCCGATACACGGTGGCGGCAAATGTACGATAATGTAGGGTTGTAGGAGTAGCCGCCTGCGCTTCGACGTCCCTTAAAGTTTCGCTTTCCGCCTTGAATAAAACGATCGATTTATTTATCAAAAATAAGGAAACTCGTGGAAACTCGTTGTATACTAGCAACCTACGGTAACCACAGGCAGCGCGTATTATCTGACGTTGATCGTACGACTTCGAAGAGACGAAATGCTCGAAGGCGAGTTATTCGACGTTTTATTCGTGCACAGAGCACGCAATGGAACGAAGACGCACGGACGGAATCATCTCGCCGAATATTCGCCCGACTCGCAAGTGGTCATCCGCCGATTCCAACGCCGCTTTGTCGTAACATTGCAATCGTGAGACGCGTCGACGTCGTACGACGTCCAACCGAGTCCGTTTTATCGTTGTTTTACACCTGTTACGGGTCGTCTATACGTTCGAAGCTCACGGTCGTTAACCTAGTCCGCGATCGTTCGCGGAACATTCCGAGGAAGGAAGAATAAACGCGCGGAGCAAACCGGAAATCGGTGCGGCGAATATCATCGAAGGTGTAACGCAAGATGTAACAACAAGGATAACACGACGAGTGGAGGGACAAGGAAAAGAAACTCGTATCCGTAGATAGAATTTCTTTGTTGCAGTTATCTCTCCGTGTGTGTTTCTACTTAATGACACTAGAACTTTGGCAAATGACTTGTTCGGTTTAAGAAAATAAAGTATGTTTTGATCGTATTAAAACAGTAATTCCGGTAATAGGGCGATTTTAAGTGTCGGATTGAAGAGACAAAGATATACCGTAGCTCGGATGTTATTATTGTTAACAAACGTTTATTTGCCAAGGAAATATAGATTGCATATGTATACATTCACAATAAACAAGGAATTACATTTAGCAAGCAACTTTGGCAAGAGTACCGTCACGTGACGCTACGACGTAGACGTACAATATTTTGCGTTGTTTTTACATTTTTACATTATAGTCGAAAGTTATATTCAAGTCGCTCGGCGGCGGTACTTATATACGATATCGTCTTCTTTTTTTTTTTATTTTATTCCTTTATCCTGAGAATCTATCGACAAAACTGGACAAACCGGTAGCTTACTTTTGCTTTCTGTTAGCGTAGCTCGCGGTTTGTTGCGATGTGACTTGGCTCGACAAAATGAAACGACTAAAGTTTACAGTCTTTAAGGGCGCATATACTATGGGTTTCCACTTAGGCGAGGGCGTCCTTACCTGGTCGTACTTTGGGCGTCCGAAGATCTTCGTGTCACGGGGTCGTGTGACGAAGACTATCGAAGGTCGTCGCAGCCGCGTTCGTACGTACGGATAGCGTAGCGTGGATAAATCGAGAAGAAGGCTACGATCCTCGTGAAAAGAAAATAACAGATTCGCACGATGGTTAATCGTAATCGCATAATGAAAACGTTAATGTCGACTGACGGTAGCGCGGTCGCGTGAAACTCATCCGAACGCGATAATACAAGGACGGCCTTTACCTTTCCGTGTCTCCGGCCCCCTTTGAAGGAGCGCTTTAATTCGCGATAAGTACGTAAGGGGGAATTTAACTGGTGGCGTGACCAGATACGAGTTAACTGCCTACCTGGCCGAACAACCGCTGTATAGGATAAGATAACGACTTCTCGGACGTCCGTCCGGCCGACGTTCTCTCTATCGAGCAACAATTTCGCTCGGCCAATCGGTCGCGCGTTTGTGATCCGCGACACGAGGAATTCTTTTCTGTCGCGTTTCTGTTCGCGTTCCGATCGAACGATTCTGTCAAAGAATTGCTGGAATCGTTGCGAGCCAACCATGGGAGCAAAATACGCGTGAACGCGTGTGACAGGGTAAAATTGTATACCACGCTTTACTTTAATTACGTAATTACGGTTGCTGGTCGTCGAATTACCCAAAGCGATACTCTCGCATTTACGTTTCCCGCTTAATTCTATCCGACGAAATTTTTATCTATTTTCACGTACAGTTTCGCAGTTACGAATTCGCTCAGTCGCGCCAGATTAACCGCGTAATAAAATGTCTGTTGTTCAAAGTTCGTACGTATAATTTTAATAGCGTTCGTTTTAGATTTACGTTCTGCCATTTGCTAGCATTATTTTACTTTTCCACTTTCCGCAAAAGATCAAATTCAAATCGGTTCGTGCCGTGATTAAAGGTGAATGCGCGAGCGATTTAAGCTAGCTTTAAACATTTTCATTCAAGTCGGATGAATTGCCTGCTTGGTTGGGATGTTCTTCGACGAAATGAACTCTGTGAAACGAATCTGGCTGTGCAATATCCCATGGCAATTAATTAATCGCGGTATACACGAGCGACCATATATCGAATAATAATTCGTGCAGACAAAGAAAATTTATTATTCATGATGCGGCGCTATAGTTGAAAAAGAGAAATTGCTTGATAGGATTCAACTTGGACGATCGGGATTGTAATTTCAACAATATGTCGATGCCACAGTAGAATTAGAATATTCGGTGTCATCTCTGAATTCTTTGTGCTTCTTTGTTTGTTTCAAAAAAAAAAAAAAAAAAAAAAAAAAGAAGAAGAAAGGAAAAGAAAGAAAAAGTAAACGATTCACCAACTGGCGCATATAATTACACGCTCGACGTATAAAAAATGGCTCGTGAATCGTCACTCGTTACGAATTGACCGAGAGGGGAGAGCGAATTACGCGCGTCTATGCGAATAAAACGCTTTTAACCGTCGTAAGCCTTTTCGCGACGAGCGTTCGGAAGCGGAGTAAAAAACGTCTAAGGGAGAGCGATCTTTGTATCGCGGTTGCTACGTTTCACCATTCTCCGCCGACCGCGAATTTTTCAGCTCGTGGCGATATTGTGCGACGACGGAAATCGGAAAAGAGCCCGATGCGTTTCCGGACGAAAAATGGAACTCAATGAGTATCGCTCTCTCGTTACCGTGCCAATTAATCTTGCTTGCCTTGAATCACAGGTAAATTGGCTTTTACGATTTCGACGAATCGAGGCGGAATTCGAGGACGGAGCTTCTCTAACCGGAGCACTAGAGACGGACAAAACATCTCGTACATAGACGCGGCATACGATCGTATCGCTGCACACGCTGGGTCGATGTTTGAAAAAGAAGAAAAGAAGCTAGTGGTGCGCGTTTAGCGCATCCGACGAGAAATCGCGACGCACGTCGTCAAAACGAGGCGACGTTGTCCCGTTTTGACGAGACGACGATGAACATAGCTCGTAGATAAAATGCAAAGTCTTTTGTTCTTTTCGGATAAACCGGCTATTCGAAATTGGCATTCTTGCACTCGGATATATGCCCTACAGGGCGCTCGAGTGATCGACAAGGGGGCGATTCGACGTGAAAAAACAAATGGAAAATATATAGAACGAAACTTTTTCATGCGGCGATTCGTTCTGCAGGAAATTATTTTTGGAATTTTATCAAGTATGTGTACACCGTGCTAGGATAATCCTCGATTTAATCGTGTCCGAACTCTCTGTCGTTCTATATTTTTCATTTATTTCTGCTAAATAAATTTTCATAAATTTCACGTCAGAAAATTGTTATTCTTTTTTTTTTTGTAGTTTAAGAATATGAGTTGAAAAATACAAAAGACCGTTTTTTTTTGCGAGAAAACGCTACTATTGAAAGCTTTTTTTAACACGAGTACATTCTCCGTTTGATACCGCTGGACTTGTGTTTGAAACATTTTTTTGGTTCAACTATCGAAACCAGCTATACATGGGTTATAGGAAATCTAGCAAAGAGAACTTTGATGGAACGTTCAACATGCCATAAAACGTTGCTTGTTGTTTAAAAACTCCACTACGTTGGACTATGCGAATTCGCATTAAGGCTAACCGACGGTCCATCCTATATTATTACGTAGCTCGAGAATGATCAATCATCAGGTAGATAAGCTTAGAAGAATATCGATAATTCGAAAGACAAACGTTGATCCGCCTATCGGTCCAGCATAAAACGAATAGAAAATAAAAGGATACAACGGCGATAATGAAAATTCTAGTATTTTCATGGCATTGCTTGTGGTAGCAACGAGCCTGTCGCGTTACTGGAATTTCGCTTCGGACGTTTCATCACGGAATAGCATTTTCGGACATTAGGAAGCACCGCGGTAAACGCTAGGCTAAACAGCTCTTCGTTAATTTCACTTTGGCGGATTCGATGCGAAGAATTCGAGAAGGATCCCTCGAAACCAGCGGTTCTGCGCGGCTTTAATTGCAATCCTCGACGATACCGAATCATCGCTGGGAAGAAGGCTCGTTAGATTAATTTGCGCAAAATTAACGAACAATCAGTCCTAACGAATTTCAACGTCGATCGTCCAGTAACGACCACCAACGACGATTTTCGCGATACGTTTCCGCCACGACGACCAAGAAAAACGCCCGTGCAGGAAAGACGCGAACGAGAATGCGCAAGTATACGCGACGAAGCTTCGAACCGAGAAGACGAGGTCCTCGAGATTTGCTCGAAAACGAAACGTCGTACGAGCGGATCGTGTTCCACGTTCCCTTCTTATTTTGTTCGTCGAATAATCGCCTTATGCGCCCGTTCGTGCACGTCGTTCGGCCGGACTCCGCATAGCATCGCGCGGATGGCATCGTTGATGACGAAGTACCTACCATGACGTAGAGGAACAGAAGGCACAGGACGCGTTCGCGTAGAGAAAGCAGCGGGTTTGGTGGAGAGCCGACTTGGAGTGGCTATTCAAAGTCGAACCGGCGTGCAATTAATTCCTGAACGCGGAGAAAGCGAATCGGGGCGGCCGATAGGGTGCACTTGTGACCCGCGTCACGATCGTTGGGCCAAAAGCTGAGTAGTCCGGACCCGAACTCGCTTGTCTCGAAACGCCGCGGGCACTCTAATTCAATGGACGATTCCGTTACGTACACCGTAAGCGACGTTATTGTCGTGGCTACGAACCTCTCCAAACCGGACCCCGCAAAGCCAAAACGAGACGTCAAACCGGCGATTCTGTGCGCGGAGTTATCGATTCGCAGCGAGTCGCGATTCATTCGAAAACTAATTTAACGTTCGTTAATGCACGGATATGGAATTTGCGCCTAATCGAATTTCTTCGGGCAAACGTCATCGTTGCCTTTCTCACGGCTCTCGTGGGTCGATTTTTGCGTCGACGGAATCGCGCTCGATAAACCATTGGAAACGCGTACACACGAGCAGCGTAGGTACTTGTTAACACGAGATAACGATACGTAATCGAAAGTCGCCTATGCGTTAAAAAGCATCGCTTTGAAGGGACCGTGCAGAGACACGATACCACGGTTTCGCATAGAAGCTTAAGTCGAAGTTTGCATCGACGAAACTGCTGATCGAAATATAACTGGAAGAGGATAAAACAAGCGGAGAGATGCGAATCGATAGAGCCCCGCTGCCAGTCCTAAAACGAGCACGCTGGATGGCGGTGTATACCTTTGAAGCGCGAGCACCGAATGGCGAATCCCTACGCAGCCCAACGGCGATAATTTGCAATTCGCATTTAAAACACGGCCGTGTGTGTCGGGTTTTTCGTGCTGGCCAGTCAGTCGCGCGTCGTAACGCGTACCATCGCGATTAAAGAGTCCTTCCACGTTTACGTAATTTGCACACGGAACTGACGCGCTTGGCATTTCCAAGTCCATTAAGATCATAGTCCGGGTAATTAGAAGGACAATGTATCTTGGTTCGTGAGTGGTGGATTAAGCGCTACGACCGTGGAAGAGATTAACCACTGGGAATGGTTCTTTCTAGTACGGTAACTTATAAGCCAGCCACGTACGCGAAACGTCCTGGACTCGCGGACCGAAGTTACGCTGTGTAGAAATTCCGCTTACGTTAAAAAAGAAAAGAAAAAAGGAAAAACAGGGAGAGGGGGGGGGAAGAGAGAAAAAAGACGCGATGGGACGAAACAGAGAATCGTACTCGGTCGAAATCACGTTAGGACGTACGAAAAATTGCGTCTCTCCGAAGGAAATAATTCAAGCAAACTCACCTGCCGCTCTCTGTGCACTGCTCGCGTAACGATACATTACGGACGGTATATTTTACGACCCAGAGAAAGGCTGGCCCTCCGTGGAATAGCCACGCGTACCGTCACCGTCGTAAAATATCGCACGAGCTTAATTAAACGCAAACCCCTTTGAACCGACCACCGAGCGCCAGACAGAGTCTCGTTCTCTCGGTTCTGCTCGGTAGCTCAGCCACTGGCCACTCTACCGATCGGATCCGCCGTACGCACG
Source organism: Bombus waltoni (assembly GCA_014737395.1). Classification (NCBI taxonomy): domain Eukaryota; kingdom Metazoa; phylum Arthropoda; class Insecta; order Hymenoptera; family Apidae; genus Bombus; species Bombus waltoni. The sequence continues at coordinate 3,769,521 of JACXII010000014.1, forward strand.
GCGTTCTTTCTATTTGCCTACCTATTTATATTTATCGTTACGTGTCGTTTATCGTTTGTTCGCGAGAACCGTATCCGATGGAATTTCTTGCGGGTAGCCTCTCTAGCAGGGAGGACCATGGGAAAGCGAGGAAGAAAGAAAGGAAAGCGGCCACAAAGGACGGTACAATGGAGTTTGCCGAGCATTGTTTGAACATCTAGTACAATCCACTCGCGTCCTCTGTACCCCGCCTCTTGGTCATTCGATCGAGCCACAACTTTCCAAGCTTTTCTTCGTTGCACTAAGTAATAGTCGGTGGCTGCAGTCAAGTCGAACACACACGGGTCGGCTCGAAGGTCGCCGCGAGATTTTATCCTAGAAATATCATTCGAGGCAGAGTGGCGTTCGGAGTGCCGTTTTTCTTTTTTCTTTTTTTTCTTTTTTTTTTTCACGCTTCCATTGTGCGGTTCTCAGTGGGTCAAGCGGGATTTAGATCGAAAGAGATCCTCGCCAACGGTCAGGGAGACGCCGTTGCCGGCAATCATGCGCTGGATCTCGCGCATCTTTAGCGCATCTAAGTTGGAAAGACCAAAGAGTGAAATATGGCTTCCGTCGGTGTCTAAAAAAAATTTGTTTCCTCTTTCTGTTACAGTGACCGGGCTGAAGCTGCTTTACATAAGCGTCCCGCCGTACTCCTTTAGGGGCCAGAGTGCGCTTCTCGAGTGCAGGTAAGAGTACTCGGACGCGGTGCAACGCCGTCGAGCGGTGTCGTTTTCAAAGAGATTCTCGCTGGTCCTCCCGCGTCTCCTTTTTCGATCGACCGAAGACGATCGATCGTACAGAGGCCACCACCTTCGGCAACGACAAAACGCGAAATGTCGCGCATCGTTCTTCGTAAATATCGGCACGCGCGAAGAGACCACGATGGAAATGAAACGTTCGTTTTTGTCGTTTCATAAATAACATGCAAAAACAGCTAACGTACTGAGGCGATTAAGGAGGGAACCGACGTCATTAAGTGCAAAATATTGCTCTTCGCGTAAGATCGCGTTCGCTGTGACGTTGTGCGCGAGGCTAACAGGTGTCGTAACGCTTGCGAACGACAGCGTAGGAACCGTTGGCATTTCTCGTCCGACTGGACGTCGCGTCGTCACGCGCCAGTCTCCCATAACGATTCTACTTCGCTGGCGACGTTTTCAGCGCGCGTTCAACGCACGCGAGATAAATCGATTCGCGGTCATCCAGCGAATAAATCCGTCGAAAACGACAAAGCCGGACGCGACCGATCGAGTGGCCCGATAAGAGTGGCAACCGCAACGGGGAGACACGGGGACGGGTCGAGCGATTTTTCTCTCTTATTTACGGCAAGGAAAACCAGACGAGAAGAACTCGTAAAGACATCGATAAGATGCCAGCCAATAACGTATCGAGTTTACGCTTAGCGTCCGAGCGAGACGGTAAATAAGATTAAAAATAAGACGAGAAGAAGAGGATGGATCGGTAATCCCTTGGAGCTAAGAATCTCGATATCTTTCCGCTCTCTCCCCGCGCTTTATTTATTTATACTCGCAATATCGTAGACCGCAATCCGAGCGGGAAAGCTCTTCCTCTTACCTCTGTCGGGTTTCTCGCCTGAAAAAAGATGCTTTCCGAGGCATCCGCGCGCGTACAATCTTCGACTCCCGCGAGATCTCTTTCGAATTCGTTCGCCGAACCTCCTTGGACGTCTGCTTGGCCGCGTCCCCCTATGCCTTTTCCTTTCCGCTTGCTCTGGAATCTTGCAGATTTCGCCAACAGCCACGAGAGCTTCTCGTTGAATAGAGGGGCCCAGTTGCCTCCAACTATGGAGAAGTTTCGTTCCGTTGTCTATTGCCTGCGACACGAATTCCAACACCCAACCCGAACGAAGAACGTCTCGCCCTTTAGCGAAGGCGAGTTCGAACGCGCAGCTTGTAGCGTGCCTGCGTCGATCATCGCAGCGGTCCGTTTTCCCCGTCTTCGTCGGGGTTGTCGTATGGCCGGTAATTGCGCGAGTCCAGTAGTTAGCGCGGAATCAAAGTTTCTTCCGGTAGGAAACGACGGGTCTCGGCGAATCTCTGTTAACGAATCTCGATTAACCACGATTCACGGGCGAAGGCGATGCGAGGTATCCGAGTACTTGGCTGGCAACGTCGCTCTATCCTTTCTGTCTCGTTGTATTTGTTCGATCGTTTGTAACGTCTAGCTCGATGCTTCAGAGACATAAACAGACACCCGTAACAATAGGTAGCTGATGTTTCCCGACTTTTTCCAAATGATCGTGCTTTTAGTACGCGATCAATCGCGCGTTCGAATAACTACGGACTTACGGTCGCGTAAATAGCATTGATAGGCTATACATATTAGAGGCGGTCGTGAGTTGGTTAACGCAAGAGCGTTTGTGAGAAAATCGTAGAATAGCCGTAAAACGTTTGCAAACGTGTTTACTGGTGAGCACGCGCCTTAACCGTTACTACGACCAACTAAACCCTGTGAAACTTGCGCGGAGTTGACCAAACTGCCGTTCATTCCCATAACAGACGACGTCCATTCCCCGTACCGGAGGACAGAATTCGCCGAAGGAGTAACGCAATGGAGGGCGCGAGGCCTTAAAACCCTGCAGCGTGGAGCTTTCCAAGCGGAGTTTTAAATATCATAGAGTCGTTGATAGAAGAACAGTGTTTCAAATGGAGCTGTCTTCGCGGCTTTAATAAAATCATACGTAATAGCAGAACACGCGCTATAGCATCAAAGATTCAACGAGCAGCGACACAGGAAGGTGAATAAATAAACGTCGAGGTGCGAATTCGTATTTGTAATCGCGTCGGATTAAAAGCTTCGATCGATCCTCGAGATATAAAACGTTTCGAAGCTCTAAATAGCGAGAAATATAGCGAATAGCGTCTGTTTTCTCGCGGATAACGCGCGCGCGTGATCGTAATAATAAAAACAATATCATCGACTCGACGTCTCGTTGACCATCGCGTAAGACGTTGAGCCTGTGGGATAGGTCGGTAACTGTACGCGCGCGTGCGAGATTCGATCGCGGAAATAGGAAGACGATATTAAAACGTTAAACATTATGCTCCGCTTTAAACGATGATATCTCAGGAATGGAAAGTCGTAACAGTATAAAACTGAAATCGTTTTAAAGAAGAGAGTTTGCCGTTTCCCGCGAGCTTATTACCATAGCGAAGATATGAAGAACTTTGGAATAATAATCGTACAAAGTTTTGGCGGCTTTAATACGTTATCCGCAAGCTTGAAAATACGCGTATCGTAACGAAATACGTTATTCCATTACATTTACGAATTAATGTTGCGCGATAGCGGTGCTGGTAAATATTTTTAACTCGAACGATAATGTTCTACTTGTAAATCAGCATGATATCTGGCTTGTTTTCGATACGGTAAATAGAATACAGTAGAAATATCGATCACTCGTATTAATTTCCGTGTTGGTTTATACGAGTTGTTTTCGGACTCGTACTAAAACACGAAAGAGTGGTATAAATCTACATGAAAAAATAAATCGAAAATGTGGAGTGACGTTTTATTTATATAGCTTTATTTTGGAATAAATCGATATTAAAAATCTGTCGGATACAAGTACATTTACACGTGATCTGACACGCTGTGCCTACATACGTGTGACGCGTGTCAATGTAATGCTTGCTTGCAACGCTCTTCGCATTTATTAAATGTTAAGGAACGAAGAATTAAATATACGTGCATTTTACGCGATTATTCTACTTATTGGTAATCTATTCATTGGAGAACGATCTACTTTTTGTCCTACTTTTGCTCCGCGCATTGACGAAAACCGCAGGTCTGAATCGAACGTGCAATGAAAATTAGTCTACGTGTTTATACGTTACGTTCAAGCGCAGCGTGTACGTAGCCGATGAACCTTGAACAGCGACTTACTCAGAAACGGAGCTTCGTACGAAAAAAAAGAACGTCGCTCTACAGCTTCGATTCAATTTTTCGTGCACGTTGTTACAAAACGAAGCTAACGCTCGTTAACCGCGTATATTGTAAGAATTATATTATACCTGAAGATCTTTCGAAAGTTTCCAGGATTTATTAGAGATACTTTATTAAAACTTGTCTTGTTAAGTCTTGTGCTGGAAACTAGCGCACATCGGTCTCCCTTTGCATCGTATCGCCAAACACTTTGTCTCGACGCGACTTGAACAGTCGCTAAAAGTCGTACTAAACATCGAAATACACTTTGGAAAAGACGGAACCAACGACCGTGGACGTAGATTAACCGTGGTAACGTGTCCTCGATGATATTTCGTGGATCCTTAAGCTCCGCGCGCGTGCCACCATGTTAATTAAGACGTAATGAAATTATGGTGCAGCATTGCGCGTCCTACAATTACGGCTAGTCGGAATATGCATTCTAATTAGTGGCGCGGACTCAACGACTTTTCACGAAGAAAATAAGGTCGACCGTTGGATATCGCGCGCGCCTGCACTTCCAGTGGGTACTTGTTTTCGCGAGCGACGTAAGAAACAGCGAGCAATTGCCGAGTCCACTTACATTTCCAGGGAAATCGATTCTCGCGAACGTGTAGCCAACCTAGACCGCGAGATCGCTCGATAACATCCATCGAGACGCTAGCGTCGAAGCAAATTGGACCGTTGATCGCGTTAAAAAATTGACCGTGAATCGATCGATCGAATCAACATCGTCGATCCCATCCGCGTAGCCAGCCATCTACCGAGCAAAATCCCAAGATAGGGTTTTTTTCAATTTTCCGCGCTTCTCGCGTCTTTGGCGTTATTTTTCTTGGGACCGATGCTGCGGCGCGAACTCGCGTCGTATAATACGTACGCGTTATCGGCGTTATGGCGAGCAAAGGGACGAAAAATCGAGAAGAAAGTCGTATAACGCGGCTCGTGCGCGGGTCGTCGAACGCCGTTGTTCGAATTGACGAATCGGTCGTGCGTTATCGAATTACAAAGTTGAGAAGCAAAATTCGTCAGTTCGAGCGGCACAGCCTGCGCACCGCTCGCTGGCACGTATCCTCGAACAGACTATATCCAACTATCGCGCTTTGAAACTCAATAACTTGAGAACAGCGAACCGGCGTAACGTTGCGATATCGAATTGAAAGTTTTTCGCTATTCTTGTATTCTGATCGATCGAGTTAGCCGCCTAGAGATTAAAAATATCGCCTCGTCGCTCTTGACATCGACGTACGGATCATCGTCGAAGGAGGCAGAAATCGGCGTGCCATCGTCGTCGTCCTCTCGTCGCAAAATGCGAAAAGCAAAGATCGTCTCGTTCGTCCAACAAGTCCTACCAGCTCGTAATACTGTCGCGTGTTATTCTTTTAGTATGGACGTTGGAATCTTGAAACGATTTTGCTCGCGAAGAAAACGCGTGTAACGCGCGATGCTCCACGCTCGAAACAATTTAAGCTTATCCAATAAAATTTTCATCTATCTTCTACCGCTTTCAAGTTGCAGCTTGACCCAGTTGTCAGAAACGCGTTGTGCACCGTATGAGATTCGCTTTGCTTTCTCTCTTTTTTTTTTTTTTCTTTTTAGATTTTAATTTTGCAAGTGGGCAACAAATAACACCGATAGACGATCGAACGTTATTGTCTCGACGAAATGGCAAAAGGCACGTGGGATCTGTGTAATCGGAGTACGCGCGCCGCGATACGTCGAGAAATTAGGAATTAGGAAAAGATGTGAAAGGACCTTGGCGTAGTCATGGTCGCCGTCGTTCCACTCTTCGGTCGAGAGTCACAAAGTCTCGCAACTTTCCTTTTCTCCCGTGTCTACCAGCCAGAGGCACGTACCCTTCCCGACTCTCCATTCTTACGTTTAGTTATCGTTTCCTTCCGTTCGGTTTCTATGAAACAATTCTTTTCGCTGCATCCTCGTTCCTCGTGGCCTCTTCCTGCCAAAACGCCCAGCCATTCGTATTCTAATTTCATTCTCATTCTCTTCTGGAACAAGGTTCGCGATAGCTGGTTCATAGCCCACCGGCCGGAAGAGCGAACGAAACAGCGACAGTGTCGTTTTCCTCTCGTTTTCCTTCCGTTTATGTCCCGTCCGATTTTCACGCAGTCACGGTACGACGATCGGCATCGAATTTTATTAGGTTGTCCCGAAAGTTTCTTTCCTTCTGTAAGGAAATAACAGACGCACAATCTCTTTTCCTTTTATATAATTTTATCGAATCATCCACGATCCATTTTGCTCTATTTCTATTATTACGATCGTATATGATTCGACGAAAATAATATAAAACAGAGAACGTGGTGGATCCATTATTTCCTTACAAAACGAAAGAAACTTTTCGAACGACCTAATATAAACTCAGGCTGGCGCGACATTCTCGACGATAAATACGGTCGCTGTCTTGCTTATTTTCGGACGTGTTCGCAGACGCGGCGAGGGTACGACCTACCGACAGTCGTTTGAAAAATAAAATAAAAAGAAAGCGGAGGCGAGAAAGGCAACGAGACGATTTGAGTAATTAACGAAGCTCGAAGCCAAATTGACATTTCGTTGGGAGTGTCGCGCGCAACTCGGCATCTACTCGCAAACTCGTAACATCGGTGTGATTTATTCAAACGAATGCGATCTTCTACTAGATGGCGACCAGTCAGTTTCAACCGATCCGTTGATATCGCTAACCGTGAACGACGTTAACGTTCAGGATGGAGATAGAGCAACGACGAAGATAGATGTAACGTTTATTTGGTTTATTCGCGCTATTCAGCCGATCGCAAAGAACGTATAAGTACGTAGTACACTGAGAACGCTTCGTTAGAGTGAACGTAAGCTGCGGTTAGCCCGAGCGTGACGATTGTTTGAGTCAAACGTTGTTGCAAGACTGACTAGCTAAAGACTCTTGGTAGACGTCCTTTCTCCCCTGCCACTTGGGCCCTATCCTTGGTCCTATCCAAGGGTGTTCTCCTCCCTATGGTGTCCGCGAGGTGGAGGTCTGTTCCTACCGATCTTGTGACTGCCGAGCTTCGCGGGCGTACCTCTTCTGGTATTACACATGGATACCAGATGCTGCTCTTAGAACGAACCAGTCGAGCAATTAGGGTGTTGGTTGGCCTCTTTACGGGGTTCGCGTTGTAAAGTATACAACTTGGGAGGTGGAAAATACCGACGTCCCTGGACGAGGCAGTGTGCCGTTCGGGTCGTAAAGAATGACAGGTCGAAATGCCGAACAGCTAGGAATCGGCAGGTCGTGTCCATTCGCGGAGTCGCGTTCGATGAAGACGATCGTCGCTTGGTCGAGCAGAGGGCGAGGAAACTGGCGAGAGGATGAAAGCGAAGGTGGAGGAGGGGCGTGGTTTGTTTGGCTCGGTATCCTCGATTATCCGAGTCGACGAACCGTTTTTCTCGACAGGAGCGCGACATTCTCTCGCGGAAAAAGGAAAGAGTCGGCGGACGACGAGCATGCACACAAAGTTCTTTGATATTAGGTGGCAGTGGAGCGCCAGGTCGGCGGCATGACGTAGCAAAGAGACAGGGATCGTTTTCCGACGTAGGTATAAATTGCAAATTAGTTTACCGTCCCCAGCGAGCGCTCGGTTGTTGGTTTATCCGGCGCGTCGCCTCTTCTCTTCTCCGTGTCCCGCTTCTAACCTCGCTTCGTCCCGTCTCATTCCGGCAACCCGTTTCAGCTCACCTCGTTTCATTCTCCGTTCCGTTCCCCGTCTCGTTCAATTCCGGTTCGCCTGTTTCGTCCCGTTGCAAGCGGCGTTCCGCGCGGCTTTAACGGGGCGCGGCGACCAACGACCAAGTTGCTTCGTGATTTTGGCTCGCGAGCAGCCCGCCCCTCTTCGCCTTCTTGCCGGCACCCGTCGGAATTCCGGGAAATTTCACCGCCACGGAGATCGCGGCCGGATTCTCCCGAGCGCGATTAACGAACGCTTCGCAACCGTTCAACGGAATCTTCGAATCGGAAGCAAAGTCCAGACACAGAGCGCGCGATAGACGCTCGTCCGCGACGTTGTACGCCGAGACGCGCTCCTTTCTCGCAACTTTTCGAGGAAGAGAAGAACGAGATCGACTTCTCTTCATTACAAATCCTCCAACTTTGCGCAACTTCTTTGGACGACTGGCGAGTGGCGGTGAAACGCGGAAAGACGCTTTCTCCGCAGCTTTGTCCGCGCCATCGAACGAGATGATAGAGCGACGACGGGGCGAAGATAGTTGGGCGATTTTCCAACGTCGTGAACGCTTTTATGCGCGTACAGGATACGAGGTACAGTGGCGATACGTTGAAGCTTCGCCCCTGCCGCCGGACCCGAAACTCTCCCCGCCGCGAACAATGGGTTGCCCGCTGGATATAAAGCAGCTTCCCTCTTGCGCGTTATACCGCGACTCGCAAATCCGACACGCGATAATTTGATCAAAGAAGGGAGAAATTTGCCTGGCGCGCGGTCGTGTACAGCCGAGCTGTGGCTCGTTGACGAGCGGATACTGTGCGCGCACGTGCATACTCCGCAACGAATCGCAATCGAATCGAACCGAATCGAATGGAATCGAGTCGAAACAAAAGATTTCCGCGTTGCCCTCCGTCTACGAGGGAAGGTCTCGGAGAAAGGGAAAGCGAATGGGAGGGAGGAGGGCGAAAGAAGCAGATACGACGGAAGAGAAAATTGGTAGGATCTATATAGGAAGGAGGGAAAGCTGGAAAAGCCGCCACAAAGAGAAAAGAAAATGGAAAGGCGGAGCGTGAGAGCGCGAGCTTGGAAATCCGTGGGGAGGGTGAAGGGGGAGTTCCCGCAGGACACGACCCGGCAAATGAGCCGGAGGATGCAAATCAATCCCACGACGCAGCCCTCCAAATTGTGCACCTACGCTCGAATGCGGCAATCCCTTTTCCGGTAGCTGCTGCAGCTGGCAACTAGGGAGCTACCTCGACGGCGGCGACGGTGACGACGATGGCGACAGCAGCACCGGTGCCAATGGAAGCGGAAGCGGAGCAACCCCTCCCTACCGGATGCCCCCCTTGGGTACGTCGGCTATGCAACGATGTCACTATGCGACCGTGTCGCTCCGCAATGGTGCAACGATCGAGCAACCGAGCAACCGAGCAACCAAGTAACCGGCTAGTTGGCCAACGCAGACTGTACAAACGACGTCGCGATACAACACCGTACGGCGGAGCATCGACGTATTCCATACGACGGTGCACCGTATCTAACGGTAACGCGGCGTGCAACTATCTTATCGTACTCTTCTCGTCGTTGCCTCGACGATATAGAACGCCTACGTTGAAACGTAATCGAGCGACTCTCCGTTGCAACGCAATTTAACGAGTTGAGAGAATGGTAGAGAGGAAGGGGTGGGCGGGCGAAGCCGAAGTAAATTCCGAAAGACGATTACGATCGAGACACGAGGCTAGACACGGACGACAATAAGAGAAACGACGACGCGTCCGACCGTCTATCCAGCGATAGCGGACGAGTAAAATACGACGCGGATAAAATTTAATTGCTGGTAAACATGACCTGGTCTTCGCTGCTTTGTTATCGAGACGATCGTCGCAAGCAGAGTGTATATAATGGGTACGGTCCAATTCGAGGATGAAAGTACCGCGTATTAGTCGACGAGTTTTCCAACCGGCGAGTTTCCTCGTCGCGCATTATCCGCGATCGTTCCGCCGGATACGGTCGATGCTATTACGCGAGCCAGCCAGTGAATCCGAAAAGCAGGACGCGTCGCGCCACGCTGACTCCAGACATAGCCGGTCTAGCTCCGCTCGGGCACAAACGTGCGCTAGTTTAATCACTTTACAAATATTAATTATCGTTGCTCTGCCGTTCGCGCTCCAGCGGAATAGCCTGTTGCGCTTCGCGATTTTATCGACGATTCCGATAGCGCAACGGTATTGGTGTTGACGAACGACGGTCACCGAAGAAGCAGAGGACGGTGCAAGTCGATTCGATTTCGTTACGACTAAGGAAGACTATCCTTGAGAGAGAGAGAGAGAGAGAGAGAGATAGAGAGGTTTGGAGAAACCACGTTCGCTCGTAAAATCCTCAAGACCTTCGATTCCGTGGAATTATCCGAGCTAAAAGATTTCCGGTTTTCGAAGATGGGACGCGAACGGAGAACCCTCCGAGGGACTTTTTTTTTAATTCCCCGACGGTTGAACGATGAACGGGAGGAAAGGACTCGATTAGCAAATTGATGCGATTCGCGACGTTACGCTCGGATCGCGGATGTTGATCAATTACCGTAATTGTTGTTCGCCAGGTTGGAAGCTTGTCACGCGACAGCCGCCCGTTCGTTCCTTCGTGCCGGGCATCATTGTAATCACGTTAAAGCGCATACCTACGGACAAACACGTACCTCGCACGATTCTCGGCAGCCGCTGTCTCGTTTATGCTGCGACGCGAGAACACCCGCATCCTTTTTACCTGCCCGTTCCCACCCTTCGCATTACCGGCGTCTCTTCCTTTTCCTGTTGCTTCTTCCCCTTTGTGGATGGGGGAACGTTCGTCGGCCTTCTCCGAAACACAACGTCGAGTTATAGAAGCTGCGCGAACCGCGGAACACCGAAACATCGCCGGTATAACGAAACAAAACGAGACACCGAGACCAGATGAGACGATTCCATGGAATATCGGATAAACGAACGAAATCTCCGATATATAAAGCAAAAAATACATCAAACGCGCTCGATACTTCAAATACGTTGCCGGAAACCGGTAACAGTTTCCATTACTCGCACGGTCCAGCCATCCAAACGGTCTACTCTGCGACTAATCGAGAAACGATTCCGCGGTTCGTACGCGTCACGACTACCGTTTCATCTGCTTTCGTCCTCGGTCTCGACTAATCGATATTAACCAAGAGAAACGCTACGAGGATAGAGAGAGAGAAAGAGAGAGAGGGAGGGAGGGAGCCAGAGAAAACGAAATATTTATTTATTTGTTTAACTGCCATTCTATTGCATATCCGGTAATCTTGATAGAAATAATTGAAACAGGATGCAATGACACAACTATATACGCGAAAAGATTCTCCTTCGAGTGCAAAGACATACAAACAAAGACGTGCGAAAGTTTCTTACAAAATTCAAGAATGGATGCGAGGAAGCGATTAATCGATCGGAACTCTTGCATTTGCAGAGAGTACAGATCCATGCAAGCTCGTCGTACGTACGAATTGTTCACGATCGAGCCCGAACGTTGTCAAACTCGTCCAATAAGTTTGCGCCGTTCTTCGTCGAAAACACAAACCTTTCACGCTTGCCTATTGTCGCGTGTACGAAATCCCAGCGCGAAGAAGTAAATAGATAAACAAATGGTCGAGAAACTATTCGACCAGCGCTTTCCCTAACGATAAGTCACGCGTCGTTTGCTCTCCTGTTTCAGATACGACCTAGAAGCGGACAAGCTTTACTCCATCACATGGTACAAGGATCACGAGGAATTCTACAGATACGTGCCTAGAGGGGAACCTACGAAGCACAGCTATCGCGTCGAGGGCGTTAAAGTTGACGTGAGTTGAAAGCTCTCCTGTGTCCCGCAACGTCGCGCGCTCTTGTTCCGACTTTGGTATCTGATCTTCGTATTGCCACGTACCACGCGCGCGACATCCGCTGTCCGCGTCTTCTCCGCCTTCTACTTTACGGATTATCTTCGTACGGCCGACGCTCGGTGCTATTCCGCTCGACGACGCTCATGCTCGATCGGATCGCGATTAACCTTCCCGTGATCTCGACCACGACTCTCTCTCTCTCTCTCGCTCGCTCGCTCGCTCTCAGTGTTCTCGAAGAGTAGACGAAGACGAATGAACGAGATGCAGAAAGAAGAGAAACGGTGATTCGCGCATGGCGATACCCCCGTTGCGGGAACTAACAAAGCGAGCGACATCGACAGAAATTCCATTTACGAGCGACTGGTAAAAGTACAGAAGGAAAGAGCAAGTAGTTACTCGGCTCTTTTATCTCGTATCCAACTTCAATATCCACCGTATCGCTATACGTGTATAGACGTCCTTTTGTATCACGCAATGCGCTGAAACGCGCGCAATTACCTTTGCGAATGTGCGTCGGTGGTCCGATCTATGGTAAACATTTCGCGAACGTTTTCTTATTTTTTTTTTTTTTTCTCACGGTTGTCGACGTATCGCGAAATTGGGTTCAGTCGGTGAGAGAGTAACGTAGGTTCGCTGAATATGAAAATGACACGACTCGCTTACGATGTTATTGTTTTATTTAACAAGTTCGCTTTTGGATTATGTTTTTGCTTGCACCCTTTTAGGTTACGTATACCGCCGTTTGTAAGCGAACCACTCGGTAATATAACGAAAAGCATAAAGAAGCGACGACGTTATGAACGCTGGTTTTTCAATCTGTTCTTTTATCCGCATGCCATCCTCTATATAATAAATCGACTCATGGAAAACGGATTCGTTTCGGAGGCGAACATTAACAATGGCTGCCGACACTTGCGCGACAAAATTGAGAAATTAACGAAAAGCAGCGTTCGCTGGTTTGTCTACTGAGAAGCTGAATCCTGTGTCGGAACACCTATCGGTCTCGTATAAGACGTAATAATAATCGACCTAGATTGTCGAAGGAAAAATTAATCGATCGGCATTACGCGTTTGTGAGGGCCGTTTCGGACGATTTATCTCAACACTGAGCCAACGCGTGATACATTGAAAGTTCTAGCCAAATCATTCCTCGAGTCTTCTGCGAATCACGCGAGGATAACGACTGGCAGATCGTAGGCGTCGTTTATGTACGTACAGAGTCGTAACAAGTGGCTGCGAGTCGACGAGAAATTGACTGGCTGATCGTAAAGACGTTCGTTTACTCTGGTACTGAGCGAACAACGAAACCAATATCGCCGGGAGAGCGGAGAATTTGCGTTTTTGCGAGTGCCATTCAAGGGAGAAAAGGTAGAACATTCAGGTGCGCGTACAAATGCGACCAGGTGACGATAAACCAACAGAGTGTTCGAATATCGAAACGTTTCGTGTCACGCGATAAACGTAAAAGTACCGGTTTCTCGTGTAACCATCGGTTCATAAGTATCAGGACATTTACGAAAGCTCCTACCTTTTCTTCCCTCGCTTCTCAGTCGGAAAATTTCTCCGCTTTGTATCTTCTACGTACCTGAAATTTTACCGATGTAATTACGGCGATCTTATCTCGTTAGTTTTAAAATATAAAACTCTCTAGTCGGGTAATCGTTGTTTTCGTGGCCTGCTCGATCTTCTGATAAAACGTCAGGGGTTACGTACGATACCAACACGTACGTCCTGGTACTCGTGAGCAAGAATAGAGACCCAGGAAAAATTCGATCGCGGTAATGCGGCCGATCACCGTGCGGAATGTAAAACCGAGCAGCGCGCTTGTTCGTCGAAGAGTTCGCTCGTCCACGGCCAAGACGGCACGCAGCTTTGAACGTAAGAACCCTCTATTCAATTTCCCTTTCGGAATTTTATTCGGCGTCGTCTATAAAAGTATTTCATCGAACCAGTTGGAATCGACGGGGTGAAAAGGGTGAAGAAACGACGGCCAGGTAAAGCATAAAGTTGGCGATACGTTTCGATATACGTCGACGAGGTGGATGCGCGTTGTCCCCGTACAGGTGGAACGAGGTCGCCTTTATCGTCCCGAATAAATGTTTGACGAATCGGGACGAGACTAGGAAGAGAGAGAGAGAGAGAGAGAGAGAGAGAAGGAGCGAGATCGCCGCCATCTATCGTGACTGAAGGAAGAGCCACGCGGTGTAAAGTCGGAAAGGCGGAGGAAAAGCTTGGAGGTTAAGAAGAAGAAAGAGCAGGGTGAAGGATAGGAGCAACCGTTGGGTAACCGATCGATTTCTGGGATCGCGCGATGTGGTCCCGGAGGCCGTGGAAGGCAGAAACGGATCGCACGAGACTCGTCTATTCTCGGTACGATACGTCCGCTTCCGATTCGCGTTTTGGAAGGCACGAAAGTTCCGTTTTCCTCGACGCTCGTTAATATCGGCCGACGCGTAACGAGCATTACGTGAGTCGAATCGGCTCATCCTTTTGCTCCGTTCTCGAGATCGAGAAGAGAAAAGGAAGGGAAAGAGAGAACAGCTATTAATCTGACTCGGTCCAATGGCTCTCCGATATCGACAAAGAAATTTCTCCGTGGACAAAAGCGAGCGTGTCTTTTCACCCCTTCCATCCGGACCATTCCTCCACTCGGATACGCTCACGTGACACTTATTGGAGTAGCAGGAATTAAGTGGATTTAGCGGGCGGACTCGTATATTTTTACTCGGTCTCTCGACTTTTAATTTTCCCTCTCATTCTCCCCCCACCCCCACCTCCGCCTTCCCCCTCCCCCGGCCCCTCTCCTTCGCTACGTTACGTAACACCGCACTTAATTTCGCTATCTGAAAATTTTAAATCGTGGCCCCGATTCTCCGCGTTTATTTAACTCTCTCGCCTTTCTCTTGGCGCGCTCGTCCGGTTAAAGGTCGACTTTGGAAAGAAGAGAAGGAAACCAAATGGAAGGACGAGCTGCGATTATGCCACGAGCTCGCAGGGTATCGCGGCAGACTAATCGACGACTAACGGAAGCGATTAAGCGCTTTATCGACCAGAGAGATATCGTTTTCCTGTCGACGCGACGCTTTCACGCCGTTTTTCCAACGTCGAGCATCTCGAAACGTTGCACGGCAATCCCCTTGTTCGTTAATTCCCCGTTCGCTAAGGACGAAGAACGCGCGGCGGTTCCCTTTAAAATCGTGTTTCGTATCGCAGCGAAACTTTTCATCGGCTAGGAATCGAAGTCTCGAGCCTGCAACTCTCTCGCCCGATGCTTTCCAAACTTTTTCCCTCTGTCTTGCTCTTTTGCGAGAAAGTTTAGCCTTCCGAGACAGCGATCCTCTCGTTCCGTGTCACGGCGCGTTTTCAAGAAATGTAGCACACGCGAAACAGCACAGAACGAGTCACGTTTTATCGGAACGCATCCGACGATGTAGCGACGTGCCGCGTTTCTCGCTGAATCGCAGACACGCGTGTCTCTGTCTCTCTTTCCCTCTGATCCCCGAGCGACCTAAATCGTTCGTTCGGTTCGAACGAGTCTCGTTCACCGGACGAAATAACCCCTAAGGTAATGCGATTCTCTCAAACATTTCGACTTTCCTTCATCCTGCTCCCTTGTTTTCCCGCAACTTTTCTCCCCGTCCCCCAACGTAAATCGATTTGTCGATGAAGAAAGTTTGCGTTCGACCCAAGTCTCACCGCGGCGGAATAAACGTCGACGTTTCCCCGCGATCGCTAAAAACTTGCCGGCAACTCGATCTGCGCGCTCTCCTCGTCGAGATTCCATCGGACTCCTCCTTCGGACGATCGAGTCCACGCGACGCGACGCGACACGGACCGACCGCGCGCAAACGGCAACAAAGACACGGGAGAATATTCGTCGTATAAACGTTGCAGCAGAAAGACCCAGGCGCAGGGTAAACGGATTAACAACGTCGCGATTCCATCTATTGCGGGTCTTCCCTTTCCGTGCGAGCTTCCCGCGATCGGATGAATCGCGATCGGATGCCTGCTCGCTCGATCGCGTCGCGACGCCCATCGTTACGGTACCCGCTACTACTTTTTCCACTGAATTTCTCCAAATAATTATACAGATGCCCGAAAATGCGCTATTTAACGCGTTACGTCTCGCCAACGTTCGGTTAGTTCGATCGGGCGTCGAACGACGCACGGCGCAAAGGCGTTTGTTGGGTAAAGAGGAGGATGGAAAATTTCGTTCGACGTTCGTGCCACGAAGGCTGAAAATCGTCGCGTACAGCCTGTACCGAACGTGTTTACCCGCTTTCGCGATGCTTGGCAACGGTGTCGAAATTGTTAGCGAAACATCGAACGCGTCCAAGCCGGTCTTTAGAAGCGCAAGGGACGGCAGACGGACGCGCCTCTGAGCAACGTCCGCTCAGCGACGTACCTTTTCTACTTAACGGTGGAACAAGTCCGCTGTACCCATCTATCTCGCCGAAATAACTTTCAGTACGTAGAGCCGGTACCGGCGGCGACTATGGCAATAAATCGATATAAGCGCGTAAGCCTCTTACCCACCTAATAGCGTAATATTCTGTCTATGAAGAATAATTTCAAACGGCGCGTGGAAAACGCAACGGCGAGCCACGCGAAGAACCGGACCGGCCGCGTCGAAGAGTGGCGAAGCTTGGGAAAAATTGGTGCGAAAATGTAACGGTGGCTGTTTGCTCGCTCGATCAAACGAGAAGCTCCATCTCGTTCCATTTGTATCGGTAAACTTTGGTACGGAGAGGGAAAGACTCGCTCTCGTCGATGGAACGCGGCCCGACAGAGGCAAAGGGTTTTTTCCAGGTCGACAGAGAAGTGCGTCGGCACACGGAGCCTGGCATCGATCTCGCTCGCCGCGGCCACGAGATACCCTTTGAAAGATAAAGCGATCGCTGGCAGCCCCAGGTTGCTTCCTGTCGCGGATAGCCCAGAGAGAAAACCGGGTTCGATCGAACAATTAGCGTTCGATCCGGGTACGTGGATCGTGCACACGCCTGTATTTCGTCCTGTCGTACTCGAAGGGACGAACGAGTCTAAACTTTCGGGTTTTGTCTTCTTCGTTGACGATTCCTAGATAGTAGTAGCGACCGACGATCCTCCGATAGTTTGCAACGAGGTATCGCGCGATGTTTCCAAGGTTTCGAGCAACCTGTGTATTACACGGTTAGTCTGTTTACACATCCAGGTCGGAATAGAATCGTCCTTGCGGCTCGCCCAGAGATTGGTCCCTCGAAAAGGGTTCCCATCCGGTCGACGCTTCGCAACCACGAGCGTCGACGATTAACACGAACGATTTATCGAACGACGTCGATTTTGTTACAGCACCGAAAATCCAACGACAAGGAGGTGCTACTCCAGGACGTGAGCCTGCACAGCAGCGGACGATACAAGTGCGAAGTGAGCGCGGAGGCACCTAGCTTCAACTCGGTCAGCGCAGAAGCCAGCATGGAAGTCGCAGGTGGGCGAACCAGTCTACGTCAACCGTCTCTCCTACTCTGATCTCTTTCCGTCTCACTTTGAATCCGTGGCCGGGTTGCTCCGCCAGTTAATAATCCTTTGATCACCGTTATCGAACCATCGCCATAATTTGCGCGAAGCGTTCGCCATTCCCGAGTTTCGGTCTCCTCTGGTATATGTATCCGAGGGGAACGTAAACGGAGAGAAGGAAGAGAATCGTCGGTCAAATATTTCCCACGCATCGTCCTGGAAAAACGTACGGACGCGAACGCCGGTGCAAAGAACCAAGACCGAGCCAAGAACAGACTGTCGGTTTTTTGCTGCGCTTTAAGATCGATCATACGGACGATCAAGGTGTGCCTGTGTACTCGAATAAAACGAGGATACCTGGCGACCCATTACCGTGAACAGCGGTCGTGCGGCTTCGGCTTTAGCCGGCTCGCGCTTCCATCAGCCTCCACTCTAGACCACCAACGACACGAGAGAAAACTTTCTTCGATCTTTCTGTGGAGCGTTAAATTTTAGGATCGCGTAAAGACGAGGCAAAGTCCGACGAATATTACGGGGATCGTAACGCGGAGCCGCAGACGCGTGGATGGCGGCTGCCGGGAACAGAGAAGGAAGAAACAGGAAACTATAAACGAAAAGGAAAGGCTTCTCGACCGTAAAAGCATCGTCGGCTCGGTTCTCGGGAAAGGAGTCGCGACGCGGCAGACTAAAGGGCCGCGCCACCGCCTTCCAAAGCTTTCCCGTTGGCGTCTTCGAAAACGATGAAATTTCCTTTCTGCGTCGTGTTCCTCTTCTCGTAGTCCGGCCGCGCTCTCCGACCCATGCACGATCGATAACCCACCACGTACCCGCCATTACCGTACCTTTACCGACCTCGTGGAAAATTTGGTACACGGCAAATAACCCGCGGCCATCGTTCGTGTCTCTACCGAACTCCTCGTTCTTCCGATCTTTCTCCTTTCCTATTTCCTTTTCCTTCTCCTTTCATATCCTTTTCTTCCTATCACTCTCCTTCTCCTCCTTCCTTCCTTCCTTCCTTCCTTCCTTCCTTCCTTCCTTCCTTCCTTCCTTCCGCGAAGCTAGCGCATCCCGGCCGTTTAAGCCGCAAGTGTCGACGCAAACGAAAAGCCAACAGGAAACCGCACGCCACGGTTCTTCGAGCCTCTCTTTGGGAACGTTTACTCCACCCAGCGCAGAGTCCCCTAACCAAAGATTTTCGCCTTTCTCGTAAATTTCAATTTGTTGCTCATTCTCGCTCCGCCGAGGAATATCGCGTACGCCTCGCTTCGAATACGCAAACTTGTTCGTGGTATAGGAAAGGGGAAGCGCGCGGATAAACTCTCTCTCTCTCTGTCGATAACGAGAAGGAAAAAGGCGAGAAGGAGAGGGTAGAGGCAGGGTCCCGTTGTAAGCCGAATCGTGTATCTTGGCGCGAGAGGTTGAACGCGACGCGCGAAAGGATCAATCCGGCAGCAGTCGCGAATGGCTTCGTTGAATATTCTAAGCGGGGTGTCGTGACAGCTTCGAAGGCTTATCGAGGGGATGAACTTTTATCGCGATCGTGCTCTCGAAAACGATCCGACGGCGGACCGTTTCCTCCAACTGGTCGAGATTAAATCTCGAGTCGCGAACGCTGGCAATCTTGCTAAGATATTCGAGAAATAGGAAGAGGGACTCGATCGCGTCTCGATCGATCTACGCGACGGTACGCGTCCTCGCGCAAATGGAAACGCGACCATCGAATCGACCGTTCGAATTCGCCAGTCATTCGTCCCATGTATTACGATACTAACGTCGGATTTTCCGTTACAACGCATCGATCGTGGAGACTGAAAGCAAGCGAAAGATACAAGAGACGATTACGAGTGTTCCGAAACGACTGTCCAAATACGAAGAACCATCGATGCGTTCAATGATCCGATCCAAAATACGTGCGAATCAGCTTGTTCGGAAGATTGCCAGCGAAGAAAAGATATTTGCAGATAACGTGTCTTTACACAAGCTTCTTTTATGGTAACGTTTCGCTGTTTATAATGGAATGCAGTCGAATACTTCAACTGATTTTATATTCATCGGTACACAAGCTTCTCCCTTTGTTGTTCAGAACCCTCCTTTCTCTCGAATATTCTTGGATCTTTCCAGCAATTACCGCGTTTAATAGAATTCAACACTTACTTGCTTCGCAGACCAATAATAAACGATCGTCTTTTTTTTCCTCCAATCTCGGCAACTTTACGGCGCGTGTATATTTTCGAACGACTTGCCTACTTAAGTACAGCAACGAGTACAAACAAGCGATCTCAACCGTCTTAAAGACGACGCGAAGAAAATCTCTGTCCAGGTCTTACGATAAAGCACCAACTTCCACTAACGGTTAAAAATAATCGATTTTCAACGACGTGTATCTACGACACGGTTTCTTCGTCTTTCGAGTAAAACTGCCTGGATTCGCTCGTTAAATAAAAAAAAAAACATACGTTGTACGCGTATGTACGATACGAAGCGGATCGTCCGATCTTGGTGGAAGGAAAGTGGAAGGATCATGGAACGTGCGTCGATGCGTGGCCTGCCAGTTAATTAACTTCGTGGCGACAAAATTAATGCCACGGTTAAAGCTGGCTAAATTGGACAGCCGGCGGTCCAGCGTAATAAAAACTAATCAGAGTGGCGGCTTGCTCCCCGGTCAGACGTGCGTTATCGAATACTATAACACGCAACAGATGAGTCGTTGCTTTGCAGGGGACGAGCGTGGTAAGCTTTCAGCGTCGTTGAATTTTGATCGTTAACGAGCGACTCCTTATCGTCGTTCGCGTGGATCGCGATTACAAAAGGAGCCTTTGTTTTGAAAACCGTTGGAGACGAAGCGAGACAGAGAGCAGAGCGGAGCGTGGATAGCAGCGAGGAGAAGAAGCGATCGCGCGTAAACGTTGTCGATGTGATTGCAGTTCTACCGCAAGACGGGCCGTCGATAACGGGCGAGGAGAAGGTTTACGCGACCGGCGACGTCCTCGGGCTGAATTGCACCAGCGGCAAGTCTCATCCCGCCGCGACGCTCAAATGGTTCATCAATAGGGAGCAGGTGAGACAAACGCGAGCGTTTCGTTCGGAATTTTGAGAAGCGAGATCGTCCAACAGCCTTTTGCGTGTTCGCCGGTGTAATGGTCGATGCGTCGACAGTTACATATTTTAGCACGGGTCGAAAGTTATGGATAGACCTTGGAGAGAGAGAGAGAGAGAGAGAGAGAGAGAGTGAGAGAGTGAGAGAGTCCGAAAGCGCGCGGATAGGCGAACCGTGACGACGGAGCAAGACCTAGAGATCGTTAAACGGATGAGCGAGCGCGGGAAGACGCGGAGAGAGGCGCTCAGAAATGACGATGGCAGAGGCAACGATACCGGCAACGACGACGATGCTTGATGAGCCAAAGCTCCAATTAACGAGCTGTGGGAGAACGCGCGCGTAGTAAAGCGCCAGTCGACTCTACATCCGTCTCGCTGTACCAACGCACCACCGCCAACCACCGCTTTCTGGGAACGTCCTCTTTTGCTTCGGCTACTCTCTGCAACTCGACGACTTTTCGACTCTCTCTCTCTCTCTCTCTCTCTCTCTCGCGCGCGCGCGCGCGCTCTCTCTTCTAGCTGCCTCGGAGGAACGAGAGCCGACGAAGAATAATTGGGAAAACAGAGGCAAGAAGAGATTGCGCGAAAGAAACAAACGACGAGGAGGAGGGGGAGGGAAGGACGAGAGACGGAAGAAGGAAATTCGGGCAACTCGGTTAACTGCTAATTAATCCGCGTCACGTAGTCGAAGGGAATCTAATTTGTCTGCGAGAAAAGTCGCACAGAGCGGAGCAGGTCGGACAAAGGAACACCGCGATCGAATCTCGCGTTTCGATCGTCCGCTATTCGCGTTAGATTGCCGGGGTCTCGCGAGGTCTCGTCACACCGGCGATTTAAATATAATCCGCAAAGCGCAGGCGGTTGAAGCGAGTTTAAAGATTACGTCGATGAACGTCGGTGCCCCTTTAGGGCTTCGCAGCGAATCGCGCGCGTCGCGACGGCTCGAAAAGTTTCCTATTATCCCGCTCGTCGTCTCCCACCTCCGCGTTGCTCGAGGAAAACTTGCCAACCTTCTCGACGATGTCCATTAGGAGTTGAGCGAGTTTAGCGCGCCACTTAACGCGAGTGTAATATCGTTTCGAAAACGTTCTCGTCGTGACGACTCTCGAAAGATTCGGCGACAAAGCCGATGGGGATGGCCGCAAGAGGCCTTCTTCGACTTTCCACGGCTCGCGGCCCCCGATCGCTCGCCTTCCGCCCCCGGCTGCACTTAATCTTCGATTCTCTTTCAATTACCCGGCTTCGGACGGTCGAGCGAACGATCCTTTCTAAGGCTGCGCCTTCTTTCCTCCCTCCGTCCGCGATCGACTTTCGTATTTACCGACACGCGTCGCATCGATCGACGCGTTCGATCTGCCGAAACGGAAAACAGGACGCGGAAAGAGGGAACGAAAAGAAACGTTGTTTAATTGCGGGAGTAGGCGCGAAAGAAACGAGATGGAAGGGGCTGGACAAAGTTCGGCGAAGGAGGAGAGAAAATAGGACGAAGGCGCGATCAAAAGGATCGAGGAAAGCAGCGCGAGCCGAGGAGAATACGGCTTAAAAATGATTTAATTTCGAGCCTCGTTTATCTCTCGGTCCGCAGTCCGCTCCTCCTTTCGCCAACAGATTCGCGGAAGAAGCGGATGAAAATGAAGATGGGGGTGAAAAAGGAGAGGCAATATAGTTTCGATGAAACGAGGACAGCGTGCGCCGCAGTGTCGGTTCCGTACTACGAAATCCTTAGGATTCGCGCGCCAACGTTCAACGAGCAAATTTTCTCGGCAAACGTAGCTACCGCGCGCCGGCCTTTCATTTCGCGAAAGCAAGACCAAGTTCTTTGCTCGGGTAGCCCGCGGCTGCGAATCTCGTTTGCTCTCGCAAGAAATCTCGTCGCCGTGACGTACCGCGGCCTTTCGACTTGGCGTTTCGATTCGAAACGCGCCGCTTCCACTCGCCTTCCATCGCCGGTAGCGACGCGATCGAAAACATTTCGCGTCGTTTCGAACGCGTACACCACACGCGCAGAAGAATTCCAATCGCTTCGTGAACGTGGCTCAAGGCCCCTGAAGTTACTCCCGATCATCGAGCCGATCACGAGGCGTCGCTTCTTTTTCGTTCGCTTTTCCGTAACTCGACGATGTTCCGCCGCGACAATTCGACACTGTCGCGCGACCGTAAAAAGATACTTTGACTGGATCCTCGGGAGGTCGTTACCGTCTGCCACACGCTGAAACTCGTGGAACACGTCCCGTCGCGTTTGTTTCAGGTGAAACCAGACACGGAAATGGTGTTCGAGCAGCACGGACTCTATTCGGTGATATCCAGTTTACGACTGCAATTGGAACCGGATCACATCGCCGGCGACAAAATAAACGTCAGGTAATTCCGCCCTGGACAATCTCCTCCCCACCCATCACCACCACCACCATCACCATCATCACCACCGTCACCACCAACACTCACCAACACTCGTATCATCACCGCCACTCTGCCATCACTGCCATCGTTATCATCATCAACAGCCCGACTCGTCCAGCCCCGACGATTAATACGTTTCTGTAAATTTTGTCGAAGATGCGAGGCGACCGTCGTATTGGACTCGATGTCGGACAAGCCACGCTTCGAGACGCGCACAACGGAAGTTTTCGGTAAGATATCGCCTCGTTACGATCTCGGCCAGAATTCTCTGTTTGGCTAGTTGCACGCGAAAATACGGTTGTCGCGATATCTGTATACCTACATATATGTGATAAGTACCGACACGTGTCACGGCTGTATATTAGGTTGTCCCGAAAGTTTCTTTCGTTTCGTAAGGAAATAGTGGATGCACCACGTTCTCCGTGTTACATCATTTTCGTCGAATCGTGTATGATCATAACGGTGGAAATAGGAGAAAATGGATGGTAGGTGATTGAATAAAATAATATAATAAAACGAAAAGAGGTTGTACATCTATTATTTTACTTACGAAAGGAAAGGAACTTTTGGGACAACGTAATACGCGTATTTTATTTTCCGATACGTATTACATATCGTGTAGACGCATTTGGTAACGGATATTTAACGACTAAATTGCACGCGCAGTTCGTTACTCGTACGGCAACGATTTTTTCCCAGGGTGTAAACGAACTCGATGTTAATTTATAACTTGTCTATTTTTATCGAAGCAGAGTTCGTTACCGCACTTATCGATTCCATCTTGTATATTTTAATTACTGTATATTTGAAACCCTGTGTACAACGATTACAACTAAGTATAGTGGAACGTTTTGATTCCTCGATCTTCGAATTAAAAGTCGCATTTAAGAAAAATTCTGCCCTATCTGGAACCCAGTCTGCGAGATATATTTTTCCAGCTGGCGTTGAATTTTAGCGATTAATTTATACGAGCCACGAGACGAAAAAGTCTGAAAATCGCTGCCTTCTTAGATGGCGAGTATTTCACTGTATTCTACCGCTGAATACGTCTTTCGCGTACGTATCTTCGTGTGAAACTAGCCTTCCGGTTTTCCTTTCTCGTGTCCCACGCGCGCCTTTCGTTCGGTTCTCGTCGGCCGCGTTCTCTTTGGAAAAATGCTGGAACGAAGGCGGAGCGAGAACCGTCGAAACGACGGACGCGTTAATTAACGCGTGCCTGACGGCGCGAGAAACGATTACCTCGTTATTTCCGAGCGAAAGAGGCGCAACCCCCGTAGAAAGCGCGAAGGGGACGGGGAAAGGGAGGGAGGACGCGAGGAGTCACTTTCGCAGGAAATTAAGCATCGTTCGCGCGCTCTAACGAATTAAGGATGCTTTACGATCGTCGGTGTCCGTGGAACGGGCCTGCACCGGCCGCAAAGTCGGCCCGAGCTTCCCTCGAGAGGCGCGCGCTCGCGCCAACTATCAAAATTAAAACAATAATTTACGCTCGTTTACCTTTCGCCTCGGTTTCTCCTTTCTTTCTTGTTCAACGGCAGCGATCAATTCCATACATTAGGTTACGATTACGATCGATGGAGATAGTTCTGGCAGATTAGGCGATTAAAATAAGTTAACCGAGCCTGGATATTCGAAACGCAACGAACGTTCGCGCGCAATAATTCGACTGGAACTCGTTACGCGTATATGCGGCGGCTATAGCGAAAATACTGGAATATTTTTAGGAACCTTCGCGTATATTTACATCGTACGAAGGATTTTCGAGTTTCAGAAACTTACAGAAACCTTTCGCGAATACACACAGCGTATCGCGCACAGTATTTCAAATGTGATCGGCGCTGTAACGAGATTCGAGTACCGTGGATATAACGTTCGAGTTTCAAACACATCCGGAAATCTATATAAAAGCTACGGATATTTAGTACAATAATATTTCCAACGATAATCCCAGCTATTTCTCTCTCAAATGGTGGTTCTGCTTGATTATTTTCGCCGGTGCCTCGGAACGTTCGTTCGCCGGAAAATTCACCGTAATCACAATCGTGGCCTTAGTTATGCCCGATCACGTCGCACGAGTTCCACGATGACGAACGAAATCGCGTGGGTTGCCACGCGACTCGCAATGAAGATTAAAAAAACGTTGAAATAAAACATAATCGACTGGAAGTAGCGTTGGTAGAGAACGATCGATCGCAAAGGGAATGGGAAATTTGGTCGCCGCCTCTCGGACGGGACGTCCGTGAAGGGTAAACGTCGGCCGAAATCGCCAAAGGGGACGGTAGCAGAAGCGAGAGAGCTTCGTGCAAAGGAGAAAGAGAGAGAGAGAGAGAGACAGAGAATGGGCGAACGTCTCGACGAAATTGCTCTTAACGATCTTCGATTTTCTCGTTAGACCAAGTCGTTCTTGGAAGCGACGTACGTCGCGTTGCCGCGCCTGCCGCATTTGCCGCTCTCGCTCTCGTCCCTCTTCGCCCTTTGCATCCTCGCGACGCTGCTACCTACCAAATTCTCCTAGGTCGAAACTTTTCGGCAAGATCGAGGCTAAACGTCCAGGAACAAAGTTGCAATCGCGTCGGCTTAAAAACTTGAAATTTCCGCTTTGACGAACCTCGATCGCGAACGTCCTTCTCTTCTCGCTTCCGTCCTTGAGTCTAGGCTTCCTTTAACCGATTGGCACGCGTACTTTACGAGGCGACGCGAAACACTTTGACACTTTCCTCTTAATTTCAATGTTTCGTAAATCGAACGCGTTGAATTCGGTGAATACATACAAAAGTCGCGTGTTTCCTTGGCTTTCGCGCGATACGTTTAAAAAATTAATTATCCGCCGGGATCTTTGCCGCGTAAACGGAGAATGCCGGATAATCGAATAACGCGCGCATTAAAAAAATGGAAGAATCTCGAAATATTTCCCGCTACCGCGCCAACAGTTTCGAAGGTATCTTTTAAAGGTATCGGTTCGAGTGGGACACTGTGTTGTATTATTATTAGCGAATGCCAGTTAGCGTGCCAATGGGTTAAAAGACGTTCCACGTATTCATAAAGGTCGTGGAGATTTTCGCCGATGGAAACGAAACACGTCTTCTGCTAAATGTTTCAGTGGAAGGACGCGGCAGCCTTCCAGCGCCTTCCGCGTGCCTGATAGCAGCCAGCGCGCTACTTCTCCGACTACTGTCAACCTTGGTTTAGGAATAAGAGCGTGCGAACCGCGCGCGGCCGGCCGCGTTCGCGTCCACGAGACGCAATTGCCACGCGCACGGCTGCGCTACATCGAGAAACGAAAGAGGAGAAAATGAAAAATAAAGAACACAGCGATGGAAGAAAAGAAGAGAACGCTGGAGGTTCTCCGCGAAGATGGAAAGACGGACACGATCGTGCCTAGCGATCAAACGCGAAATAAGCAGAAAATATCGTCGGGACGCTGAATGAGAAGACCGCAACGATCGAATAAACGGAGAATTGCGAAAGGGTCGGAGCGGAAAAAATTCTGGTTCGCGGAGTTGGCTACTTGGCCGATGGCTGATCGATCGGGGCACCGGGGTCGCTGCGAGGCAATCGCGGGGCAATCGCGGGCCCGGGAGAACGCGCGCGCGGATTATCATCCCGTTGGACGGCACGCGACTCGAAAATACGATTTACGAGCCTGTAAGCCGATTAATTTGGACGATTCGACGTGCACGGGATAGCGTAAATATTTGTCTGGAGCGCGTAGGGAAGCGAGTCGGCGATTCTTTCGCGGCGATTCCGACATAGATCCGCGACGAGCGAGAGCCGCGGCCGAGCGAGGCGTCTCGACGATCCGCCCCGCGCATATCCGTGTTTCTCTCGCATGACGCGCATCCGCGTAGCACGCAACGATACCTACGTGTACTCGTTATACGGCTTCGAAGCTTTTAACTCCCGTTGTAATTCCGAAAAGTCGGGACGAGATCGTTCGCGCGGCACTCGCTCTCCAATCAAGAACGAACGCGCTTCCCTTCGCGTCCGCCACCTCTCCTCTCTTTGTGTCTGTATACTTTGTACATAGCTGCGACGCCTGCACGCGCGTACATCTGCCGTTATCTACGAAAACTAGATACACCTCGTCGAACGTTGCGATAGAGAAGAAGAAACGTTGGTTCGCCAACTTTATTCGTGCTTTCCGTAGAAGCGTAGACAACGTGGCGCGGCGTTTTTTTCTTTTTTTTTTTTTTTTCTTTTTCCCCCTCACGAACGAGAGATCCGTGGCTCGTTGGAGCTACGATCGGGGCTGCGCAGTCGAACAACTGCCCGAAACTCGCGAAAATCGGACAGAGATTACGTACTTGTGTGTATGGCCTAATGTATATACGTATACATAATATATATATATATATACATACATATACATATATATATATATTTCGCATATTTAGTAAATAAATCGTATTTCATTACAAAACCGATTCTCAACCGTCCCGACACGTCCCGCCAAATACACTCTGTATTTGATACTCCTCCGGCTAAATAATAATATCGCCTTACCCGTTCCAGCCGGAAAGCTCGATTTCTCCTGGTATAGTATACGGTGGGTCGTTGCTGCTCGTTCCCTCTGGCCGGCCGGTATGCCCACGGCCCATTATCTCCTGCCCATTTACGTGTACGCGAAACAGACGAGCGCGATTAGAAGATCTCGGCGTGTTCCGGTGGCTCGATCGGCTTTCGCCGTCGGACGTGGAGGATCTGCGGGTGTTGCAGTGGTCGAGAAAGAATTAATGGTCGTTCGTGCCACGGGACAATACGGGGGCAGAGGAAGCGCGGGGATCGTGCAAGGGGCGCCCCTTAACTCGATACCAGAAGGAAATTCTCGAGAGGATAAACGGTCGGTCGACGCGAACCGACGCGAGTCTCCCGGAAGACGATCGATGCTAATGGCCCGTGCCAGACCAGACGGCCTGCCCCGTCCTTTGAATATGTATCGACGCGTGCTCTCCCTTCGTCTTTCGTCCTTTCGCATTTCTATTTTCACCTTTCGACGCAAACAGCGACGCAGGCTCCTCCGTGCCCGCCTTCGTCTATCGGATTGCGCGTCATATCTCGCGGTTCTCCTCGCGACAACGCAACGCTCCAAACGAGCAGGCGACGAGAGTACCAGCCATCGAATCCGATTACGAGCGGTTAGCATTCGGCGCCGGCTCGAATTTGCCCGATTTGTAAGCGAGCGAGTGTGTTGGACGTTCGTCGACGAGTCGAATTGGTGAAACGGCAGACGAGTTTGGCATCGAGGAGACCAGGGAATCGATGCGCGGCAATTATAACCGCGTCGTCGTCCCTTCTCCTTTCTTTCTCCTCTCTCTCTCTCTCTCCCTCTCTCTCCCTCTCCCTCTCCCTCTCCCTCTCTCACTATGTCTCTCTCTCTCTCTCTGTCTCTGTCTCCTTCCATTCTTCGCATGTCCATTCTCGCGCGTCTGTCTCTCTTTCAATTTACCTCCCCGGGACGGATCATCGACTTTTAGTTCCGTCACGATACACCAAAAATATACGTATGACGCGTAATGGGGAGGTGGGAGGAGGAGGAGGAGAAATAAAGTCGATATCTCTCGGTATTACGTAGTTGGGGCCAATGACCGGGAAACGGGGTCGCGATCTCTTAAGTCGTCCGCGAGATCCTTTTTTAAAGTATTCCACTGACCCGACCTTAAAACGAACTGGCTCCACGATTCCTCGTACTCGACCGAGCACGAAAGAACGGTTAGCGGCCAGTTACCCGACGAAGCCAGCGATCGACGTCGAACGTTTCTCGGACACAGAGACTTTTATTAAAATTATTATAATCTCGCGCGAGCACCCCGATAGATTCTTCGTTTCGATCGAAATTGAATCTCCGATTGATCGATATTCCGCTCCCGTGGTCCTGTCTTGCCGTACCTTTAATTAACTTCTTCGCCGGGGGAGACACTCGTTCCTCTCTCCCTTTCTTTTTTTCTTTTTTTTTTTTTTTTCTTCTCGTTTCGTTTCTTTCCGGCGTGCCGCGACGTTCGCACGCCTCCGCGTTTCCACGCTGTCTTTCCCCTGCGACGACATAAATCTCAATTATTCCTTTCAGCGTTGTCCTTTATCCGCTCGCCGGTTTTTTATCCGCGCCAAGTCCGAGACGGCAAGACGCGGAACGCTTTTCCAAGTGCAAAGGGCAGATTGCAAGCAGCGTGAATCGCCGATGTACTCTTGAAAGCTTCGCGCGGTCGCGAAACCTTCGCGATCGTCTTCCATAATTTCTTCCATTTCTCCCAGCATCCTGAATTATAAAATGTCGACCGGTCTTCCTACTCGCGCACCTGTGCTCGTGAAAAACCGCACTCGGATCGATCGGTTCTCCGACCACCGCGATACCATTCGGCTGCCTGCCAATCCAACTTTTAGACGCAACCTCTCGATTATCGCCAGTGCAACGTCACCGGCCGAGATACGTTTCTCGTAATTACTGTACGAAACTTTTCCTTGCAGCATCCACTTTCTCCTAACGTTCTTGTTCGCCGAGACGTTTGAAAACGAGGAACCGCAAGGAATACCATCGATACCCGGGAAATTAGCGCGTGTCCTTTGCAGCATTTTTCTATCCTTCTTGTACCTCTCCTATCTTTCTTTCGTTCTTGATTCTTCCAGTTATTCGTACACGATGACCGACAAAAGTATGGCAACGCGTGCCGTACGGAATTTTTATCTACGCGTTATACGCGTTACTTTGAACCATATTAGCGCTTTGATTAGATGCGACTGTATTGGTGAAATTTGAAATCCATCGAAGAAAGTATGCGCGTAGAAATTATAAAATGCTCGGTACAGACGTATATTGGGTGGAAAATCAGTCGCAGACGTACGATTGATGTTATAACGATCTCTATTGCCTGATTTATGATGCCTTTATTTCGAACGATTAGTAAGCTGTGAAATTTTAACTACCTTGCGATCTTGTAACGTCGTATACTTGCATCAAGTATCTTGTAGTTTCTGCGTGCGCGTTCAATTTTATTGGAAACTTTGCCAATACGGCCGTATCTCGTCAGAGCGACGATGAAATTTCAAAATGCTACGCGTGTATTCGTGAAAACGATGCGCGCTAAGCGTTGGAATATCTTGACGAATCACCAGAGGTAATTTCTCGTTTCAACTTTACGTTAAACTATTAAAAGTGCTTCGCCGGATTGAATCCGAGTAGAAGGTAAGATTGAAAGACAAAAGTTTTAATTTTATTAAATTTACATCCGGTAGATAATTGTCCAGCAATTTATTAAAGTAAAGAATATAAGAAGACGTACAGCTTCGAGCTGTTCTGTTATGTAGTACACTCGTGTTCTCTCTACAAACAACTTTATTTAATTAATCCAAATGCATTAGGTTTTTTCGAGAAAGTAAAGATGCAAACAAAGGTAAATTCAACGCTCGTTCGCTGAACTTTGTTCGGAAGGTCTTTTTCCCTTCGAGTTGGACTTGCTTTCCCGAGAGCTTAGGCTCTCTTACTATACACTGTACCCTGTCTGTGTTGGTGTTACCAACCTGACGAACAGGAAAATTTCTACGGTGAAGGTAAGTGATGGAGGAAAATTGACAAAAAGCAGTTCAACTTTCCAAATGCGAGGGGAATATACCAAGAAAAATGCAAAATGCACAAGAGTCGCGCTACGAGCAACTTTGATGCAGACTGGATGCGTAGAAGTAGTATGATCCGTTTCAAGACAGACGTAAAACGCTCGAACCGTTCGTCGACAAAGAAGACTACTTTTAGCTATGAATTTTCGACGACTGCTTGAATATCTGCGATTTAATGAACGCGATATTCTCGATATCGGTTTCGTATGACGATTCCAGCGTTGCAAATAACTTTCGATTCGTCGTATTTGGTCGTTGACAAGAATAACAAATTGACAAATTACAAATCGTAAATAACGAATCTCGCTGTGGAATAGAATAATCGGATAATAATCGATTTATCAAATTTAGTCAATTTTCTCGTAATACTTTATTCTTATCGCGGATTTCTTCGTAAAAATTCACTTCTTATTACGAGACTTGTTAACGTCAACAATTTTAACTCGTGACTTGCGCCTAAAATTTCTCTAACGATATTAGTTCGGTTATACGAAACAGTTTCATAAGTAAGGTCGCTGCATAAATTATCTTAAAATTGGCGACAAACTGGACAGAAATAGGTGGTTAAGAATTTGCAAAGTAATTTAGAATTTACAAACAGACGAAACCTTGACAGCGCTGGAATTCCACGGTGGCACGTTACACGGTAAGTGGTTCCTTTACAAGAAATTTCTGCTTGCTCGGTAAACGCCGGTGTTCGTCGCCTAAGTCGACTTTCGGCATTATTCTTTCGATCGTCGAAGAGGTAACGTCACAGCTCCCCGGCTTCTTTTTCTCTTTTTTCTGTCTCAAAGTATTAGACATCCTGATTTTGCCATCGTGACGATAGATAGTTACATCGTAGTCGATCGCAGTAAAATTTCCATAGAAATACCCTGGAACTCGTTCCTTTCTCTGATCCGCCAAACTTTTGCCCTGAAATCTCAAGTACGGTATAACGCATATCCGAGCTAATGGAAAGACAAAAATGCTCGGTTAACAGAATTTCAGAATTAGGAATAATAAAGTTAGCGTAACTTTTTTGACGTTGAATTTCTTGTATCCAAAGGAAAATCAAGAGAATTGTCGGTTGATTTCAATACTTAAGAATACCGTATTTTCTAACCAATTACGAGCTAGTCTTCCATGTTTCCTATCATTTTTACATTGCTTTTCTCATCGGATTCTTTAGTTATCGCGATGCGCTCCAAATATCATTTTGAATCGATAAAATAAATCAAGGAGTTTCCTTTTTTTTTTTTTTGATGATGATGATTTTTAATAAAGAATTAAATAAATCAAAATGCTTTTCTTTCTTATATATTTTAATATTTTGTAAATTTATAATTCACAAGATAACTCTCGTGAAGCTCGACAGCTTCATCGTTCCGAAGATTTCTGCTTACTTGTTTGGCTGTAGAATTGCCTAACTTTTTTAACGCACACACAAGTAACTACGTAGAGACGCGTAAACGAATTAGCTTTTATTTCTAATAATCGGATTTTCGAATTGCGATCCTTTTGAAAATTCCCTCTGCTCAAAGCGTTTATCATCTATAAGACTGTAATGACGTTTCCATTTTCCTGTTGCAAGACTAGAAATGAAAAGCAACGCTGTCGGAAGGCTGCAGACGCGCGGATTATAGAGACGAGAAGACAATGGAGAGCACGCGACACGCCACAGGCAACAATACTCACTTTGCCATTCGCAAAACTACTAGCAGTTAGTTTAGATTTATTCGGCTGGAATTATTTCAAATAAATGTTCGCAGACGGAAGATAAAAGATCCAAAAGGTAATACAATAGATATATTCAACGATTTCCTTTGCTTTCCTTCGATCGTTCCTTCTTGGAGCAAATACGCTGAAAATTGGGAATAACACGAAATAAAAATAGATTTAAGGAAATTGCGAGATATAATAATATTACAGACAGAATAACATAATTATTTTTATGTTCGTTTAACACATTTTATTATTCTATCCTTTTCCTATTGTTTCACTGCCTTATTATTATTTTATCACTGTTATTAATAGTGGCAATATTATTCGAAGCGGAACCGGTTTTTAAAATCAATACATTTCCAATATTATTAATGTTATTTTAAATTGTATTATAGGATATTCTCTATTATTAATTGTGTATTATTTAACAATGTTGTCTAACAACTACCTAGTAACTTTTTCTTTATATCAGCTTACATTGTAAGAATTGTTTGTAATTAAAATTTACAAGATTTCAGTAGTCTCGTGTTTCAAATTCCTTACTACATTTGCCAAATCTTACGTCCCCCGACCCATATCTGATATAATGTTATATTCCAAACTCCGTATCACGACTCCATTCCTTACATCCGACTTTCTCTATTCCCCATCTCACGTCCCACGTTCCACATCTTCGTTTCATAATTACAAATGACGCAAAGAATACTTTTCGCATAGATTACGCGCAAGAAATCGTTGCTTGCCGCAAACGAAATCCGCTATCCCACAAAATGAAATTCGTAGCCCACAAGCTTCACTCAAAACAAGTGACACGAGGGACGATAGAGATAGAGAGCGATAGTGTGCGACAAGGACAGATATATGTATGAATTAGTTCCACTCTATCTACTTTTGTGATTGTATTATCTTAACGAAAGCCCCAGCCTTCTTCCTACATTCCATTTAACTTCCGAAAGACACGAATAAAGATTCTGCTCGATAAATGGAAACGTTAATTGGGACAGAATTCCTGAAATTACTGGAGCTTAAGAAATATTTATTTTCAAATAATATTGTTACGAAATGATCATAGATTTAGTTTGCAACTTTCTATGAAATTAATGCTTCTCTTGTGTGTTACAGAATTAATTTCCTAGCAACGTCAGAGAACTGCAACAAGACACGGAATCTTTACTACGTCAAAAAAATTAATTGCGATTATGTTCTATCATTTATAATTATGTCTAAGATCTACACGTATGTTTATATTGTGACAAGCGCTATAAAGTATCAATATCCCAAATATTTCAAGAAACGTGACTATAAATGTATAGTAGTTTCAAAGAAATGCTCGTAGTAATAGCTATATGCCAAAAATAAGTATGATGCAACATTAAAGTTAGAATTAGGAATATATTAAGTTATATGGACCAATTACGTGCAATAAATAAATTATATAAAAATTCATGTTCTACGTAACATAGACGGATAAATGCGTGAATCGCTATACGATTAAGTGCATTTACAAAGATTATTGTACAATTTAAAAATTTAATCGATAAATAGATCTTATAAAGGGAATTCGAATGTCATATCGTTTATCCTCAACTCTGTTCATCTCCAATCATACTTCCTCGTCGTTTTCACAAGTTAAAATAAGTGAACTAACAGAAATTCGGAAAACATATCACCTCCTGCTCCATCCTGATACAAGATCGCAAAATCGGGCCAAGTTTTCACGATTTCGGCTCTGAGAAATTCCAGGAAACGTCACTTTCCAGGAATTATCGAGGTGATTCCTGGAAGTGACGACATTTTCCAGGAATTTCACGGCGTCGAAATCTCGAAAATTTGGTCCGATTTAGCGATTTTGTATCGGGAGAACATGATAGGACAGGAGGTGGCACAATTCTGGCGATTCCTGGAAATGACGTCACTTTCCAGGAATTTCTCGGCGTCGAAATCTCGAAAATTTGGTCCGATTTAGCGATTTTGTATCGGGAGAACATGATAGGACAGCAGGTGGCACAATTCTGGCGATTCCTGGAAAGTGACGTCATTTTCCAGGAATTATCCAGACGATTCCTGGAAATGACGTCACTTTCCAGGAATTTCTCGGCGTCGAAATCTCGAAAATTTGGTCCGATTATCGATTTTGTATCGGGAGAACATGATAGGACAGGAGGTGGCACAATTCTGGCGATTCCTGGAAATGACGTCACTTTCCAGGAACTTCTCGGCGTCGAAATCTCGAAAATTTGGTTTGATTTTGCGGTTTTGTATCGGGAGAACATGATAGGACAGGAGGTGGCACAATTCTGGCGATTCCTGGAAAGTGACGTCATTTTCCAGGAATTATCCAGACGATTCCTGGAAATGACGATATTTTCCAGGAATTTCTCGGCGTCGAAATCTCGAGAATTTGGTCCGATTTTTCGCAAGCTAGAATGAGCGAAATTAAAAAAATTCAGAAGAATTTCGAGAGCTTTCGTTCCTTTACGTTTTCTATGTTAATTTATATTTAAAATGTATATGAACTAACGTACCGTTATGAGAAAGTTGTGGGATTGATATAGCTTTGTCGTTTAAAAATTTATTTTTGTCCTAGGATATAGCATATTGGATATAGGTTTGAGGAAATTGGCAGTTTGAGTTGGAAAAGGCAAATAGGGTGTAGGATATGGAACATAGAGAAGAATATACGGGGTGTGGCATGGGGTGTAGTTTGGTAAACATTGGACAGAGGATGTGGGATATGGTTTAGTAGATATTGAACATAGAATGTGGGAAAGCACATATGGAAAATGTGCTGTAAGATGAGGCATATGGAAATACGAAATACGTGATGTAGGATAGAGATATGTGTTGTGAGAATTAGGATTTAAGATATGGGTTAGAAGTACTAGTTATGAGATACGAGGTGAGGTGCACGAAATATAGAAAATGTGAGAGACAAATATGAGAGAAAATATGAATAGACAGACTATGTAGACAGATTATGCGATCTAATATGAAACTTAAAAGAATACCCAACACTCCTATCTGTCTCGAATAGTTCATAGTAATTATAATCATTGCTACAAGACAGGACACGACGGCCGATTAGAGGCGCGTAAAGTGAAACATATAAAAATTGACAATTTTTAAACGATATTACGAACCACGTTGCATAATACAATATAATGCTTCTCGATAACCACTCGATTACTATTACAAAATTTCTCAACTTTCTCACAATTTAATTCTTACAAGCCATTCTCAAACAACCTTAAGTCAAACACTCGCATTCGCCTTGCACATTTTCGATACACCAAAGCCAAAGTAGCTGGCAGCTGCTGTGTAAGAAGGTTGCCTCGTTACTCCACATATTCTCCACGTGCTCGCTCGTTGCAACTTCGCTCTACCGGTCGAAGAGCAGCGAAGGGTGAGGGTGAGAGTCGAAAGGGTGAAAAGGAGGGAGAGCAAGTTGTCGGTCTAACGACGTGGGCGTGTGCAGCGTGCACGGACAAAATAGCGTGGAACCATGGCCGATCGTGGTCGCATAATCAGCTCTATTGAGCAATCTAGCCACTATGGATCGCGAACTGCCGGTACGGGCGTAGAGTAGCCCTATGTAGCGAAGCCAGAAGCAGAGCCAGAGGCAGAGGCAGAGACCGATGGTGGTCCGGTGGTCGGTGGTCTGGTCTCGCGGGTCGACAGCTCGGTAGGCCCTCCCTTTTCGTCGCTATTCACACGTTCGTGTCTCCGCCGCTTCCTGTGTCGAGACGCGTATCCCCTGCGACACGGCCGCGCAAATAAACGGAGAACGCGAGCTTAATTGCACCCTTTCTCTCGCGGAGTCTCCATAGCCTCTCGTCT
The DNA here is from genome assembly GCA_014737395.1 of Bombus waltoni. NCBI lineage: Eukaryota > Metazoa > Arthropoda > Insecta > Hymenoptera > Apidae > Bombus > Bombus waltoni. Next base: position 3,805,194 of record JACXII010000014.1, read on the forward strand.
CCCTGCGCCTGTAGCGTGGACTTGGCAAACTACTCTACACAGTTTTCGACTCTGGCAAGAGGCAGAGAGTTTTTTCAAACGCCGACGCGATACAAATCCGACTGGTAAACATCAGTCGTAGGGCTGGGGTCCATAGAACGGATTCTCACGGACGCGGGTGCTGCATATCGCTCTCGAATAAGGTAATGCGAACACCGTGTACACTTGCGGCCATAAATATCGAAACATCTTCCGATACAGAACGTAATAATCGGTCGATAGAAATTGTAAGTTCAACCGAGGTAACGAGAAAGAATAGGCTGGACAAGTTTGAAAAAATCGCTTGTTAGAGTCACAGAAGGATAATGGGTTTGTATGGTACTATATTCTGATCGAGAACTTTGGCCGAATCCAGTTGGGAAATTTAGCGAAATTCGTGAAAATCTGAATTCGTCTTTGCGATTGGAAATCTAATAACGAGAACAGCGGTTGGGAAAAATTATAGACGAGAAGAGAGTTTAATTTTATTTATGAGATTCTTCTTGTTACACGGCATACACAGAGGCATGCAAAGTACGATATTTATTTCAAACGAGATAATACTCGTACAGATTTTAATATCATCTATACGTGTCCAAATATTTATGATTGTACATACGAAACTGAAGATAATGTTACGTACCTAGCAACCGCTGTTGCCCAAAACACGAGCCTAAATCATCGCGCAAGCTTCGCTCGAATCGAATCGATCGAAATGATGTAATTCGATCAACCAGAATCGGCGTAGAAATTTGAAGAAATTCGAAAGAGTGTTTCGAGCGAAGAAAAGTAACGCATTTACGTTACTAAAGCATCGAACATTTCTTAAAGTCAAGCAGCTTGATTTACGAGGATGAAGGCAGACATACGAAAGAATATTAGATGTAAAGCTTCGTTCAAAGTTTCATGTATGTAAAGTTGCGCGATGCAGAGAGAGAGCTATTGTACGAAAGTTATTTGATAGCACACGGCATTGCAGGAAATGAAAGTCAGATCCGCGGCGAACGTGTTAAAGAACGATTTACCTAAGATAACTACAATCGTGTCTATAGGAAGGCAGTTCTCGCGAATTCGCGTCCACTGCAACCGACTAGCCTAAGACGCGACGCAATATCCTTAAGAGTACGCCGTACGTACAACGCTGTACAACGTACGATGCGCGGTACGTACAACGCTGCACAACGTGCGATGCTCGATATACGACGTACGATGCGAGGACCGTTGCGAGGATTACACGGTGAAGCGGTCGCTTTTCCAAGAAGGCGTGCATTACGTTACGACAGCCTCTCGATTTCTCGCCGGTTACCCACCACTTTGCTGCGCCAGTGAATTTTCATTCGCGCCCCGACTACGCGAATATATCTTCGTGCCGGGCTACGAATACGAAACCGCTATCTCCTCGTTCACGAGCTACCGGACGAATCGACAAACGTCTAACTTCTCAAACAGACCGAGATAACATCTCAGCTGGAAAACGCACTTTCGAAACAAACCACGGAAGCTCCCCCCGTCCCTCCCCCTCTCTCTCTCTCTCTCTCTCCCTCTTTCTATGTGGCTGTCTGTAGAATCGTAGAAGATGCTTCGACGCGATTTGTTCGAAAGGAAGATGCCAAGATCTTTCGAAGGAAACGCGATCTCTGGAAAGAAGGCGGCAAAAAGCGAAGATCGGATCGAATAATTTTTCGTCTTTTCATTTTCACCTTTCTTTTGCCGATAAGAGTTTCTTCTCCCGGCTCTACTCGAGACTCTACTCGAGCGACGAGGATGCGCGAATCGCGACGATTCGTCCGTGAAACTTGGCGAGAGAGCGAAGCCGAGAGGCTCGTTACAGCCTGCCGGCTGGCAAACTTTACGGCAACTGCGCGCCTTCGACATTTAATATCATAATCAGCGGCAATTTCGTAAGGTGAAACGTCTCTTGAAAATCTGGCAATTTCCAAAACGCGCAACTCTCTCGCAGTTATCGGAATAAACAAAAATGACGAGGCGCGCCATACGTGCTCTTCCCTTGGCTGTATGTCGAGCGCGCGTCTTTATACGTATATGAGAAATGTATATATGCTAAAACGCATGGAACGGTATCTATAATCCGTTGTAGCGTTGTATAGAAATAATTTTGTAGAAAATATAAAGGATATTGAGATTAGAATAGGCGCCGGTCGTAGTATCTTACTCTTCATCTTCGTCTTTGCGTATACCGTTTCTCGCATCGGCGAGATATCTGTGGATAACTTTGTTCAAATTTTAGAGAAATTGAAAAGCGTGGAACGCACGGAAAGTAGGAAAATGTAAAAATATTGAACGTTAAGCGCGAACGTTTGAAGATTATTTATATTTTAACGATACCCTTACGATATAATATCTATTCGTTTTCGAGATTATAAACCCGATAAAACGAATCTTTGAGTTTCACCTTTTTCTAACTCGCATTCACAAAAATATAAATTCAGCCGAATATTCGCGGTCTATTCATATTCTTCTATTGGAACATCTGTTGATTTGGCATAAATCGTGGCATAATTGATCCAGGTTATCGAGGAAACGATTAATCGGTCAAAATTATGTATTCATGGAAGATAACGATTCAAAATACGCGGACAGAAATTTATGAAAGTTAGTCGCAATAATTAGAGGGAAATAATGAATTAACAGTTGCAGTGTATCGGTGGCCACAATTCTCTGATTTAAATCTTATCGAGGAAATTGTGGACAATTTAGGTAGGAAATTTGGAGGAGTTGGAAACCTAAATGTGGATCGTGGCATCACTTGTGGAATCCGTGCAAATAGGGTATTAAAAATAGAACGGAGAGTCTAATAATTTAAATAAGGAAGATCGTCAGTGATTGATAGAGAAGAACGTAAATTGAATAATAGTTTAATAGATGATATTTTTATTATAATGTGAACTACGTAGATTTCTCGTATTCCAAGAATTAATTTTCCGAACGAAATAGTAATTTCAGAGCTCCGAACGAGTTCTTAATGATCTTTCGTATTTACTTTACCCTTTCTGTAAGGCTGTTGCAATACTTACGAGCGGAGGAATATACGTGAAAAAGCAAGCGAAAAAATTAACCCTCGACTAACATTGTTGATAGGTGACCATAAAAATCTGAATAATGGTACTTAATTTGAGAGTGTACAATTTTATTCAGTCTTCCGTACTTCACGTAGTAGACTATTATTAATGGTCTTTATCGCGTGAAAGTAGAGCACGAAATAAAATTAAATGCCTCAACCTTTAGATATCGAAGCTGGGCTATTGGAAGATTTAAAAAACAATTTAATCGGTATATCAACATTTCAAATATGCAAATAATCTGAAACAACAGTCGACAAATAGCAGGAGAAACATGGCTACCGATTTATTCACAAAAGCAAATTGCAGTAAAATATTCAAATGTGGGGGATACTTACCTCGGCTTCAAAGATCTAAAGGTTGAAATTATGTATCCTGACCTAACGATATCAGTCGAGGGTTGGCTCTTTACACTCGGAATATCAATTTTGTTAGCATGATTTTCCTCTTTTCTTCTTTTTCTTTCTTTTTTTTTTTTTTTTTTTTTTGATCCCGTGTGAATTTTATAAACGTATCGAGATTATAAAATTATTATACAGGAATTTGGCAATGGAAAATATTTTCTCCCTTCTCAGGAATAAATATTATTCTAATTTCCGAAAGAAAAATTTAATTCTACAAAGATAATTTATCAATGTTTTAATTAAAGCGCACGATTTGATCAACGAAACATGAATTTCATTTCATTTCGCAATTACTCTTTCGAGTAATCACTCGATTGTTTTAAAAGATACCGTACTCTAAAATAAGGATATCACACCTGCAAAGCGTAAACGTACATTAATCTTCTCGATAATACATAAATCCCTCCCTCCTACCTTATGCATTTAAGAGAAATCCGACGTGCAAAACGCTAATTATAAGAATCGTGAAATTCTTTCCCACTGACAACCGCCTAAAATAAAAAGAAGGACGAAGGATGCTTTTCGAGAACGAAATAACGCTAATAACGACGAAATTTGCAGCAAATTGCTTAATCGGCCGCGTGCGTTTCCTACAAAATCAATAAACATCGGCCAGTTCCGGCATTCTCGACGAGACTTTTCCGCGTTCGCCGCAACGTCATGCTCGGCTAAGGGACTCGTGTTACAGGTTTCACGAAACAGTCTCGCGGGGAGAGCCGCCGCGATATCCAGAGAAAGAGGGTAACTACTGGAAGCGGCGTAGAGCGAGCAGGTGGAAAAAAGCGGGGAGGTCGGTGAAACGGGTGGCGCGCGCGGTGCACGCTCGAAAGATTTCGATCGCGAAGGAATGAAGTATTCGCGAGGCGTATTCCATCCATGAGGCAAAGCAAGCGCAAATATTGATTTTCAATTACGGGATTCGTGACTTCGCGCAATGTCCCTGCAGAAGGAGCGTGCAGCCGGCAGCCTTGGCATAAAAGAAACCACAATCTCAAGGTCCATCTCGTTGCAGCGTGCTTCTCGATCGATTTAGAGCGCGATTTAACGTCTCGGCCGCGCGCTTCCATGCTTTCCAGCTTTTCGTTCGATCCGACGGATAGGTCGGAACCTTCTCGTTTCTCTGTACAGGAAAATTGGTCGGAATGGAATGGCCAGCGTGACCGGAGTGATACGTTCGATCGTCCCTTAGGCAAACAGGTCGGAAAGAATGAGCAAGAATTCTAGAATGAGGGAGAATTTCGAGGTAAGGGGAATTCGATTGAAAAAAACCTGTGGCCAAAGGCATTGAGAATCGAAGAGAAACGAAGTCGAGTAAAACGAACGATCGATCGGCCGCGCGGTTTCCTTTGAGTCGCAAAGTCCCATCTTCTGCGCTGCGGCCGCTCGATGCGTTTCTCTGTCCCGGTCCGACAAATTGTTCGGTAAAACTGGATTCTTCGTCCGAAAAATACGATCGGTCGGCGGTCTTTCGGTGGTCGTGGCTTTAAGGGCCACCGAGTGCTCGATTCCGCGCTTTGAGGTCGGAACGAATGAAACGCGAAATCGAAGATAGACGAGGAACCGCGGTACGAACGAAACAGAACGTACACGGCCATTCGTCGGTATTAGGGCAGCCAACGATAGTCTATGATCTATGGTCTATATAAAACCTGGTAGTTAATTCGGATTATTAAATGGGAAAAATTCGTATAACGTTGATTTTGTACGATCTGACGTCTAAATATCTGAATACAGTTACGAAAATACTTAGAAAATAAAAAAATAAAAAAAAAAATAAAATCTTAGAAAATGTAGTTGCGCGTAATGGTATTTCTCGTAACGTTCGAATGCTTAATTGGATCGATTAGATTCGAGCGTATTACATTTCGTACGGTTTAGTACCTGGTATTTCGGTTTTCGAAGGATATTTCGGTTAAGAAATGCCCGGAAACGAATAAACAACGATATCTAACGCTTTGGAAAACTCGGTGGCAACGCCGAATCGCCTTTAAATCGATAACGTATCAAACGCGGCTTTCAATTTGATTACGGATTCAACAGCGACAAGCGCTTACAATCGCTATAAAAATTTGATACTCTGGAAATGAAATACAGAAGCTGATAAGAAAAGCTTATTTCTTCCTTGTAACCGCTGTACGCGGTAAAACATCGTGAAAACTATTTATTTGCAACGATTTGAGAAGAAAGCAACGAATTAAAGGCGACAAGAAGTATCGACTGTTTGTCGATAGAGATGCAACTATTTGAAAAAATCTCCTCGGGATCGAAGATATTCGAGAACGCGTACCTGGAGATGAAACTCGTTGTTCGCGAGGAATTATCGCAAAAGATGGTAAAATGTATTTGAAAGTAAGAAGAAATAATCCTCCGATGACGATACGTTACGAGTAGAAAGAAATAAATCACGTTCTTCGTAAAAACAAGCCGCTGAAACTTCTGCATAGATCCAATATACAGTAGAAAAGTTTATTCGTTGATGATCGATCGATCGCTTCGGGCGAATCAAAATTACGTTAAAAGTTTGTTGAATCAGCGTGCAACAAGGAAATCGTGCTCGCCGATATAAAGAAATTCTCGAAAATAAGAAACCTCGGAATTTTTGCGCAGTCTTAGGCACAAAGCGGAAAGGTTTATTCTTCGATGATCGATCGATAGTTTCGCGCGGATCTCGCGATCCAAGTTCCACGAAAAGTTGCCGTAACGTCCGACGAAACGAAACGTCGAAAGGGAGAGACTCGCGACGAACAGCAAAGCGGGAAAGAGGGAAAGAAACAGAGGAGTTAAGAAAGCGAGCAGAAAGAGTTGGAAAGGCAAAGGGAACGAGATGAAAAACATTAATTAATTCGTGCCACCTTAATTGCTAGCCGTGAAAGTTTTAAAGGGGCCGCAATTAACGCTCGATTCCGGTAAAATTCTCGTTGCAACGAACGGGACGCGCGACAGATTCAAAAGCATCTTAGATAAAATAAAATCGGCCTGCTCTGGTCGCGTTTCTTTTCCGCCTTCGCCGCGCGATTCCGCGTCGTGTCGCGTCAATTTCCTTTCCGTTCGCTGGAAATTTTCGTCCTGGTAACGCTACTCTCTCGATCGATGCCCGTTCGAATCGTCCAGCCACGAGGAGAAAGAGGCAGAAACGATCCTCAATTTTTGCGAAAACGAGGAAAAAGTTGACCAGAGCTGCCACGGTTCCCCACGGTCCACGGAGCTATCGCTTCTATCCTCTTAACGTCTATCCAATCTCTTCCCTTAAAATTTCAACGGTAAACCGTGTTTGATAAGAACTCGCTCGCGTTTTTTTCCTCTTTTTCTTCGCTTTCGAATTCCTCGAAAGATCTAACGAATCTCGAGACGCGGCTAATTCCGCCAGCTACGTCCTTCGCCGCTTATCGAATCAACTGATTAAAAGACCCGCGAGAAGGGTGGATTCGGCGATTCGTGCTCAAGCACGCCAATACATTCGTTCATCCGGATGAATTTCTACGATCCGTGCGTGTACTTATTGACGCAGCGATAATTTGTTTTCGTTAGAATCAGGCCGCAGATGTTTGTACGATTTTTAGGAACGTAGTCGGTAACGAACAAGCAAGTCAAATCGCAGCGGGCATTTGTTTGTTTCAATTAAAGTAAACGTTGCGACCGGTACTCTACTCTAGACATTTTGGATATTCTTGCATATTACGGTTGCCTCTTGTACGTTTCTCTATTTATAAATTTCTTACGAATGCCCAAACACTCGCGATCTAATTGTGATACACGTATCAGTTTAACCGTTAAACCGTCGATGGATAAAATGTCGAAAACAATCGATTTCTGTCGTCTACGACACTGTGAATCTTATTAATCTTGGATCGTCTGTCAAACGGAAATATTTTCTTACTACCGATCAAACGTTATATATAAAATAACGATCTTTTATATTTCTATCAAATCCTAGCAAATATTCGATTCAAGAATTATCGGCAACTTGCCAAAAAGTTGTTGACACATTTGATATCAATCGATACGTGCTTCGCGCTACCGTTTTTTGCTTCCTCGATAGCTCGTTCCAGGAATCTTGTTGGTTTATTTTTTATTATTCTCGTCTAGTATTGACCCCATTAAGCCACCTTGTCTTTAGTATTTCGAACAATTTATTTGTAAAGCGAAACTCTACCGAAAATATCGTTAAATGTCTCGAACGATCGAACAGAAGCAAAAATACGACTGTCTCGGTTTCTCTTATTTTATTAAAATCGCAAAATCAACGGATACACTGGCGTCCAAAGTTACGGACAATTCTTTAGAACGAAGACGGTGGGACGAGCAGGCGGAGCGTGCCGCACCGTGATACGTACGGGACAAGTGACGCAAACGGCGACCTCGAATTAGTAGAAAACAGACGCGCAAATCTAAGCACCTTGAATCATGCGGTGAATCACGACACGAACGTTCGTGCGCGGTGCAAAAGGTCGAAGATCGTTTCGGCGTTTGTAAACGGGCCGAAAATATCGATTATTCGATAACTCGCTCGGTCGACTACCGTCGATAAAATATCAGTGCAGACTTAATTACGGGTTGCTTTTTTCGAGCGGTTAATCGGCTCGTATCGCAGCGAGCCGACGCGGACGTCGCGCGTCGTCGCCACCCTTCTCCATTGGCTTTACCAGCGATCGAATTAAGAACAATGGCAGAAAATCGATATCCGTCCCCTCCAAACTTTGCCTATGTGCACACTGGGACCGGCCCTGCGTCGTGAGCAATGCGCGAATCGATCGAGTGTTTAGCATTTTCCTCAAAACTTGAAACCCCAGCGAAAAGTTGGAAATTTCACGAGAGCTCTTTCGCACCAGTGACACGACGTATCGCGATGTACGTTCGCGACGATGATTACAGTACTCTTTTTATCGCATATACACGCGCAAAGAATAGAAAATGTTTACCGAGACGCAAGTTTTCGTGGCTAGCGTTTGCAACGATGAAAGAAACCTGAATATGCGATGAAACTGTACATATGTGAAATTACCGTGGAAATTGTATTTAAAACGGTGATATTCGGACTGACGCGCTTCCTCGAACCAGCAAATAATAGCACAAAGTGATCACCGACGGCCAGCTACCGCGCTTACGCCAAAGTATCGCACGTGCGTGTGCATATTATGGATGAAAAATAAAAGATCCGACAACAAGATACTCGTACGTTATCTGGCTAATTTCGTAGCTGGGTGTGGATCGCTTGATTCTCAGTCGGGTTGTCGGAAAAGTTTCTTTCGTTTTCTGAGGAAATAACGGATCCACCCACGTTCTCTGTTTCATATTATTTTTGTCGAATCACGTACGATCGTAATAGTAGAAATAGAAGAAAACGGATCGTAGATGATTCGATAAGACAATATAAAACGAAAAATGGTTGTGCGTCTGTTATTTCCTTACGAAAGGAAAACAACTTTCGGGACAACCTGACGGTACGTTTTCGTCTATGGAACGCGAGTTTTTTAACGGAGGCTATTCCGAGGAAACGAACGAGCCAGAAGTTTCATTCGTTTGATCTATACATAAAGGAGCTGCTAAACAAAGAAAAATGAGTAGGAAATATCGAGTTTATCCGAACAATGAGAAAAGATGAAAGGGACGTTTTCGGTCACGGTGTTCGAAGAATTTCGTGGCAATCTCGGTAAACTCTCGAATCATCATCGAACGATCGATTCTCCATGCGATCCATAGCGATAGCGCAGCTACGCAACGAATGCCCAGCATTCGTTGCTATCTTTCTTCGATCGGACGGTAAAAAGATGGTCGACGACCGACCGACAAAGCACTGTACCGAAAATCGGTATCGCGCTACCGCGTATCGTATCTCACAAGAGTCGCTGCTGTCTCGACGCTTTTACAGGCGATAATTATATAACGCGATATTGCCGAGCAACGTGTCGCGATACGCGTATCGCGGCGTGAAAGAGCCACAACGAAAAAAGGGAGCAAGGAAAAATTCGAAAAGAGACAGAGGAAGCAATTAACGGAGGAAGCTCGTACAGAGGAGCGTTCGGCGTGCACGCGTTTGGCTGGTTTCTTCGAGTGCCATTATCGCGGCAAGCGTGTACACGCTGCACAAGCTAAGGAACAAACGGAGTTTAAAACCGAGCGAAAGGGCTCAAAGCGGCCGTCGAAGATCGTTAGGCGATTCGTAGGAAAAGAGGGAAGAGCGAAAAGGAGGCAAACGCGATAACGGGAAGGGACGAGCGTGGAGAGGCGAGTCCCGTTTCTAGCCGCGGGAAAATGCTTAGCCTTGCGGGAAAATCGTTCGATCGGGTACGGGACTTAACGAGATATCGTTAACGTCGGTGTTCGAGAAGGAAAGTACGTGCGCGCGTTTCCGCAGGCTGGCAACGGTTCGGAGACGAGGCCGTAAACGACGAGTCAGTTTACGGGGTCGATTCGGTCGGTCGCGCGACGGCTCGAGTGCGCCAGCTCGAAGGCTACAATGGATGGCCCTTTTGCGCTCTCGCGTTTCGCCTTCGCCTTCTTCCACTTCTCCTTACTCCCTTCTGCGCTAACCGTATGTTTACGGCCCTTTCCAACGAGATCGAAGCCAACGGGTTATGCATTTTTGAAGCCGAGCGCCGGGACAGATGCTCCTCTCCTCCGCGACTAAAATTACTTTGTCTTTACGGAGAATCGGATCAAGTGGTAGAAAGAGGGGGGAGGGAGAGGGAGAGAGAGAGAGAGAGAGGGAGAGAGAGGGAAGAGGAATGTTTGATTTCGAATCACGTCCGTTCCTTTGCAGGGGAAACTTGTAGAAAATTGTACACCGTTCTTGCTTTCATAACTGATTACGAAAATTCAACGACCGTTCGACAGAGACCTTTATCGAAGTATCTGTCGATAGAGATTTGTCGCAAAACCGAACGCTGCACGGAATTATCGAACTTACTTTGTTTTACAGAGTTTTATTTATTTCCAATTGTCTCGGTGATCGACGCGCGAGATAGGCGAAGAAACGCGGTGACGGTATCTACTCTGATCATCGGCGGTCGTTTTCATTTACATATTTAGCCGCAAATAAGACGCAAACGTGTACGGGGAGTGAAATCGAAATACAAAGAACAACGACTGAAACTAAATTACCCTGCGCTGTGTCGCATCGATTCTATTTTTTAATATCTCGTATCGATCGTGAAATTACCAAACGAATACATTTACGAATACAGTTTTCGTTACGTACGGATAATAAATTATAGCCGTATAAGATCAACAAAATTATAAATGCAAAATCTTTCGCTATCCGTACGATTTCCTACAGTTTACCCTGTTAATCGTTCGAAGGAATTCACGCGCGAGGGCTCGTTCTCAAAAAGGTCGAACAAACGACCGTGCGTCGTCGATCAACGTTCCCCAGTTGGGCAGCACCGATTTTCTTTTCGCGGGAAACATTCGTCCCGCGTCGAGCTCGGTATCCAGCCGTGACAGAATTTCATTAACGCGATTAAGGAGAAGGTTGACAGAGCGAGGAAGACAGAAGCAAAGGCCGATAACGAGAGATCCGGAGGAACAGAGAAAGGAGGAAGACTCATTGGGGAAAGAAAGTTGGACGCGGGTAACCGCGAGTCAAACGTCTCGAATGCTTCTCACGTTCTTGTCGCGCGCAACTCTTGCCAACTGCGAAATACGACCGTTTCCAACCTTCTTCCTTTCGTTTTTGTCCGTGCCTCGTTGTCGTTTTTCTCCGTTCGCCTCTTTTCTCCCTCTCTCTCTCTCTGTCTCTCTCTCCATCTTTTGTATCTCTTTCGCGAAAAGCGCTCGCACAGCGTTCCCCCTGCCTCTTCTCGTACTTCAACCGCTCTGAATTTCTCTCTCTCTCTCTCTCTCTCTCTCTCTCTCTTTCTCGATTCCTCGGTCGAAATAAGCCCGAACGATGGCAGTCGAGCGCAAGACTCCCGGCCGGATACTAATTAAGAGCGCGTCTTTCAATTATTCTGCTATTGACAGTCGCGCAATCTACTCGCTGGCCGGATGCATCGGGCCGAGCGCACAAAGAACACAACCCCGTGCTCGGTGTCATAGCTCTTTCGATTCGGCGACTCTCGATCCATTCTTTCTCTCCCGCTTTGCTCCTCCCTCGTCCTCTTTAGCCTATTTCCTCGGCTCTGTACTTTCCACCCACGACGTCCGACCGACCAGCGGAGAAGATATCTTCGCTGCCTTCGAACGCTCAGAGACTCTGGCGCTTCTATCGCCACGGGATTTGCAAAGTTACGTGCCCTATGACGAGAGAGGAACTCGAATCTCCGTTTCTCTCTTCGCGTCGTCCCTCTCTCTATCGACAGACAGGGCGACGGACCTCGAGAGGGCCGGCTTCCAACGCTGTACAAAGCAGCGGTTGATGGCCGATTAAATTAGCGTAACGTAAATTAATGGAAAACGGTACACCCTCGTCGTCTCCGCTCCCCGGGGGGTCGTCTGGCCCGGAAGACGAGGCGGAAAATAGGCCGAGACTCGTGACGCTGGTACGTGGAAACGCGTGTCCGATGCGCTTCGACAGTTTTCATATTTTACGATTTAAAGAGCAATCGACGCTGCCGATTGAAAGTAATCGACAGGAAGAGTCGACGGGTCGAGGGTATTAAAAACAGGATTTGGATGCAATTTCGCGCGTAATCCGTGCAAGCCTCCGAGTCGAGTGCGCGGCCGTATCGACAGAAAAGTCACGGACGAACAATCGTATAGCCGGAATTTTCCGATTGCTGCAGCCGCCCGCTCGATCGGTCTTCTGTAACGCGAATAGCAAAATCGCGCGGTATTCGCAGTATTCGCGGTTCCATGCTGTCCTACGATCAAATTCCAGACGACCGCTAATACCCTACCCAACGTATCGCGTTTTCTCCGGCCGCTAAACGATAGCCAGTTTCGAGTTAATTGGGCAGACTGTGGCGTGCGCGAAGACTCTCGCATCGGGGGACAAAGTTTATCGACTCGCGAGCCGGAAGACGAGACGATAAGGCGAAACGGAAACGAAAGCTCGCGACCGCTCGACGTATCGTTGGAAAGTTAGACATTGGCCGGAGTTTGGCGAATTCTCGCGAAGAATATCAAACGGCTCGATATCCGCGTCGATACGGGGCAATTTGCATGGACCGACGTTACGAGCGTGCCATCGCATTGCGTCACGTTTGCCGCAGGATCGCCGGCCGTTTCTAACGAAAACGAGAAGCAAAGCCGACCAGCGACGGACCGACGTAACGCGCGAGACACGTTGCACGGCAATTTGCAGCGACTCGATGCCGAATGGTGTTTGTCGACGCGACGAACGAAAGAGCAACGATACCGCCGACGATACGTATTCTCGCTCGAAAGTCGTTACCGAGGATGGGTAGGAGAAACGAAAGAGGCGTAAAAGCGTGCAACGAGAGGCGAGGGAGGAGCGCAAGCGCGCGATCCGGCCATTGAAGTAGCGATGCATGTCCAAACGCAGTATATTCTCATAGACGTACTCCCCGGAGGTAGCTGGATCACGACCGTGCCGGGGATATTTATTTACATTCTGGCAATTAGTCGAGCATTAGTCGTGCCTGCAGAGCTACGAATAACCCTGTCTACGGGGGTGGAGGGTGGCGGCGAGGCTCGTAACAGCGGCTAGCCGTCGCGTCGCTGGAGCTTGCGATCCTTTCAGTCGCTGGCCCCGCGACGACTTTCCACCTCGATTTTCATCTTACTCTCGCGCCGACTCTGGCCGCCGCGCCCAATTCCCCGGGTCGGCTTATAAATCGCGAATCACGGGACGTCCCGCGAGGCTCTGCGTTATGGCACGCGAGCAATTTCTCGCTCGAGATTCGCACACGCGATCTCTCGTATGCACCGTCGCGGAGAAAGAACGCGCCGCGATAGTCGTCGCGCTAGACAAATGGAAACTGTCGCGAAACTTCCGAGAAGCAAAGTCTCGCGGTAAAGGGCGGAGGACGCAGAGCGGAGGAAAGAAGCGGAACGAGCAGCAGCAGCAGCAGCGGCAATAGCAGGCAGCTGCGGGTAGCAGAGCGGGAGCAAGAAAGCGAACCGCGAAAGACAAAAGTGGACGGAGAACACTTAGTTAGCGGCAAAGTCTCGAGAGTACTCGGCAAGTAGCGCACCGTAAAGCGTGACGAAAAAAATGCTCGAAAATAGAAGAAGTTGGAAAGGAGAGGACGACTTTGTTCAGCGGCGGAGCTAAACGCGTCGAGGAAAGACGCGTCCGCGATCCCTCGACTTTGAACGTTCCAGCGTAAGAAAAAGACGTTTACGTTTTCGTCGACAGCGCCTTTCCACGAGTTTCAAGGCAATTTTTAAGAAGTCGGCCACGGCCGATTGCTTTTCAAATGGTTTTTCCTTCCAACGAGAACGTCTCGTTCGTCCGATTCACCGAGGAATTATTCGACGAACATCGTGACGTAGTCCGTTGCGAAAGTTAATTGAATCGCGTCGATTACCGGCTAAACGTTACCGAGCCGTCGTTCGGTTATAAATGACCCGCGACATAAATCGTTGGAAATCGCATTCGCCGCGACTTTTTCGTCCTTTCTGCCACGGAAATTAACCCTGCAACCGTCACGAACAAGCCAAACTCGAATCTACGCTCTTTCTTACGGGTATACCCTCGGGAAAAAATTCTTTTTTCGCAAGTTATCTTCTCGCAGTTGCTGCCGATAAAAAGAACGCTCTGTTACAAAAATAAGGGCGTGTATCGATACTTTTTACAGCCCCTGTATATCGAACTACCGAACGTCTATGCCGCGATACACAATTTCCTAGGAATTTTTTACGAAGAAGAAATAGTTGTACTTTAAACTTTTCCAACTTGTATATTCAAGCAACCCTTTCTCCCAACTTAAGGAAGAAAAATAAGAAGAATTCGTAGGAGATAAAGCGGCGTCGATCGATCCACCTTTCGTTCCACCGAAACGTCCCAGCCGCGTCGCTCGATCAACGTACAGGCGTGACGCGGCATCGAAACGGGCGCGCGAACGTCCTCGCCAACTGCCGATGCAAACTGCGTGCCGCGTAAATAAAGACGATCGTGTCACGCTGTGTCGCTACGATCCGGAATACGAAGAAACGCGAGGCTCGCGACCTGGACGAATAACCGGAACCTCTCCAGCGACGCGTTTCGTGTCGTTACCTAAAATTTATTCCTCCTCCTCCTCCTCGTCCCACCTGTTCCCCGCGTTCGTGTAAAAGTCACCGGCAAGCCGGACGGTTTGAAACAGCAGGCACCAACCGGCGAGCCTTGCAACGCGCGACACGTCGCGATGATTTACGAGATTACGCGCGATCTGTTTTGCAGTCGCGCCGCTGAATCGTCCATAAAACATCGTACTAGGAAAAATAATGGATTGTTTTTAATAAAAAAAAAAAGAAAAACGAAATAGCAAGCTGATATAGTCGACTTGGACTCCTTCGGCCTGACGCGAGACGATTTTTAGGATACGAGGAGAAACGCTGGCTGCGCCGCGGGTCTTCAGGTTTCTCGTTTTGCAGATATAGCACGCTGTATTTGCTTACTTTTCTCGAAAATTACTCAATCCGTAGATTTATCTCGCTTCGATCGCTCTGAAAACTTTGGCAACGCGAGTCACCGACGATGCCAGTCAACGTGTTAACCGAGTCATCGCCGAATCGGAAACTTTCATAGTTCTCAAATTGAATACTAATGGAAATAGATCTGCTCGAGTTGGACGAATTGTAATTTCGATCAACGCAAATACGATGTAATTTGGCAAAAACGATATGACCAATGATACACGCGAAAAGATAGGCGATATTTACATAAAGAAACTACTCCTCGGTTAATAGGTTAATGGACTAACGCAATAAACTCGCCTGGTCTAACGTGGGATGATTTTAGCACGAGAATAAACTCTCCTGGTAAAAGAGAAACACGGACAGGAATCGTTTTTATCGCGAGTCCTTCGATTCGGCGCGTTCTCGAGACGACGATTAACGAAAATAAAAGGGAATAGATAAAAATACATATGGAAGATCGTAAATTCGAAAACAACATTAAAATCACATCCGCGTGGTAAGCTCGGCTTAACGATAGTAAGCATTCTCCGGCTAACTTTCTAGCGAAGTAAATTTAAGGAAATTCGAGGAAAGCGCGAAAGAATCGTTATCGATTCGCCGTTTTAATTTCACGCGAAAGATTCTCCAGAAACCTCGGAGGAAGAGGATTCGGCCAAAAAGAAAAGTTAGATCGAGACGCGAAAAAGATTCAAGAATCGCGGCAGGGTTAAAGTTAAGTATTTCCTAACATCTTAATAATAAGAGAAGCGGGCTCGGCATATGTCAGGCGAAAAATAAGAATCCGCGGCGTCGGTTCAACGAAAATAGGTACCGGCGAACGCAGAGAAACAAAAGAAGCGAAAAAGTCTGAAAAGAAGGAAAGATAGAGGAAAGAAAAGGTGCATCGCGTTACAAGAAAGGAGACATATTTCGTGTCGCCGTAAACTCCGGCCACGTCGACGTCCACGGACCAAGCCATCCATCACGTGGCGCGTCTACCGAGAGACGTATGGTAAAGGGACGTCGGTTCCGGGACTCGAAATCCTTCGAAGCAAGAACGAACGAAGCGAGGAATAGGATGCGAGGAAAAGATTATTCGCTTCTCTGACCGGAATTCTTGCAGTGACGCGGCGAGGTAAGAAGGAAGACGAACGGCCAAGCGATTGCTTCGGATACCGATAACATTGGCTAGCGATACGCTACTGGAGTCGGTATATCCCGGCTGTATGTATGCCCGATAGCTCCAATTACCTAAGCTTTAATCCCGCCGGATAATTCGGAAATACATTATCCCAGGAACAAATATTCGCGTCACTGGCGTTAAATCCGCGCGTAAAATCAAAGCCTTCGATATATGTACATGCCGATCTTCTCTCCTTCTCTCTGCGTCGCGTTCCGCTACGTACTAAAGCTGTCATAAATATCGTAGGAAAAGCGCATAATGCGAAATCCTTTCGCGCGATGCGTAATTCCTACGATACGATTGCCGTGTCCGACTATCGTTTCGATTAGAATGCCGCGACCTTGCAGCTACACCCGTAACTAGTATGCGAGTCAGGTGGGGAAAAAAAAAAAAAAAAAAAAATACGTATGCGCGCGGCCGTAAGCTCGGTCGTCGACGGTTGATAAAACGCGCGAACGAACGAACGAACGAACGGAGGGACCTAGGGACGGATTGGACGAATGGACGAATGGACGAACGGACGGACAGACGGACAGGGTTGTAAATGGGGTCGGCCAGCCTGAACGCGTATAAAATATGCCGAGCCGCGCTATCTCGCGGCCGATTGCCTGGAAAACTCACGCGAAAATATCGATCCCCTCCCGGTCCGCTTGTAATCAGATTAAGCAAGACCAACGGCTCGACCTGGCCATACCTATAACCCTGCACGGCTCCCTCGACACCTGTGTGAGTGCACCTCTCCTCTCCTCTCCTCTCCTCTCCTTTCCTCTCCTCTCCTCTCCTCTCCTCTCCTCTCCTCTCCTCTGCTCTCTCCCTCTTCCACCCTCCCTCTTCATCCTTCTCTTTGTAACCAAGCGGATGACAAGGACAGCCATGAAAAGAGAGAGCGAGAGAGAGAGAGAGAGAGAGAACTGGAGAAACGGAGAGAGAAGAGCACACGAACGTTCGCACCCCTTCGTCGTGCACCTTCCTCTATCCGTATCTCTCTATCTACGCGCGAAACGGGGCGCAGTCAGTATACTCGGTCCGTTATGGGAACGGCTACGGGCTCGAGTGTGTTTGCACGCCACCCCGTACCCGCTCGACATCGTCTACGGGTTGCCAAAGTAGTTCTTTCGATCGAACTAGTACGAAACACCGTTAGAGATCGCCGTCAAAGAAATAAAGCAACGGTGATCGAGTCGAACGTGGCAAGCTCGGTCACGTTAATTACAAAGGAACAGTAGTATCGAGTGAAATAGCGGCATGGAAGAGGCTGATTCGTTGCCTGCACGCAATTTCATTTCTATTAAGTTTCACGGCTCTCGGATCCGCTGGCCGATCCTACTTTCCAACTATTATCTCTATTTGCGAATAAATGCGATCAGCCGGCGCTTTGTCGAATGTTTCGGTCATTTCCCGGGACACGATTCCAGGCGGCAGTGAATTTATTTTAATCGAAGAGACGAGTCCTCCGTTTCGTATCGGTTTCGTAATAAAGGGAATCGCCATTCGCGCCGGTGAAACGACCTAGGATTTATATCCTATTAATAGTCAAACTTTACCAATATATTATATGAGTATAGCTAAACAAAAAATGTTATATAAACGTAAGCCATTCAAAGCTTTGTTAAAAAGTTGTAATAAAAATACGAAATACCTATAGAGTGGACTGCAATATCCGACTATAATCCCTTGGATTATTAAACTCGATCTATTTACAATCCTACAAAAGTCACGGAATGGTTTGCACGTGTCACGCAAATTTATAATCATATTTCTTTCTGCTTCGACGTTTCTTTGCCTCTACGTGGTGTATTAGAATTATGATGGTTACTTATATTTCAAATTAGGTCCCATCCTTTGTTGACTATGTCTCCGAATATACCGATGCTAATTGCGTTGACTGCGCCATATATTATGTTATAATTATGTCATGCACAATTTCACGATGCAGGGACTGGACGAATACTTATTACGCGTACAATTTCCATTGGTTTCTGAATACGTATTCGTCGATGTACCCATCAAAAATATGGATAAACGATATTTCTTTATAAAATTCAATCTGAAGGTTTCTACGAATGTGTACGCATTTTCGTTTGATAAAATATTTTAAACGAACAACGTTGCGCAACATTTTTGTTGAAATTCGTTGCTGTACGAATATTTCTTACGTTCGCAGCGTATCACCTTGATGAATATCAAACGTGCGAATCGTATATCCAAAGTCTAAATTCGGGAGGCCAATATCGCTCACATATTAGATTTCATCCGATCAATTATCAATCGCATGAGATGGAAACTACGTGCACAGGCTCGCGAGACTGCTCCAATATTTGTTGACAACTTTTACGAATATGTCACGCATATATATTATATTATATTACATTATATTACAGGCCCGAATATCGTTATTATATTGCTAAAGTATTGAAACCACTCGAAAAATATCTATAAAAGCGACAAAATGTTTGGCACAGGTATATACATCGTATAGAATATTCAAGCAATTATCTATTACCTACGTTAACGAATCTCAACGTTAAATGGAAGCATAATTTCCATCTATCACGCCCCTAAAATGGCTATTCATATCGTATATTAATTTTTTACTAAATACACGTATATACGTTCGCAGCAAATACCTTGTAATTTCCACATACATTTTCACATCAGTTTCAAACGTCGATACAGTCGTGTCTCGTTACAGTACCAGCGAAATTTCAAAATGTTTTACACCGACACGAAAGTTTCCTACGCTAAGTGTTCATACACTTCCGCGAGCCATCGTAGACGAACGCGAAGAGCAAAGGGTGTGACGATAGACCAATATACCGGTCGATGAATAATCCAGAAAATAAAAATCGCTCTTGGAATCGTACGGCGGTACGTATGCACGTAGTTCACCTCGTTTTCGATCCTCAATTTCGACCGATAATTTAACAGCTTGTCACGAGCGGAATGCCGTGAATGTATACGTTTCTACATCGCGTATATTCCGATACTAATCAGAATAATCGCTTATCTCCGTTATCGAACCTGGCTTCATTGGCTCATGAAGATTTCAGTGGCCGCTCCGTTTATCGAGCCGACTCGCCAGAGAGAGAGAGAGAGAGAGAGAGAGAGAGAGAGAGAGGAAGCGAACGAACATACGTTTTACAATAAAGAACAACTCGCATTATTAAGTTTCTAACGCATACGCGTAGAAATCGCACAGAATAGAAGAACGATCGCGTCGAAATCGGAAATGTCGGAACGATTCGTTTGCGAGCCGCTATTGGTACCTAACACTTTTTGCCCGGGCATTAACGTCGGATAATATCGTCGCGTGTAATCGCGTATCGCCGATCGGGCTCCGATACGCGATAGCGGTCTACGATCTCGCCGATCTTTTGGTCCGATGCGTTCCAATCAAAATTGAAATTTAGAGGATCGTTTAATTCACGGCTACTGTCACACATCGGCCGATCGGTTCAAGCGAGCAACCGAAAGAACGAACGGAACGAACGATCGAATAGCCGAGCGACTCGCAGTCGATCACCGTCCGCGATAAGCGGTGATTGGTCCGACGGACGCGTTATTCGTCAGAGATACAAAGTCGCGAATATTCGGGCTTGAGATTGCGATCAAAGTTCCATCGAATCTCCTGCTGAACCCGATCGAATGATAAAAAGATAGAGTAAAGTAAAGTTATTCGAGTTAGTCGAGCTTCGATATTTTGAAATTCAAACTCGGACAAACTTTACACGGAATAATCAAATTTCGCGTATAGTACGACACGCTGTTAGTCCGTGACGTAACAACGAACGTATCGATCGATGATAATAAAGGAAAACATAAAACGCTCGTGCGCTTACAAGATGCTTATGTACTTTGGGTGGCAGGGAGAGGAAAATTATGGAAAACGAAAAAATGACTCGAATACCCTTACGATAGATACACGTACTTTGTATGAGAAATTTAAACGAGTTACGGAAAGCTATCGCCGGATCGACGGTCGAAACGAAGTCTTTTGGCACGGGAACCTGGATCAACGACGGGATATTTCTCCTCCCCTTGCTCGATCGTAACCCGAAGAATATGGTAGCTGAAAAAACACGTGTGCGCGGAACAATACGATCGGTCTCGATGACACGCGCCAACGACGTTGCTCGTTTTACACGTACCTCGAACACTGCGGTCGAAATCGATACGAGAGCTTGCGAAACGTTTCGCTCGTTATTATCCGCCTCGCCAGCTGAGATTAGCGAATGCGCTAGCTTTTAATGATCCGGATACATTGGCGCTCGTATTCCCGCTGAACCGGCGCAACATAGTAATTACGACTTATTTCTCGTTGCTAGCGCCGTGTCTTTTTAATCCTGCTGTCGCGGGTTTGACAGCGCGCGATCCCGCCGCGCTGTTCGTTCGTTGCGCTGAAAAAAAAAAAATTGAGACGAAAGAGGGGGAAAGAAATTAATACGAAAGTGGGAGGAAAGAAGACAGTGGCGAGGAGATGATACGAGCGGTGGCTTTCTCGTATCGAATTTGTACGTTTCGAGCAGAAGAATTTGAAGCAAACGCGGTGAATGGTCAACCCGATAGGTGGGTCCGATATGGATTATCGAAAATTCATAAGGACACTTTGTATTCCGGAGTGCGAAGGATGCGAGGATACTGCGTAGCAACTGTGACTGCCAGCGAGAAATATACCGCTGGTAATAGCGCTTCAAAAATGTAGAAAAAATTTGTTTGTAGTTCGAACGTTCGAACTGGACTAATTCCGCGCTGAACAAGAACGAATAATTGACAGAAAGTTATTGTACAGCTCGAAATAGAAAAAAGATGGCGGATCGAAAATGTAGAATAGAAACGTAGAAAACGTAGCAGGGCGCTTCTCGCGCTTTCCGACGAAATTAAATTAAAAAATTGATCGTACACGCGTACGTATACTAGACCGCATTCCTAAACGTGGAACGTACTCTATATCAATATCCTCTTTTAAAACGAGTCCTTCATTTATGCTCGCGCGTAGAATAATCTCCTGCCGATTCCTCGCTCGTACAAATTTTCAAGTTCGATTCTATTGAAAAAACGAAACGCTGAAAGCCATCTCTTCTCGGCTGTACGACGACTGCCAGGACAGAGTATATAGAACGTAGCTCCTTTGTAAAACGTAGTTCCTATCGCGAGTTCCCGTAGTACATAGCGTTTAAGAACGGATATCTGCTTCTTGGAATAGCGAATAGTCAGCGAGGCATTGGAATCTATCGCGTAGATTTTATTCGACTCGGTGGGGAACGCGTCAAGCCTGTGCAGAGGAAAAACTAGGATCGCGATGCGGTGGAGAAGCGGAAAGGTAGCTGTTCAGACTTTGGTTTAATGGAAATTTAAGATGGTCCTGGGTGGTTTTTCTCTGGCGCGCTAGTTCCAATCTCGATTGGCTACATAGTCGGCCGGTGCGCCAGATCAACAGATATATGGCCTATAGGAAAGTTGTATTCGCGGATGAACAAGCGGACGGACAAACGAACGGGCAAATGCACGCGCATGTACGTATCGGGGGATTTTCAGCTGCAAAATTTATAGCACCTACCTACTCCAGAGGGTACGGGCCAGCCTGCACGATGGGGTGGAGGATATAGATTACGTACGGCTCAACTATGGAGCAGTATTTTCCTCTGGCTCACGCCCGAGCGAACGCACGCTGCGACGCAACGAGACTGCCAGCAAAGAAAGAGAAAAAGCCAAAGAAGAGACTTTGTATTCCCTGTAGCGACACTTATCTCCTTACGTACTCGCATTTTCCACGACTCCAGCCCCCTCTCCTCTGCTTCTTTCCTTTGCTCATGCTCCCTTTTACTCTTTTCCCTCGCCTATCGGCTCGCCAATGGCGTAGGAACGTCTTCGCGATACCGATATCGTCTGTTCAACCTCGGCTCGTTTGTACAGCCATCTATCCCGTGCCACCGTGTCACGTCCAACACGAAGACCGGAGAAATAAGAATCAACCGTCTTAGCTGGCTCTACGAGGTTAATTGAGATTTGCGACCGTTTGCTTCGTGACATCGTATCACGAGTGTGATTCGATGTCACATGGTACACTGTATCTCTAACAGACGTTAGCTTGGCTATTAACCAGTTTGTATCGACTATCGTGTTTTTCCGCAATTAGAAAGTTTCTTAACCCTTTGCGCTCGAGAGGCGACTCTCGGTCAGCACGGCGTTCCGTGTGGCAACTCGAGTGGCGAGTGAGAGTCGCCGGTCCCGATTTCGACCTCTCCAAATTATGAGAGCGCGGTATTGCTTCGTAGATAGATTCCTTAGCTCTTTTATATCGGTTGTTAAGAAGCGCGAAGCTTTAAGATGCAATTATAAATCGCATCGATCGTTACATGCATTTCTGTTACCTATGTTCGGGATTTCGACCTGTCGTTCTTCATGGCCCGAACAACACATTGGGCCCATTGGCCACATAGGGCCCAGGAGCCAAGGAAGAAAGGGCGTCTACCAGAGTTTTTAGCTAGTCAGTCTTGCAATAACATTTGACTCAAACGGTTGTCACACTCGGGCTAACCGCAGCCTACGTTCGCTCTGACGCAGTGTTCTCATTATACTACACACTTATAAGTTCTTTGCGATTACCTGAATAGCGCGAATAAAGCAAATAAACATCGCATCTATCTTCGTCGTTGCTCTACCACCACCCTGAACGTTAACGTCGTTCACGGTTGGCGACATCAACCGATCGGTTGCAACTGACTGGTCGTCGTCCAGTTGAAGATCGCATCAACCTACAAGACACTCGTCACATGCGCGCACAACCATCTCGAGTCGAAAGGTCGAGTCTAAACTGTTAAATAGATAGTACATTTGTATTGTGTGAGAGTGAGAGAGCGAATAGCGAGCAACACGTGTATGCATTCTCTCCCTAGAGTGTATGTGAGCGTCGCGAGACGGTCCAGGTCTTCGTTGAGACAAAAGAGTGGCAGAAAGAAAAAAAAGAGCGAGAGTGTTGCCTGGGCCTTCAAAGAGTGACCCGCGTGTGGAATTAGAATTAGTATATGAGTAAAGTTTTTTTATTGTTCTCTCCAAATCCTCTCAATACCTTAACAGAAACATGGAAGGATCGTTGTGGGCACGCGTAATTTCTCGCAGACACGCGGACTAATAATTAAAAATTGCGTACAGTCTGTCCGCGTTTTGCGTCTGATGTTCGACAGCGAACGACGAAGGCGGGTTCAAGTAGCTTCGAAGCATTAATTCGTTGTTCAAAGAAGAACGTATTATCAACGACTTGTCAAGATTATCCACGTCGCTGCTCCATCTAACTTCACGGCGCATTCTACTCTCGAAACGTGTTTGCTTATGCGAGGCTTCCCTCCCTACATTCGTCTCGTAGACTAGACGTCGGTTCGTTGCAACTCTTCCGCGGGTCCGGCACATTTCTCGGTCGACGATGAAGACGAGAAGAGACCAAGAATACCGAGGACGAGGGAGGAACGAAGGAAGAGGAAGGGAAACTACTGGCGGAGAAAGTTTTTCCGTAGTCGCGGCGGAAATCCGTAGAAAAATATTTTTCCATGCGCCTCGTTGACAGTTGTCACGAGAAACTAGCGCGAGGATGCAAAAGTACAATAAGAAGCAGGAAGAAAAGGTAAAAGAAGGGAAACAAAGTGACCTGACTTTTACCCTGTTCTCGTGAAACTCGCAGCGTTTCTTCGTTTCATAGCTATTTCACGATACGCGTGGCATTCAGGTTGCGATCGTTGCATACAAAGTGTTATCGGAAACGAATTTCTTCTTAAAAAGTCCGGCATAACTGCCTCCATCCACCTCTCTCTTTTTTTTTCTCTTTCTTTCTTTCTCGTTTTTCCACTCTCCGAATTGGTTTCCAACAATGGGTAACTGGCGTACGCGAGAGACCACGACACGTGGAAGAACAGTTGCGAAAAACATAGATAAATTACTCGGCTTTCGCGTGGGAAAAAAGCGTGGCAGATTGAAAGAATCTCGTCGCGTCGAACTACCGGTCGATGAGCATCGATTTGCCATTAGCAGGCGTTTCCAGCTTTGATTTCTCGATTGCCCATAACGCGATCGAGTTGCCTCTTCGCTTATATCGGTAAACATTTCCGCGACTGTTTGCAAGCGTACCGCTGATTATCCGCTCGAACTGTACTCGCGAAACCCGCGCAACACCGTTGTCCGAATAGTTATATTTCCAGGCCATAATCTACCGCCAAGACCGCAAGGGTAATAAAACGCAACCCGTTTGCCGACTATGGAAATTTACCAATGTCCGATTACGTGGCAAGTGCACGCGGGAATTCCCCTGCTATCCACTGGCAATGTTAATACGCGCCAGTTACTCGACGATGCGCCGAGAATTCCTCCACTCTGCGCCGTTTAGCCCTTTCGTTACGGATGTCTGCCGCAAAGAAAGACCGTGCCACGCGGTACAACTTTGTTCGTACAGCGGCTCGAGAGAATATTCCAGCACTCGTCACAGAAAAGTTTCATGCATAGACACATAGTGATATTACCTATGCGTAGTGTACAAAGCATTTTGCATTCCGATCGAGTTACTCGTTTAACCGATTCATCGTTACACCGTTGGTGCGAATGGACCAAAGTGTCGGAATACTTGAGAGCGACGATGTAGGCGTTCAAACGACGTTTGCCGGTGCTTCAAAGCTGCTGATTGCGAGCAGATGTCACGAGACCAGTTCGCCTCGTACGATGTTGTATCGTTATTCGTACAGGTCGTGGAGTTAAATTACTCGGAGGAACGAGGAACTGACTCGTGACTTCTTCGCCTTTAGCGCGTGCCGTCGGACCGGATATAAAATCACGGCGGTCGATCGCACGGAGAACGAATTTCGACAACGTCGTTAATCATCAGGTCGGGAAATAAAATCATTCGGATGTTCGGAATCGATCAAGCACGCGTCGTATTTCACTATCATATGTAGATGGTCACGCGTGACGCGCGTAACTGTCCTGTTCGCGAAAACTTTGATTTATTTTAACAAAACGAAATTCCAATGGAATTTGTACCGGTGCGGCTGGGTCGACCGTTAACCGCAACGTGGATACGAATCAATTGAAAATGAAAAACGTTGTATTTTTACGTTCCGTTGCTTTCCCAATAGCTATCCGGCTATCCACGTCGGGAGAAAATCTGTTTGAACGTGAATTGATTTCAGGAAATCGATCGTTCCACAAAGGATGGTAGGAATCTGGTTAAAGATTGAAATTTTCGGCCTCGCGTTACGGAGTTGACCGTTTCTTCTCTACGGACGAGTACGTTCGAATACCAGAAGGCGTATTTGTACGTATCACGACGCAACGACGAGCGTGTCGCACACTGTGCCTCTTCAAAATATTTTCTGTACGATATAATAAACTCTCTACTACGCCGCTCGTGTACGTCCAAACGCTTTGTTCAATTCATAACAACGTTACGTACAACGTGTATCTTAACAAAGTGCAGAAACGATTAACGATGAATCTTCGTCGCGGTAATTAGAAGCAACGGTTGCGTCACCTTTGGTGCAATCGCCGAACTATAAATTTATATTAACCGTTGGAAATGTAGCAATAATGTATTTTACCATTCAGGTATCGCATAACGACGGGTTCTAAACTCAACATCGATCGAGACACCGTCCATCAGTGACCGAATATCCGAAGGAATCGCCTTCTATCATCGATCCATCATCGACAGACGAGCTTTTATTACCGTTCGACTTTGTCGCCAGATCGGCACGTAGGTGTCGCAACGACGCGAATCTTTTTCCCTGACTCTCGTTTCTTCGCGCGACAACTCGTCGAACTTCTGCCGGTGTTGTTCCCACAAGACGCGGCCGTTTCGCAAAAACGGTGGACAGACTTTCTGTCTGTCATCTATTTCGCAAACGAGCCAGTTCGCGGGGGAATTTCTTGCGCGGAGACCACCGCGAACACCGTGTTCCCGCGGACGTCCAAAGAAACGACGTCATCGCGAGCCACGCTCCAACGTTATTTTCGTTGCGTCTCGTCTGCTACGGAAAAAATTGCGAAACCAGGACGAGACAGTTTCACCCTACGAAACGTTCAAAGACACGCCAGTTCCGACGTAAATGTGTTTCGAGCCTGACCGCAATTCGCCACTCGAGATTCGCCCGTAAGCCTCGAAAGGTAAACCTAAATCGCGACGCCTCCAGGCAAAACCGTAAGGATCGCGTGGAACAGCCGAATGGCGGACCGAAAAGAATGGATGGTATTTTCTACGACGACGTTCTAGATATTCTTTGTGTCCCTCCATCATCGATGCCCGTCCCTCTTTCACCCTCCTTCATATATCTTTTCCGATTCGTTCAACATTCCGCAGACAAAAAGATTATATTCGCATCGGCCTTCGGCGAGGATCGGCTTCGCCTCTGTTGAAGTGGTTATCGCTTCTAAGAAAACTCTACATCCGATTCGTTTAGTTTTCTCAATCACTGATAGCCATCTTGGAACACGCCTTGTGCAGATGACGATGGCAGGCTATAAACAATTTTTTATATATAAACGTTTATTTGCTCAGGAAATGTAGATTACATGTATGTAAATTCGCATAAACGACGAATTACATTTATGACGTGTTTTTGGCCGGAGAACCGATACGCGACGGTACGACGTAGCCGTACAGTATTTTGCGTTGGGTTTACTTTTCCCTCGTTACGGTTGGAAGCTAAATACTTATATACTCTATTCTTGTATTTTTTGTCCTGAAAAACTGGAGTGAAAAGTGGACAGTTCGGTAGCCTTCGCTCTGGTTTTCCTTCAAATCACGCTATAGACGATAGACAGGCGACGATGGCTTCGGGGATTCAGTTAAAAAGTAACATCGTCAGCGTGCGGATCTGGACCAGTCCAAACTGTATTCGTACTTATACTTGCACTTCTGTTTTAAATATATTTCTACCTTACAATTTGTCCACGCGTTCCCCTATTCGAATATCTAAAAATAAGCTCAACGGCCTCGACCGCCACGATCCTTCGGTCGCGTTTCTAAATTTCTCGGTTCTCCGTTTCTCGCGGAGAAGAGGCAAGCATCGAAGGTAAGTTCGATGAAAACTACTAGCGACTCGGAGGCGAAGAAAAACCGAGGGGCAGAAGAACGTCGCGGTCGCTTCCACCTAGGAGGAAAATGCATCCGATTCGCTAAGGCGAACTAAATTGCTGGAACGCGAGCTAAGGGACCATAATTTCCTTCGCTGGCCGCCTTTTCGGTTTTTCGTCTTTCAGCTGCTTCTCCGGTTAGTCGGACGATCCTCCTCTCTCCATTCGGTCTTCGTGTGCCTCGACCATGCAGTCGCTATGCGTGCGAAGAATAAATACGTTTTTTTTAAGACGACTGTCCTGCTTACGGTCGGTGGTCGATGGCAAGCGTAGTTTGCCAAGCCCTCGAGAAATACCGGGTCGCAATTTCGCGTAACGAAAAACAAATAGCGACCATCCATCGAGCCCGCCGACACTGGAAGGCGCATAGGAGAAGAACACGCGAGGTAAAAAGGCAAGACGAACGAACGAAGAGATAAAAGATACGAAGAGATGAGAAAAGGGGATATGAGAAGGGGAAAAAACGAGGGGCGAGGAGATGAAGAGGGGATGACGGCAACAGTGCATTCGTGGCGATTCGAAAGGAATTTCTCTACGCGTGAAACGCGCTGGACGCGCGACGTTCCAGTTTCTCGCGTCACGATACACCGGCACCGATTTGTAAATTTTCTTCGAAATTTCTCCCGTTACGTTCTTACGTGGTTTCTCGTGCTTTCGCATAGAAACAGCCGTTGCTGGGTTATAACGGTTACCGGACCGGCATAAACAGTTACCGGACGCATCGTACATCGCATCGACATTCGTCGAAAGTTGAAATTCCGAAGGCGAAGAAAATTGGCGAACAATTCGTCTGCCAGGGAAGACGAACGTTGAAGGAGGAAGGGTTGTTTAATTTCGAGGAAAATGCATTACACGGGCAACGCGGGGCGAGAGAATAGAAAAGCGTGGGTTTAAATTTTGACGGGATCCGAAGCCGGTTCGTGCGGCTTCGACAGTTAATATTTGAACGGGATCTAACGCCATAGATGTCGGACGAAACCATGGCGTTCATAGAAGCGCGAGGGAAAAAAGCGGCGCGGGGAAGCATTACGATTTTAAAATTCGAGAGAAAAACCGATTGTTTCTCGAACGAGCGTGAGTCAACTACCCGGCAGTTGTTTCCAAGAGAAAGACGATTTTCAAATATTTACGGGAACGTTCCGTAAACCAAACGAAACGGTACCAAACCAAACCCCGGAATATCACGTTCTCTTCCAAAGCGTTTTCCTTCCAAGGAACGCTATCGCCGCCGCAGCGATGCGAAACTTTGCCGGTCGTCGAATCTCGATGTATCGCGTTGCATCGACCGCACCGAGACGAAGATTCAGCCGATCGATGGCTACGTCGAATTTCGAGACGTTCGCGAGATATATTCCGATCGCGTTCCACGATCTCGGAAAAGAAGCGAAAAGACAGAGATAGTCGCGACGTTTTTTTGCAAGCAGCTGTGCTCGATCGGCAAAACTAATCGATCTAACTCTTTACGACCTGTAATCGGATTCTAGACCCTAATCGGTCTAATTCTTCGTTGAAATGTCGAAAATCCTGCCGATTTCGAACGACATTTAACGCAAAATTAATTTATTGCTCAAACTAGGGAAAAAGGCGTGTATGTACGATCTTTCTTTGTCCGTGTTTCTTCTTCGCGTAAACGCTGATATTTACAGCGAATTATTTTACACGCGGCAAGTTTCGTACAACCAGGTGTCTACGTAAGTTTCACGATAAAAGGATTATTAGAGGATCGATGGACCGTGCGAGACTGTGCGAGTCCATCTGCCGACTGATCGTCCTTGGAGATACGGGCCGAGGAGCACAGTCACCGATAAACCGTAGAGGAAAGGGTGAGAAGAAGGAGAGAAACGGTGAGTCGTCGGTCGCGCTTGTTCGCATTCTCGTGGCGAAAGAATTTCAATGACGAAAGGATACGCAACGCGACGTGAAACGCGGCAAAATCGTTGAAAATCCTGCTCGGAGAAGCGTCGAGTGCCCTGGCAGATTGCCATTGTCGCCGGTACAATTCAATCGCAAAGTTAGCTAGCTCCCTGTAGAAATCACATAATGTGCGGTTACCCAACCACTCCTCCGTTCGTCCCTCTGCGCCGACGTACGCCCATGGCTTTCACCCTATTCCGTTTCTCTCGCGCTCTCCTGCTTTCTCCTGCTTGCCCCTGCCCTCTTCCGCCGTCATTCTATCTGTCTCCGTCCCTCTTAATAACCCCCACCCTGCCTCTTTCGCAACAGTCGTCCCATGGGAGCCAACAAATCAAAAACACCCCCAAAGAGCCACCCCGTTGGAAGTTGGCGGCGGAGCCGCGACACCGACTCACGAATCACCGTCGGCGGCAAACTCGGCAAAGGAGCTAAATTAAAATGCATCGTGAGACGAGTAGTAGGAAATTACGCGAGTGTCTGTTGAAAAGGGGGGCGAGATCAAGGCCACGGAAAGTCTCGAAGCGACATCGGCATTGTCCGCTCTCTCTCTCTCTCTCTCTCTCTCTCTCTCTCTCTCTCGTTTCGGCCGTCTCTTCCGGCCGATAAATTGAAACAAACGACAAGCCAAGGCGGACAAAACCATCTCCACTTTGCCGATAAATATCTTAATTACGAGCCGGTTCTTCGGGGGACGTCGACGTCTAGGAAAGTTCGTAGAAAGCAGCGAGAAGTAAGCGAGCAAACCGCGATCCGAATCGTAAAGTCTCGGCGGCACTCGCTCATTCCTGATTACGTATTTCCGTACGAGTCGAGCGGGAAGACGACGACGAAACGAATGGGAAAGTACGGGCGTGCCGCGCGGAAAACAATTGCGGATCGACGCTTTTATCCCGACACTTTTCATCTACGTAATCGCGTGTCACGTAGCTGAGGAAAAACAAAAAGAGGAAAAAGCAGCGAGAGAAAGGGAGAGAGAGAGAGAGAGAGAAAGAGAGAGAGAAAGAGGAAAAAGACGTAGCATCGTCCAATTAGAAGCGGCAAACGTTGGTAGGAAGAGGGAGGGTTGGGGGGCTGGGAGCGAGGGGCGAGCTTTGAGCCGTGTAGTTTGTAGGTCGTAGCGGTGAGTAGAGGTACGTACCGTTTGACTGAAGCAGGTGTTTAATTTAGCGGTACTTGGTAACACGCGTTGTAGGCTGTAAGCCTAAGGCAGATGGAGAGATGGTAGAGGGTCAGAGGTACGAGGTAGTGCTCGGAAAAGGTGAAGGGCGGACGAAGAGAGATACGGCGAAAACGGCATGCGGAAGGAGAAGGAGGTGGAGGGTAACGAAAGAGAGAGCCGGCAGAAGAGGAGAAAGAGCGAAGAGAAAGGAGGGGAAAGTGAGAGAGTGCTCTTGGCTTTAGCGTGCAGGGTCTGCCTACTCATGGTAATTAAATGCCAGGCAATTTACAGGGCATGCATTTGCCGAAGGCTGGGCCACGGTACCGTGCGAGTTGCTCCTTATGCTCGGTGAAGCCGCACGCTCGTTCGCTTATTCGCTCGTTCGCTCGTTCGCTCGTTCGCTCGTTCGCTCGTTCGCTCGCTCGTTCGTTCGGTAACCTGGTTGAGCGCGTCCTCGTGCTCAAACTCGATGGAAACGGCAACAGGAGAACCATGTGTTTCGCGAGCTTCGGTTACCCCGGTTGCTTCGACGAGCCTCGAGTGACCCACCGGCTAGCCACCTTTCGCGTACACAACGCTTCACCCCAACCCCCGACTTATGTTCCCTGACTCGCTCCTCTCCTCTCCTCTCCTCTCCTCTCCTCTCTACCCATCCGCACATCCACCCATATATCCGTCCATCTATTCGTCCATCCATCCTGCTGGAAGCCGGCTTGCCACCCACAAACTATCCGCTTGTTTCCTTACCGCGATTAATCCGGGCCAATTTACGTCGGCAAGTAGACCGATCGTCCGTACGGAATCGCATCGCAACGACTATCCTGTCCTTTAGAATTTTTCAGCCGAATGGATTTTCTCCGATTAGAAATTTTCGACCGTTCTCGCGTCCACGAGAAACGATATATAGGAGTGGAGGGTAGGACGCGTACGCCTGGCCGTAGATCGAATAAATAACCGGATCGATAAAACGTTAATTCAAGGGACACGAGGGGGGGCAGGGGAAGGGGTCGAGAAAGGAGGCGGCGTTAAACCGTTTTAATCGGAAGGAGATGCTCATAGTTTTCAGTCGGCTCTGTCGTTCGTAACTTTCCCTATCTCGGTAAGCTTTTATCGCGAGCACGACGCGCTTACGACCGAGTTTTTGCTACTCCCTCCTTGTCACTTGTTGATGTCGTGGAGTCGAGGGGTTCCGGTGGAGACCGGAACACGGTCGGCGGTTACCACCCTCACGGTCGAGCATCGAGCGGCGTGTTCCAACACCTCGTCGCCTCCTGCGGGATAAGGAGAAAATTTTAGTTGGACGGACGCTTCTTGCTCCGTGGTAGAGCCAACTTTCGATCTGTGCGAAGCGTTCTCGACAAAGTTTACTCTCTCTCGGACTTTTTATATCGAGTCTCCATCGGATAACTTCTGGAATCGCGTCTTGCTCGCGTCACCCCCTTAACCTCGGTACGCTTCTTCGGCAAATCCATATTTTAAAATTCGTTCGACGATTTCTTCCTTCTATTCGAACGCCGGAAAAATCGTGGCGCCGATTAAAAAGAAGCAATTTCCGCGCTGCGAACCAGCCGGCTCCGGCATCTTCCACGAATGTATCGCCGGAGAGGTTCGGTCGTTAAAATAACTCGGCGGTTATCGATTCTTCGTAGGTTTCGCAGCCGAGAGAGCTGGATCGACGCGACGCGATGATTATAGCCGCGACGAGCGAGAGCTGTTCCGCATATTTCCTCGCTTCTCTTTGCCACTCCAGCCTCCGACCAATGCTTTCGAATATCAACCGGATATTCGCCGTTACTCATTTTTCCAGGAAATGCACGATCCTTGTTAGCATGCAACGTTGTACGCACGCGGTTAGCCAGAAATTCCGTTCTAATCGAAACGAACCGAACCGGTTCAGGCGTAGTCGAACAAACACCAACGTTGTTCGAAAGAAAGAGAAAAAGAAAGAGAGAGAGAGAGAGAGAGAGAGAGAGAGAGAGAAAGAGAGCGCGCGCGAGGAGAAGCCGGTGGTTCGTGTTGCGGGGCCACGTCGTTGTCATCGTTCGACGTCATTACCGGAGCTCGTCGAGGCGGATATTCCGTATCTCCGAAGTAACGCGTAACAACGTCACTGTTTACCGTCTTTCGGCTGTACGCGCTGTTATCCGAGTATCTCGTTTCGCCAAGATCTCCGGGTTATCGATTCCGTTCAGTTGGCCGCGTTCGCAGACTTGAATTTTAATCGACGACGCGACGGAGATTATAACGCGCGTTGCACGATCCTGGCAAGCCGACAAATTAGAAAATTCCGGAAGCTCGTGTAAACCACGAGAAGGGCGGCGGAGCGGGAGAGGGGGAAAAAAGACCGCCGCTTTTTCTCCCTGCCTCGATATTATTTTTTGCCCTTATTTTTCGCCCAACGTCGTTAGCCTCGAAATAAACTCGTAACCAACGCGCGCGCGAAACCTCCGCCAAAATCGCAACCGCGTTTCGCGCCGTGAATATTTTATGCCGTTGCATTTCGCCTGATAGAAACGCCACGTCTCCCGGACTATCTTCCGTTGGACACGTCGCGCGTCGCCACGAAAAAACCCAACGGACCGCGTTGCATCGAATTTCGAACATTTTTCCAGCTAGCAAGCTTTTTCGCGCGCCATCGCGAGAAGAGAGCAGAACTTTTACATAATGGTTAATACTCGGTCGCGTCACACGCCGGTTTTCTGGGGACACAACGACCGTTTCACTGTCGGAAATACTCGTCGCTGCCTCGCTGCCTCGTCGCCGCCTCGATTCCCGCCTCGGCAAAATAAAAAGCCCCGCCAGCTACGCGCAACTAGCGTGTTAACCGATATCGCTGCGGCCATTTTCTTTTTATTTCGTTTCGCTTAAATCACGCGACATGCAACGAAAGGGGACGCCTCCTGATTTCCGCCGCCAACCGATTTAACGGTTCGTTTTCGGATGACAGCCCACGGTCGAGCGAGCGACGTTCTCGCTTCGTCAGCCTCGTCCTTTTTAAATACACCGAACGTCGCTTCCGGCCAGCGAAGACCGCGCGCCCAAGGGCCGCCTCCCTGTGCGTTCCCCCCGACAGAAAAATTCCACCACCGTTTAAAAACTCGCCTGTCTATCCGAAAACTTTCGGACAATACAGTTTCCTATCGCGCTCCTTTCGCTGCCGTCGAACGAAAATATCGCGTAGCACGAACACGAGAGGAAATTTCTGTGTGACGAACGTACACACGCCTGATAGCTAAATCGTGTTTGGCAAATTATTCATACGTGTATTTAATTATTCGTATATTCCATATCGCAAGTCAGTTATCTATAGACCGAAGGTTTGCCGAGGAAATTCTACTTTTATAAATCCGACCAAACAAATCGATCTCGAGCGAAGACTCGTCGCATCGCGTAAAATACCGAAACGAACGGTCTTCCCGTTCTTTGCACAATGTACGTGCGTTCTGTGGATCTTTGCGAGTTTAACGCTGAACCTACCGCGACGTTCCGTGTATACGTAATCCTGCCACGA
Source organism: Bombus waltoni (assembly GCA_014737395.1). NCBI lineage: Eukaryota > Metazoa > Arthropoda > Insecta > Hymenoptera > Apidae > Bombus > Bombus waltoni. Next base: position 3,839,080 of record JACXII010000014.1, read on the forward strand.
GCGGTCAAACGACCGTTTCAAAAAAAAAAAAAAAAATATGTATCTTAATATATATATATAGAGAGAGAGAGAGAAACTTTGGCCAATTTTTTTTTCGGAAAGTAAACGATAAAGAAAGTTGCGAATATTGAAAAATAGGTTGTACGTATATTATAGAACAAGTCAGTAGGTTACATCTCGATTAACGGTCATTTGACGACGCGTGGTAGGTTTTGGCGCTAAGTTTCCCTACAAATACACGAAAATCCGCAGTGCGCTGATCGACGAGCTTCCCAACCTTCGTATATATACATATACCAAAAAAAAAAAAAAAAAAGAAAAAGAAAAGAAAAAGAAAAAAATAGAATTTGGGCGAGACAAGAGTGAAAAAAACTGATGGTAAAATGCTTAAGAGGAGATAGCGACTTTAAGAGTTTCCGGTCACGTCCTACCAACGATTCAATTGACGCGCGACACGCTCAGACTACTCGAATCTTCGGTTTCTCATAGCCGAGGCTTTTAAGGAAAGCCGCGCGGAACCGATATACCCGCCGCTTTCGCCACAATTACTCTCGACATCTACGTGTTATCGCTGCGTTGTAAAACCAGCCTCGAAATGCCCCCGCGTTATAATATATTTTACGGAATACGGTATAAAAAATTACAACGATTCGTTACTCGTATATGGCGGTTTCGTGTGACGGTAAAAGGATGGAGAAGAGGGTGGGCGTACAAGTTCGAGCTTTCGTTGCACCTTATCGATTCTCGAGGCGCTGCGACTAACCCGCACCGTGCATACGTGTGTACGACTTAACCGAGCTCGATACCGACTCGTCCGGAGAATCGCGTGGCCCCGATCGCTCGACCCTCGACTCTGCGGCTTTAAAAGGCACGAAACGCGTACGTTGTCCCGCGAGTGTAAAACCGGCCGTTGCGCACCGAGAAATCTGCTCGGCTCTCGAGCAACCGTACGAAGATCCGAAGCAGAAGCACGATAAAGGAAAGGGAAGGAGGAGACGCGTTAGTGGAAGGGGGCGAGGAGGACGGCTCGATGCGACGTGATACGCGAAACGTCGTCGGGGTCGTCGTTCGTGAAGCAGGACTCGGCGAGAAGGAAGAAACGAAGGTTGTTACCGCGGCGGAAGAGACCTCGATCCATCACGTGGCAGAAAGGACGGAAATCGATCGATCTCGGGCGTCGGTAGAAACGCGACACGAAAGCCACGGTGGATCCGATTGTGAGGAAGGTGAGAAGCCTTGGACGCGGGTCTGGCGATCCGCACGCGACAGGTCGAGGTCGAGATGCAGAGTTTTCAAAGTTCCATAAATGACGCGTACATCGTAATTTCCATCGGGCAAGTGCGGATAGAGGCGAGCGAGCAGGGGGCGCGCGCACGATCGATGGGATCGCGTCTTCGCGTGTCTAACCGCAACTTTGCCTTCTGCCTACAAGGACGACCGCGTTTCCTCGCAGTCGACCACACGGTTTGCACGGTCGCGCGATCGTCTCTCTTCGATACTCGTCCGTTCTCGCGATACTCGGCGGAGACCTCGGCCGGAGAATTTCGAATCGCGCATATAAATAATACGAGGAAATAAATAATCCAAATTATATATCGGGCTACCGCCGAAAGGGCAGCGGTAAGAGCACACCGGTCGGAGGGAACCGCGATTCCGTCTCGAAGCTCTCTCGTTATTGCTCTCAACCTATCGCGTACATGCAGGATCCTTTCGCGAGCGGTTGGTAATTTCCCGCGCGGCGAGTCGGCAATGATTAAGCTTTCGCTCTACGGTAATTACGCGAAGCACGGAAACACGGCGAGATGTATACAACAACGCGCATTCACCCGCGGCCACAATTCCCTCGCTCTTGCCCTCGCTCTCCTTCTCGTTCCTGTGCACTCGCACACGCGCCCCTCGCGTTTTCCATGCTCGTCGGCCCCAAGTTAATAATAATTGCGTGCACAAAAAACTCTTGCAAACGCAACGACGAGAAACCGAGATGAACGGTGCAACGAGAGAGAAGGAAGGCCGTTAGGAGACCGAGGCTGAGTATAAATTCGAACCTCGGTAGAAAGAGAGGTGGACGCGTTACGAAGAAGACCAACGGTATAAATATTAAATTCGTTGAGAAACGAGGCTCATTTGCTCACCGAACGCGCGAAATTCCGCAAATTGTATGATTTTTCTTCCCCCTCCGCCTCTTTCTTTCTCTCCCTCTCTCTTTCTCTCTTCCTCTCTTTTCCAAATATTCTCCGGATACCACTGCGCGTTTTTTTTCTCTCTAAATATCTCGTTACAGGGTGTAAATAAAAGAAGAAACATCCGCGTAGACGTAGGAAAAAGGAACGAGGAGAGAGTGTATTAGGAAATTGGCGTTTAAAAAGAGAAGAAAGGAGTAGCCGGGAAATGGAAGGAAAAGAGAATGGGCCGGTGGGAAGAACGTGTAGCGATAAGAAATGAACTTTCGCGGATAGCATGCTTGTGTTCTCGGCTTAGTACCGGCGGTGTACCGTTGCCGACCTAGGGCGAAAACATCCTGGCCATTTTCTTCTCACCTGTTCGCGTAGATTGCGGTCTTACGAAATTACGCGAAACAACTTGGCGACCAAAGACGCGCCCGTCTTCTAACGGACGTCGGACGAACCGAACGACGGGCAAAAGAACGAAACGGTTTCGTTTCCGCCGATGGGAAAGAGAATCGACTCGAAAGCGGATCGTTCCGAGTACGGGACTCGCCTCGTCGGCAACCGTTCCCCACTCTCGAACCTCTCGGTCGCGATTATCGAAGCGTGCACGGTCGCGGCTTTTAAAGTTCGACCGGGCTTCGATCGCCAGCGCAATACGCCGTTCGTATCCGTTGGCGTGCCGTTGCCTATACGTTATCCGAAATACGTATGTATCAAGGTGTACACGGGTTTCCGTTGTTCTCGTATGCGACGATGGAACCGAGGCACGATGTGCTCTTCAGCCGGATACCTTTCGTTGCCTGACAACCTGATCTATCGCTATTTACATAATAGACCTAACGAGAGAAAAACGAAGTCTGGCCCGGGAAAGCGAGGGGAACGCGGAAGAAAAGGTAAAAGCGTAGACGTCTAGCATGTCGTTGGATAACCCAACTATATGACACACCGGAGAAACTGCAAGTTATAAAACGTTAGTCTCGAGCTGCGATCTCCGGGGAATATCTTGCTCGAATAAAGTCTCAAAAAGGGAGGGATAAACGACGTCGGCTCTATTACCGAGGCAAACTCTTCGTAGGCGTCGTTCTCTTCGGTTGACGCAACGCGTCACCGCGTATCTTTAACGTCGCTGGATCGAGACGCCTCAGAACAGACGAATTAATCGACCGCGTAACTCGATCAAATATCATCGGCCCCCTCTCGATTCCCTCGTCGCCTACTAATTCCCATAGTTCTACTTTTACCTTTTTGTCCTTACGTACTTGTTGACTCTGCTCCTCTCGTCGAGTCTGTGCGAAAATTACGCTGTCACGGATGATATCGTTACGGACGCGTCGAAACAGTTGCTTTCTCGAGGATCGAGCGTTCGACGATTCGAAACGACAGACTTTTTTCTTACACGCGCGAGTAAGTGCCGTTCGTAGCGCCGTATCGACTCGACGAAACAACGTGAAAAACGTATCTTACGACCAAAGCTTTCAACGTGCGTTTATCCGATTCGTTGGATTTCGACGATCAAGTTATCAACCGATGGTATCCCGCCGAGGGTAACCATCCACGCGTTATTTTTCAACGATGATACAAGAACTTACCAAATGTCCCGTTGGACAAGTTGTAAAAAGCAAATAAAATAATAATAATGAAAAAAAAGAAATTGTCAACCGTACTTTGCCCATCCACGTCGCCGTGTAATGTAGCTTCGCGTAACGACACGCGATGACCGACGAAACGTCGAATATATCGCGTTCGGCTAGTTTCCAACAGTCGAATCGATGCTTAATAAATATCGTTTAACAGGGCTGAAAGCCAACGGTCACTTTGAGAAACGGAAATACTCGGTAAATCGGGAATTATTTTATCGCTTTATGAGATCGACCGTTCCGTACGCAAACATCTAATAAACGTATCGAAGCGATCCGGTATCGATAAAAATGTTTAAAAAAGCGAAGAAAACACGGTGGAAAGTGAGAATTCCGCAACCATCGGCCAACGATCGATCGGAGAAACGGAAATTCGTTTACTACCCTTTGCAGCTAATAGTACGATCGACTGCATAGGCAGGCCACGTTCGCTCGTAACGCGAGACGACTACTATAGGAAAGTTCATGGACAACGATGCAAATTGTAGCTAATGTAGGATGCGTAGAGGGAAGTTGATGGGACGGCAAAACGAGACGCGAATCGTGTAAAGGACATCAGATAGCGGGGAATCGGGCTATCTGACGATCCGGCTTCCGCCATCGAATTGTACGCTTGGCAAATCAGGTGGTTCGCGGGTGCGCGACGCCACGTTACCCAGTAGGATAGCACCTAATGTAATCACGATAATGGCCATGCCGGGTCAACCAAGAGCTCTACGCCATCGCTCTCGGCATCCCAGACATTCCTGTATCATCGCGTGATCTGGACATGAAAGGGGAAGAGGAATGGGAATGGAGAGGCAGGAGGAAGAAGAGGAGGCGGAGGAGGGAAGAGGAAGAGAATGACGATAGGAGGGAAGGGAGACGATACTCCCGTGGAATCCTGGTTACGAACGGGCGCTAACGGGCTTCCGAACAATCGTCGTCCGCCGATGCATCATCGTTCATCGACAGGATTGCACAGCTTCTCTTTCGATCGCTAAAAAATAATTCTCCCGTATCGGAACCACTAGCGATGGGATCAAGTTCAATACGTACTTAGAAATCCAGGTCAAACGCAATACCCAAGCTTCGCTTCACGGCGTTCCACTGGCGTTGCGAACGTTACTACTCGTAACACGTAATGCTTCGTTCGTCGTATCGTACTTGCCAAATATTCCGTTAGAACGAGTACTCGCAACTTTCCAAAATTTATCTTCGAGTACGTACTGCCGTGTCGCGGCGAATCTAATTTACGCCTCTAGAAGACGGATGCGATCGATCATTAGCGTAGAATTGAATTATGCGTGAGGGATTTCCACGGCGATCGAGAAGACTAATTTTAATAAGAGAATGGAGAATTTTTGGAAGATGCTGACAAAATTTCGAACCTGTTCGATGAGAGCGAAATCTTTTTCGTTTCTCAATATGTTACGCCCCGAGGCTTACTGTAAGCCGTGCTCCTAACCGTCTTTCTTCGTACTACATGTCGCAGACAGATCGTCTTACAAGACCGGCGATATATACACAATGCAGCGATAAGCGCATAGTTGTCGAGCTGCGAGTTTCAGAAAATATCGTGCGGTCATCGTTATTTTACTCACGCAAAAAAGGTGACCTACGTGAACATGGGCGCGGACGGTTACGAGACCCGAGCGTGGTGGGGGCCGCCTCCGAGAGAAGACAAAAGAATAAGTCGAGGATCAGTCAGTCTTTAACCGGAAATCGCAACGAAAACGTCGAGAGACTCGGATCGGTACAATCACACAGTCACTTTGTCATGAAGCAATCATCGAGGAGTGTTAAACGGTCGAGTCGAGTTATATTATAATAAAGAGTTAGTTGTTATCTTCGCGGCATTGTTTGTTACGTAGTAATCGTATTGTCGAATATTGTTTAAGAATAAAAGTTTATATCGACCCTGTTAATTCAGCGTCATAATCGTTTCAATCGCCCCTATTATTTATCCTAACCGAAATAGGATTCGAGTCTATCGCGTTTAAGCCTGCTTCTTTTGCCGAAATACTCGCAATCGCGTTATTCCTTCGGACATCCAAACACGAAACACGGACAACCAAACGCACTACGTCATCCTGTCATTGCGTTGCAAAGACAAGACATTCTTTTTCTGAGGATTATCACCTATGGACTTCACAGTGTGTATCGTGCGTAACGATGCTCGTTAACGAATGGCCGACGTATCGCGCGACCCAGCAGACCCTGTTATAGTCCGAAAGCTCGGATCATCGATTCATCGTTGCCCCATTCCAACCGGTCCAATCATCCTCTTTCTCTTCGTTTTTTTTTTTTTTTTTATGCTTCTGTGAACCAATTGTCGCGAAACTTTGGCGCCGCGACGATAAAACGGAAATTTGACTCCATGGTTTTTACGTCAGAGCTCCGAGCATACCTTTTGCTACGATGCTTTTTTACGATAGTAATCGTACAATGTTTCGTACAAGCGAATAAAAAATTGCCCAGCTGTTGGGGCGCGTAAAGCCTGGCGAAATTTTATACCAACAAACTCGAAAGCATCGACTCTTTCTGACGAGACAACCCACGGGTTACGGTTGATCGAGCGTGGATCAAGTCGTAACCGTCCCAACTATCGTAATGGCCAAACTTTCTACCAAATACAGTGAGAAATACGAGCTACGCAGCAACCCGTGATATATATAATTCGACAGCCTCGTTCGCAAGTATCGTCGTAGGACAGTTGCGATAAATATCGAAGAAAGCAACAAAGACGCGTATCCAGTCGGAAATTCGAACGGGAAATATTTTCGTGTTGAAATAGTCTTGAGACGCCGACACATACTGACGAAAAGCTACAACTGCGCGTACTTGGAGATTCGGCCGGTGGTCGCTGCGACGAACACGGTAGAGGTAACCAAGCCGGAGAAGGCAGCAGGTGTGAGCAAAACGAGAAACGAGCCCGTTAAACGAATTAACGTGCTCCGTGGTCCTCGAACAACTTCCATCCGACTGTACGACCGACTTCGAGGACGGAACCAACCTATTCGTTTCATCCAGCCAAACTTTTCCCTTTAACGTCGCGGTTTTTGCCTTCCTCTTTGATCTTTCCGCCGCAGAGATTTCCACGATTCGTTCCATCTCCTCGGAATCGCGTAGGGAAACAGACGCGGAAGCATGGACCCACGTTGCGCCAACTCTATCAGCGAAACGTAATCCGTTGTTACGCGCGTCGCTTTTACGCATCGTTCGACGAATAGTTTTTTTATCCGTAGTCGGTAAGCTCGCGATCTTCTACCGTCTCTTCTTTTTTCCTAGTTTGCATTATCCGCGCTCGTTGGTCAACTTTGCCGGACGATTAACTAACTGTCGTGGAGTATAGGAATCTTTGCGAAGTAAGGTAGCAACGTATCACTGCGAACAATGGAAACTGAAACGCGCGGTTTCCGTTGCAAGTCCTACAGGTACTATGGATCGACGTGGAAAAGTAGCGTGCTGCGTTCTGCGTGCAACAGAACGGGGCGAAAAGAAAAAAAAAAAAAAGAAAAAACAAGCGAAAGAAAACGAAGTAAAGTGAGATAGCGACGCGGATACACGGCGGATACAGACGAGCAGAAGAGTCATTTGCTAGTCACAGCCTACGAATGCGACAGACAATTCCACTCTCGTAGCGATCAGAAAATGGAGAAGCGCGAGAGCAACGTATATAAATCGGTACATATGCATATTTCGCCTTTGATGGTTAGATTTATTTGCATATTCGGGCAACTATCGAACGCTCCCTTCTCTGAATCGATATATTCAAACACGCATCTGACACGCCGTTGAATAACCAGAGGAAAATAACGGAGATCCGGGGCCGCAGAGTAATACGACAAAACATTGCAAGCTCTCTCTCGTTATGCTTGGTACGAATCGGTCGCGATTACGTATGGCGAAACGAAGGTTATCGGTTGGTGTTTCGCTGCCTTAATTGCGTGCAGCGTCAGCGGATAATTGATGAAGTAACGCGATTACCCGTATGGTCGGATAATTCTGTGGATTGTTAGGAAACCGACCATCGTGCAGCGTTGATAATCGATCGCGCGTACAATCTGTTCGTTCTATCGCGCGTGGCAGCGACAGAATAACGAAGCTATTTGTTAAGCTATCGAAATTGTTCCCTTGTCCCTTCGTAACCACGTTTGCGGCACTCGCTCGCTCAGTTGCCCGACGAATCTTCCCATCCCCCCTCCCGCCCCTCGTCCTGCCCGCTCGCAGAAAGAACCGAGAAATTACAAAAGTAACAGGAAAATACCTTCTCTCGGCCTTTTCTTCTCTATTCTTCCCTTCCAACACTCTCGAGCCTTTTCGCTCGAGTTTTCCGCTGTTAGCAAACCTCGTGACAAAGAGAACGGATCCAACGGACAAAGGGATTCTGTTCGAGACGAATTAACCTCCATCTTTTTTTCAATAAAACACAATAACTCTGTTAGCCCGGCGTGTGATAATCCACCTCTGAAAACGAATTAACGTGGGCAGCGTGTTTTAAATCAGATAAAAAACAATCCTTTTTCCAGTCCTTTTCGCGGTTAATTTTTCACCACGATATAAAAATCGCTACGTTCCGCGAAAGATTTAGTTTGAATCGATCTTTCGATATACGAATCTCGAACGTAACTGGTGGCGTCACCTTCCGACGAGAAGGTAAACGTCAAACTACTTTCGATCAAAATCGTCGACTCGACCGACGGTCGGTTTACTTATGTAAGAAACGGCAGAGAAATAGGAAAGCATTAAAAAATCATTTCTCGAAAAAGAGAAGATCCACGATCAACAAATACGCGAAACGTACGCAAAGTCCGCGAAAATGATTTTCTACTCTACGTAATGACTGTTGCAAAATAAAATATAAATCGTGGTCACAGATGAAACGTCGTCGCAACGTAAATCATGCGACGATCAATTCGGTACGTGATTTCAGAAATTATTTGCCCTCGATTTATAATTCGCTAGAGCGAGTCACAGGGGACGTCAAAGACTTGCGATCTTTCAAAGTCGGTATTACAGAACGTGATCGCGCTTCTTCGGATAAGGTAGATTTCGCTTTCACCCATCTAGGATTAGACGAAACAACTATTTAACATATTTAACTATATTTAACTATGTACTAAACTATTTGATAACGCTTGATATATTTATCTTTTCTTCCAAGGTTAAAGATTTTTTTCGTCACAATGAATTTCTCGCGCCTGATCGATCGAACGAGTTAATCGACGAGGAATACCGAAGATAAAAGTGCACAGAAAGGATCAAGGGAAGTGCGAAGGAATGCGGTTCAGGAAATCAGCATCGTCCGTTCGGTGACATTAAAAAAAACGACAGTTGAAACTGTACGACGCTAGTTTAATCGATACTCGACTCTAAATCTCCTTTTCACAATTCGACAAACTCTTCGGCAATCCCTGTGAAATCACGTCGTCTAAAAACGTTCGCTAATCGACTTGATGCCGTTGATATAACTTTCTCAAGACCGGTTCGGGAATGCGTTTTTCAGCGAGATTTTTCGTTCCAGGCAGTTCAGACGGTATCTGAGTCTTTTCCACCAAGTTTTGTCCGGCCGATGAAAAAGGGCGATCAACCAGTTTCGACAAGGGTATGGCTTTTTCGTCCAGATTTTCAGAGCCTGGCAATGGCAGGAAGGGGACCATTTCCGTATCCTCAGTGACGTTTCGAGGGGCGTAAAAAATTCCAGGCGTTCCAGACGCTTCGGGCATTCCGGGAGCCGCCAGAGTTCCGACTACTCCGATGAACAACGCAATAATCTGTAACAATTCGAAAATACCGAGTTCCTCCTTCGCATCGATCAGAAAACGCGCAACCACAGCGCGCAAACGCGCGTCGGCGATGGAAATCAACGTTCGCGTGTCACGTCTATAGATTTGAATAACAAAAGCTCGTTCGGATCAGACGAGTTGATTAAATTCAAATGACTCGAAGAAAGTAACACCCGTGAAGCAATGGGAACGAACGTAGAAACGTAAAAGGATATTTCAAGTCGAAAATAACAGGATCGCGTAGATCAAGATATTTCAAGTTTCACGCTTCAATAGTTCAGTTTCACTACAAACGATTGACTAATCGCAACGAGGGCTAGTAAATCGTTGCGATATAAGCGCACGAAATATGTAAACGTATACTCTTCGAGATAATAATCTAGCATTCTCAAATTCCACTCGTCAAGAACCGGCACGCGTTATAGAGAATGGTAGCGAGGCGAAAAAATAAATGACCGAAAAATAGCGTTCGCAAAACGACGTTCCATCGAAACGAAACTTAATAAACGAACGCGACAACTAGGATCGAGTACGATATTGATGGAAACGTTGAAAATGTTCCGTGCTCTGGATCGTGGCGATGCCTTACCTCGATCATGTTCGCTCGAACAACCGCGTTCAACTGTTTCCAGATCCGACACACACCGATCACGGCACTTTATACGTATACGTAGGATATATGTGGCGACACTGGTCCCACTGCATGAATCGACATTTTATTACGACGAGTCAAGCGGCCACGACAGTCGCGCCCGGGGCAATGTCTTCGTCGAATTGTTTTTTTTCCTCCATCCTCTCTCTCTCCCTCTTTCTCTCCATATCCCGAGAACCTATTTACCTGTTTCCTTGCGCGCTTCGATATCCGTGTGACGCGTCGATCGCTCGGCAAAACGCAAATCCGCGTCGGGAAGTAATAGTCGGTGTGTAAGGTCCAAAGGAAGAAAAGAGGAAAGGAAGAAAACGAGCGTAAAAAATCGCGATTTTATGTAACAGCGAAAATACATTGCTCGATTTATGCTCTTCCAATCAGGATTCTATATAGAATTTTCACCGCTTCTTCGATATCAAAACATATCGGCTGCGTAAATAAACTATCGAACTAATAGGTGCGAGCGCGCGATATCTGCGCCGAGTTGCACGTACGGGACGAAGCGCGCAAAATACTTTATGAATTTCTACGTAAATATTATTCCAACAAGTGGAAATAAATGATTGGAGAGGAGTGGCGGCAGGGTTCGCTATTACGTCTATTTATCTAGAACCGAGAAAGTAAATCGAGAAACACAAGTTCGCGGTATTCTTCGAAATTTTTAAACAACGTGGAACGAGTCTTCTTCGTATCTCAGTCCCCGCCCCCTACCCCACTCTCCCCTTCTTCATATCTCGTTCTCAGTACCTACGCAGAAACGAATAATAATCGAGTTTACTCCTACACCGTGGTTATTTCGTAAAGCGCCTCTTTCCATCTTTTAAGGTACAACGACGTTCACGGCGGACAGAACCGATATCACGGCATATCGTAACGTGTCATAGGCGTAACGTATGGTGATTGGAAAGGTGACGTCATTTTTATCCCTCTTCCAAGCGATTACCCGCTATTATAAGCGAGATTTAGTCCCCCGTTGGCGTAAACTCGGACAACTTACAGGGAAAACGTGACGTCACCTCGTCCATGTACCTTGACATTTCTCGCCATCGTATCTAACTTTCCTTTCAGCCGTTGTTCAACGACGACCATCGTGTCGGCATTTACGCGCTTCCGCCGACGAGGAAATTGGAAAATTTGATCGACGTCTCTCACGCTTATTCAGATATCGTTAAAAATAAACTCGTCTACGCTGTGCGCGTCCCCTGTACAACCGACGCCCGCAACACTTTGCTGTCTCGACGAAGGCAATCACAGCGGTGCTGGCAAAAGTATTTAAACACTTACATAAAGCGAACGAAGAAAAATACGACGATTTAAAAACAGACGGCTCTCGCTAATGACGTAACTATATCGATTCGTCGAAATTTCGCTAAATCAAGGAACAACGACGAAGGATACGCGGAACAATTTATCGGTTGGCAGATTTCGTAAGCGTACGCCGTTAAATAGGCAACCGTTCGACGATATAAATTAACCAAGGGGATGAGGGGGTGGGGGGAAAAAGGCATTTGTAAATGAAACGTTGCGTCGATACGATGTTGACCCTTAACGAGATAACTCGTTGTAAATTGAAACGGGCAACTGATCGATCGATTTGAATCGTACAGTCGTGTTAACGTCTCATAATAGTCGCTAATACGACAAACAAATCGGGGCGTAAGTAACGTCCTTTCGCGATAATCTGTGTGTGCTCGGCGACCGACGCTCGAATCAGTAACGATCGAATTTTCGTTGGAGCTAACAGCACGCGACTCGGTTTTCACGATTCTTAAATTAGTCGTTGTTCGACGTGGATTCGCGTTCGCGCACGCTGCCCCCGGCGGCTTGCATCGGTTCGTTTTCATCTCGAAACAGAGAAAACCGAAAATACACGGTTTGACGTAGAACGGGCGTTACGAGTAAGCAAACGAGCAAAATCTATCTTGTATTTGTTTCCTTTCGTCTCTACACCGCGAAACGGATAGCTCGGCGGTTGACTTCGTTTAAGCACAACTTCGATTCCACTAATCTCAGCTTGCGGTCTCCGATTCTAACGCGATTCTTCGCAATTCCAGCGAAACGGCCCTTCCTCCCCCTTGATCCTCCCTTCTAGATGAGCCGCAGAAAGGTTCTTGGAAGAGCTTCGCTTTCGTTTCCCGCGGCCGACGGTATTCTCGACGTGGATCAAATTCTGCAAACGGATCCGTGGAAGCAGATTAACGATTTCGTGCAACAAAACTTTACGCAAAACATCTTGAACGAGTTCAACGAACGGCTGATGCTCGAACCGAAACTCACCCCCGTAGGTAAGCGGGAAATATTTCGTTGGTATTTCCGTGAAACGCGCCTTTTATCGCCGATTTTAACAACAGATGATACGAGTCCCGGGAAAAGGCGAGCGACGTCATCCAGGAGATCGCCTCGTAAAAGTGGAGCGAGTCGAACGAACGAAGAAAAATCGCCGACGAAGAAAGAAGACGAGGAGGAGACGGTAGGCGCTGATGGAAAACTGAACGAGAATGGGAAAAAAATCGCGAAGAAGAGTGGCAAGGCGAGATTATCGACGAGCAGCACAGTGGAGAAGGAGGTTAGCCTTGCCTTCTATTAGGTTGTCCGAAAAGTTTCTTTCGTTTCGTGGGGAAACAATCCACGCGTCGCGTTCTCTGTTTCGTATTATTTTTCTCGAATCATGGTACGATCGTAATAATAGAAACGGAACAAAATCGATCGTACGCGATTGAACAAAATAATATAAAACGAAAAATGGTTGTGCATCTATCGTTTCCTCGCAGAAGAAAAGAAACTTTCGGGACGAAACCTAATACTCGCGACAAAGGTATCCAAGGACGAGATAGGCAATGCTAAAGAATCGGAAACTTGTTCGCAGCAATTGAAAGACGTGCCGAAGGTAAACGTCGAGAGATCGAGAGCAACGATGCCGAAGAAAAGAAGCGAAAATGGTAAACACGAGGAGAAGGAGAAAATCGTCGACGAACCGACTGAAACGAAACAACAACGTGAAACGAAGAATACCGATCCGACGAACGATCGAATGGAAAATATACGAAAAGACGCGAGCGCGATATCCGCGAATACGTCGAAGAGCACGGATTCAAAATCACCGTTTAGAACAAGCACACCGAGACGCAGCAAAGCTACCAAACAGGGCAATTCCACCGGGAATGAAGTTGCTGCTGCTGCCGCTGCCGCTGCTACTACGGAGCGTAATATTTCGTCGTTCAAGAGAGATTGTTTCTTAAGGCGTAACGCTTCGACGAACAACTACCGCGCAAGAGATGCCTACGTGACAAAGGATTTAAACAACAACAACACCGTCGCTAACAACACCGTCGCTAACAACACCGTCGCTAACAACACCGAGCATAAAAGGACGGAGAAAGGAACGAGAGAGAAGAAGCGTAGAAGCAACGAAACATCGGACGTATCGACGAAGACAACGTCAAGATGCAAGAAACACGATAAAAAGATGGCAACGACGGCAGGTAAGCGAGTCATCGTGCTTGTTTTCGCGTTCGATCGGCCAACTCTTTCGTTACGTCGTTCGCTAGTAATCCGTTGATTTGCGCAATAGAGACGAAACAGATCGGAAAAGAGAAGCAGTTACTGAAACAACGACGAAGACGTTACAAAGGAAAGATACGACGGATCGAAAAGAAAGTAGATCGGGCCATGGAGACATATATTCATCACGTCACACGCATAGTTAAGAAAATAGGTTATTTACCAGGTATCTTGTTGCTTTTCCAAATCTCTATTACAGCATAACAACGTATATATTATATTTACCTACTTTACGTGTCTTTTTCTTACAGAAGACAGTTCGTGTTCCGAGAACGACGATAGTTATTCCGATTTCTCTAACGAATCGTCTTGCTGTGGTTCTTATTGTTCCGATAGTTGCTGTTCCTATTGTTCCGATAGTTGCTGTTCCTCTTGCGACTACTCGGAGTACACTCTGCATTCTCCTTCTTCTTCTTCTCCTTGTTCTTCTACCTCTTCTTCTTCCTCCGCCTCTTCTTTCTCTCCTTCTTCTTCTCCTCTTTCTTCGTGCGCGTGTGGACCCTTATCCCGGTCGAAGGCGAAATGAACACACTACAGATTAGTCGAACTAAGTTTTTACAGATGATATTAATTTTAATCGATCGCTAATTTTCTCGTAACGTCGAATGTTTATGTTTAAATGGAATTTATCGAGTCAATGCGAAATTATATGTATGTGAATATGTGTATATGAATAAGAGATATATAAATAAAGAACGTGCGACATATCCCCCGAAAATGTCGAACTTTTATATATTTTATATTTTAATAAACGACGGAACGGTTGCTTCTGTAGGAACGATCGACGATAAATCCAGTATACCTTGTGCTATAATATATTTTTCATCATATTAGGTTGTCCCGAAAGTTCCTTTCGTTTTGCAAGGAAATAATCGACGCACCACGTTCTCTGTTTTATATTATTCTTGTCGAATCACGCACGGTCGTAATAATAGAAATAGAAGAAAATGGATCGTACACGATTGAATAAAATAATATAAAAGGAAGAAAAAGGTTGTGCGTCCTTGCAAAAGGAAAGAAACTTTCGGGACAACCTAATATATCGATTGCACCATGCCGTTTCATCCTGTTTCAGAATTTACAAGGCCAAACAAATCATATTCGTAACGATATAAATTAGCGCAGACAATGGACACAATCTAGTTACGAGCTGCTCGATTATCACGACCGTGAGAAAAAGAAATCTTCCTCGAAACGTATACATCCTTCAAAGAGGTGAGAATGTCTCGACGATAGAGGTGTTACGGGTCTAATGAGTCGAAACGAAATAGTTACGCGATACGTCGTATTACCTATTTCTATCGTAACGGTTTTCTCTATTTATATCTTCGATATTGCCGTCGTTGCACTGGTATGTACGATCCATCCCTATGGACATCGTATACTTGACATACATGTTAAAAATACTTTCTGGTTTAAATTAAATTCCACCTCAGGAGTATGCGTATTATTTGGCCATCGGTAGTACTATTATATTCGACCATCGTGCGTGAGAGTGTCTCACGATCAGAAAATCGCACGAGCATACGATGCTCGCACGTCGTTTGTCGTTAAGCGTACAACGTATACCGCTATACCGATGCAACGGAGAACAACGAACCACAGATCGCTACTTTTGCACGTGCTAAGACGAAAGAGCGGAACCACTCGAGATGTATCTGCCGGCGGAAAATCGTTAACTCATCAATCTCTCGTCTCAAGATCGAAATTTATGCTCCGAACCGCGTTTCCGTTGGTTTAACGGCGGAAAAACACGCGCACTCGATACGAGGAAACTGATACTGTCGATAAATTTTTAGAAACCAAGGGGAACAAAATGCGTGTTGCTCGCGATGCATATTCTGCGTTTAATCGCGCTCCGATCCGTCAGCATTTCTTACGTTTTCGGCTAATTCAGCTTCGATCCAGACGATTTTTAACGTTGAAGGGAAACGTTAACCGCGCCACTGAAACAAGAAATCGATTCCTTTGTATTCTCCTTCGTACGGAACGTTTAAGACACTCGGGGACAGAAGGATACGAGTCGGTTGAAACCGTAGCGCGCAATTGAAACAAGAAATCGATTCTTTCGTACGTTTCCTAAATTTAATACACTGACGTATCTGACGATTGAAAAAAAAAGAAAAAAGTACAAGTTAATCGAATCACGCGTAACGATAACCATCCTCCAATATTTTCCACAAAGTTATTACATCTTCTAGACATAGGAAATACGACTTGGTCGAAAATAACTGGGAAAAAAACGCGGGAAAATTAACATCTGACAAATAAATGTATAATTACATTAAGGATAATTGCCTTATCTAGAAAGCAACTGGAGGAAATGATAGATAGTTTTTTTTTTTTTTAGCAAAGTAGAAACACGCATCGTTCAATAGTCGAGGAAAATGTCGTAGAATTACAGGGATGTTTGATCCTCGCATCCATGTTCCATACCCTTGCTCGATCTACGTCTGCGCGTGTCCGCCGGGTCTATAAAAGCGACGCAGGGCGTCGCGACGGCTCCAGACGCGACATACGCGCATAGCTGAAAATGTGACATCGAAGGACGCAACGGTTTTCTCGTTACCATCGTTGACAGTTCTTTCAATTTCTGTGAAAAATCGCCAAAACGTGGAAGCTGTCGCAAGGACTTGCAACATCGAGATTCGCATCAGACGCTTCGGTTCTTGTGTATCGTTCGTATTTATCGTAGTAGCGTATCGTGACGCACAGTGAAAATGTAACTGAAGAGGCACGTACATTCGTTTGTGACGAGTTTCAAGGTGAAAGCTTCCCAGTGAATTGGACGATTACGTTAAATGCGTTAATACGTTGTTCCGCAGACACGCCTTTTTCATCGCCTGAAGGATTGCTACCAACGTGGTGAGTTTCTTAGAATTTCATCGTGACCCGATGAAATTAAATCTGTCTGAATCTATGAGACGTTCAACCCTGGTAAAACGAATCGTATAGGAAGTTATCGATTTTAATGGGCACCGATGTTGACTGGAACGCGGCGCAATGCGATTAACGTTAAGGAAGTGGACGAGATGAAATCAAAATTAGAGTATAATAGGGAAAGATGTAGCTTGACCGGCGGATACGAATATATCGTTTTCCCTCTCTCTCTCTCTCTCTCTCTCTCTCTCTCTCCGTTTCTTCCTTTCGTTCTTTATCTCCCCTTCTCCGCCTCTGATCGGCCTTTCTCTCAAAGTGTTCGTTAGCCGTAAAGACAGAAGCCAAAATATTACTTCGCTAATCTCTCGCACGCGTTAAAATAGCCCCGGTAAACAGAAACGCTAAATATAACTCGTGTCGAAAAGTTTGTCAGAACAAACCGGTAAGAACCGGCGTAGTTTGTAAGAAAAAATAATCGCCTATGACATCTACGAATCTACAAAGTGCGATTTGCGTAAAAATACGAGACACGTGTGCGCACGGGATAAAATCGGCAGAGGAATTATTTCGAGAAGAACGACAGTTACGACGTTACGACCGGCGATAAAATCGAATCGCGTAACCGAAGAATTCTAAACGTCGATCTTTGCTGTGCAAATGAATCAGCGTCTTAAAAAATTTGCACTCGAGATCGGTTACAAAGACGAGAAACAGACTGTGCGTCCGCTAATCAATTTTTTCCACGTCGATACGATTTGCCCAATGGCGAAGTTTCCCTTTTCTCCTATTCCGTATTCCGCCTTAAATAGAAATCGAGACAATACGAACTATATAACGAAACGGTTTGACGCGCGTTGCTGCAGCGAAATCCTTGCTATTGATCTAGGCAGCTCAAAAGGTCCTGGGTTCACCCGGCCAACCTCCGGCGTTCTCCCCTCGCCTCTCTAGCCCATATTTCGTCCTTCGCCTACGCGAACCATCAGGACGATTTTTCCTCGCATTTTTCGTACACTTTACGACCTTTCGCTCGTTTCTTCTCCTATAAAACGCGTGAGACGTGTAAGACGTGCAAGATAAAAAGTAATTAACGGAAAACTGTCCCGTTAATCGTTCGGACGTAGAAAAAGCGTAGAATTCGTGCAACTGCGTTGCATTGTCTCGGCCAGCGTTTGGACGAGCAAGGGCAAGGGCGATTCTGGAATCGCAGCAACGAGAGTGCGATGCCCTCTGTGACGGAAAGCCGACCAAGTGCTAAACTCGAACGTTTCACGCTTGATCGGCCGTATCGGCGACACCGCGATCGTTCGTAATTGTGCGCGTGGATGACCGAAACGAAATGCAAAGACTTTTCGTCGAACGTTCGAATTAAGAGGATCGGGAACGCGAGCGAAAGCGTCAGGGAAAAGAACTTGGGACAGGCGGATCGATTTTAACGCGTACGCGTGGCAACGACACGAGACCCGAGTGGGAACTTGGTTCTAAGGGATAGAATTAGTAGGAACGAACGACGCAAGATCCAAGTTCCCTTAGAATTAGTAGGAACGAACGACGCGAGATCCAAGTTCCCTTAGAACGAATAGGAATGAATTGGCCGTTAACACGATCGGTCTATCGGTGTGATTTCAGATGAAACTTCACGAGAAAAAGGAGTCCGGGATACACAGAGTGCAGGAGATTCCTTTGGAGGAGTTGGATCTGTCGAAGGAGTACGAAGTGGAGAAGACGCTCGGCGAGGGTAGTTTCGCCAAAGTTTTACTAGCGACTCATCGAGCGACGCGGACGAGAGTCGTGTTGAAAGCCGTGCACCAGGAACTAACTACGGAGAAGGACTTTTTCCGCGAGTTTCACTACTCGTACCATTTGAGCCCGCATCCGAATATATTGTGCTCGTACGCGGTCGCGTTCAAAGCGGAAAAGTGTTTCGTTTTCGCGCAAGAATACGCTCCTTTCGGAGACCTCGCGGGCAACGTGAGAGCCGGAGGGTTGAGCGAGGAAGCGTGCAAGAGGATCGCCAGCCAGCTCTGTTCCGCTCTCGATTTCATTCACTCGAAGCAGCTCGCACACCGAGACATCAAGCTCGAGAATGTACTGGTGTTCGCGCTCGACATGTCCAAGATCAAACTGTGCGATTTCGGGTGCACGAGGCGCGAAGGAACTCTCGTCAACAAGATCCGATGCACTTGGCTACCCTTCCAACCGCCAGAGATCTACGAAATAGTGAAAAACGAGAGGTACGCCTGCAAGAGGAGCGCCGATTGCTGGCAATTCGGCATCGTACTGTTCGTCTGCCTCACTGGAAATCCACCGTGGCAGACCGCCGATCTGATTCAGGATCCAGAGTACTCGGCCTTTCAAAGATGGTTGAAGAGAAGAACCACCAAAGTTCCGCCAATGTTCAGACGATTCACGCCCAGACTACTGCGATACTTTAGGCGAACGTTCGAGCACAAACCCGAGAAGAGGCCGCACGTAACCGAGATCAACAAGTATCTGAAAGATTCCTGGTGCGTGAACAAGATCAGTCACAGCGCCACGTCCACGTTGGTAGACGCCAGCGAAGGAATACCGAGGAGAGGCGACAGTCTGCTTTACCTGGACACGGTCCTAGACGACCAACGAAACGTCGACGAGAACAAGAACAAGCTGAGGAAGCTTCTCAACAGTTACGGCCTGGAGACGACGATCGATCAGAAAGTCGTGACCAAGAGGATCTGGGAATGGGTGATGCAGTGCGACTCGAACATCGCGGAGCCGGCTTTCGTCGGTAGCCTCGGGACAGAAAGCATGTGAGGGATGGTGAAAGCTTCTAGCGAACCTTGCCTTAGAAGCGATCGTCGAGAACGAAAGTACAGTTTCGGTAGCTTCGACGCTGCCCACGACGGTGACGCTACGTCGTCCCTGCAATGTGCCAAAGCAACGTTCGAAAGAGCGATGACGAACTCGCCGTCGGCCTTCCATTAGAACGGTGTGTCGTCGCTTCCGCACAGTCGCGTCGCTTCGAATTTCGAACGACGGCCGATATGGACGCGAGAACGTGTGATAATCCTTCTATCATTCTCCCTCCACTTGTTACATTTCTTCCTTTGTTTCCTGCTCTCATCGTGCCCATTCAACTCATTCGCGTAACGCCGTTCTCTTCTCACTTTCCTTCTTCTTCCTTTCCTTTCCACCCTATACTTCTCGCTACATCATCTTCTCTACGAGCGGACCAATTATCGACAAATGTATGTGCGTATATACACAAACATGTATATATTATCACGTACGAGCATCCTTTTCGTACACTTCCTCTCCCGTGAAAGAATATCCTCGACGACGAGAATTGCCTAAAAACCGTACGAAATAGTCGGGCGCGATTACAACGCGAGATTGCCGGCGATTCTCTCCACTTTTCCAGTAACGAATACGAAACGAATGTGATAAAACAAACTCGTTAAGACTGCGGCGAATGCGAGCGTAACTGCGATCGGTGTTTTCGGTGTCGACTATAGAGACAATAATGACTGCGGATTTCCTAGTAATTTATTACATTATGATAATTATACTATAGTTTAACGAACGGTAACCGGTAGAGGTCACTGTACGAGGCCTTGCGTGAAATCGGACAATTCGTTCCATCGTGTAAACGTAAGAGGATACGAGAAAGAAACAGACGAGGGAACGTTGGAAACGCTGATAACGAAGATGGAGCGAATTTGGAACAGCTCGAACAGAGATTAAGCGGTATTTAGTGTCGTTAAGCGATATAGCGTATGTATACACATAGCGCGCATATATTCTTCTAGCAATTTATCGGTAGAAGGAGCGATTATGTAGAAACGATCGATGGTACACAATTTGGTAGAGCTACATTACCACAAAACAGCAAGCTACACATACGTAACACAGTTCTTCCCCTCGCGTCACGCGAAATTTGTATGTAATTAGCAAACTTGTAGAAACGTTACGAACGAATAACAAAACAAATAGAAGGGAAGAGGTATGCAGCAAGAACGCGTTAAACATCCGTTAACGCGAAGCAATGTTTTCTATATAAACGATATCGAAATAAATGCATTAAACGTAAATAATTATCTATGAAATAATTTAGACGAACGACAGTGTTCCCTCGAGTCGCTCTAGTCTCTTTTCCAACTACATTCAGCAAACTGCAGTTTCGCAATTTCATTTCACAGCTGTAGTTTTGAAAAAGAAAGAGAGAAGCAAAAGTTATTCAGAGAACGAAACGAACGAAGATCACCGAATCCAGCCTGTTTCCCTGGACGGAGAAGAAAACATTGTCGCATATTCCGCAAACTTCTAACGAACGTAGCTGTTACCTGCGCGCGAAACATTTTTCTTTCTTCTTGCCCTTCAATTGCCGCGTCTCGAGTAGAAAAGAGAGCAACTAAGAGCACCATCGAGGAATACTTGACTTTTGACCTTTTCCTCTTCCCGTATTCGTCACTGTCGCGGCCGAACGTGCCACTTGTCTGATTTGACACACCCTTGACCTACGCGATACCTATATTTTTCCATTTGTCAAGTATCGTACTTACTTCCTATATGTGTGTATATATATATATATATAATATGTAATATATATATATAAACCGACGCTCTTCGGTGAGCGTGTGGCAAAAAGAATAAAAGATATCGCCGTAAACAAAACAAAACAAAAAAAAAAAAAAAGAAAAACTTTCTTTTATGAGATACAATCGGAAGATTGA
Organism: Bombus waltoni; assembly: GCA_014737395.1. Taxonomy (NCBI): domain Eukaryota; kingdom Metazoa; phylum Arthropoda; class Insecta; order Hymenoptera; family Apidae; genus Bombus; species Bombus waltoni. The sequence continues at coordinate 3,860,452 of JACXII010000014.1, forward strand.
AAGAGAAATATGCGCGTGTAACGTGCGTGGATTTCTTCAAACTTATCCGCGGTAGAAACTAAAGTGGAATCGGAAAATTTATTACGCGATTCGAGAGAGAAGCGAACGATTCGCGGAATCGTTGGCTGTGATATTTCGGAAATTGTTCGTGCAAGCAGAACAAGCAACGTTCAAGTTAGAGAACCATACATTTCCCTGAATACCGATCCGTTCTTAACTATTGACGTAGACGCAGTCCAGGAAAAAGCAGATTAGCAAACGTCAAACTGCGCCAACGTACATTCGGCTTTTATCGTATCTGGATACAATGGATATTTTGGGCCTACGCGTTGCTATTTCCGCGCGTCGCACGTTTATTCTGAATCGTTTGCTTTCCCAAGTTACATGCCTCTCTTACAACGTGCGAATGTATTTATCTCGTGTAGGAACATGTTTACCTACGTACGTCCAAAATTAACATGAGATAGCAAAAACGCGATTAGACAGCGGTGTGTGTCGAATCTATGTTCCATTCAATTATATTTCTCATCGTCGTTCGATACGATTCGATATAAGTCTACCATGTATAAATACCACGCCGATCGTTCTACCAGGAGGACCACTCCAAATTTTCAACTATTTCTCGTCTTTTTATCAGAGACGCGAGTGGCGTGATTTCTTTCCTTTGTGTCTTCTCGCCACGCGCTGCCTTTATGTCCTCGCTACTTTTATAAACATACTGAGTTTTCGTTTTCAAATCAACCGTGTTTAAAGATGAGCGTATAGAGCTGATTTGATCAGGCTCCAAACATTTTCAACGGTATTCGAATCGGCAGAATTATCTGTGGCCGTGGAAATACGGGGATATTCCTCGACGTGGTACGGTGATAAATTTAATCGATTAATTGATATATAATCATCCATGGCTACGTATCGCTTCTTACAGCTAGACAAGTAACATTTTTACATGCGATCTTCGTCCGATGACCAGGGGCTGTAACAATTCATATAGGAGTATAGAATGGCGAAAATAAATGTGAAAGAAGGAAGAGAAAATGAAACGATATATCGTAGAGGCGTAACGAAAGCACGCCGAGACCGTGAATTTCAAAGCAGAGTGGAAGGGAAAGAGAGTCGAGGCAACGGACGGCACGTCGCCGAGTATCTCGTCATCGATCCTCCGGTCCAACAGCCCGACGTCTATTTTCATATAGGCTAACCTATTTATATATACGGACAATGTTCCACTTTTATCGGCCGATGAGAGCAGCAGGTTACCGCGCGTCACGTCGCGTCAAGACGCGACATGTCAGCGTTGACCGCTGCTCGCAGCACCGTACTAATTTGCATCGTGTTATTTCACGTGTTGATCGGTACCATGCGCGTTCTATCTCACGAGTACGTATCTTCGCATACGTTACGTAGGTATACCTCCAACTGCTAACATGCCTCCAAGTTTTATGACCTCTCTTTCGATTTCTTTGACGTCAAAGGGGCGCGCTCTCAAGACGATAATACACGTCTTTGGTTAGGTATCAGGAAGAAGAGACTCGACAAATATAATACGACGAGACGAAAATTGTTCAAGCATCAAGGAGAAAGATAGTAAAACTGAAACGGATACTCACTAGATTATAAAGTGTCGTCGGACAAGGGCTGAATCAGATTTGTCAAATTTTTTTGCGTCTTTGAAAATGTCTTCCATAACCTGTCAAATTCAACGACGAATGGTTTCACCAACGAGTGCTGGTTAGTCACTATAACGTGGTCAAAGTTCCCAAAAAACGCAGACATGGTCCAGTTTGTGCTACCAGTGATTACTAAATCGTTGTCTACGATCATGAATTTATGATGCATCAGACCATCCTGACATATTAATCTAATCGCGACTCCTGAAACGTAAAATATTTCGGCGTTTGAAAGAGAGAATCGATTCAAACGTCGGTGGCCAATGATTAAATCCAACTACGAGTCTCAAAGATATTTATCGCGTACCATTATTATAGAATAAAGCCGTTTGTGCGGCATCGTTAGAGCCCATATGCCGATCCATTATTATTCGAACAAGTACACCTCGTTTATGAGCGTTCACAATTGCATTTGACAACGAATGGCAAGTAAACATGTACATACAAACGTCCAAACTTTGTTTTGCCTGAGTCATATAGCTCTCTATCTGCCTACAATATTATTTATCATTTGTTGAAAGCCATTGTTTAAAAGTATGATAGATCGCCTATTACCTCAAGTATCGAACCGGACAATTGTTTTTGGGACAGGTCATCTCGGTAGTAATGTGTGCTCGACAAAGAGTAGATTCATTTGTAAAAAACATGACTTCTGAAATGTCATGTTTCGACTTAGATAGCTGTACTTTCAGCACCTTGCGCGTATTTGTGTAATTACTCCACAAGTTACAAACTCTTTTGTAGAAATACCAAAGAACTTCCGACGCGATAACTGCTCCCCCCACTAGAAGAATTTTATTGTTTTTCATCTCTAGAACAAAATTTTACATTTTACATTTACAAATAAAAGTATAATGTAATACCATGGACATTTTATTGATCTATCTATGCACGTTCTCGCGGTAGTGATTTGTTTTACGCGCGCTCTGTAAACCGCGCCATGTTTTACGCATGAGTGAGTAATGAAAAATCAATCAAAATATTATCATTCGATAACGTAACCGAGCAATGAATGAATATTTACGAGATTTCTCCGAATTTACAAGTACCATCGGAGACAAATAATGCTTGAGGAAATATAGATACTACACATTAAAATACTATAACCTAAATATTAAAACTTTAGTACAAATAGAATAATATTACTAATCTCTGGATTGTGTTGTATAATCATAAGTACGATGCAACACACCTGCACATGTATCTTTAAGACCTTTAAAGTGTCGTAATTTTTGTTTTGTGGGGAAAAAACAAACAGTCGAATCGGTAGATCGGTAACTTTGCCGCCACTAATTGTAACAAACAAACATAACGCTCGTAAATTTAGCTTTCAGTACTGACAACTTTTACTCGCCTAGAATTCCTAGATACATTGTGCTGACAAGTTGAGAATATTTCTTACCCTGATTTAAACAACCAATTAAAACAGTATCACTATTGTATTTAAATAGAAAGAAAATCGATGCGAAAGAAAATGATTGGGCGTTTACCTTTATTAAATCTCGTATAAAAAATGTTTCCAAGTATCATAGAAATTCAGTAAAAAATTTTTTAGCTTTGTCCCATTTGTTTAGATATAAATTCTTTATCCCTATTCCAAAGAATGTTACATATAGTATTCAACTGATAAGAACAATCAAACACTTCAGATCTCATAGAAGGTTTATTAATATCAATTCTAATAACTTTAACTTTCCATTTGTCTTCAAATTCTTTTATACGTGTATCTTCTATCGTAGAACTGGACCATGGTTTAAATCTACAAAATATCGAGATCCAATTAACTATTCTTACCAACAGATAAGAAAAACGAGAACTCAATTATGATAAATTACTTTGTCCCTATCACTATATTTGCTGGTTTCTCTTTTATAGCTGCCATAGTATTCATCAAATATGGAACGTCGTTAAATCCTGTTGCATCGTCGAAAGAAAATACGGAGCATATAGCATCTACTTTGTCTTTACAAGCCTAAAAATTTAAAACGATGTCATTCCTCGATATCCCATTTCGATGTCCTATCTTTATATTGTACGTACGGGTAGTATGTGATTATATTTTTTAATGCTTGTTTCTGAAGTATCCCAGAACTGTAATTTAAACAACACAACTTTGTCCCATATCTTAACCGGCCAAAATACATTTGTCTTTTTTATCCCATTAGTTTCGGTATAATTACTGGATTCTAATACTCCAGCAAGACGAGCTACAACGGCAGTTTTCCCTACTCCGGATCTTCCAACCATAAAAATTTTATATGTAACTTCTTCGATTGAAGATGGTATGGGAGGTCTTTCAAGAATACCTAAGGGATTTTACAAAGAAAAATAACCAACGAATATATACAATGAAGAATCATTCGTTTGACTAACACTTTTTACCATAAAATCTCCTTTTCTTTGATGTGTTTACATAGAAATGATGCATTAGTGATTCTCCCTCCACAGAATGCAACCAATTCACATTTATTGCCGTCATTATATAGCTGTTAAAAGTCAGAAGATATGGAAGTCTGATAAATTTTCGATAAACATCAGCGACTATACAGAGACGCTGTATTCTCTATAAGATTAAGGTTACCGTGCAATGATTCTATCTTAAAAGTGGATCGTTGCTCGTATATTATTGAAAAAGAAGAAAGAAAAAAATAAAGGACACGGTGAAGGATGCGCTTTCTTTCGTGCTGTAAATGCGTTTAACTTTAATTCTCAATGACTAGTGAGAATTTTTAAAAATATCACTTCTTTTCTATTCGTTTCACCTGATTTCACCAACTCCAAAAAATGGTACGTTTTACAAGTGTAACAACTATAACTCACAAATTTGTATGCAACCAGCGGATTCTACGAATCTCGTGTACATACGTAATCTCTCAACAAATCAGATAAAATCCCGCCTTCGGAGAACCAATAAGAATTACCGCACTCTACCACCGCAATGGGAACAAATAATTCCATTAGCAGTGAAGTTGGCGTTAGTTCAAATAAATGCCACATTGACCAATAAAATCCATTTACAACACGTAACGCGTTGTTTGCAGTTGTATCGCCATATTGTATATTTAACGCGGGTCACTGGCGCGTGTATGGGCTTTTCATAAGATTTTCTGCTGAATAAAAGTGCGGGCATTGACAAGAATCGTGAAATATAACACGCGATGGATCCGGAAAAGTTAAAAGTGGTCGAATTACGGACAGAACTCTCAAAGCGTGGACTCGATACGAAAGGCGTCAAGTCAGTGCTTGTTGAGAGACTTCGTAAGGCGATAGAAGAGGAAAATGCAAACCGTAAGTTACTATCTTTTTATTCTCTAATCTTACACTGTCCGAAATTTCTTTAAGTATGATATTGTTCGTCCGATGACCAATGTATTCGTGTATTTCAATGTTGACAAACATTCCAAACGAGCCAATAATAATTTGTCTGACATGTTCTATTAACTTTCCCCGTTAAATTATCTTAGAATGGAACACGATAATCTGTTTATCGTTATTAAAAATAATCCATAACCGCAAAGAATTTGTTATCGGCATTTTCAATGTTGAGTAGGCGCGAACTATGCGCGCCTTTCTTCTGTTTACGTGTGAATTGTGCACGCGACGCCACTACATCCCATAGGTTTTAGAGTTAGCAAAATTTTATGCCGTTACTTTTTTACTAATATCTACAATTAGAGTGTAAATATGCAGTACCCGTTATTTAAATAGATATCTTAATATAAATATTGCATTTTTTAAAGAGATTATATTTTTGAATATTCTATCCTTTTGCTAGTTAATGCAATATAAATAATTTTATGATTTTAAATTGTAGAAGTAGATCAAGGAAAAGCAAATGTCAGTTCAGAAGACACACAAGACGATGCAATTCAAGAAAAAAATGAGGAATCGACAAAAATACCACAGACACCAAAAAAGTCTAGTAGATTGTCAAAAACAGCTCCTGTGATGACGCCAAAGGAAGATTCTATAAAAAAATCCTCTAGGAGGACTACTAGAATTCCATACTCTAGTAGGCGGAAGACATCTCCAAAGAAAGGAGATCAGAATGATATGTCTCGTGAACCATCTCCAACAGTATCTGAATCTGCTATGCAAGAGGAAACTATGCCAGATGAAAGTGCTACGCAAGAAGAAATAGCTATGCAGGAAGAATCCATACAAAGTACAGAGACTCCAGTGCAAGAAGAAAAGTCTTTATCACCTAGAAAGGATGAACAAGAAGAAACAAAAGATTTATTCTCAAGTATAGAAAATAAAGATGCTAATTCTTTGGAGGTTGTAAAAGAAGATGATATAAAGGATGTTATAGAAAGCAATGAGAATGAGAAAAACACAAGCGTGTCACCAGCATCTCCCGTGAAATCACAAAATGTTGAGTATAGCGATATCGATGTTCCAACATCGGTGGAATCATTAGATGATACAGATGAATCAGATTTAAAACAAGGACCAACAGTGATCAAATCAAACCTAGAAACAGTAGAAAACACACATATAAAAGAAAGTGAAAATACTGTTTCGCAAGTACAAGAAAATGAGAAATCAAGTATAATTTATGATGTATGCGATGATGTAAAAAATAAAGTTAATGAAATAAAGGATGAAAATGTAGAATCTGTAGATAATGATCATATTCTAGAATCTGTTAGAGATACTAAAACTACTGACATTCCTGACCCAGAACAACAAATAAATGAGTTGCTTGAAGAAGATCAAGACATAGATATCAATGAAAATGATGAATTAAAAGAAGAAAAATTACTAGAGGATAAAGACATCTTATCTACTAGCGACAAAGAGATGGACAGTAGCATTGAGAAAAAGCAAGATGAAGAGGTATATTTTATAGATTAATTTCTAATTATAATATACATGTTACTCATACTTTTATTTTAAATCTACATTATAAAATTGCTCTGATTTCTTTTAGCAGTGTTTAAAATGTCCCTTTCACTTTTTTGCAACGTTTATCTTTATCTGCTATAGACTTTATTCGGTATAATCTGGTATATCACTACGAAATGTAGAGGATTGCAGTTATGAGCTTCTTAATATATTGGAGACGTATAAATTAACGTTTATACTTTAATGTTTGAAATTTTATGTGTTCGAAATTAAATTTAGAAAGTGTTCATCGATAGCTGTTCGAGATCGTCAATGTTTTCAAAAAATTATTACGTCCTCTATATTTTATTACATATAAGTCTTACTGTATCTGCAAGAAATATTATTTTTAATCATTGACCTATTTTCGTTTGTATGGAAAGGATATAGAAATGTCAGAAGTTAAACACGAAGAAGATGCTGATGTAGATATGAAAGAACAAGATACAAACGACATTGTCGTGGATAGGAAGCGGAAAAGATCTCCTAGCCCTGTAGAAGATCGACACGAGTCACCAGCTCCTGTTCTCATCGAGAATGAACCAGAAATCGACGATTCTGCTTTAACACTATCATGGTGTATGTTGAAAACTAAATGAAAGTAACTGATTGAACTGTACATAGCAAATGTTTAATTGTTATCAACAATTTTCAGACGATTCAGATTTAAACTTGGTTATTGATAAGGATGGATATTTTACTGCTACACCTATGCACAACGACGGATTTTCACATATGTGGGCTGGTGCAAGAGCATCCTATGGTTTTCTTTGTGGAAAAGTTTACTATGAAACAAAAATAGTAGGACACTGTACTATTAATTCAGGAAATGAAGAGCATCCGCATGTACTTAGAATTGGTTGGTCCGCTCCTTATACTTCAATGCAACTTGGCGAAGAAAAATTTAGTTTTGGATATAGCAGCACTGGTAAAAAATTGGCGGATAATCAATACGAAGATTATGGGCTTGAATTTGGAAAAGACGACATAATCGGTTGTTATTTGGATGCAACGTCCGAAAATGTTATTATGTCTTATACAGTCAATGGAAAAGATCAAGGCATAGCATTTCATATCTCCAAAGAAGAACTCAACAACAAACCATTGTTTCCTCATATTTTGAGTAAAAATTGTAGTTTTGCTTGCAATTTTGGTCAAGAAACACCATGGACAGAAGCAATTTTACAAGATTACGTTTCAATCGGAAATGTGGAATTTCAATATAAAACTCCTGGTCCGCGAAGACCAGAGAGGAAAGACGAATGTGAAGTAATAATGATGTGCGGATTACCTGCTTGTGGAAAATCTACCTGGGCAGCAAAATACGCGGCTGAGCACCCTCAAAAGATGTACAATATCTTAGGACTCAGTAGTCTAATTAATAAAATGAAAGTACGTATTGTAAACGTTGCAGTATATTATTGAATGCACGTATTTAATATTAGATAATTTGATAACCAATATCTTCTAAGGATCCCGGATTGTCTTATAAAGAAGGATATGACGAACAATGGAAAATACTTATCGATAAATGTACCGACGCGTTAGGTAGACTGACGGAAATGGCTTCTAGTAGAAGACGTAATTATATATTAGATCAGGTATGTATTTAAGTTACAGAAGATTCTGTTTTTTTTTTCCTTTGTCAAAATAGTAAAATACAACTTAACACGACATATATTTTATGAAATGGAATACAGACAAATGTGTATCCTTCCGTACAACGACGTAAAATGAAGAATTTCTGTGGATATCAAAGGAAGGCTGTAGTTGTAGTTCCATCAGAGGACGAATTTAAGTCACGTACTGTCAAACATAAACCAATAGATAGCAAAGAGATTTCTGATTCTATGCTTTTGGAGATGAAAGGTTGGTTTTGACATTATGATTTCTATTTCACTTACGTTTATAATAAGGCATGTACTAATATATACGCGTTGATTCTTTCAGCGAGTTTTAGAGCTCCCGTTGTTGGCGCGTCCTTTGATGTCGTTGATTGGGTCGAGCTTAATCGAGAAGATGGTGAAAAACTTATAGAAACCTATAATAAAGAGGGAAAAGATGCAGGCTATGATGAGCAACAAAGAAGTAAACGAGCGCGCATAGATTCGAGGTCAGAAAACATTCATGAAAATCGAGGTGACATAAGAAGTAATCGTGATAACAGGGACAATCGAGATTATCGTGACAGACGAAGCAATTGTAAGATTTACGAAAAATATTGAGATTAATAAAAATTTTCAAAGAAATATAAAAATACCAAGTCTGTTTTACAAAAAATGAATGCTTTTAGATTCCGATAGGAATCGTAATCCCCTTTGGCGAGGTAATGTGGGTTGGAGAGATAGAACACAAAGAGGAGGTGGTCACATACGACACGGCAGTGGTTATGGACCTCCAATGCCACGAAGAAGAAGAGGTGTACCTATCCCACTCGTACACCGAGGAATGAGTAGAAGAGGTGGTACCGTTGATAGAAGGGGGGGAAACGACAGAGGCCGAGCTTTAGGTTCTCGTCAAGGTTCTCGATCAAGAGCTCCAATAGGGTAATTATATTTTCTATTTTTTTAATATTTCCTATAAATTTTTTTATTGAATTTTCTTATAATTACTGATTTTCTCAATAAGGAATTACCAAGTTTCACAACAATCCGTGTGGAGTCAACAAGGCAACTGGCCAAGTGGTCAATCTCAAGAAGGTTGGGGCCAACAAAATAATTGGGGGTCGCAACCATGGGGTAACTGGAAAAGTTATGGACAAGGATCCTACAATCAGAGCAATTATAATCAACAAGGTTATGGCAACGGAAATTGGAATAGTTGGAATCAGCAGTATTATAATCAGTATTGGGGCCAGCAGCAACAGAGTGGACAAACTACGACAAGTAGTGGGCAGACTACAAACAAACAATAATCTACTAAGATATATGTCACAAGAGTGGAATAGTAAGATACACAAATATCCTTGTCTTATTTTGTTAAATAAACGTGCAACTCGTAAAAAAGCTAGTTGGAAATGAAGCGAAAGTAGAGGACAATTGTATTTCATAACTTTAATTTATATTCTGCTGCAGCGAAAAAATGAGTGTGGTTGATACAAGTTCTGTTTCATAATCTATTTTTATCATTTCTCTCATTTCTCTCATTCATTCTGTTATCTTGTTATTGCTAACACAAATGATATTTCCTCCCGTACGACAGCGTGTTATTTCTTTTTCCAGGCTGAATGAAAAGCATAACTGCTTTATCTAACGATTCCACAATGGGACATAGACTTATCCTCCAAACTGGCGAGGAATAAATGAAAGCTCCAAATTATAGTGTCATCGATACCATCGAACATCGGTACTGATCACACATGAATAGATGGACAAATTTTTCCACGACAATATATTCACAATTTCTGTTCGTATATTTTGCAATGTACGAATTCCAAAGTTATCTATCGCGTTTTTATAACTCGAGCAACAATTTAGATTTTGTCGAGTGAAGGCACCGTTACACATGCACCACGTGGAATTATTTTGCGTTGTAAATGCAATGTTAAATGAATTATAATATTACATAATTGCGATCGGAGATTGATCATCGGGGAAAAATGCGTAACAAAGAAAATGTATTCGTACTAAATACATAGTTCTTAAATAATTTTAAATCAAAAGAAGGGGTAACGTATAAATAACATCTTGTAACGTTTTTTAATCGAAAAATCGATCAAGAGGAAGAATGTCATGTATGGGTACATTATACAATTAGCATTAAGATTAAAATACTTGCAATGAATTATCGCTCTCAAAACAAATACGTGTAAATATGTACAGATTTTCAAACGTATTACACGGAACGTTTACTGGAAGTCTGTTTATACATTGAAAGTTAAACTACCATGTAATAAAAAAAAGATATTTGTTTCCGATAAAACACGAGAGTGATATTGTATATGATTTTGTCTTACCTTTCTATACTAACGACAATGTACAAAAAAGGAAAATATCATGTCACGAATAAATTATTATTGAATTTGATTTATATGTACGCGCATTTTATTGATCTGATAATATCACCAAATTATGTTTTCGAGAATCGAATGTTATATTTTATAACGTTACTCTATAATCAAGGATATGCGATTGTTACCCGACGTACTTCCTCCTGTTCCTTCTTTTTGTCATTATCTCCATTGTTTCTCATTTTATTCATTAACTCCCCTTATTTCTTTTTCCCTCTTCTCCACATCCCCATTCTATCTTTTCTTCGCTTTGCTATATTTTCTCTTGTTGCAACAAACTGAAGACAATACTTGTTTTAGTTTATACTCGTTGCTTCAATCGTACTGAAAACCCGCTTTCTCGTAGTTACAGGATGATTGTCTTTGTACCTCCTTTTTCTAAAATACTTTGTACAGTTTGCGAGATTTCTAATTAAAGTGCTCATCGAACATACAACAATTATGATAAAGTTTGCAAGAATGAAAGTTGAAAGTACGAGGAAGCTCTGTCATCGCACACTACCTACACGGCTAGAAGTCGATCAAGATCAAACGATAACATGTAGTAACATTAAATCGTAAGTTAATGAACAAAATTTTGTTTTTCTTATACGATCAAATAAGAATAATTTCGCAGAATTGATTCGTAATCGGAGAATTTACTTGTTGACGAAAGTGTACAAACTTATTCGTAAAAATAAAAAATATCTTCTATTTATTTAGAATTTAAATTATTTACAACCCAGATTTAATCAGCGCAATTACCTGCTAGAAATATCCTGTAACAGTAAATCAGTCTTCACGCACGCTTAATATAATGGTCAACATAATCTATCATGTTGACTTTGTTAATCTACAAATATGGATTTAAATTAATTCAAAGTGATTTACATATACGCGATACAGTTTGTCTAACGATATTTGTAACGTATTTCGTGTAATTGCGCAGATATTTTATCGTGCAAGGTTACCGGTAAACCGTAAGCTCTTCTAATTATCTTGCTGCCTCTCATATAGATAAATCTTTATAATTCGTTAAAATAACTTACATTTGAAAGTAATATCAACATCTTATGATTTATTGTCGAAAAAAAAAAGAGAAAAAAGAAAAAATAATACCCTTTTATTCGAGACATTCATTGTACTATAAATATCATTTTTGCATAAGAGATAAGTTTTACATTCATTTTGTATAAAGGAAATTAACATTACAAAATTCGTCACTCATAAAAATCATTCATAATATTCTTTAAAAGAATAAATCCAAATTTAAAATTCTACTCTCAATTCACTAATTTCTACTTACAATTAGTATAAAGATAGGCACCCCTTTTGTCATGCTACAAAAGATCCATTACATGGTGATTTTTGTGGTGTGACTACACTATGTTGGTACATTTCCAACTTACATCAAAAAACAGAATGGGATATTGTAATATCATTTTCATTTGATAAAAATGTCTCGGATACTGTGCAAAAACGTAGAAACATATGATATATAAATGAGACTTATACATATGTATTAAATATCTTTAATAATATGAATTAACTAACTGTATAATGTAATAATAAATACGAAATCCTGCGTATATTCGTCGTTATAGCAACAACTAGCTATATTCCATCGCGATAATTAATAAATTAAATATTTATATATATATATATATATATATATTTATATATATATGTTAGTAAAGTTTTATCTATTAATTTAAAAACCTATATATTACACTTAATTCAAATAACACTGGGACTATGAAAAATATAATGGTACTTTTGTGCAATAAAGCCTCGCGCATGTATTCGATTTTTTCTTATTCCACTGTTTTCTTACATGTGCAGTTGTCATTTTCCTCAATCCCGAGTAATGTATAATTTGTACACTTAAGTATATTCACTATGAAAGAAATTTACAAATTACTTTTATACAATTCCGCAATCCCTAATTATATTAGAATTATATTAGAAATAATAACTCTCGTTAGATTCAATATGATAGATGCGTTGTTCCACGTACGGGACTTCTTGACTCGAGTTGATTCATTTTATGAAAACAAATTACACCCCTATGGAACTGAACATTTTAGAGATTTCATATTTGGAATATTCCAAAAGAAAGAAATAGTATCGAACATTATTACTTCCTCGATGTTCTGTTCGATTTTATCAAATGTATTTTAATCTCGATACGTACTACGTACTAACTTCCAGCGTAAGCGAAGAAGGTAGTTTAAAATACGAAAACAATGCCAAAAGACTATAGACAATTTTCTATAGTTCCAAACACATAAAAATAACATATAAAACGATTTCAATCGATACAATGTTCTTCGATAGGAGTAGCCTTCGTGATTAAGATTAAATTATACGAATGGACGGGTCATAGTGTAAGAAGAAGGAAACGCGTTGTTTACCGTTTTTCTTATAAAACGGTTTAGATAATATCGATTACGTATAATGAAATGGAGAAATCGATCGGTGTGAATCACTTTGATTACAGATTTGACTGCGATAGAAATTAGCAGTGGCATGTATTACCTATGCGATACTTATATGTGCGCGCGCACATCTGCCTATGTGTGGCTATCATACACGCACAACACATATATGTGTATAGATAATGCCTGATTATTTATCACGTATAATCCAATGTCACGGATTTAGACCACCTGGTCTTTTACGATTTCGTCTGTTTCTTTCTAACAAAAATGACAAATCCAAAGGATCCTTTTTATTCGGCATTTTTTGTAATAAACCGAGTAAAATGTTGTTCAATCTTCTTCTTTGCTCTTCTCTCTAAAGACAATTAATACAACACGCGTTAAGATAATATTAATAGCAAAATATGAGAACTGAATTACCGAAAATTAAGGCACCATTGAATACAATATTGATTGATAATATTCCGATGATTACCTGGGCGTATAACGTAGCAGGTGTAACAATGGGTAAAATTTCATTCGATCTTCGTCTACCCTTACTCGTAGAAGATTTTTGTTGATCCTTCACGTGTGCTTTTGTATTTTCACTCGATTCAGATTTATGATTAGTATCGACATCTTGATTATTAACCTTCTTTTTCTCTTTGTTCATTTTACCTCCAACTTGGATTCCTTCGAGACTATGAGGCTGTACATAATTTACAAGAAATTGTAATTTCTATTCTCACCACTTTCTTCATTAGTAGTAATCCGATACTTACCAAATATGTACGATAGTGCTTAATGCGTTGTGGGAACGTTTCGAATGCATACGGTTTTGTACAAACTTGGTGCCTAGCTCTTGCAACTTTTGTAAATAATCGCGCAGCACGATCGACGCGATACTCGCAAACATAAGTATGTTCTGGAGTAGAACCAACTGGCCGTCCTTTATTAAGAAAGAGACACGGATAAGTGAAATATTTTTAAGAGTACCTACCGTATGATTAAATAAAAAGATGAGAATCACTACCTTTACAATACGTGTGAGGATCAAGAACCCAACAGCGCTCAGCAACCAAATCGCATGGAACGGCTTCGTAAAGTGGCGCGCACACAACTTCATTCTCATAGAACTTTCTAGTTGGTTCGTGATACGTTTCATGTGGCCTCAAATAGTGATGACCAAATACAAATCTCTCGCCTCTGTTGAATCAGGAACGATTGTATATCAGCAACACAAAGCATACAATTTTCATGAGAACTTTTAATAAATTGACGCATACGAAGTTACTTACTCTGCGTTTTTCCAAAGTCTCTCGATTCTAAAGATGTCCATTTGCTCATAATCAGGTTTTTGAATGGTTTTGTACGTATGCTTCTCAGGAGTATCTCTCAACACGTAAACGGTGTCGCCCTGTCTAAGTTGTAAATCACCACGCATCAAGGTAACATAATGTTTCTTGCCCTCTTCTTCCTCATCACCCTCTAGTGGAATTTCTAAATCCACGGGACGTGGATGACACCTCTCGCACAAATAGGATTCTATGCTCGTATCAGCTTTAACACAATCGCAATGTTGCCATACGAGACAGCGTTCGCATTGAATCATCAAGCCTTCATCCCTATGATCATGAAGTAACATTTACAAGTAGTTCCAACAAATCAACCTATGATAAAAATTGCAATTCACGCATACCTATGCAGGCCACAAATACACCTGATAACGTCTTCTTCGCCCGCAGTCGAACCACGTGGAGGTAAAAAGCTTTGAGATGGAGGACAACCTGTTGCTTCCGTTATTGCATCTACAAAATCGGGCTTGCTTCCTAAGTATAATTTTCTAAGTCTAGCTGCGGCAATACCCATCTCCGAGGTTCTCCCGAAAAACCTTACATTGTTGTCAAAAAGTTTAATCATATCATGATCGAAATGTTCTGCAGTTTTATAGTGACCTGTACCAATACACTGATCGATTGTTGTCAAATCTATAGGATCTGATATTTTTTCATAATAATCAGGCAACTTTCTCTTTGAAGGTAATGTGATAAATGGTGTACATAATAATTGTCCATTCTCATCTTTCGCAGTCGCCACCATACTATATAAATCTTTCAATACCTGAAGATTAATTAATTATAAATGGACAAATATAACAAGTTAATGAATTATGAATAAAAAGATCGTAAATATGCCTTACCTTAGCCAATTTTGCAGTTTTATGCACTTCTGGATCATCTTGAGCTTGAGCTAGTCGTCGAGTTCGCACAGTACGTGTATTTGTGTTAGTCAAAGCAGTTAATTGCGAGAAAAATGCATCAGATTGAATCTTAGCATCACCTGAACTCTTTTCTTTTATTGCTGTCGCGCTACCGCATTTCACTTTACCATTTTGCATTTGTACTTGATTCACCAACAATTTAACTCGCCTCACTTTTTCTAAGTTTCTTAACAGGAAGCAATGATGTTGCTGCGCAAAGCACCGTTGCTGATGGGACATAGGTTTTAACACAGGTGCATGAATCAGATTAGAATCGCCCACTTTTCGAGATTTACAAATGCCCTTCGAGTTAACAGACTGCACTGTATTAGATTTTCGTACATTCTTTCTCGGTCTTCCGACTGACCGCCTCTCTGTGGGCTCCAATTGCGACGGAATGGAAGTAATACTTTTAGATACCCTTTGGCTCTTTCCACCTATGAGAACAGGATACAAATACAATAAATAAATTGTAGAAAAAGGAGGATTATAGCAGGAAAGATTGTGCCATTACCAATTACTCCTCTGCAAGCACTACTACCGCATCTGCATTCTTGTCCCTCGGATGGATTAAAAAGTGCAAAATTATAATCATATGTCAATTCTTCCCCTGGTTTAATGTCTCTAGAAGCGAACAGCGCCATACGCGGAAGACCATGAACGCTCCACTTCTGCATCTCGCAATTAGGTTCGCAAGAATGATTTACGAATCTTCCATCACCACCCATACGATGGCCATCAATTACCAAACCTCCATCGAGATGCAGGCAATAGTGATGCGTATCATTGGCATACCTGTTACACAATAAGTGAAAGAAAATGAACTTGGATGCTCGATACATATATTTACGCAAAACCTTCGTACAAAGCCTTAATATACCTGGTCGCCATTCTTGATTTAAATTCTCTTTCGGACACCACTTCCCCAACATATTCGAGGATAAAGACGCCAGACTTGATAGACTGCTGTGTCCTCACGCCCCAACCTTTGTCCTCCGTCATGAACTTTTGTAAACCCGGTGCCCATTCGTGTTTCTGTATCTTTTGATTTTCACACTTTTCGCCGCAGGGACAAAGCTGCGGAGAACATTCGCTGAAGACCATACGATTGATACAGTCATCTCCGCAGCCGCTTTCCGGTTTGCATTCGCAAGCTTGCGCTTCATAAAGCGTAGTAGGTTTAACGTCGTAGTACACATTAGTACGAATTTTCCTATAAAAAGTCAAAATATTTGAGTAACTTCCTAAAACGATAACATATTCAATAACGCACGCTGTACGCTTACTTGTAATTCCATGATGGAACTGATTCTCTACCGGGTAGCCTAGATTGTGTATGTAGCCACCATAAATCATATGGTAATTGAAACGGCATTTTCCTTTGTCGTAAAAGCTTGCCACAATGATACGTCGCGGATAACAAAGCGGCAGATGCAGACTCATTGGTTTCGCATACGACCTTATTTCTTCCACTATTATTTTCGATGCTACCGCGCGTTTTCCCTTCAAAATCTTTGCCGTATTCCTGTAAAATATCTCCCTGCAAGTAACGTTTCTTCCACCGGGATTGTTTCTTTCTTGTATGCGTCGAGCTCGAGTGCTTTCCAACCTCGTGATCATCGTTAAGAATGTCGCTATTAGGCAGGATGTCGTTTTCCGTATCATAACCAGAACTACGTAATCTTTTCAGATTTCTAGGAGTCAAATTGCAGGGACTCGAAGAACCTCTCCGTTTCTTTTGATTGCCATTAAAAGAGTTTGTATGTTCCGTTTTGATGTTTGTTTGAGAGCTCACACGTTCGAGCTTCTTTACATTATCTTCGTTTAATTCAGCAACGCGTTGATTCGCAGTGAATCTCTCGAGGGACTCTTCTAAGGGTGCATTTTCGTCGTACGATCTCGTGTCTTGAATCTTTTCAAACTTAACAGGACATAACTTGTTCAATGCATTGTCGCTATCTGTTTCTACAAGATCCTTGCGAACTCTCAATTGACCAGATCGAGGTTCAGAAAGTTCATCAGGACGAACGTGACCATTCGTCTCTGACTTCGGTGAATTCGACTCTTCCTGATTTGCATTCGGATTAGCTTTCGATTGAACTCGACTTTGCACGTGGCTGTTGTTACCGCTGTTACTGGTGTGCTTAGTAGAAAGCTCTTCGGTAAATACATCTTGTATCTCAGTGTTGTTTAACACGCTTGTCTTGCTGTCCACTACTGAATCTTCGATTCCTTCTTTCGTTGAATTCTCACCATCAGCACCGGCCTCCGTACCATTTTCGTTAGTTAAAACTGCGGTTTTTGATGGATCCGACGTCTCGTTTGCGTTCAAGGATCTTTTCTTCTTTTTCTTTAACGTCGGAAAACCTGTACGATTTATAGCTTTACGACGTCTCATTTTCTTCTTGGCCAAAACCAATACAGCAGTGGAATTCATGGGATTTGGAACATTTGGATTGAGACTATTTTGTGATGGTTTAATTTCGTTCGTAGTTTCATTCTCATCGAAGCTCTCCGTCGCATTAAATTCCGCCGCATCGATCTTTATATTTTTTTCCAAGCGAACATGATCTGGCGAAATATCCCTTTTCTCAATCTTATCTGCCTGATTTTTATCGTTTTTTATTAATTTCTCTAAAACTACCTTTTCGCTCTTACTGCCTTTCTCAGCGCGACTTTTCAAACTTCTAGATTCGCTCGAAGATTTCTCGGATTTCTCGGCTTTGCTATCAGCTTTCTCAGCTTTGTCTAATTTTTCAGCTTTTTCCAAAGCGCCATGACTCTCAACAGGTAATTTTGTAACTGTCACACGAAGATCTTTGACGATCTTTTTTTTACGTCGCGGTTGTACTTCTATCTGACTCAAGGGTTTCTCTTCCATCAAATCGGAACAGGCTGCGCTCGATTTATCAGGACTTCCAGCTTCGGTATCCCTATGTCTTTTCTTAGGAGTAACAGGTACGGAATCTTCTTGGAAGGAGAACGCAGAGCTACCTCCGTATCTCGTTATCGTAGCTTCGATTGCTTCTTCAATGTGGCTTTCGGTAGAATTCGCTTCGTTAACAGCCACGTCGATGCCGCTTGCGTTCGAACTTTGTGAACTGTGAGGACTGGACACGTGATAATGTCTCTTTTTTAATGGTAACCTTTGCTCATTTGGATTTGAGTTTGCAGTTGCATTCATACTGTTTTTCGAGTCCGTCCCTGACAGTATCTTTTCCTTCTTGAGGCGTCTCTTTAGTTTCTGATCATCGTTCGTGGTAACATCGCCCCCTTTCCTCTTTTTTGTTAATTTCTTCACACGGAAAATTTGCGGTAATTCAGAATATCCAGAATTCGAATTATTCCTACCTAAGCTGCACAATCTGGAAAATTCTTCGATCAATTTTTCTAACTCTTGTATGAGACACGGATGGATACGTATAGGATTCTTAGGCGGCAACAGCAATCGTCTGCGATGCTTGTGATGATGATGCTTGTGACAATGATTGTGTATAGGCTGCGTCGCCTTGTCACATTTGTTTGTTACATTCTCAACTTTCTCGGACTTCAATACCTCGCCAACGGGTAAAGATATTAAAGTTTGGACACCGACGCCATTTGTTTCAAACCCAGCACCTGCTTTCTTAGTACTTTTATTTTCTTTCAATACACGTCGCGTTACCGGCGCAACGTTTTTCTTTAACGATGCCTGTCGCTTAGCCAAGGGAACTGTACTGCTTCTATTTTCCTTGAGATTTCTTTTCTTCGTGTTGATTATCTTTCTATCGCTCGAGACTCGCTCGCAAACCGATTGTTTCTGTCGTCGTAACGGAGTTGTCTTGTTCCCCGGACCAGGTTTATCTTTCCCCATTTTCTTACACGTTCCACCGTTGCATTGAACTCCTTCTCTCCCATACTTAGTCGTAACAGTTCTACTTAGGCACTTGACACGCGCTGGGGAACTGGTGTTATTCCTTTTTCCACTTATCTTTGCTTGCGTACACTGTTTGGAAATGTTACATGTTCGTTTCTTTTGACAAGCTGGTTTCTCCTTTAATTTCTTAACCGTATCATTTTCTCCGTCTTTATCGGCCCGAGACGCAGCTGTTTTCTGTGGCGCCGACTTTGCTTTTCCCCTTTTAGAAGGTTCTTCCTTCGTGACTTTTGTTGGTTGCGGAGCGGGCTCTTTCTTTTCGACCCTCTCGTTTTTCGCAGTTTTCTCTGTTTTTTCTATCTTTTCTATTTTTTCTACGATTTCTGGTTTCAATCTTGGCCTACCTGGGCCACGGGGCTGCGTGGAAACTGTTTTCGCCGGCCTACCAGGCTTTCGTTTAGGTGGATATAAAACACGATCTACGTTTACCGCTGGTTTCGTGACAACCGGTTGCACCGGGGACTGTGTTGGTGCTGGCGGGCTCACAGGACTAATTGCCAAATGTAACGGACTGTTATCTACCGACTGAATCCCTGAATCCGGAGATACGTTCGAAACGCAAGGATACTCCGAATCGTTCAATTTTTTTCCTAACTTGCTCCGCCTTTTCCTCGGTTCTGATAACAGAGCCGTTTTCTCAACAAACTGTTGCAATAAAGTGGAACTATACACAGGTACAGGGTTCTGATCACCGTTTTCGCTCGTATCTGAATCTGCACCGAGCGACATCCGCTCGATAGCTTTCGATACTAACCGACCGCTTTCTGAATCTTCAAATCCATCAAACGGAGCGTCCTCGTGCTCTTGATCCGGCAAAATAGCCGCTAAATCTTCTTGATTGATTTCCTGAAGCGGCGGATGCTGCTGTGGCTGTTGTTGTTGCTGACTCTGTTGGGTCTGTTGCTGTTGTTGCTGCTGCGTATGTTGTGAGGCTAAATGATTTTCAGACGAGTCAGAATCGTCGCTACTGCATTCAGATGACTAAACAGAACAGAGATAAAGTATATTTGTACTAAAGGAAGTACACAATATTTGTACTCGAATTTTTACAAATCGATATTAAATTACCTTTCCACCACGATTCGATTTAACCTTTTTCGCCACGCTTCTCCTATTTTTGTCTTTATCCAAATCCTCTTTTTTCGGACCTTTCATACTGATTTTTAATTTAAGCGCTCCCTGCAACGTAATTAGAATTTTCATCACTCGTTTCATCGCGTACTTAGACCTTTGCAGCACTAAAAAAAGTTATAAAATTCTACTGTACGTACCGGTTCGAAATTCGTCTTTTGAATGGAAAACGTTTGCTCGCTGTGTTCCGACGTGCAATCCGAATTGGATCCGGTGTCTTCCTCTTCGTCGCCGCTACTCTCGTCGTCCGAATCCGAATTCGAATCCGAATAAGAACAACTGCCTTCGCTACCGCCAGAACTTTCGTCGTCGGACTCTGAGTCTTCTTCAGAATCAACTGAATCTGTTCCTAATGTTCATGAAAAATAGAATATTTTTAGAATTCTATTCAACTGTGCATTCAAATGGTAATGTAAGTGCCCATCCAAAAAATAGTTACATAAGTTGCTAGTGTAACATATTAATACCATTAGGTTCAGTAGTCGGGTCCCAGCTACCGCCACCCTTTATGGCATCCATATCAACAGTCGAAGGGAGCTCCCTTTCTTGCTCCCCATCGTTTTCTTCCCAATTCCAATTCTGCAATTCTAATTCTGATGGATGGTGAATTACAGCATTCCATCCTGAATCACCAGACATTTTTTAGCTTATCTAACATCCAATAGACTCAAAAAGAATATCATTCCTTATAATTTTGTTCGTTCATCGAGTTCTTTCATGACCGTGTAAGGCATGTCCCTAATATGCTTAATGCAGAACTATCGAATATTTAAACGGTGCTTCCATGTTTATTTGGTAGTTTCTACCAACAACTCCTTCATCGTTCGCTAATTGCATAGGGTTATGCTTTGCTCGTACTGGTATCGCTGTAAAAACGAATGCGACTTATTCTTTCGAACAAAATCACTTACCGAGTACAGTTGAAGTAGGAAGAACAGTAAATTATTAGACAAATAATTAGCATGCTGGAAGAAAGGAGGGAAGGACATAAGGAGTACTAGAATGAAGAAAATGAAACACAAGGCTATGAAGTATTGTCAATGATATTATAACACAGAGGAGGCAAAGATGATTCTTTCGAAATCTTCTTTCAGTTTTTTCTTACACAAATCGGCATCAAAATTGAAAAAAAATTCAAACCGTTTGTTAAAATCGCGATCTTCACACTTTAAGGTCACTTAAGCTCCAATCCTGGTCCGACGTTTTACGTCTTGTACAGCCGTCCCATAGCGCGGGAGAATTCTTATCTATAACCTCGTAGAAGACACGAGTATTCGTGGAATAATCGAGACGACCGAAAAATTGCGTGTACCTTTCTCCCGATAGGTCCAACTGTTATCCTAGGAATCGTAACCGATCAACGACACTGTCATCGAAGAAACGCTGCTTGTTGATACGCGCGTATTTCGCCTGTAGGTGCGTCACATTCGTGCACACACCATCGCGTTTGCAGCAACAACACTAACCGACAATCGCGCAGAAATGTAAATCGAAGCAGAAACGTGAAGATTTTCTCCAAAAAATATCAGTCTGTTTACATCGTTGACGAAGCACACACAGATCTCGAGAAGAACTTCGAATAGAAGAGAGGGAGAATAAGAGACAGGGAGACGGAGGATTCGTGGGAGAGACAGAGAAGAGTAGGGAGGAGAGAGAGCGCGAGAATGAGCAAGTGGGGACAGGGAAAGAGCAAGAGGGAAAGAGAGGGAAAGGGGGATAGAAACGTTCCGGATCGTAGAAATCGGAAAAATAAAAGGCAGGCACGTTATCATCGCAGCGACCGCCTAAAGCGGTAAAGAGTGGTGAAGCAGGGGGCAAGCTAGTACGCGTTTGATGACAGGCACAATACCCTGAGACTTTGTTACTTCGCATTCCACAAATAACGCGGCGAAGATCCACAAGGTTCTGGATCGACGATTAACGGACGATATTTTCCAAGTTGCTTCGAACAGACAGCTGTTTCTGTTTCTCGGTCGATGCGCCAGGTGCGTCGGCGACAGGGCCCGTGGAAACTCCCGTGTACTCGAGTAGAACTCAAATTGCCGCGCCATCTGATGTTCAACGCTGCCATTAGTCTCACCTAGCGGTTTATACGAAACCCTAACTCTGAGCCATTTTGAATTATCTACGACAGATACGATATTATTACGTCTTTCAAGATGTACTCGCTTGTATTCTAACACGACGGGCTATTAGTCGCACTTTTTTAGTAATGCATCGAATGAAAACTGTATATACACATGTACGTTGCGTATGTACGTCCATAAAAGTTTGATATACATACGAGAGATTTATTATTCGTACATAATTATTAACAAATGCTTCTTTTTTATTTCGTACATCTTTAGTTTCAACTTTCTCCCAATGAATTTCGATCTAGAACGCTTTACTCGATTCAAACCGTTCGATGATATACGATACACATTTGTTGTATCGTTACAATTATATCTAAATTCGTCGATAGATATTAATATTCGATAAGTCGATGATCACTGCTAAACAATTACAATCTTATTTCGATCGATGATCCGACATCGATAGTCGAGTTTGAAATTGCGTAATATATGGTAATATGTCAACTATATATATCGCTGATCAACATCCGAACTGTCAAAGTAAATAGCAATATCTCACTTTCACAATGACAAACAGCCGTACCTCGTTGATCGAATCGAAACACAAACAGAATGGATCGATTCGACATATACCGCCAGAATTTTCTATTTTTTCTATGAACGAAACTATAATGCGGCGAGAAAAATAAGCGAGGCAAAGAAAGTGAGAAGGAAGAAAAGAGATAGATAATGAACGAGAAAGTAAAAATGGTAGAGCGTACTAACGCTTGCAATTCGAGTATTCCCTCTAGGTAAACGTGTGCATCGAGACGAAGGGTGGTAGGAGTATGGGCCTGGAGTCGGCAATATGGCTGGCTAGATGTGCATAGGTAGGGTGTCGGGGTGGTGTTAGTGCCGTACGTTATTTATGTCGAACTACCGCAAATCCTGCCCGAATCTCGCGTGTTTTCATGGAATCGGTGATATACTGTGCAGAAGCAGGAATACGGCTTGCATGAAGGCATAGCATACGCTTCCCAGTGAAACAAACATGAAGTAAGTTCCACGTATACGACACAGCATCGAGTGAGAGAGAGGGTCGAGTCATACAAAATCGAGCCGAGTTCAGTATATGGGTTCAAGCGCAACTTCTTTTTGTCTTTGATCATTGTTTATCCCGTAGGCTACCAACGGATACCTTTAATAGCTCGGGCATCTCTTATTACTATTCGTCACTGATGTGTCCATTGTCTATCGATGCAATGTAATGCCCCTCTTTGGCGTTCAAATTTTTCGGAAAGGATCTATACGTACTAGGAGTCATTTCGGGTAGGGCTTCGCGATTATTTTTTTTATCGGGTATCTCGAAACGCGTCAATTCTTTCATCCTCACAGGCTGCATCGCTGCTAATCGAGTATTCTTTTCACGCATCCGTTGATCCGTTTTTAGTCTTGCTCGCCGGATGATATTCCGATGTGCTTCCAAATCTTGCGTTTCGACGCCTTTGTGTATCGTAAACGCAAGCGAAACTTCTTTCTACTTTTGCTCGTACTCTGTCCCTTTTACGTCCAGGTAGAATGCTATTCACGCTTCCTTGGGTTACCCTTATCTAAACCCAACTCAGGTACGCGCGTGTATACCGGGACGGATACACGAGACGGATCAGTGTTAGACGAAAAATTTCACTGCACATATTTGTTTATGTTAGACGAGAGTTCTGTCACACGCACGCGCATATTTTACAGTTCTTTCCACGGACTAAAATTTTTGGTACGTACGTTCTTCTTGATCGTTCTCTTTGTAAAATAATTTTCTATATATTTTATCCTGATAAAGTAAATATCAATGACATTGAGCCTGAGATATTGCAATCGCCGTTGACACTGATTCATTCACCTCGGCACACGTTTTTACTACTTTATAGAAAAACATATGAATGAATTTATTCGATAATATATTTATGCCGATCAGTGAGTCACATTATGATTCACGTTCCACGCGCTTTGCACTCGGCTAAGCTCTAATATACATCTAAGCGCACGTTTCTCCATATAACGCTAAATTTTGATTTACGTTTCAACTAGATGCAGGAATGGCAAGCATCTGCTGTTTTAAAGGGAGAGAGGATGAGACAGAGGGAGGATGGAAGGGAGAGAGCGAGAACGAGGGAGTTAAGGGCATGTAAGAAAGGGAATAGTTTTAAAAGGGCTGTACCGTAACATGATCGGCGAGAGGCTAGCGACGACGCGAACGTCTGTTCTATCACTTGTACGCAAATAACGCGAAAGAATAACGTTGCTTCTCCTACGACGGAGATTTCTACAGCCGTGTCTACGTACAAATCGTTTCTTTTAAATTTCGTTTCCCGAGGTTTCTCTAAACCACGCGTCGAATTAATTTGATCACACGCGACACTTTGGCGATTATTTTGTAAAAACAAAAAAAAGAAAAGAAACAACAAAAAATCACACAACAACGGGCACGGAAAGAGTCGAAAACTACGCGTATCGCGGATACTACTCCGGCTCTTATCTCGAATCCAGGCTTGTCTGATCGTACGCTGAGCAAAGAAGGAAGTGGCAGTATCTTTTAGTATTCCGTTTCGTTCTGTTCTCATTTCGTGAGCGGCTCGTGCTGTTTTAACGTGGTCCGCGCACGGTGAAAGTGACACCGAACGTAACGTTGTACGCGAAATCTCGTAATTCCTCGGTTAATAATCACATGAGTGAAAAAAATTGGGAAAAATTCCTCGCCCTTGTTCAACGAACGAGAAAACAATGAGGCGATACTCGTATTCTCGTCGATCGCAGCATGTCCTTGCGGAAGAATATCGATCGTGGTAGCATTTCCTTCCCGTATTTCGATTATTTCATGCAAATAACCGCTACGCTCTTTAGGCCACGAAGGTAGGTGGATATAACACGAAGAAAACCTGCCTCTCCTTATGTTTCAGCGAAGTGAGCATATCGTCCGCTCGTGCGTCGGTAATGGTATACGACGACGTTAATAAAAAATGGGTACCGAGTGGCAGCTCTTCAGGACTCTCCAAAGTTCAGTTATATCATCACCAAGTGAACAATACGTTTCGCGTGGTGGGAAGAAAGTTACAGGATCACGAGATCGTCATCAACTGCGCGATCCTCAAGGGACTGAAGTACAATCAGGCGACAGTCACGTTTCACCAATGGCGAGATAACAAGCAAGTATACGGTCTGAATTTCTCCAGTAAGGACGACGCCGACGCATTTGCCAGAGCGATGCTGCAAGCGCTCGATGTGAGTTTAAACCGATAGGAAGAGGAAGAAAAAAAATTGGAAAAGAAGCGCCAGCTAACGTAAAAGCTAAACTACACAGTCGTAGCGCTTCTACTTCTCTAGTTTATCTATCGATAAACACGAATCAGGATATAAGTTATTTAGTAATTGTTTGACATTTAACGTAGGTGTTGAGCAACGGAAGCAACATATCGAGAAGTCTTGCCCCCGCCTCAGCTGCTCAGCAGCAATCCGTCTTTCAGCAACCGACTAATGCTCAATATGACGAAGATATGGGATACAGGTTCGTTTTCTTTATGCTTTTCTTTCCGGCGTCTACGTGCCGAACAAGACGCAATTGCTGAGACAATTACGATAGAGTTGATCGTATTTTTGTTGGCCAGAACTATGACCAGGGAAGATGTGGCGATCATTCAGGAACGCAGAATGTCTCAGCAAAGCCAAGGTACGACATAACGCGATAAGCGCTCGAATGCTTGGATCTTGTAACGACGAAATATTGGATAGAAGCCGCGAGATCGGAGAAACATTTCCAATGCGTGTGCTTTTTGCAGCAACGAATAGTCCAAACGCTATTTCCCCGAGTTGCCCTCTCGCGTCGCAACAACAGCAACCAGTTTCGCAACAGCAGCAGCAGCAGCAGCAACAACAATCACAGCAAACGTCTCAACAATCTGTGCAACAACAACAACCGCAGCCACCAGCTCCGCCACAACCACCGCAACAGCAACAACAGCAGCAGCATCAGGCGCAACAGCAGCAACAGCAGCCAATGCAGCAGCAATCGCAATCCGGTCATCACAGAACATCCTCGGCACCGCCAGCTCCTCAACCTCCGCAACAAACTGTTATACAATCGATGCAAGTTACCGGCGGTATGGGAACTGGTGCAGGACAAATGTCGAGCGGAGGCGCGCCTCCCATACCACCGCCTCAGCCTCCTATGGCTCCACCGTGTCCACCGGCCATGATAAACTTTAACGCACCGATACCACCGCCGCCAATGATGATGAACCAATACGCGCAATCTCCGTCGTCTCAGTCGAATCTACCGACTCAATCTCAGGCGCAGTCGATTTACGGTAGTACTCAAGGAAATCAGTACACGGGTGCGCCGAACAGTAATCAGTACGCGACCGTCGGGCAAAGTCCATGTCAGTATCCCTCCGCAAATCAGAATAACTTCTACAATAACAACGGGCAAATTAGCAATGCGTATCCTAGCGGACAACCGGGACAAGGAAACCAATACGGTGGCGGTGGTAGTAGTAGTGGTACGGGTGGCGCTGCTGGGAATCAGTATGGAAGTAGTAACTCGATTAGTCAGTATGCGAGCAGCGGAACAGCGACGACAGGCCAGTATGGGGTAGGTGTCGCGGTCAACGTTGGCCAGCCGAACCCGTCTCAGTACGGTGTCGTATCTCAGGCACAAGCACAGTACGGTAACAATCAATTACAGGCAGTTTCGGCCGCTACGAATCCTTATGGAACGCCATCAAACTCGGTGAATCAGTACAGCAGCGCTGGCAGCGGTGGTGCCGCTAGCAGCGCTGGTAGTTGCGGTAGTAATGCGGGCAGTGGCAGTACCGGCCCCGGCAGTGCGCATCATGTGCCACCGGTCAATCCTAATATTTACGCTCCCATCGGCAGTGCCGGTCCTCAACCTCCTCCTATGATGCCGCTGGCTGGACCTGCTCCTCCTCCACCTCCTCCACCGCCTGCTCCAAAAGTCAACGCTACCAATCTTAATCCCCTATCTGCGTCTGGTTCTACTGGATCCGTAAGTTCCGTCACCACCAGCGAACCATCGCCGGATTCCAATTCGTTGGCTGCTGCAATTCAAGCGACTCGTCTCAAAAAGAAGCAGCAGGTTCGTATCTATCGTTCGTCTTGAACTCGATTTAACTCTCGTCTTTCCTCTCTACCGATTCTTATCGCACGACCGTTTCCGTGTTATTCTAGGCAGCGCAGCAACCGGTGGAGAATAGTGGTTCTAGTACTAGCAGCAGCGGAAGTGCTGGAAACAGCGGGAATTACGGCACTTTAGGGAGGGGCGGAGGCGGTGGTATGGCTTCTATGATGGACGAAATGGCTAAAACTCTAGCTCGTAGACGAGCCGCCGTTGAAAAGAAACAACCCGAACAACCGCAAGTAGGTTTCATCGATCTATCTATCAATCTTCAACTTGCAACACGTCTTTTTCTTTTCTCTTTGGTTTTTTCTTTCGTTTTTTTTTTTTTTTTTTTTTGTAGGAACCCGAAAGTTCACCCGATAAGAAATCATGGGATAAGAACAGTTTGTCGAATAATAAATTCTCGAACGGTGCCGAATCACCGAAATCTGTCCGCAAGAGGTTTGGTTCTGCTTCCGAGGATACGCTCCTGAAGGTAAACGGCGTTAACGACGGGGCTGTTCTTACTGTTCAAGAAATGGAGGCATTTAAAGCGGAGATCATCAAGGAAGTGCGCAAAGAATTCCAAAAGATGAAACAAGAGATCGTAGATGGTAACGATTAGTTAAATCAAATGTGATAACGCGTTTGAAAGTCGTTTGCGCATTCTCTAGTTTTCTTTTTTCTCTCTTTTATGTTTTCAGCCGTCAGAGTAGAACTAAGTAGAAGATAAAGATGAGACGCGGACCAGTTTGAAGTAAAGCGAAGAAGGAACGAAGAATTCTACTGCTGTGTAGATCAATCGAAACGATCATCGACAACTGTACACGACTTTTTTTTACTACGTATTCGCGAAAATGGAATGCAGTTATACCCCATGTATATCAGACATGTTTGTGTGTAAGTACGTTATATCTAATCTAGTGTTCTAAGTGAACCGTACCCTTTCGTTGCTTACTGGACGAATAGTAAGCAACGTGAACTTTGGATAAAATCGATTCTGATTCTACCAATTCGATGCACAGCGCACATCACGGATCATCGTCTACATTTGCATCCGTATTAATCTTCGGTGGTATCGTACAATTTCTCTTTCATTAATGCCGATTGCCGTTCTCCTTGTCCCGACAAGTATTATTCGTAATTAAATCGAGCAACCTAACGTGACGTAACATAAAAGCTGATTCTACGCACAATGGTAAACGCTTGCGTTTCTATGTAAATATCACGGAATTCAACTCAGCGAGAGATACGTAAGAATTTGTAAAAGAGATTTCTCTAGTCTAAGATGCATTTAAATTGGGACTGAAAGAACTTACGCGCATTAAATCGTTTCGCAAATAGAAGTTGCAATCGTTTGCAACTTCTATTTTATTCTTTTTTTTTTTTCTTCTTCTTTTCGAACATTTGCTCCCAATTTTCTTATCAAAATGCCACGTAACTTAAATCGAATCTTACTTGGATTTTTTTTCGTACATACCACCACTACTTCCATGTACAGATTTCATTAAATAACGCACAGCTCGATACATTCCAAGTGAAAATGTTTCGGTACCGTAAAACAGGTAGAACAGAATAATAAAAAGCGATCATCGATCGATTGCCACATAACTTTCAAGTAAACGAGTTCTCGGTCGATTCGAGAAACTCGTGATCTCTTTAAATACACCCACACGAACCGATCGTTAAACGATTACATCGATTTTATATTCACGCATCATTGATCGTTACAACAAATTCAAAATTCGACGAATGACCGATTTGATCATGACAGGGCGATCGTGTTTGCTATCGATATTGTATACTACTCTACGTTCTTATATTTTTTTATCGTCTCTCGTACGATTCTCACGGAAAATGAGAAAATTAACGTTGCAGTTCATATATATTCTATGTATCTATAATATAGCCGTGTATACGCTGATTCGCACCAGCTTATTGGCATTTATTATTACATTCAATCAGACAAAGTTCGGGGAGAGCAAGCGAGCGAGCGAGCGAGCGAGAGAGCGAGAGTGAAAGTGAGAGGAAGAATGTGGCGAGAAAGAAGCGAGAAGAAAAAGAAGAAAAGATAATCGTGTATCCATTCCTCGCCAGTATCTGTGTATGTATTTTCGAACGTGCTATGCGATATATCATCAGTCATTCGATGTATGACGCGATACGACACGATATGACGAGATATCACGACGTTTGCGTATCTGAATTCGAACGACGCGTGATAAACTTTGACGATTCGTCGCGGTTAACATCTTTCCCCCGCCCCCTCCCTCACCAAGCCTCTTTTTTTCTTTTTCTTTTGTTTCATTAGACGGGTTTGTAACGACTGATTTACGAAATTAACGCACTAATTAAGAGCGCAACGATAACGTTAAGTATTATCGAACTAAATTTAAAATCTCAATTTCTAGTCGTGTAAGAAAAATAAAGATTAAAGGTATTAGTCACCGGTACACTATCACTATTCCGTGGGATAAGCTTATGTCTCGATACGACGATGTGTGTCTTTCGGAGATGTAAATGATAATCAATAATTGTCCATCGTTTCGCGCGTTCTCGCACAAATATTCTCCGCGAATGTGATTCACTTTTGATTTTATTCGATCAACCTTTCCTCTTTTGTATCACGTACTTTTTCACGGATATGTAATTGCAGGCTGGTCCGTCGATCTCAATATATATTCCATTTGCATTTACCGTGAAACATTCTTTGCAGATGTTTTAACGTACCAGAAATTGAAAATAGAAAAGGAAACGATGAATTTTATAATAATAGCGATACGGCGCTAAGCAACAACAGCCGACTGAACTGAACAAACTGATACTCTTATTGTAACGATAAGTACATAAGTACGTATTCCGGCAACGTTGTTTGCCATTTGATGTATTCTACATTGAAATAACGTATTCCACTCTGTTTATCGCATTCCACTATCGGAAATGTACAATTTTTCAAGGTTTCTACGCTTATCGGCGTTTATATTTTTCCAATGATTTACGTTTCTACTCTACTTTTTAAGCTTTCCACGGTAAACTTAATGATCTTGCGATCAACGTTGCGTCGTCTTGAGAATATAACAAAAAAAAAAAAAAAAGAGAAAAAAATTGAAAAAATAACGATTTGACAAAGCCTTCTGTTCGAAGATGCAAGACTAAATTTTAAACGATTAAACAACAGGTGGAGCAGGTATGAGGATGTATGCGTGTATGAGTGACATCGTGTGTGCGCGTACGTAACGAACGTGTGTATGTGTCCATGAATGCGCACGCGAATGTCAAATGGCGATGTAACGTGTAAAGGAGAGAGAGAGAGAGAGAGAGAGAGGAAGAGAGAAGGGAAATTTTGGGCGCGGCAACGATGAACGTTCGATGGATTCAAGGGAAAGAACTAAATATCGCACGGGGTACGAGAAAAGCGACGACTAGTGTTAGATGCATTTATAATTATATTTAACATATGTATATTTATATATACATATATCATACATGGATAATTTTAATATGACAAGATTAAACGCGCGAGCATAAAGAGTGTTTGTTACGATTGAAATTATTTAAGAAGCGCAAAAGAGAGAGCATGCCGATAACGAGTCAACGTTGGTCTTTGCGACACCGACGAATCGGGTCGGATCGAGACGGATCGAGACGGATCGAGACGAAACGGAACGAATCGGGTCGGATCGAGCCGAGTCGGCCAGACTGTACCGTGCCCAGGGCCATTATAAACGGTGTGTATTATAATTAATGTATCAGCAGCAAGCAAATACACGTATGATATAAAAGAATAACGAGTGAAACGCTATTTTATGTATTAACGTGCGACGCAACGGCAACGAGAGTTCGAAGAAAAAAAGCAGAAGGACGTTTTATTTTACTCGCTGATAAACCTGCCTCCCTCGTCTTCAAGTTCGATAACGCGCTCGCAGTTTCTGCCGGTTACTACTTTTTTTCTGTCCGAAACAACGATTGTTACGTCTCACCGTGTGCACGAGTGCGTACGCACGCGTGCGTATCGGCGATACCTCAAGTTCGCCTGACTTATTAACCGACCGTCGAGTCTCGTCGCCGTTTCCCGTCGTTGTTTATAATATATGTAAATCGACGATGCAAACGAAGAATAAATAATTGGAAAAAGCATATGGTAATCATATGGAACGTTGTAACGACTATTTACTAGGCTATTCGTAATCGTCTCGAGGCTAAATAGCCTCGAGACGAAACGAAATGAAATGGCAGTGTTTACATGTTCGATTGCTTTGCGAGAACCGGCCGCACCCTTCTTCTGGCAAAGGAAAATGGTGTGTCGTCCGGCCACGAGAAACGTCGATATATCGTCCCTTAGCGAACTATCTAGGTTCTACAACTGGAAACGACAACGACGGAACGCATCCTAGACTCATCGAAAAGAAAAGCTCGACGAGGCCACGTAGCGTATTCTATTAGCGTTTAAAGCGATCGCGAGAAAAATTTATACGAAAATACAATTAGCAGCGTTAGTACGGAGTTTGAAAAATCGATGCCGAACACGTACTGTTTCTTAAGACGTATCTTGAAAATATTTGTATGTAAATGAATGACAAAACAATAAAAAGTATACGCTCAATCTACGAGGGTAAGCCACTCTCTTTGATACGAGAACGCGCGAAGAAAAGAAGTTTTTATTCCATTTCGCTCGATCTCCAATGATTCCATCGAGTTATTTATAGATCCGTTTCATCGTTTCGCGAGTACGTTAGCCACGACTGATCTCCACGACCCGTACTATCCTTATCTATCAGCAAGGAACGACTTATAAAACCGTGCTCTTGAGAAACTCGCGCACGATTTTACACTGGATGAACTCGACTCCATGCAGGTCACCGATAATCGCATACATCGGTTCCACTCCTCGTCGGTGATTTTCGATCGTTTACTACTTACTATAGCAACGATGCGTCACTTGTCCAAGAATATGACGCAAAGGGGAGAGTGGGGGGAGAGAGAGAGAGAGAGAGATAAAGGGGCGTAGGAAGGTCTGCACCGATGGGAGAAGGATATGAAGTCGAGGGCTGACTAGAAGGGACCAAGAGGAAAGGAAAGAACGAATGACGCATAAAACAGCAGGATATCACGGACGATACCTAGCATGGCCGATCGCGGTCACGGCGTTTCCGATTACGACTACTCGTTCCATAGACTCACACATAGGTACGAGACTCGCGTATCATGTACGAGTCGTGGGTGCGACCTATGGGTGTTTCGCGGTTCGTTGCGGATCGATAACGCGTAAAGAGTATCGAGAGAGCGCGACGCGCGTCTGAATCGACCTAAGTATGTAGTAGGAACGTGGCCGTTCGCCGTCGTGTTCCTCGTCGCGACACCGTGCCGCCGACTCGTCGAAGGAGATCGCCTGTCGCCGACTGGCGCCCCGGTCACTTCGTCTACGCCGCGTCTCCTCTCTCTCTCTCTCTCTCTCTCTCTCTCTCTCTCTATCTCTCGCTACTACTCGCTAGTTGGATCGCGGGATCGGCGAGCAGATACCACCGCAGGTATCCGTTTGGAACGCGTTGGACGCGCGACGACGGAAGTCGTCGAGAACGTGCGAACGACCGTGAAACTCGCTTCGAACTAGTCGGGCGGGAAAAATGAGGTCAGCCGTTGTTGGTATCGCGCGGTATAGGTGACTGGAGGAAACGAAAGAAACGAAAGTCGTAAAGGTAGATGCGGCAAAGTAAACGCGCTTGCGCCTTGCGGGCCACGGACGACCACGCGTTGCGGCGATAGAGAAGCGGAAAGGGAGAGACGCGCGTCACAGTGAGACTTTTGGAGACGACGAGACGTGGGCGCAGGAGGGAACCGTGGCCAAATCACCGGCAAACGAATGAAAGATACACGTTGCGATAATCGTATATATATCGTACAGTCACGGTAATCGCGGTACGAGTAAACACAGGAGCTGTGATCCATGTATATTTATAGAGCACCGTGTAGAACAAACCACCGCGTGGCGGAGTCTTAGGCGAAACAACAATTAATCGGAGTACTACGGTGCGTAGTCTTGGCAAGATCCGTCAGTGCATAATAACGCGTGATCGTGGAAAACGAAAAGAGATCGAAGCTAAAGCATCGCGGCGGAACGAATCGATTACGTTACGAGGCACCATCGAAATGTTCCGTAGCCGTAGACAACGTGCCGGTTGTCTTGACCACTCGGATCGATGGAAAGTCGTGGAACCGTGGCAAATTAGCACACCAGTTCGTAATCTGGTTCGCTCGTTTCGTTTTACGTTCATCGTTCTCGATAGAAAATAAGTTTCGCGAGGCCGAAAGTTAGACGATCGGTATGCACGATTTCACGCGTGTACTACGTTTGACGCGCTGAAATACGAATAGGCGATATTGTATATCGCGTGTGTCGCGTACACCTTCTCGCGTTTATCGCACCAGCGGCTCTCTGTCGTCAATCGCATCGAACGCGAACAAGACAGATTTCATTCGTTTCTTTAATTTATTCGAAAAGCCCGACGACGCTCGCGAGAACGCTTCTTAAATAGATCAGAGTCGAACCACGTAGACTAGGAAAATATCGATCGAGAATTTGCGTCGCCTTTGAAAATTATTTGCGTTCGAACTTTGACAGATTAAAGCGAGTTCGAGGGAACGAGGCAGCGAGCTGAAATCGCGCCTGTTGCTAGATCCACGGGTCCAATGGTCGATCATTGATCGAGCAACGCGTTCACCGTGTCTGTCTCGGACGCTCGACGAGGTCTGCGGCGAAACTCGACTACACCACGAATAGGAGATGACGCGATCCGCGAATCGCGAGAGATGACGCATTCGATGACGAAACACTGGTAAGGGAAAACTGTACTATTGTCCGTAAACGTAAATACAGAGTTATACCTTGTCTCATTCTCGCTATGCGCGTTTCTTCCATATATGTTATCAGTTTTGTAATCTCGTGTACACAATTCTCTCTCGATTCGGTCGAAGATTACTCGCAAAGTCTGATCGATAGACGATCGTACACGATGATCTAACGAAAATATGTATATATACATATTTTATATAATAAACTATATATATATAGTTTTGTCCGGCGTACGTCCATTGACCGATCGATCATTGTTGTTTCAGCGTGCGGAGGCGGCAATGAAATCGAACGTGCTTACGACTCGGCAAAGTGGGAACAATTACGATTACGATCACGATCACAGTCGTCACTCTCGTCGCAGTGATCACGCCGTTAATGGTGACGATAACACCGTGCAGGTATCGAGATGGAATTTTAAAGACTCGGTACTAATCAGGGAGAAGAATCGTCGATCTTTCAGCACGGTCGTTTGTTCGATCGCTCGCTTCGATCGTTTCTCCGCGTCGGCTACAGCGCGAGTAACTGAAAGCTCTTAAAGCGCGAGTCTCGGTGGATAATCGAGAGGAAGAAGAAGATCGAGTCGAAAGGGCGGGGAAAAAAAGAAAAAAAAAAAAAAAGGTGGGAACGCCGCGAGATCGTGGAAAAGTAAGTGCGTGGCAAGACGAAGGAGTCGACGATCGACGTCGATGTGACCCAGGGAAAGGAAAACTGCCGAGAGGCGGTCGTTGGGCAAAATCAAGACGGAGACAGTGCCGTAGTCCTGGGGGCCCAGGGTATACGCAAGATCTATTAATAACTCGTAATACGGTAGTAGTGGGGCGCTGTCCGCTAGCGGGTGAAAATAGAAAAGAATGTTTTTGGAATCCAATTGGACTTGGTTGGCCGAACGATGGGGCAATATGGCCGACTTGGCCGAGCGGGTGGACGATCTGATATGCAGTTTCGACTCGGCTGGTGATACGACCATGGATACGTTATCGATGCTGATATTTGGCTGGATGTTGTTCGGATTAGTGGTACTGTGCGTCGGCAAATACGTTTACAATCGATTCGTTTTAAACGAGCTCGCTTCTGGGACGATAGTTACCGCCAAGGACGGCCATATCGTTCACGGTGATAGCGTCGGTGTCAGTGGTGGTGCTGGTGCTGGTGGTGGTGGTGGTGGTGGTGGTACTGCCGGTGGTGGAGGTGGTGGTGGCGGTAGTGGAGGCAAGTTACTTTCGCTTGGCAAGCAAAAAATCGTTTCATCGGGTTCGGTACCCTCGGCGACCGGGGCAGGTGGTGGCGGCAGCGCCGGTTCCGGATCGTACGCAGCCGCCCCTCATCCTTCCGGTGGCGGTACCAGTTCAACTTCCGGTATCGCCTCGTCGCCCTCCTCTTACGTTCCACCGACTCCGCCTGTACGCAAACGTCTCACCAGGAAGACGTCCGGTGGTCTCATCAGTCCCGCAAGAAGTACCAAAAGTTTGAATTTGCCGACCGCCACTGGCGCCGACCCGGATGCCGTGCGCTGGGTCAACGAGATCATCGTTTGGCTCTACTCCGATCCAGCGATTTTGGACCAATTGCTGGCTGTTTGGGTCGCGTCTCTCAATGACTTTACCGGCAACTCCGTCGACGAGGTGAGCCGATATTCTCCTATCCGCGCGATGCTCTCATCGACATTACCCCGTTGGCATCGTAACCATATGATTTTTCACGTAATATCCATAACGATATGACGATCGCCGGTGGTACCGTCGCGCGAATATCTTTCACCGCGTCGAGAATCGATGGCCGGGGAAATATCGAATTAAGAAAGGTTTAAGGAAGGGTGCAAAAGTCAATTGGAATCGAACTTTGCTCGACCTGTTCAAAATCTTCGTCGTACGCGAAACATCATCAATCGGCGAGACTAGATATGGCAACGCGATCTTCTGGCGTGCGCGTGGGTGTTCTTGAGCAACGAAAACACCGGCTTAAACCGTTCGCGTGGTGCTGTCGGACTATTTTACCGACGAAGCCCTAGAAATCGTGTTTCGGGCTCGTCAGATTACACGCAGCTTATCGTTGGCTCGCTCATTTTCTACCAACCAACTTCGAGATACCGTCAAATAGAATCCATTTGAAATTGAAAGATCAAAAACAAAGTCTCTTTTAATCTTTCGTTT
Source organism: Bombus waltoni (assembly GCA_014737395.1). Lineage (NCBI taxonomy): Eukaryota > Metazoa > Arthropoda > Insecta > Hymenoptera > Apidae > Bombus > Bombus waltoni. The sequence goes on from JACXII010000014.1 coordinate 3,896,945, forward strand.
TTCTTTCTTTTTCTTTTGTTTGTTTTTTTTTTTTTTTTTTCTTTACGGAAAGATGCGTTCTCACTGGTATTTTCTCGTTACCCGTAGCACGGAGTCGGGGTCGAGTTCGTGCGAGTTTTACCCGAAACACATCCACCGAATCTCTCTAACATCTTTTGCGAATGCGACTCCAAGGACGACGTGGTACGTATGAAATGTTCTTTCGCCACGTGTTTTCTGTGTCAAGGATCGTTTCGAGTATGGTCATCTCGCTTGTTTCGTTTCAGACGATCACGTGCGATTGCGAAGCAACTCCAGCGTTACAGTTAAAAGCGTCTCGCCGGAAAGCCGATAAACTCGAAGTCAGCCACTATCGCGTGAACGTAAATCGTTTCCGTGCCCGATTAAACGTCATCTGCATCACCGAGAAGCTACTACTAGATCTGAAATGCGACGGCTGGCCGGACGTTCGTATCATATTTTTACGTTATTTTTGCAACCAGTGGCTTCGTGATGTCTGTCGTTATCCTTGTACTTTCGCCTTTACGTTAGGTGAAAGTCTCGCTGGCCCAAGTAGGCACGATAAAGAAAGATCTGGACGAGAGCCAATTGCAGGAAGTCGTAACGGAAATCGTAATAGGCGCGTTAAGGGGGACCAATGTTCATCTGAATTTGTTCCAATATCCGAGCTGTCCACGGTTATGGAGGGAACCGGCGACCACGCAACACAGCTTTTCGATGCCTATGCATTACGACAACGTGGTAAATTTATTTTTAAACGGCTCAGATACGTGGCTCCTTTTCTACATAACGAATAACTAATTCGCCTAGACGACGTCGAGCGGTTCGCTTCAGGCCTCGAGACAACGACTTCAAAGCCAAAGTCCAACATCCGCGCAGAATCAATATATCGCCAGTGACAGAAGGCTGCTCGTCAAAGTGGTGAAAGCAACGAAATTAGGCGGCGAGCAGGGTGCTTCGGAACCGTATTGCGTCGTCGAATTGGACGAACCACCGCAGAAAAATCAAACGTCCGTGAAGAAGGACGCTCGAAATCCATTATGGGACGAGGCATTCTTATTGTAAGTGATTCGGAAGGAAACATTGCGACGCGTCGATTCGATGCGGAGTCGTCGTCATCGAAATCGACCGATTTCTCCGTTCCCTCGTTTCCGACCAAAGAACAGCCGAAACGTGGCCCTCGCACACGCTCGAATCTCACGATCGTTCGTAATTTGCAGCGACGTTAATCGTAACACGTCGGAAGTGCTGCTGGAAGTCTACGATCGCGTAAATAAATCCCAACGATTCTTAGGTTTGGGAATCGTCGGTATCGACGAGCTGCTGGCGAATCCGAGTCAGAGACAGATCATACCTCTTCAAAATCGACCGTACGAAGAGGAAGATATCACCGGCACTTTGACCGTAGAGGTAAGTAAAAGAACGACACGAACGCCCGTACGCGGTGTACTAGGTGGTCCCGTAAGTTGCTTTCGTCTCGTAAGGAAACAACGGACGCACCACGTTCTCTGTTTTTTTTTTTTATTTCCATCGAATCACGTACGATCGTAATAATAGAAATAGAAGAAAATGGATCGTAGACGATCGAATAAAACGATATAAAACGAAAAAAGGTTATGCGTCTGTTGTTTCCTTAGGAAAGGAAAGAAACTTTCGGGACGATCCAACGATTTAACGAAATTCTTTGCTATGAAATTCTATGCCGTTTCATTGTTTTCTTTCCTTTTCTATCCTCTGTCTTTCGCTCTCTGTCCTCTCTTTTCTCAGTTTCTATTCATCGAGGGCGCGGAGGTGCCTCAAATTGGGAGCAAACCTTACAAGGTGAAGGAGACGATAAAGCCGGTGTCACCGACTCCTCGTACCTACACCCCGACAAATCTCATCAGCGACAATAGTCTAAATTACAACAATGGTAACAGCACACTTATCTTGTACGACTCTACCGTTCAACCCGAAGGGGGTAATTACCAATTACTTTATCTGAAAGGCATTGCGTTCGTGTTCACAAGTGTGAAAAACATAGCGATGATTAGTGATGTCACGCCCCTTTAAAATTCGTGCTCAGATAGTTGTTCGCATCTGTCGCCACGTATGATCTCGCCGAAACGACGTTACGTTTCACTCTGTACTTTAACGCAACGTAGATCCCGTTTTTTTTCTTTCTTCTTCCATTAGGTTGTCCCGAAAGTTTCTTTCCCTTTGTAAGGAAACCACGGACGCACAACCTCTTTTCGTTTTATATTATCTCATAGAATCATCCGCGATCCATTTTGCTCTGTCTCTGTTATTACGATCGTACATGGTTCGATAAAAATAATGTAAAACGGAGAACGTGGCGCGTCGGTTGTTTCCTTGCAAGGCGAAAGAAACTTTTCGGACAACCTAATACGACTATAGAACAGACCGTATTTATTCGTCGTTCGTACCAGCAGCGACGCGAACTCTTCTTCCTCTCGTGCGCGTGCCTGCACCTCTAGTACCGGAGTGTAATAGTTTCCACTACCATGTAACAATTCGCATGACCTATGTCTACTCGTACGTACACGTATAGAATTCTCTACCTGTCTCCCTTCTTCTATCAACTCCGTTACTTAACGTTCGCTTTAACGTTCCTCTAGCACGATACGAAACGATTGTACGCTCACTTCTCGGCCCGAGTTTCTTACGATCGACGATTCTTCCAAGTTATTTCGACTACCAGTGAAGCGAACCTGGCAAATCACTGTGACAGCGTATGCAATATGCTTGCATAATCGCGGTCGCGTTGCCAGGCACTCGTAAACTTATCTGGTAAACGAAATGACGGACGCTTGGTGCAATGATGGACGTAGAAAGTCGTAAACCTCCTTCCGCTCTTCCTTCTAACCGATTAGATATTTTCAGCGACCAAATGTAATTTGCAGACTATCTGACGAACGGCAACGCGGTCGACTCGCCCTATAGAACTGGACAAAGCAACGGGAACAAAGGAACCCTGATCGTGCACAGCCAGCAAAGGGTACGCGCTCAATGAAATCTGCACGTTGAATGCAATTACGTGACCTATGCAAATTTTACTCCGTTTACTAACACCTATCGACTATCGTCTATCTTGTTTTTTTTGTTGTTGTGTGTTTTCTTTTGCAGCAGCCAGAGCGGCAGGTGGTTAAGGTAAGCCATTGCTTGACGTCGTGTCCTCTCAACCTCGCCATCACCGGCGTGATCATGGTTGTAAACCCGCGCACGTATTTTATCAGCATTTTCACACTCTCCTCGTTTTACGACCATTCTCCAAATTTCCGCTCCATCATCGAAAGTCACGGTATTTATAACGTTCCTTTCGTTCGAACGATCCCGTTTCCTGTTTAATTTTCTTCGTGGCCTACCTCCATTTTACATCCTTGTTGCATCTATGAACCGATTGGAAATCAGGCAGCCTTGTGTTTTACGAGAACGCTAATTATCGTCAGTTGAGTGGCGTGTGTTTACTAATTCCACAGGTCGCCCTGACGGGAAGTGGAAACTGGCAGGAAATCTCTCCGGAGGTAATTATTCTTGTTGTCACGAGATCGTTTCTGTCCTATTCTTAACGCAGCGTCGTTCTAATTTCGCGTTCTCACGTTTTCGCTAATTACGCTACGGTCGATTCGAAAAGAAACCTTCTAAAATGCCTATAACGATGCTTGTGAAACAGCCGCGAGCTTAACTATCTGCCTATAAACGTTTCGTTTTCACTCGTTTCAGCATGGACCGAAAGATACCAGCGTGACGTCGGGACCAGAAAGCACACCGAATTCTTCCAATTCCGAAGGTATACCGTCCTTTCTATTCTTTTTCTTCTCCTTTTTTTTTTATCGTCGCTACTCGCTACGTTCTCTTCCATTCGCAAGTATCAAGACAGCTCCAGCTTTCGCGTAAAACGCTACGGTTGTGTCGTTATATCGTTATCATTGTAGAAATTTTCTTTCTTTTTCTTTTGTCGTTGCTACTCGCTACGTACTCTTCCATTCGCAAGTATCAAGACAGCTCCAGCTTTCGCGTAAAACGCTACGGTTGTGTCGTTATATCGTTGTCATTGTAGAAATTTTCTTTCTTTTTCTTTTGTCGTTGCTACTCGCTACGTACTCTTCCATTCGCAAGTATCAAGACAGCTCCAGCTTTCGCGTAAAACGCTACGGTTGTGTCGTTATATCGTTGTCATTGTAGAATTTTCTTTCTTTTTCTTTTGTCGTTGCTACTCGCTACGTACTCTTCCATTCGCAAGTATCAAGACATCTGCAGCTTTCGCGTAAAACGCTACGGTTGTGTCGTTATATCGTTGTCATTGTAGAATTTTCTTTCTTTTTCTTTTTTTTGTCGTTGCTACTCGCTACGTACTTTTCCACTCGCAAGTATCAAGACAGCTCCAGCTTTCGCGTAAAACGCTACGGTTGTGTCGTTATATCGTTGTCATTGTAGAATTTTCTTTCTTTTTCTTTTTTTTGTCGTTGCTACTCGCTACGTACTCTTCCACTCGCAATTATCAAGACATCTGCAGCTTTCGCGTAAAACGCTACAGTTGTGTCGTTATATTGTTATCATTGTAGAAATTTTCTTTCTTTTTCTTTTGTCGTTGCTACTCGCTACGTACTCTCCCATTCGCAAGTATCAAGACATCTGCAGCTTTCGCGTAAAACGCTACGGTTGTGTCATTATATCGTTGTCATTGTAGAAAGGGGTAGAACGAGAAGAAAACGACGAGATTTCTTTGGAACGATAAAGAAACGACTGAGCCGATCGAAGACGAGAAGCAGATCGGTCGGACCGGAAGGCGATGCGAACCACGAGGATCAACACTCCAGATCTATATCTGCGGACAGAGCGCGTGATCCTGGCTCGGGTATGTTTGCTCACGGGTATACATTACGCCCATGAAACGATTCCTGATTTAGAACAGAGTTAGTGCCTCTTCCCTCTAGTAGACCGGAGTCTTTGGTATAAAATTCTACTTGTTTGTTTTGCACACGAATCCCGTGCGTGGTACGCAACGTTGGTAAGTACGATCATCCCGATAGCGATGATGCAACGAGCAAAAGCAGTAGCGCGCGTTTCACGGAGCTTCGTAAAACGAACAACCGGCAAAAAGTATAAGATACACGCACGCCAACGTTACAACGCTAATATGCCACTGCCAATAAGATATTTCCCGTGCCAATAACGCTGACACGCGACTAACGTAACGTGAGATGCAAACGATCGTTTCCCTTGAATTTTATAGTTCGTTTATCGATACCAGGGAGGGAGGAGCATTCGAGGAGATCGAGTTTGAGCGAAGCATCCGGTATAAGCGGAGCGTCGACCAGAACCTACGTTAACGAGGCTTCCACTTTAGTTCTCGAGACTCTCGAGAATGGCATTAAAAAGTAAGCAAAACGACGTTCGTTTTACGGCTTATATCGTTCGTACGCCGAACGAATCATTTTTTTTTTAATTATTATTTTTTTATTATCGTTTTTATTATTTTCAGGCATTACCTAGTACCACTGTCGCTCGCGCAAAAGAGCAAGTGGCGAAAGAAAGGCACGAAGCTTCACATATTCAACGATCACACTTTCATAGCGAAACATATGGCTGGGTAAGCTATCGCAGGATCACGTTTTATGTTGTTGCGCAAGAGCTTTTTAACCAGGTAGATTTTTTCGCTTTACACCGCAAAAGCGATATTTCAAAGAATAATGTCGTTCAACGGCATTTATTTGTCGTATCGTTTCGCTGCGAGTCAGCGATATACTTGAAAACTGTTCAACGTCCAAGAGGCGTGTCATGTTGCGTGGAATTGCGAAAAAATCACGTTAGGAATGAAATTAGCGCGGAGTTAAGACGAGTCGTTTCGTTTCAGCGGAACCGTATGCGAGGTGTGTAAGCGAACGCTTGCTCGAAGATTGGGCAAGCAGGGTTACGAGTGTAGAGACTGTCAAATGAAGTGTCACAAGCATTGTCACGTTAAAGTGGATACCACGTGTCCCACATCTACCATTCAAAGCATCGAACTGTAAGTAGACAAACCTCGTTATCCTATGATTCCTTGTTGAATCGTTTCAAAATCAATGCAACATATGTCACTATACGTATAGTTTAAGAGAGAACTTTCGCGGAATCACGAGCTAATCCTGTGTTTCTTTTAATCTAATTGTCGCGTAAGGTCTCTACTACCGGTACTCAGTGAATAGGACGGGTAAGTTGCTCAAATTTGGCAGAGAAAACAGTTGTTGGTATTAAAACTCTCATACAAGTAACAAGTAGTTGCGCATGAACAACGAATTTTCTGCTCTTTCTGTAACAGTTCCAACGAACGTTGATTCCTTGCACTTCCATGTGATTTTATTACTTATTGGCAGCGTCTTGCGACCACCATGGACATGCATACGTCTCGTACCGCTTTTGCAAATACTACTAATCGTCCGTTTGAGATTTTCTTATAATAGAAGACAATGCTTCGTTGATATCTTCAACCCTAGCGTCGGTTAAGATACAATACGTTTCAATTCATGCAAAAGTTTCTCAATTTTCGAATCCGTATAAGGATTGATCAGACTATCTGCTCTTAACAAGTAATCAAATTGTCGTTCATCGATAGATGTATGTTACGGAGATTTTTAGATTTTATTGCAGCGATCGTGCGATCCCGGTAACTGTCGAAATTTAATTTGGATATGTACTGTTTTCGCTTCTTTTCATCTCGGCAGTTACGGAGGACGGACGGATTTTCGAAATATTACCCGCATCTAATATTTACGCTAATGATCCTAGATACCTATTAAATCGATACATTGGAGATCGATGAATTTCGGCGAGATATTTTCTCATAGATTCTCATAGTTGCATAAAAATCGACGGTCTGTCGATACCGCAAAGTCTCTGCGAATAATCCGGATCGTCGATCTCGAATGTGTCACGTCACACGTGTCACGCACATTTAGTAAAATTTGTTCGTTTCTTTTAGAACGTGCATAAGGAACGTGCAACGGCCCGAGCGCAGATCGATCAGTCGGCTCTGCTGATGAAATCTCGGACGATCTACTTCGCGGCCATGTTCGAGAACCGAGTCGTTTGTCCTGAGAAAAATCGTCGTTCAAATCGCTTCGTACGTAGCGGCACGTTTGGGAAGCGAATCACGCTGTTGTATCGTACGCGATATAGCAGGCAACCTCGCTTGAGAAAAGGCTGCCGGCTACCTACGATAAGCGTCGAGATCGGCTTCCAAGCACGAAGCGCTTTTGAACGCCGCAGCACCGTTCTGTTACCCGCTACCGTTGCTATTACGCTTTTCAATATCTACTAAACGAACGCGAACACGAACGTGAACGTAAACGTAAATACGAACGTGAAAACGAAGCGAACGAAACGAAACGAAACAGATTAAGCGAAGAAACCGAACAAAACCGCGTATAACTTTCTTCTAGAAGCAAAACGTTGTTCGGTTCTGGATAGTGGCGAAGAGCGAGAACGATACGTCTCGAGCGGCTGAAATATAAATAACGTTCGTGGCGAACCGTGAAATATTTATCCGTTATTATCTACTATAGTTTCCTTACAACATTTCGAATTTTCACGAAACTTTTTACACTTAAAGGAACGTCCGATTTTCTATCGATTCGTAATCTTAAGCCTCAAGCGATTATATTGTACCCATTTTGCCTTTTTCTTTCGTTCGTTTCTCTCGCTCGTTGTTTCAGGAACAAAGGTAGAACCTTTGGGGATGTACGATGTATCCGATAGAATTTGAGAAAATGACATCGACGAGAAACGAAACACGTGAACGATAGTGCCTCTAGATACGAAAGTTTGTCGTTATCTTTGAAATATTGTATCTTTATCCAGTGAAAGTAATACTTTTGACAATATTTTCGATCGTTGTATCGGATGTCCGATCGATCAATCAAACTCAAACGCTTCAACGCGCACACTTGTGCCTATGTATCGTGCGTAAAGAAAGCATCGTAATCTTTGAATGACACGTATTACCGGCTGATAAATATTACTATAATCATAATTAATATAATTGATGATTACGATTATGACAATTATCATTACTATTGCTATTATTATTCTTATTATTATTATTATTGTTGTTGTTACCGACGTCGTTGTTACGATTGTTACTACCATACCTAAGAATAGAAAATAACGTTCCACCATGGTCTACACCGCTACGCCGGGCATATTCAAGCAGCTGTTGTAACAATGATGATAATGATAATAATACTGTGTTACGTTGAAAGAAATAATATGGTTACATTATGATTCTACGTCACTGTGCCTTTATTGGCTTCGTCTCTCTTCCCTTTCCCTACAATTTTCCCATTTCGAAACGCCTAATGATAATATCTTCCAAGTATCGTTATTACAAAAAAAAAAAAAAGGTCACAGGGAAACACGTAATTAGGTACACGTACACGTACGTCGTTGATCTTTTCGTCTATTTCAACGTCCGAAAAGGAATATTTCAAGGTAAATTAGGTAAAAATAGAAAGATCCTGTACGGTCAGGTCCGACCAAAGACAAGACAAGTTAAGACAAGCAATATCCAGCGACGTCTTTAACGTCTTTTCCACGTAATATCTCCAAATTGATTTCGTTTAGTGATTTCGTCGATTAGTTTCGTCAACGTGCCAACGAAATTTTAAAAAGTTTCGCCAAACGAAGGTACACGATGCGATCGCAGAGCAAGAGACAAACGTATGTTTCGATCGTGTTACTGGCAAGTTGCGTTTCGTTTCGACGTCGTTTTATCGCTCGGAAAACATCCGGACAAAACGTAACGGACCGACAACACGATCGAAACCCGAAGAATCGGAAATGTGTCGTCTCATCGTTGTGGAAAGTAGTCTTTATGCGTAGCCTCGTAGCCGTTCGACCGTGAACCACGATATTTCCTTTAAAATCGACCGGGTACCAACGAATTTGAATCGAACGAATTTGATCGACGTTTGCAACGAAGAAAGATGGCTAGGTAAGCGAAAAGTCGGAGTTCAATCGGGACGAGAAGGATCGGGATGATATTCCGCGGTCACCGGTCGTTTCGTCCAGATTCGGTGGGAGTGGAGGTGCGAGGCGCGACTCAAAGTGGAACAACGCTGACCTGATTCGAGGTCGAAGCTCCAATTTTCGCGGAGTTCGCCAAAGCGGCGGATCGACAACGGGACGACGGTAGTCATGACGACGTGACGTAATATCCAACGTCATCGACGAAGCGCAACGACCCGGCCGTACGTTTCTCGCCGCGCGGCTAGATTCGAGGCTGAATGGGGTGGTGGTGCGGAGCGCGGCGAATATTCGATTGTCCCGGTTCCGATCGATTCATTTTTGCACGCTGTTTAACGATTCCGCCAATAGCTCCCTATCTGGCGATCAAGATCCCGGAAACGGACCAACGCTTCCATCCCTGTGCGTGCGCGTGTCTCTTCGTTTCACGTACGTGAAACAATGACGTCAACGTATGGCGTGTGTACGCAGGGTACAGTTGCGTGCATAGGGAGGAGCGCGCGAGGATGCCAAGTTCGAAGGATAGAGACAAGCTGCAACCAGGTTTATTCAATCGCAAGCTCGGAATTAGGACGCGTTGTCGACGGCCTTCTCAATGACGTCAGTGACGTCACTAGTTTGGAAGGAGAACTAGGACAAACGGACTGAGAAAAAGGAACGGCGCGACGCACGAAATCAGCGATCGTCGCCCTAGCTGCACGACCATCTAGTCCCCCACCCACCCCCCACTCCTCTGTCTCACAGAAAAGCAACGCGTGTATTTCAGTTCCGGCCATTCCAGTCATCTTTCTCGGATCTTGAAAATCATCTGCGTTTTTAATCCGAGTCTAAAAGAAACAAAAAAAGAGATAGCGAGCCTGGAAATACGAATAGGGAGAGTAAAACGACGCGAGAGACGAACGGAAGGAAGACTTTTGCAAGCGATCGGTTAAATCGAAGACGAGGGGGTTGAAAGAGGGAAAATAGAAGCAGGAGGATAAAGAAAAATAAAAAAAAAAAAAAACAGGCCGCGCTATGACGCTGGAAACGAATAGCACGCGTCCAGGTAACGACGAGGTATCCTGGAAGCGATCCTTGAATGAACTATGGTATTTCGTAGGGACGACAGTAGCAGCGATCTGGGTCAAAGAAGGGTCGTGAATGGCGTCGCTTGGCTCGAGTGACGTCACGGGGGTGCAAACCCCTGCAAGTGGGTCACTCGTTGATTCTGTCATGGCCGTAGCTATAAACGGACCAGGGACGTCCTTCCATGTTTCTACGTCTTTCCGCGAATCTTGTTCCGGTACGGGCACGTTACGTACAGATGGCCCGGGTCGACGATGCTTCTCTGACGACATCCTCCGGACACGAGAACGGAAATCTTCCGTTCTGTCGATTATTTCAGAGCAAAGGCGACCGCGGTGTCGTTAACTGACCGGCTGTGGCTCGATTTAACTTCATCCTTCGTGAAAGTCGGACGTGTTTCGGATAATTGGGATAAAGAGCGTAATTCGTAAGAGGATAAAATAGTCGGAGGATGGTAACGGCGCGGGAAGGCTATAAACGCGAACGTCAGTTTGAATGAAAAACGTTTATTTGAAACGTAAACTACGTGTAGTATCGACATAGGTAATACTTAATATAAAATATTCAGTCCTGAGAATCTGCATTTCTCGCATATTCTATCGTTCTCGGTTTTCTCTCTTCTTGTATTTTCGCGCGAGGGTCATCGCGCATACGCGAATTCGAATTCGCGAAGACATTTATTAGGCGTGCGTTAGCGTTGTATCTTTTCTCCTGCGCAAGATATCGTACGTCTGTGTGCCAATTTGTTCGCCACATACCGTGTAACTCACGCGGTAGATATTTACAAGGCACTGAAAGATCGTGTATACGTTCCGCGATTACGTTCGCCTTCACGTAAATGAGAACTTTCGACGACAGTTTAAGAAAAAGATTTTCCTTCGCCACGGTTTCGTTCGGATTTGTTTCGCCGCAACCGTTCGACTCTCCGGCGTCCGTCTTTCGAGTTATCGTTATTGTCCGTGTTATTCTCGTCTCGCGTGAGAATGAAACTGGAACGAAAACGAGGTCGAAAACAGAACGATCCGCTCCTTTTTCATCGCGACACTCGCCAAGCATCTGTTAACACAGCAGGCCTTGCGAAAGAAGGAACAGAAACTTTACAAACTCGTTTAACGTCTCGCCGTAGCACGCACACACTCGAATTTGCTAGTCTCGAGCGAACGATTGCGCTGAACGAAGCTCACGACACCATTTGCGAATCGTGATATGTTTTAAAAGTATCCTTAACGAACAAGTAATTCTAATCTATCTGAAATATTCACGACCGAACGTTACGTCGGACGGTTAGCGATAAAGATCGCGCGAGATCGCCAACGTTTCGTTTCGATTCTTTCGACGATCGCTTCCATCTCCATCCGCTCCTTATAAAAAAAAAAAAGAAAAAAAAAAAGAAAAGCGCCAGAGTCGCGCGATCTCGACGCGTTCACGCGTAATTGACTCGTATATCGCGATAACCGACCTCGGTTTCGTCACGATATATATTACCTTTTCGCGAAACGACGTTTCGATAGAAGCGCGTTGAGAACGTGCCTCGTTGCGAATTCGACAAAGAGAAGGCGAATTCGACGAAGAACGCGTAAGACGGATCGTCGACCGATCGCATCGGTGTATAACGTTCAAACACGTTCGATCCTTCTTACTTTATTCCTCTTTGTACTTGCGATCGAAACGGATCGCCAATTAATCGTCGACAACTGTGGAATTCGCTCGCGTGTAACGTAATTGGTATCGCTATTGTACATGTTTTTATCGAGCGTACTAATCGTTTGCTACAAAAGGTAGGTACATACATGCTTACACGGCTACGTTCTGTCTACGTGATCTATCTCGTTTACGAATAAGAGACCAACAACTTAAAACGCAATGTACTTGTACGTCGACGCACCTCCAACTACGACGAACGCAACTTTCCCGCACTTTACGCCTTCTTCTCTCCTTGGCGAGCGACGACCAACGAAACGTGACGATCGGCCACGAACGAAAGGAAATCTCGACGGAGGAAGAAGCGCGCCGGATTTTTGCTTTCCGCAAAGTTTCTGGCACAGCGAAAAGATGCGAAACGCTGCGTTCGCCGAACCCTCGACGTTCGTTACAATTATTTCGCTCGTATCGCCCTAGGTTCGTATACATTTTGATCCACTCGTTTGGTCGAGGTTTGGGAAAAACAGCGGCGAAGAAACGGCCGCGATTGACGAAAGTAGAAAGTACGGAAACGGAAGCGCGGGCTTACGAATTCGTGTAGATCGTGCGAGCAAACATCTCGTACGCGAAGAATGGTCCAAGAGCGGAGGGTCCGTTCGGTTGTTTGCGCGATTTAATATCGAGACGATCGCGCAACGAAACTCGAAATCGTCTGTAATGACATAGATAGAGAGATAGATAGAGAGATAGATAGATAGATAGATAGATAGATAGATAGATAGATAGAGGAAAGAGAGAGAGAGAGAGAGATCGGATTTGAGCGAGCGTATCGGTCAAAACGGATGAAACTTGAATGAACCGAGTGAACCGGCGTTGACTTGAATCGCCATCGATCGTGATTGCTTCTTATCGGTAGAGACCGACGGTATCCTGACAGGAACAGGGCATCGCCAATTGCTGTGCCATGCTCCTTGGAACTCTCTGCGTTGGTAGGCCCGAAAGACCTCTGACGTACGTGTAGGATACCGGACTACGTAATATTCTTTTGGGACTCTTCTTCGCGTGCTTGTTCTCCTTGCCCTCCCACTTGGAGGATATCTTGAGAGTCTGAAGCGCTCTTCGAAGAGTATCCGCCGTGCTGGATCTTTTCAACGAGTCGCTGTCGGCGCTGCTGTGGGCGTCCGATGGACTCGAAGAGTACGACAGCGACTCTGAAGTTCTTCCAACGCCTCTGACGTCTCCGGGGCTCCAAGAGCGCGAAGACTTGGCTCGAACTCGCTCCGAACTTCTTTGAATGCTCGAGAGCCTCTCCTGAGAGCGAGTCGGCCGGCCACGAAGTCGGTCCAAGTAACAGTGGGTTCTCGGCGACCTGGTGGCGCGGCATAATCGCTCGCTGCTTCCGCGACGCGACAGTCTCTCCGCGCTTCCGGTACTTCCGCCGCTGCTGCAGCCGCTGTCCGTGCTGCACTCGTCGTCCCCAAATTCTTGTTTCGAAGACCCGGGGCCCCCGGTCGGGCTCACCCTTCGTTTACCGTCGCCCTTTTGGTCCTCTCGGCGACGATCGTCTTCCGGATCGGTCAATCTAGTCGTGTCCTCCATTCTCAGTGACGGACGAAAGCCACCGATTCGATCGAGATCGCGGACAAAAATCTGCACCGTTCGGCTAGCCAGCTCGCAAACGTCGTTCCCTTCGATCAGAATTCGCTCGTTGAGAACCAACGCGAGTTTCGTTCGATCGTGCTCAGCCGTCGACTCGCTGTCGCGCTCCTTCGCGTAAACGATGGAAAATGCGCGCCCTTTCGCACACGGTCGATCAATTTCCGTGCGGCTAATCGATTCCACACTCGTTTCACCGTGCTTATACTTGCGTAAAACGATGCTTTCGAAGAGAAACTGGTCCTTCGTTGTCGACCGATCGTTGATCTTTTATCTTCTCACGTTCCCCCACTGTTCTGTATTCTTATTCGTTATCGGATGCCTTTGCCGTCTTTCTCCAAGTTGTTCACCCTTGCGTCCCGGAAGAACAGTTTTGTTCGACTGTTTGTCGCAAACACGCGTTGTGTCAATGTGTCGTTGATTGCCGGGTTTGCCGCGTGTATTTCGCACGCTTTCGTGAGCGAACTGAGACTCAGAGACTCGCGTTCTTCTCTTATATAGCGTCGCGGCTTCGCGGAGGGTGCGCGCATGTCCTCTCCACCACGTGAGGGTTCGAGTCGTATCTGCGAGGACGCGATATCGGGATGAATGCGGCGGACGCGGTTTTAGGACGATGCTCGTCCGAAACGCGATTCACCAATCGGCGCCATTTTCGTTATTTTCGGACCATTCACTTTGATTTCTCTCGCTCGAGTCGCACGCGTATTAGGTTGTCCGAAAAGTTTCTTTCGTTTCGCGAGGAAATAATCCACGCACCTCGGTCTCCGTTTTATAGTATCTTCGTCGAATCACGTACGTAATAAAAAAGATACGAAAAAAGAATAAAAGAATAAAATACGTAATAAAATAGAAATAGCAGAAAACGGATCGTACATGATTCGATAAAATAACATCGGACGAAAAATAGGTTGTGCATCTATCGTTTCCTTACGAAAGGAGAGAAACTTTCGGGACAGACTAATATTTTTATAACCGACTCACGCCGCTCGTACTTGGATCAAAATACATTTTCGCAAACCGCGAATCGACGAGTGACGAGCAGGAGAAAAAAGTGCTTAAGCGTGCAGAACTGCTTCTTTTTTTAAACTGGACCATCTCATATTCTTAATGACGTAACGAGCGGAGAACATCGAACCTCCTTCGTAGTAGACGATCGATACGTCGAACGCTCTTGGTGAAACGAATTCGTTAAAATTAGCAATGCCGCGATTTAATGGACGCCGGTTAAGAGAGTGGGACGAGCGATCGAGATGGTAGATAAGGGCAAAAGAGGGCAATAATGGGGACAGTACAAAGTATCGTACCGCGTCTCGAAGCAGAGAGGTCGGTGAACTGCAGCGCGCGATCGATGCCAAGGGGTGGATGTACCATGCAGGCTGATCGCATTGCCGCCAGCGCTCGATGCACCCGGATGATCAATAATTTTGTAAATAACCACGCGAATCAGCGATATAAGATAATACGTAGGGAATATTAATATACCGAAATACCGAAACAAACGCATCGAATATAGAAATTAATATATAATGGAGAATGCATCGCATCCCGACTGTTAGCTCCTAATGCAGCGTAACGAGGGACGTAACGAGCCTCGCCGTAACAGAATAGGACGATTCGGTTATATGTAGATTTCCCCTTCCTTTTTCCTCGCAGACGCTTTCGTACAATGGTACACGGTGACGCGAAGAAAAATTTCATTCTCGATATTATTACGGTAACACGTGTTGCGGTGCCAAGAATATTGCGAGGCGGAACACGTTGCTGTCTCGAAACGCAACGTGACGCGGCATATATCCATCGAAGACAATTCGCTCGATTTCATCGGAAAATTCGTGTATGTTAAACCTTTAGCGGATTAACAGCATATTGGACGAAGCAGCAGCGAACCACGAACGGCACATCCAGTACACGACGTACGCGAGGACATTGCATTTACCTTTTACGTAACGATTCCGGTATTGTTGTTGCCGCATAATTGATTCGTCGTTCGTAAAAACAAAAGGCCGCCATGGCCTTGCCCGATTTCAACGAAACGCAACTATTCCTCCCTTGTCATCGATGGCGAATTTCTGGCTCGAATTCTTCTTCTGGGTACAATAGCGAGACCAGTCGCCGACACGTTTGACATTTTCAAGCGACCGCGTGTACCGTGAACCCTTGTATTTTCATCCACCCTTTTCTATAGCGCGTTGTCTATTTCCTTCGTATCCGCTACATTCTTATCGTCTCTCGTCGCGCGTCCCACCGCTTCTAAATCGAAATCGTTACGCTTTCGATGCGCGACGATTCGCTCGGCTCTCGTGGTTACGCTCGACGAGTCGCGCGCGATACGACGCATTACGTTCGCTTCGAAGGAGAGAAAAACGCGAGAGTTTATCTAAGAAAACGATAGTGCGACCGACCGACCGACCGACCGACCGACCGACCGACCGACCGGTCGTCTCGTAAAATCGTCGAAACTCGTACAGCAGTTGGAACATCGGCTGGAATAAGCATCGAGTAGAAGAATGCAAGCTGGGCTTCTTCGCTCGGCCAATTCGTCCGAGATCTTATTCCAAACGAACATTTCGTATTCGTTCGATCGCGCTAAGGGCTCGTACACGTATTCAAAAACACAAACACACATTTTTATATGACATAAGTGGGTGGAGAACGATTATTCGGAGTGCGGTCACGCCTACGTTCATTCTTATATAATTGGATTTATAGAACAACGACGAATCGCGTAACGAACTCTGCGCGATAGATTCATTAACGAGTAAACAAGTAAATGGTGGAGATGAAAACTGCGGGACGTCAAGAAACGTGTACACGTATAGAGGGAACAAGGAAGCCGCTTGCGTTTAAACAGTTTTATTGATACCGAATCTAAAAGTATAGAACATTGTCGGAGAATCGAAGCACGAACGATACTTCACAGAAAGTACAGAGATGCGATTATTGATCTTTTCAGGATGAGAAGGAGATGAGTCGATTGGTTGATTACTCGATGGTTCGGTTCAGTCGTTTGATCGCTCGATCGATCCGTGTCGTCTCGTCGATCCTATTAGACGATGTAGCTTTTGTAGATGTAGGAGGAGGCAGGTGCGTAACTAGCAAGCGGAATAGGCGCCGGGTAGTTCGAGTAGAGAAGGGGCGATCCAATGCTGGAGAGAAGAGCCGGTGCAGCCAATGGAGCGGCGGCAAGCGGAGCGGCGACCAGAGAAGCCGAGGGTGCCGGACCTGGTGCTGGAGCCGGGGCTGGCGCAGGAGCCGGCGATGGTGCAGCCAACGCGACCGCCAATAATCCAGCGAACAACAGCTACGCTCACAAAAATTCCATCAAAAGGAGATTCTTCCTTTGCTTACCCTCTTTCCGTTTGCGTCCATCTGTTAGCACTCGATCTCCGGCACTCACCGTTTTGAACATGGTTGTGGTTGAAACGTGTGGATACGCTACGTAAAAGCTGAGACGATTATACCTCAATTGCCGAGGAAACGCTGCTTATATAGGGGAAACCGCGACAAAGATTCTCATCTCTCTGCATCCCCCTTCCTTTTACCCATCTCTCTACATCTCGTTCCTTTTACCCGTCTCTGGTATTCCACGAAGGGCAACAGCCGGTCTTCGAAGCAGACCATGAACGGGACACTCGCTTCCTTCTTGTTGGCGTACGCGCCAATTTTTTCCACCGACCGACCAATCGACTTCTCCCTTTGTACCTCTCTGCAAACGTTTTCCCCTGTATCGGCCAACTACCGGCGAATCGCGGATTCCTTCAAGGTTGCACGGGACCAGGCGTGTCCCAACAATACGCGCCATTTCCTTCTTTTTCGAGTCTACGTTCGAGCAACTTTTTTCCATCGAGCGCAAACAGGTTTTCCCCTTTTCTCCGGCATCGCGTTGTCCTTGCGACTTCGAAAAACCATTGACGATCCGAACATAGC
The DNA here is from genome assembly GCA_014737395.1 of Bombus waltoni. NCBI lineage: Eukaryota > Metazoa > Arthropoda > Insecta > Hymenoptera > Apidae > Bombus > Bombus waltoni. Next base: position 3,914,237 of record JACXII010000014.1, read on the forward strand.
TTAATGGCTCGTTGGCTACGAGGTACAAACAACAGCCCATCGTCTTCCAACTTGCTCGAAATAATTATCAACATCCGCGGCATCGTTCGTCCCTCCCACGCTCGTACAGCGCTTTGTCGCGTCAAGAAAGGATAGCAGAGTAGAGGCAAGAGAGACGACGCACGGGACGAATTCGAAATCCTGCGAATTCTAATACGGCTTTCATCCGCTCGTCGATTCCAAATTACGATAAGTAATCGTGTGAGATTAACGAACGTAATGACAGCCTGTCGTGCCTTCCGTTACGCGAGATACGACGCGTATCTCAAGCGAAGGGGAAACGACGTTTGCTGGTCTCAGCCGGACTCGACGAACTTGAACTTGGGAAAAAAGCATTTGCTTTGCCTTGGAGTTGTCCAGCCTTGTGGTAAGCGCGAGAAAGATAGAGCGAGCAAAACACGAAGACAGAGGAGGGATGCGAGTGACCAGATCGAGCGAGTGAGAGGCGTAGGCAGAGAATCGATCAGAATGAAACATAACGATCGGAGAAAAAACAAAAACGCGACTAATCGAACAATTTTTTCAACGAAACCAAACAGGATGCTCGGATTAGATCTGTAACGAAGTCGGATGTAAAGGTAGACTATTTAAACGAGAGAGAGAGAGAGAGAGAGAGGCTAGATAAAAAATGATGGAAAACTAGACGAAAGTAGTTGCAGATAGATCGTGTGGGAAGCAGAACGACCCGCGTAATCACTAGGCCGGCTTTATAATCTTGTTGTGCGTTCCAACCGGACAAGCACGTAGTCGAGAGGGTTATACAATTGCACGGTCTGGTTGCTTACGTAATTCCGTAGAAGTGCCCGCCCTGTGCTTCTCTTTCGATCAAGGTCATTCGAAATCGATCGATCCATTCGTTGCGAGTGATAGCTAGCAAACGCGAGCGGTTTGAAAATACGATACAGGATGAGAAACGCGTCGCATCGCGCCGCCCGCGCCCGCCCCGCAACGAACGAGGGAGCGCGTGAAAACGGCCGATGTTTCGCGCCCGGCATTCCAATGCGACCGCGACCAACAAAATTGATACGAAGGTGACTACACCAAGGAGGTCGGAACTTTCGCAGGCCCCGCATCCACCGTCCTTTTCGTAAGTCCACCACCCCATCAGCGCCGGACATTGGTATAAAGCGAGGACGCTTGGACGATTCTGCACTCATCGCTCAACAGCCGAAACAAACACACAAGCTCAACAATGATGAAGACAGCGGTAAGTGGTTCGATCGCGATCGAGACGATCTTGGCTTTCTTTAAATCCCAATATATTTGTATAACGTATATATAGAAGGAAAATCAACGATTTTATTTTCAACTCTGTTGCTCTCTACAGTGCATCGTTCTCCTCGTGGCAGCCGTGGCGTCTGCTGGACTTCTCCACGCCCCTTTGGTTGCGTCTCCAGCGGCGATCGCTGCTCTTCCAGCACCGATCGTAACTGCTAGGAGCAGTCAAGTCGTAGCTAGGAACTACAATACGTTCGCTGCCGCACCACTGGCATACACCGCCGCCGTACCTGCAGCCGTGCACGCGGCCATACCAGCAGCATCCGCACCGATTACCCTCGCTGCCGCCGCACCTGCTGCACCATTGCCATACGCCGCGCTCGCTTACACCGCCCATCTATGATCAAACCCTGACGCTCCGATCGCCTGTCCGAATTTCTAATTTTTAAGTTTTTCTTTTTCATGGAATAAATTGCAAACGAAAAGAAACGACCGCTCTTTTGTACTTTGCATCTACCTCGAATGCTCAACCTCTGCCATAACATTTCCATCGTACGCCGTAACGCGATCCTTTCGCGCACCGTTCGACAAAGCAATTAATCGCAGTTCTCCTCCGACGCCCTACGCTTTATTAGCGTATCTTTTTATAGACGAAACGATTCTTCCTTATGGATCATTACATACGGTATTAATTGATAGGTAGGAATTAATGGACGAATCGATTGAGAGATGAATGGTAATAGGAATTATATAGGAAAATACAAGTTGGCTTGTTTGCGATCTATTCGTAATCCCTACAGTCCATGCAACTTCTGTCGAAACAATTGCATACGTCGTGCCATTGTTCCAAGTAGCCAGAGATGGTACAAAGGATGCTGCGTTGCATGCGTCAGATCATTATCGCTGTAATTACCGACCCTCTGTAAACTGTATTACGGTGCTATCGAAATAAATTCCCTTATACGGATGTAACCGAAAGAAAGACGCGTTTCTTTCATCTTTCCACCGTATAAGCAGTTTTTCAAAATATACAAACCTTGCTGCATCGAACGATCAATCATCGGTCGATTTATCCGTCATCTTTGAAAAAAACCTTTACGCGTTACTTTCCCAAATATTTTTCTTACGATCGTTTTCGAAAGATCTCGCTGTCGACGTCTAATGAGAAGATTACTCTCGCATGACAGTCAAAACGTATCGATGAAAAGTAGGACGTTCGTACAGGGTCAAGAGTGAAGTTCGATACAGTATTCCGTATCGATAAATCAAGGGAAAGTTACGAGGAGCAAGTTGATGAACAAATCCACGTTTCCAGTCGGAAATTCGAGTCACGTTCAACGAACGATCTTCGAAACTTGCGATGTCCCAATCGTCGTAGACGCAGTACGTACGGCCGCGTTTCGTATTTGGAACGAGCATGAGCCGCACCCAATGTATATCACTGGTCGAAACCGAACCGCAAACGACATCGATGTCTTCGTTATTGTTGCGTCGATTCTAACATCGCCGATGATTTAAAGTCTTTTAAAAAATAATTTTAATCGCATTTAAAAGGCGGTTCCACTCTGGTCTCGCTTCGCGTTGCCACGAGGTAAACCAGAGCGGACAGAAACCGCGATGGAAATTTAAGAAACGATGGCACCTTCAAGTTTGAGTAGCAAGTTCTCGATTCTTTTCGTTCGTAAGATTCGTTTCGTAGACCAAGTAATAAACAAAGAAGAAAGTAACTTTTTAATCGTTCTGACTCAGGCGATAGCAACGTGTTCGTATCGAGGAATTAATCGGTCAAATGAAACTTGCGATATCGTATCGACCATTTCGGGAAATAGTTACACGTCGCACCGTACAAGCTACGCATTCTCGCCTTTAAACCTCTAGAATTCCGCAAATTTTACAAATTCGAGAACATGGTTTCAGAAGACGAACGTCAGAAAATACAGAATGATTCCAATTTCTTTTTTTTTTTCTTTCAAATTCCGAACCTAGATACCCCGTTAAGGAAAGTGAAAGATTTCGTTAGCTTGCAAAATCTGTCTATGAGAGCTGAATAGCAAACGCGCATCATCTTCCAGCGAAGTAACTCATCCTAGAATGGTCGTTGTTGTTGGCAAGCGAAAATTTCCAACATTTTTCATCGTTTCGCTAACGTTCATTCTCTTCGACGATTTATGGTATGCGATTGTGTTCCTGTACCATACCGTCCACCTATACGACCGCGGCAAAGGAAAAATGTTACGGACAAAGGGCGTTCGAAGGCAACGTATATCCGCGGTGAACGACACCGAGTAGCCGCGTGACGCAGCGCGATCAGGAACCACGAGGTTAATGCTTAAACAAGTTATAGAAAAAAAAAAAAAAAAAAGAAGGCTAGATTCGGCCATAGAGACAGTTACTGTATAATAGCAGGCGTGGCCTAAAACGAGCAAAGGTAATCCGATATGCAGAAGCGTGTTCCTGTCGTATCGTACCGCGAACCGGTGTTGCGAACATGCTCGTAGTGGGAGTATATTACCGGACGAAACTGAGTATAAAAGAGCTCTAGCTAATCCATATGACAGTACAGTTGTCCGTTGTTATCCACTCGATACACTTTCGAGACATCAACAAGTAAAAATGTTCGCCATGAAATTCTTGGTAAGTTGATCGAGAAGCAAATTGTAATCGCTTCTTGCGAACAAGCCCGATTGATAGAATAGATCGGGAGGGGACGAGCAAGTTTCGATAATAGACGTTCACTAGCTATCCCTATTCCACGCTTCTTCTTGGTAGTTTGGATAATAGGATCTAATCGATCCTTGATGGCTCGTTGTGCTCTTCTCCCGTTGTTTCCACGCGAGAAGCTAAGAATCACAATAACCTATAAATCGGTTTGCTCTATTCGTAAAATAGTGTCTTGTGTATATTATTGCGAACGATCGGTTGTATTTATTCAAGTCAAAAAAGCGTGTTTCTTTCAACCAAAGAACGGGGCTATGGCTTAGTCGATTACGAGATTGAAGATAAGATAAGATTTCTACCTTTAAAAGTAGAAATACGCGTGACGATAGATTCAAATTCTCGACATGTTCGCGCCATTACGATTTTCAATCATCGTATATCATTGCGTACGTTGTTCGTTGCACGTACAAATACGCTTTGATATAATTGAAATCGTGTTCGATCAATTATACAATTCGAGCCTCGTAATTGACACATTTGTATAAACAAACGATAAAAAGGTTCTAGCACGATGATCCGCAACGGCGGACGCGAGAGGAAAGCTCAAACGATAAATCAAAACTAATCTGTTCATTTTTGTCAAAGGTTCTGTTCGCCGGTTTAGTCGCCGCCTGTTCGGCCGGTTTGTTGCCAGCGGCGGTACCAGCGGCAGTGCCAGCAGCGATCGCGGCACCGGTTCCAGCGGCTTTGACGGTCGGAACCTACGCGACCAGCTATAACGCGCACGCGGTTAATCACGCGGTCGCTGCACCGTACATCGCCAGCCCTGTGATCGCCCACGCTGCCGCTGCTCCGCTCGCGTATTCCAGCTTCCCTGCCGCGACCCTCATCGCCGGCAGACGCTGAAAATCGTAGCGAAACCGCGTCACCGTTCGAGGACAGTCCAGCCAGAGAGAGACATCCGGTTACGTTCCAACGCAATGGCCATTCCAACCGTGAAACAACTGATTAACCTTCGATACTACTACCATCCCCACCACAGCAACGAGATCCTGGACCTCGGTGAATGTCATTGATCTACAATTACAAATGGATGCCGGCTACGTTTCAGGATGTTTCCGTTTTCGGTTTTCAATTCTTTCCTTCTTTTATTACCGTTGATCGACAAGCCTTTGGCTCGCTTCTTCATTTTGCAGGAAAACAATAAAAACGATTTTTCTCCCTTTGAAAATCTCGCCTTTGCCTATTTTACCCTAGCGTCGCGTACATTGTACGCGCTTCTTCCTTTTTGTTTCGTCTCTTTCGTACCTTCGCGTTTTGGGCTTTTGGAGAGGAGGAGGAACAACACAGTTTATTGTATTTCGATGATGTCGAGAAGGCAGAGAGAGAGAGAGAGAGAGAGAGAGAGAGAGAGAGAGAGAGAGAGAGAGATGAAGGTGGAGTTGACAGAAGACAAACGATAGGCGATAGACGACGAAAGATCCAAGGCAACCGCGAAACAAACGACAACTCGTTGATTACTCTCGCCGATGTTATGCTTTTTCCTGTTCCTACGTATCCCCGTGACGAACTCGTGGCTTCGCAGCGACTTCTCAATAATTTTGTAAAATATAGAACCTATAAAAGGGTAGAGATAAGAGAAAAGCGAATAGAAACGATTAGTGGCGAACGAAGATTGGATACGAAGATCGTAGAGGAAGAAGAATAGAGAAATGCGTGAAATCGCTCATCTCCAAGCTGGCCAATGCGGCAATCAGATAGGGGCTAAGGTATTTCTCACGAATTTCAACCGAATTGAAGATCAAACGGTGAAATAATAGTAATAATAGTTGCGTGTTAACGATATTATCGAGAAACGTAAAAAAAAGTTGGATGCCGGAATTTTTCAATTTTTTATTCCTTTCGATGAATATTTATCGCGCGTATATCCATTTCGTACCACGTTCATATTGCTCTTTGATAAAATCTATTATTTTTTATGGCTTTCATCAGACACACTAGCTTTAGATAACGTTTAATTGTCACGACGTGTTTCAAATATCATTTCGAATCGGTAGAATAAATCAAAGTGCCTTTTCACGGCTTTGGCCAAGGATTGAACGAATCGAAATTTATTTAAAATATCTTTCTATGCTCGTAATTCGCGACAGTTAAGCTCCGGTATTCCAAAGCTCATCCGATACTTATTTTTTTGATAGTTTTGGGAAGTGATCTCCGACGAGCATGGTATCGATCCAACGGGCACTTATCACGGTGATTCCGATCTCCAGCTAGAACGTATAAACGTTTATTACAACGAAGCGTCAGGTGGAAAGTACGTTCCTAGGGCGATCCTGGTCGATCTAGAGCCCGGTACCATGGACGCAGTGCGCTCTGGACCGTTCGGTCAGATATTTCGACCGGACAATTTTGTTTTTGGACAGAGCGGCGCCGGGAATAATTGGGCTAAAGGGCACTATACCGAAGGAGCGGAGCTCGTCGATTCCGTTCTCGACGTTGTACGAAAGGAAGCCGAAAGCTGCGATTGTCTTCAAGGGTTTCAGTTAACTCATTCTCTTGGTGGCGGAACAGGCGCTGGAATGGGCACGTTGCTTATTTCGAAGATTCGCGAAGAATACCCGGACAGAATTATGATGACGTTTAGCGTGGTGCCCTCTCCAAAGGTATTCTTTCTCCTTGATCGTTTTTCCTCTTTGTAGCACGGCGGAATATTTGACAAAAAGATTGGTCGCAAGCCGAGCGCGCAGGAAATATTTATTCGCTTTCTGAATATAAAAGAAAAAAAAAGACAAAAAAATTGAAGCTTTCTACGCGACTCTGCAATCGATACTCGACCGAGTGTTTTGTTTTATAAGCCCTTTTTATAGAATGCCACGTGTCGTGCCATTTCAGTTGACGTATAAACGAAAATACCGTTTATTTATAAATGGATTTGAAGATTTGAATTTTGTCCAACTTTTTAAACGAAATACTCGGTGACCCATTGTGAAAAATCGGAAAATGGATCTGGTATGTTCGCAGGTGTCAGACACCGTGGTGGAACCTTACAACTGCACTCTATCCGTGCATCAGTTGGTTGAAAATACAGACGAATCTTACTGTATCGACAACGAAGCCCTCTACGACATTTGTTTCCGTACTTTAAAGTTAACAACACCGACCTACGGTGATTTGAATCACCTGGTGAGCGCGACGCTTAGCGGAGTAACCACGTGTTTAAGATTTCCTGGACAGCTAAACGCTGATCTGCGTAAACTCGCTGTAAATATGGTACCCTTTCCCCGACTGCATTTCTTTATTCCTGGCTTCGCGCCTTTAACGTCCAGGTATAGTAGTATCACGTAACCATTTGCTAGCGCTAATTGCGCCAAAAGAGAAACGAACAAGTTTGTCACATCGCGCATACTGTTCGTTCTGAGACAGAGGTTCGCAGCAGTACAGAGCTCTCACGGTCCCAGAACTCACGCAACAAATGTTCGACGCGAAAAATATGATGGCAGCGTGCGATCCTCGTCATGGTCGTTACTTGACGGTCGCAGCTGTTTTTCGCGGAAGGATGTCGATGAAAGAGGTGGACGAACAAATGCTCAATATCCAGAATAAAAACAGTAGTTACTTCGTCGAGTGGATTCCCAGTAACGTCAAGACCGCTGTCTGCGATATTCCACCTCGCGGATTAAAAATGTCGGCGACTTTCATTGGAAACTCGACCGCAATTCAGGTATGCTTCTCGATGCAAACGATATATAGCGCAGTCGTAAGTTACAGTTTTGAGGAAAGTGGCCCGTTAACGTGATCACACACACCCAGGGCCATGTATACCTCTTTCGATGCAGTTTTACGTCTTGAATTGCACAAGTTATTTTCTCATTAATATTCTGCTTAATATCTTTCACTATAATCATATGCTATTAAAATCCTGTCTCTCCTCGGTTGATCGTACATCGAATAATCGTTATTTCAATAAAATTAACTCGCAGCTGTTGAAAAAAAGTATGACACACACACCTGTGTTCATAGTTTTATCACGTAACATTAATTCAGATTATCAGGAAAACGATTAATCGGGTCGTGCGAGATAACAAGCCGAAATATAAGAACAAATTTTCTTAAAATTACATCACGATCCTATGATTTAAATCTTAGTCCCGAAATTGGCTTAAACTCTTTATTTGCCCTGAAATATCTCAATTGCAATTTTCGACGCTCCTCCCGCTGATATAAATCAACTTAACGAGTACGATTCTTCCAAACGTAAGAGGCAATTATCATCACGAATTTCTTATCTTTTTTTTTTTTATATCTTATTTTGTAAATTGGAATTTAGGAATTGTTCAAAAGAGTATCGGAACAGTTTACGGCGATGTTCAGGCGGAAAGCTTTCCTGCATTGGTACACAGGAGAAGGCATGGATGAAATGGAATTCACCGAAGCTGAGAGCAATATGAACGATTTGGTTTCCGAATACCAGCAATATCAAGAAGCCACCGCCGAGGAAGAAGGCGAATTTGACGAAGAAGAAGAGGGCGAGGGTGAACATCCGTGAGCTTAAATTATCTTCAAAAAAAGTATATATACATATATAACGAGTTTCGTTTCTTATAAAAATACGCATGTATCACACGAACTGGTATTGCGATTAAAATAGATTTTCTCCTTACACGTTCTCAAACTCTTCCATCACACTCTTCTCCTAACAATTCGTCTATCCTCTAACAATAAGACAGCGTATTGTATCTTAAAAAAAAACACACACACATCAACTACGTTTCTTCAATATACTATGTAAAACCAACCGCAATACGATTTTTTCTTGGCAAGTCGAAGTTCACAAGTGAAAAACGCGATACGTTACGTTTCTCGTCTTGGATTTGATTTTGGGATTAAACACTTTCGCGTTTCTACTACTTTCCTCGATATTTAGAAAATATTTGCAGGGTCAAATACAATTAGCATCTTATCCGATCGTTGAAACTTTTATTCGAAGAAAACAACGTTTCATATCCGCTAGCCCAGTGTCGTAGAATCTATCGGCTGATTCGTTCTTCGATTACTTTATATTAAAATATTTGTTAACCATCGATTATTATATCATAACGTGCAGTGTTTCTCAATAAATTCAGTAATCAATCGGCTAACGATATAAATCTCGTTCCCCTTGATCCGTTTAGCGGAAAGTTTCCCATGCATTTATGCACGGCTGTATGTTCTGTGTCTCGTAATAAATGCCGCTGATGCATAAGTGGTGAAAGCATACGTCGTCGAAGCCTCAACGATCGACCATGAATCATCGAGCGTCCCGCTAGGGAATGAAACGATAGCATTGTCAACGGTATTGTTACACTCGAGGTGGTTCGTGGTTCTTTCACGGGTTATGACGTTCTACATTCGATCGGTCGAGGTCCCTCCGAGAATACTACATTCGCGGTTGGCGAGGCACGAACAGACAACACCGCGTTCAAGACCTCGCTTTGCGAGTTATTTATCGTGTCTATACATCTTTTCGGTTCTTTCGTCCGCAATTTCTTCCTCTCGACTCTCGTGTTACGATCCGTTCCAATTTTATCCCTTAAACCTCGTTCGATTTACTCAAATTACCTACAACTGTTCGGCCAAGTATTCGTACACATCTAGAAACCTTTTACGAGTATTTTGAAATTTCACCGACGTTAAACTCGTCCGTCGTAATTGCGTTAGTGAAATTTGAAAGAAAACTAAAAATATACGCGAAAGTTGGAAAATATTTATTTGGAAACTATTTTCGAAGCGTGGACCACATAAGAGAAAAAGTCACCGAACCGTATAATCAGCCAGAACCTATTTTTGTTTCTTGCTCTTAGTAATCCAGTCCAGTCATAACGCGATCTCATATAATAGGGCGTTTTTTATGCGCGTAACTACTGTGTTATACAGGTGCTAATGTGCCAGCAAAATCGTATCAGTCATGAATCTAATATGTAACCGTAAGTATTTGTATCGAACATGGGGACGATGACAAACACGGGTTACGAGCGTGCAAATATAACCAAAGCAGACGAGAATAGACTATCGATTCTTGGAAATTTGTTTGTCGAGGTGACCAGGATTCGGTCCGACACGATGTAACTCTAGAATCTGTCGACAAGCGACGAGTTTTAGCCATCGTCGTCTATGATCGACGATAATCGTAACGAATACGTACGTATCGCAATTTCGGATGACGATAGCCGTCAAAAGCGGTGCAATGACGGATCACCTCGGCTTATCTCGATCAAACGATAGAACCAAGAACCAAAGTCGGCAAAGTACGACGATACTCGCGCGAAACGCGATATTATCCGCGATCGCTATAAACCTCGAGTGATTCGAACGTGGAGAACGGCGGTCACTTTTATAGCGAAGCATCCCCATCTGCAAGAACTGGTTAACTTTTAACGACGCCGATCGAGAGTCTCGAAAATCCTGAATGTGTTGCCGTAATCCGAAAGTCTTTGCACGATATCTGTCGGGAGGCCAAGGCCTTCCGGATTTGGGCGTTGCTAGGCTCACGGCTATCGGCGATCTCGTATCGGACCATTTCTTATACCGATTCGACCTCCGACGATCGACCATTCTCTGCACCAACCAAAACCTAATGGACGAGCGCGGTCCACGAAGGTCGAAACAAGTATCAAAGATGAAAAAAAGCGTAAGCTCGTGGAGGACGAACTTTGTCGGATGGCGTTCACCGGCGTAAAGAGGCGTTTACGAAACGCGACCTTGCTACGAAATACGCGGTCGGCGGCCAGTCGTTGACGAATGAGAAAGATTGACGAGAGCGAAGGAGAGAGAGAGAGAGAGAGAGAGAGAGAGAGGAAGGAAAGATTTAGATGAGACGGACTGGTTCCGGGAAGAAGCGGACGAATCACGAGAACACACGCGTGGATTTTGTGGAATCGAGTTGGTCGTTCGGTTTCGCAAACGTGTCACAACAACCCCGTTCCTTTTGTCTCTAGCCTGGTGTAACATGCCTTCTAAACGACGCGACGCACGTCGGTATGCGTCGCGACGCGTTTCGGTAGCTCGCGGAGTGGGCGTTAAAACACGGCTTACCAATTGTTACATAATCGCGTTGCTGTTCGAAGTAAACACGCCTGTATAACGTAATCGGTATCAGCATTAACTTCGATTGGTACAAGTGGGTTACGTTAGCGTGGAAATAGAGACCGGATTACGGGATGGGATTCGCGTATATTAATTAGCGAACGGTCGGTTAACTAACTGAAATTATCTCGAAATACGAAGGGTGTTTGCTCGTTATAGATATGGACGATGGATCCTATAATCGGCGGATACAGTCACCGCTTTTCGTACAGGGTGAACTCGTTCGAATCGAACAGATTCGAACTCGAATATACCGTACGTGCGTACGACGCGCTCGCTCACCGAGCGAACAACAAGGAAGAAGAGGTGTCGATCGGCATAGGGTCGATGGTATTCGTCGATAACGAAAAGGCGAAAAGAAATACGGGGTCTTTCGAGTACGTTGCATGCGGATCCAGATCAGGATGCCCAGTCCTTGACAGTGTTCTCCCCACATGGAGTGAGAACCGAAACGAAAGGACCCTGAATCTGTCTAGTAACGAAGGTAGTGGGAAGAGTGGTAGGATAATCTTGTTCAGGACTAGTCGAATCGGCTGGAGTGGGTATTGTGTGTAAGTGCATGATCGAAACACCCGTTCTTGGTGGGAGAGGTCAACTTGGAGGAATAAAAGGGCAGCAGCTCGACTTGTCAAGCATCATTCTGCTCTCAGCGATCTCAGCTGTTATAGCACGAAGCTTCTTCGAGTCTCTCGATCGAGCAACGACACAACTACCTTCGCAACCATGTACAAATTCGTCGCTCTCTTCGCTCTTTTCGCCTGTGCTTTGGCCGCTCCAGCACCGGAACCTGCACCAGGTTTCCTGGCCGCTCCGGCAGCGATTCAGCCTGTGTCGCCGCTCGTCGCCGCCGCACCACTCGCCGTCGCTCACACAGTGCCTGTCGCCACCAGCTACGCCAATACCTACAAAGTCTCCGTCAAGAGCCCGGTAGTCGCCGCAGCTCCTTACTACGCTGCTCCCGTGGCCACCGCCGCCGTCGTCAAGACCGCCGCACCCATCGTCGCTGCCGCACCAGCCGCGACCGTCCTCGCTCACGCTCCGGTCGTCACCGCATACTGAACCACGCTATACCACGATAAAACAACGGGTCCACATCTCCAGCCGCTCTAGTCGACCGTGCTCTCTCCGATCACGTCGATAACGAGATCGTTCCATCCGGCATCGGACATGACTCGAAGATCGACGCTGTCGGCTAATTATCGTCAATAAATTTTTGCTAATTTTCACTTTACACAATCGTGTCTCTTTCTTTCCTGCCGCCTTTGTCGCTGTTTCCTCGAACAGCTCGTCTCCTAGTTCCTACTAGTAGCTCGTATTCTTCTCCGTTTTATGCAGCTACTTTCGTGAAATTGTTCTTCTCGTCGCGTTTAACCAGCGATCCATTTTCCACGTCTATTCTACGAGTTCTACGTTGGATTTAAAAATCGTTCCAATGGACAAATTTATTCTGCGATTTGGCAAAGATTTTAGAACAAGCCAAGAATTAGAACGAATTCAAATAAAGAAGAAAAAAAAAACGGAAAGTATAGGAGGAGCGAGCGTCGCCAATATGCGAGAAATTTCCTCCGCAGAAAATTTACTTGGCCTCGAGTTTAAGGACGAGCAAAGTACCCAGATCGACCTGCGAACCGGTTACAATCACAAACTCGATTTTTGTCGTCCAAGCAGGCACGCCCTTATCCCTTCTTCGCTTGAGGCGATCGTTACAATGTTTTACGCGAAAATTTATATTTGTATTGTCCTTCCTCTCCAAGAATTTCAATAAAATGGTTAAAAGAACGCGTCTTGTTATCTCGTTATCCTGTTTGTTAAAAACGCGCTGTTTAATTAACAAGCCTGATATAGAAGCAACAAATTCAATGCGTCGATTTGCATTATCAAACGAATGACAGTGGAAGAGAATTTTCATGGCATCTCGACGACCATGTATTACATCACAGGGGCTTTCGCCCGCTCCTGTCAACCAATCCGGTATACGACCGGTGTGCTCGCTGCGTTATAAACATGACGATATTCATTATCCCCGAGTTTGCGTTTCGACGATTATTACTTGACAATGTTATTCTTCCTTCATCGCCCTTTGTTCCGAAGATTTCTTTCGTGCAAAATTAGACGACACGCGAGTCACGTCACCGTTCGTTTTTAACATCCTAATCTACATACATAAATGAAGCATCGTAAGTTTCAACGACCGTACCTCCATTTCGATGGGTTTCATTTCGATATATTTTTGATAAACTCTGTTCGAAAATATACGAGAAGATGGTTTTTGCTCGTTCGACAAACCGCCGGGTATCGAGCTAGCGGTGGAAAAGAACGTTCCCTAAGATTTTTCACGCAGGTTCAAGGTGAAGCCATGTTACAGAATAAGTCCCGCCCCCTAAAGTCCAAGCGGAATGCAAAGATGCGTAGGGTCTTGCGTTCCCTACTCGCGCACGGGGACGGGTTTCCTTTTTACAGCACCTCCGAGATCTCTATAAGTACGAGAGGTTCGAGTCGATCCTCGACCAGAAATAAAGGAGCATCTTGAAGCGTGCGTGCAGAAAGCTCGGACTCGTCATGCTTAAATTCGTGAGTAAAGCTTTCCGAGCTTCGTAATATTAATATTTTGTAAAAGAAAAAAAAATCGGCCGAATCGTAGCTGTCTTGGTCTGTCAGAAAAGAATCATCCGCCGTCTTTACAGATCATTGTCGCTGTCGCTGTCGCTGCGGCCAACGCCGCTCCGACGTCTCCATCGACAGTCAAACAGGAAACTTCCGCCGACTCTATCCCCCTACCAACCCCTACACCGGCTCCAGCACCGGCTCTAGCCTCGTTACCTTCGGCATTGGCTGCAGCAAGATCTCCCGCATCTGCAAAGGCTCTCACTACGATAGCCGAGGTAAAAACACCAGCCTCGACAACGAAACTGTCGCATTTGGTAGCACCTCTAGCGACCTCCATAGCTGCGGCTCCCATTCTTTCGCCTCTACAGGTCTGTAAGACTCCGCGTTCGACCGAGCAGCTACTCAGCCGTTCGTTTCCAGTAACTCTCACACGCTCAAGATAACTTTGATTTCTTCGCAGGTATCCGCGTACGCTTACGCGTTGCCAGCACTGCCGCCGCTCGAACTAGCAGCAGCACCTTCCACTTACTCGATCGAACAGCACGGATATCGCATTATCTACTGACGTCGTGAATCGTGAATCATCGTTCGTTCTGGGATTCAGGCGGTAACACATCCCCTAACGTACCAACAAGCAGAAAACGGCTTCCCTTCTCACCGGTCACCTCCTCTCCATGTATCGTGCATCGATAAATTCGCTCGAATCACGTAACATTAATTCATTTCAAATACACATCAGTTCATAAAATCGAAACTTTGTCCGAGTGCTCTGTACCCTTCCTGCGCTTCCTTAAACGTGAATCGAAATCGAAAGTGAAAATAGAAGTCGCTTTCACTGCGCCAACGAAACTCTTTCCGCGCGATACGAAGACGATGCGCGAGGAATGACAATACGACCGTTCTGACCGTGATAACGTAATCCATAATTCGTAATCTTTACCAACTTATTACCGGTTACTCTCGATGTAGATAAGTTACGATAATTGGGACACGTTCCTTCGATTCGTTGGTTTTCCCAGAAACTTTCGGAGAGAATATCATTGAATGCCGATTTCACTGCAATCGACGGCACGCGTAAAACCCAGAGGGTTACGACAGAGGGTGGAAAATCCGGATTGCGTAACTGAACACGGCTCGATGCCGCACAGTGCCGTATCCGTACTCCACACTTTTCGACACCGTTGCCCGCGAACGAACCTGGCTTTGACCTTTTCTGTCGTTGAAACGTGGAAAATTCTAATGAAACAATGGCAAGCAATTTTTTTCGTCGATCGATATTTACCAAATTGATCACGGGACTCGGGTAGAGCAAGGAACGCTTTCTCCCGGATCTTGAAAGCGCGATATGGAACAACCTGCGACGAAAATGGTCGTTGTGGAGGCGTTCGAACGTAACTATGGGCTTGAAAAATTTTAGCATAACAGACGTATCGAAAAGTCGAGGCATCGAAACGTCGGAACGCTCTGCAACTGGACCGATGGTTCGTTTACTTTCCCATTGCCGCGGAATAGAAGAGAAACCATCGACTTTCTTATAACCGCAACGTATTCCGTGCTTTTCCACCAATTCGTAATACGCGTTCGATTTACAAACTAAAACTCGAATCGAATTCTGCCATTCGACAGTAGGACCTTTCGACGTCGTAACGTTGTGAGCGCAATCGTTTATCATCGTATTAAGTCAAACAGCTCGAATCACACGGTTTAATTGGTTTTTCGAGCAACAAAATTCCAGTTAAGTTCGGTCGCGCGCCAATAAGTTACTTAAATATTGAAACGTAGCGACTTTTCTCACCAATTTATAATTCGCGTTACATCTATCGGAACGATATAGTCCAAAATCTCAATCCAATTCTTTTTTCCAATTTTCTAACCTTATATACGTATAACGTTACAACGATTCTAATTTTTCAACGTTATAATTTTTTGCCTATAATTGTTTGCTATTGCTCGATAATTAACCGTAGAATAGAACCATGCTTAAGTCTAAGGTCGGTTCGTTTTTAAAGGAGTACGCGCGCCGGTCAACGTTACGTAAGTCTATTGACGAAAATCCCAAGTTACTCAATGTGCTTGCGTAGATTTGTACGCGCCTATGCTACTTACCTCGCGTCATCCGTGTCTCGACCCCGATCGATCGATAAATTTGCATCTACGCATTCTATCGTTATTCTTTTCCTTCATTATCGATTCAATTCTCGTCGACGCAGATTCCACGTATATCAACATTATTCCCATAGGATCATCCCCGTATAATATCGAAAAAATTACAAGAAGGAAATATCACAGGGTACGCGATTCCGATTTCTATTCATCGATATTTCCTTTAATAGAAGATCCATTCGGAACGTAATTATAGCTTGGAAATTTAAAAGTAAGAGAACGAACTATCGTATCGTACGATACGATACGATGCGACTCGATTCGTCGATCACGCGGTGTGGCGCGAATTTTGTTCGAGCGTTGGCTGCAAGAGTACAATGTAATTCGAGGAATCTGTCCGAAACGGATGTCCGGCTGCTATGAGTCACAAGCATACCCCACCGTGAGTTCTTTTGCTTGGTCTCAGCATCTCCGAAAGGGACGTCTATATAAGATACGAATGGCATCGGTGAACGCGCAGAGTAACCTCGTTCATGGAGAAAGCGTTTGGTTAGAGAGCAAAACTCGACTCATCGCGGACATTCCCTGTCGGACTACTACGGTTATAAGGATCTTCGATCAGTGACAATAAGTTTAAATCGCGACAGACACGACAACGTCTGAGGTAAGAACTTTGAACAAGTATCTTCATTTTTTTTTTTTTTTTGTTTCTTCAAATTTTTATAGCCTCGACTTTCTCTATTTCTTTCATTTTCTCTTATACACGAGTTCTATAAAATTCAGCACACTTTCATCCAACTTAATAACACTCTCGATCCATTTTTTCGATATTCCATCGAATATTCCATATTCCATTTCCGATATTCAATGGACGAGAAGCAAATTGTTTACACGGAGCAAATGTTACGTAACAACTTTCACCGCGGTCGAAATTTTCGAAAGAACGCCTACTTGAAAGACACATGCTAATATAGGTGTGTAAGAGTATCGCGCAAAGACCAGTTTAGCGACTTTCTCCCAACATCCTCTCGCTTTCGTTGGCCGGTTTGTCGGTCGACCGTCACTATTGTTTGAGTCTTTCGTACGACTCACCGGCATCCCGCTCTTTCTGTGGCACTTTCTTCTATTTGAATCGCCGTTTAATTATCACGACCAAGAAGCCCGAATACTTTTACTGGAAACTAGAGGTGAGTGACTAGACGCGACTTTAACATCGATCGATATCAAATCAACCCTTTCGTGCAAAAACTGCTGTCAAGTTTCAGCGCGCCAGATCTTTCTTACAAAGTCAGTTCAAAAAGTGGTGTAATCGTCGAGAAACAATTTTTTTAACAGGCTTAAAAAAATAAAGATTACAGAGTCGATGATAGTCTTATTATTAATAAGTAATAATAAAGTAAAGCAATTCTTCTCGCAAACTAAAATATATTCGGTATTAGAAGGGTTAAACAGATAGGGATAGACGAGGTACACTCTCTAGGATCGCGTCATGAACACACTCTCTGCATGAACGTTAATCAAGAATGATTTTCTATCGATTTTCTCCCTCAGAATGATGCTGCGGCTCGTTTGCTTGCTCGGAATAGTGGCGCATAATTTTGCAACGCAAATACCAGTGAACAACCCTGAATGGGCATGGCAAACGGAAGGTACGATATCTACCGGTGAATCCAAAAATCAAGGCACAGGAGAGACTCAAGATAAAAGAGCCATCTTGGATGCAAACGCAAATATAGAAATCGTCGATCCACCTATCGAGCAGCGATCGGTAAATAACAAAATTAAGACCATCGTTACGAATCTTACTTGCAGCGAAATTTTGTTAACACAGTCAAAGTTTCTTAATTCTTTGAAATAACGAACCAACTATTTCTATCACA
Source organism: Bombus waltoni (assembly GCA_014737395.1). Lineage (NCBI taxonomy): Eukaryota > Metazoa > Arthropoda > Insecta > Hymenoptera > Apidae > Bombus > Bombus waltoni. Next base: position 3,931,864 of record JACXII010000014.1, read on the forward strand.
GGTGGAATCGGTGGTCGATGAAATTCTTGTCTCTAATCGACAGGGTCGCAATATCGAAGGCTTCGATCAATTGTACGCAGACCCAGAGGTGAAGAACGCCCTCCAATTGGGAAACGAGACGATTGCTCGGACGTACATCAGGGACAAGTTGTGTTCTCTCGGATTAATGAACGTGAGTGCGAAGCAGAATGATCGATTCAGTATCTTATCGTTTAAATATTAGGTTGTCCGAAAAGTTTCTTTCGTCTTGTAAGGAAATAATCGACGCACCACAGTCTCTGTTTTATATTATTTTTGTCGAATCGCGTACGATCGTAATAATAGAAATGGAAGAAAATGGATCGTACACGATTGGATAAAATAATACAAAACGAAAAGAGGTTGTGCGTCTATTATTTCCTTGCAAAAGGAGAGAAAACTTTCGGGACGACTGTGACAAGTTACGCGAGTATGAGATTATTAAAATATCGAAATAGTTTGAACAAAATATTATTCGCGCCGTTAGAATCGAGATTCGTACGTTTCCATTTGAATGACTTTTTTCACGTATATCCAAAACAAAAAGAGAAATAAAACAATGGAACGGATAATAGAATGGATAAATAAAACATTAATATCTGGCAGTGTGAAAATGTCGAGGGACGTCGCCCGTATTATTCTCCTCATCGCGGAATATATCCTCAAGACATAATCTACGCCCAACCCGTGACCATCAAACCCGTTGGAAGACCTCTACCAGCCATTCCAGTGAAACGACCATACAGTCCAGCAACGAGACCAGGACCACCACCGTCATCCAGTTTCATTTCCTCTGGACCGCCACCGGAAGTGGTCTATGGAGTCGGCGGGGCCCCACATCCTCCGTCATTCGGACCTTCACCCAGTTTAATTGGCTCTTATCCTGCATTTAAAAAACCCGGTCTTTCGTCATTCTCCTCGAAACCAGTGTACGAAGCAGGATCTCTGAACGAAGGTTTCGACTTCGAGAGCAACAGTCAGTTCATCGACAAGAAACAAATCGCGTTAAGACCATCTACCGGTTCCGACGCGGTCCAACAACACGTCCACCATCATTACCATCACTCTGATGGCGCCGCTGGCGCAACAATAGCTGGTGGGCCAACGTTCGGCGCGAATCCGATCAGCCAAAGTGCCGCATCTCTTAGTTACGGGTCCAGTTATGGAAATATAGGGACAACTTACGACATTCCTAGCTCTGGAGTTCTTGGTGGCAACTTCCAAGACCTGGATGACTATAAAAAGGCGTTCAAGGTGAAAGGATCGAGTAACGATGCAAATGCATTCGGTTCTTCGTCGGCGAGTAGCTACGCGGAGAAGTATCCCGTCTATGAAAAACCAACGCGAGACTTCACCTACGGCAAAGCGGAAGGCTACAAGCCTGGCAAATACTTCACTGCGACCAATTACGTTTCTTCTAACGCCGTTCATTCCTCCTCTAACGATTATATCGCTGCTGGATCGACCAACAGCTTCAATTATGGAAATGGTAACAATAATGACTTTTCCACGGGATATTCTGGAGACTGCGTTTGTGTTCCGTACGAACAATGTCCGAGCGAGCACGCAGGACGTAAGGACGACTTGTTCCTACCCATTGATCCTCGTAATTTGAACAAGGATATCGAAGCTGAGGCAATAACAGCGGCAGAAAAGAACTCGAACGAAACATCTGCGATCGTGCAAATAGCGAAGAATGGTGAAGCCGATTCGAATGCTTTCCAAATTTCTGCCGAAGAGGAACAACCAAAGCAGGCGCAAGAGAACGTTAGGAACAAGAGGGAGGCAACTAGCGACGAAAGCATCGAAGGCAGAAAGAAGTCGAGCGGAGAAGGGGTAAGGGTGTTCGAATCTCGTTATTTTTTCTAGATCCTAAGTACACTGCAACTCATAGGTATAAAAACCACCTAAAATTTATAAACAATTTTAGTCCTTATTGAATCAACAACTCTTCGTATGCATAAGTTTGTTAACGATCGGATACTATACTCAGATCTTGTCGAGTGTTATCCTGAAAATCTTAGGCTGGTTTTATAGTTATGAAACACAGTGTTATAGAAATAGTCGCGTTATAATCGTATCATATTGTCGTCGTCGTTTCGTTTCGTTTCGTTTCGTTTCGTTTCGAATAGAACAGATCCCGAGTTTTTATCGTGGCAATTTCGAACGAAATCAACTAGCAAAATATTAGAAATATCAAAATACTCGGAAACTCGGTCTCTATTCGCACGACTGTTCGACTCTCTGGTTGCAGAGACTCGATGCTAGCGATCTGGACTCTTCGAAATTAAACCTCAAGCCGACCTGGGGGATCAGTTTCGGTCTGCCGCAAACCGGTGGCTCGTACCCGATCAATCCTTACGGTGGTAATGTCCTGGTAAATCCGTACGCAGGGTACGGTTCCGCCGATCAAGGCATAAATTTAGGCCTGGTTTCCGTGAATCCTCTGCTAGCTGTACAATTCACCAAAGACGAGTACGGCGACAAAGTGGTAAAACCGTTTGTAAATTTTCACGTAACGCCTAATCGAAATATCGTGCAGAAACTCGGTCATCTGCTCGCTCACAAGAAGCAACCGCTGTCCGAAAATTACGGGCCCATCTATGCGCCGCATTACTATCCTTCCAAGCCTATCGAGCTTCACGAGAAACCGTATTACGTGAAGCCTCACTATCCTTCCCATTATTACGCGGGTCACCGTCAACCTCACTATAGCCACGAATATTCCGATTACTATCGAGACGGCGATGACGATTACGATTATGATTACGACGACTATTATCGTAGTAACGCGCGTAGCAATGGCAAAACGGACGCTGTTGGTGCGAACGGACGAACGGTTCCGAAAGAAAGAGCCGCTGGGAAAGTTTCGTTTCCGAACAGAAGAAAGCGTGACGTTGAATCAACGCGCGATTTCCAATTACCAGAAGATACAACGGAGGTAAGTATCGGCGTGTACTGGCTACAGTCGAATGTTAATAACGATGCAGAGAGAACTGTGCGTACTGTACGTACAATTGCCACCTTAATAAGTATAACTCAACTGCGATCAACTCATTGCACGCACGATGCACAGCGATTGTTAATCGTCGTTCTTTCTAAACTTCGCAATTTCACGAATAATGAAATCCTAAGCGAGTACACTGAGTGAATAGACTCGAGGAAAGATCGTCGAACAATGGTAACTTTGACGGAGAAAAGATTCGTATACCAATGGGTTGACTCTCAATTGCTTCGGTGTAGATCGAGCATTTTTAAACGAAAATCGTGATTTCTCGACAGAGACAATATCTAAGCATCAGTTCCTCTCGAGCTTGCGGCCCTGGCTACGTTTGCTGTTCACAAAGACAACCGTCCAGGAAGCCACGACCAGGTCAATGCGGAGTCAGATATACTCAGGGAATAAATGGAAGGATCAAGACACCCTCTTACGTTGATGGTGACTCTGAATTCGGTAAGAAAGAAGCTAACGTCTATTTCGTTGCTCTTTCGATCCTCGCATTCGAGAATGACATGGAAAAAGCATGCTAACTCTGTCTCCGTTGATTCCCCAATTTTTATGCCGTTTTTTATGACGTTCCTTCGTTTGTCGCGCGAAAGCAATGACAGAATTTAATCCGTTTCGATAGGTGAATATCCTTGGCAAGTGGCAATACTGAAGAAAGATCCAACGGAAAGCGTGTACGTGTGTGGCGGTACTCTCGTTTCCCCTCGACACATTCTCACAGCAGCGCATTGCGTAAAAACCTATGCAGCACGAGATCTTCGCGTTCGACTTGGAGAATGGGACGTAAACCACGACGTTGAGTTCTATCCTTACATAGAACGTGATGTTGCCAATGTCCACGTACATCCCGAATTCTATGCTGGTACTCTTTACAATGACATCGCGATACTAAGGATCGATCACGATGTAGATTTTCAGAAGAATCCACACATTAGTCCTGCTTGTTTGCCGGACAAACGTGACGATTTCACCAGAAGCAGGTGGGTGGTACTTGCTATCGATAATTTATTAATCACGTATAAAATAAGTAAAAAATTAACCTCGTTCGGTTAGTAATTATCAAGATTGCGGATAGTTAGGAGTTCGTTTAATCGAACGCTAGCTACAATTTCGAGATAAAAGTTCAAAATCTGTTCCACGTTCGTGGTACTTCCGAGTACAGGAAATGTATCTTATTTTATACAATATTATAAAGAAAGACAGGTATAAAACCTTCGACACTTAGTACAATTAGTTGAATTTACGAATTCATGACCGTAGTATAGTAGCCACTGTATTATAATTTCCCCCTTTCTCGAATGCATCTCTACGACGTTTTTCACTGACTTATCGCCATGAAACAGATGCTGGACAACCGGTTGGGGCAAAGACGCTTTTGGTGATTTCGGAAAGTACCAAAATATCTTGAAAGAAGTCGACGTGCCTGTGGTGAGCAACCCGGTTTGCGAACAGCAAATGCGACGAACGAGATTAGGTCCAAGTTTTAACTTGCATTCTGGATTCATTTGCGCTGGTGGAGAAGAAGGAAAAGATGCTTGCAAAGGTGATGGTGGTGGACCGATGGTTTGTGAACGAAATGGTCGTTGGCAATTGGCAGGAATCGTGTCGTGGGGAATTGGCTGTGGACAACCTGGCGTTCCTGGAGTATATGCTCGGGTTTCCTATTATCTCGATTGGATTCAACAAGTTATCAATCGTTATTAATGCATCACGATAGAAATCATTCGCTACCTCGACGCTATGATTATTTATATCGCTTAATTCGATTTTCGTTTTATTTCATTTTCATTTACGCTCTAGATCCCAATAATAATACGACATCGTTGTTCGTCGATTATAACACAGAAACTCGAGGATTTTATAATGAATAATATTTATAATGTATTATAAGAATGTGTAGATCGTTAAGTAAATTAGTTCTAATTATTCTTTTCTATTGATTGATAATCTTGCGTCAGATGTAATAGGGTTCGTTTTTTTTTTTTTTTCGTTGAACGTGATTCGAAGTGCATTCGGATCGTTTAGTACTGCATTTTATTTGCAATTTATTTGTTACGCAACTCTAATAAATAGTATGCAATCACATTTAACGCTTTATCATACTGCGCCATTACTTCAAATCCCTAAAACTTATTCCGTTAAACGAACAAACGTTTAAGATAATATGTAATGATATAAACGGCATGCCACGTTTATTCCACACCTCGTCTGTTATCCGACAATAATTTATAATTGTAAGATATTTAAAAACATAAAAAAAAAGAAGTGAAATACGTCTCATAAAGAATTATGCCATTGATCTACTTTACACTACTCTATCTACTTCAATATAACCCCTAATTATGCATACACTTAATCACTACTATTTATATCTTATATGAACATTAGAGTACTTATTTAGTACCGGTCAGATTATACAACCAGAGACTGTGCCAGGCCCCACCTACTTATAATTAACACTCACGCCAGGAAATATATTACCTATTCCATCTAACCTTATATTTAAAAATTGATAAAACAGACACAGCAATACACCCGCTTCACAAAATATTCATATTTCATTTATATACGTATATTTCACTTCTGCAAATATACATGTTCAATCACGGGTATTCGAGTCGATTCTTAATATAATATCGTTTGTATCAATTAGTCTCACTATACTAATACTATTAATATAAAATTTGAATTGATATCATCGTGTTATTAATATAAAAAACGCGATGTACAAAAAGACTTGAATTAATAAATGAAACACAGACAAAAAAATGTCACTACTCACGATATATACTATTATTTACTAATACCCTATACCTTTATCTATAGTAAATACCCGCGGTCACTATGTTCGTCAAAAGTTGTACGTAATACAATCAGTTACCCGTGTCGATTTAGACCTTTTTTATCCTACGATATGATTGAGCAATTAGAGGAACAAGAATGCATGCGACTCACGATTATATGCTGCGAATAAACGTTGTCATCGATATTGTTGTAACACGAGATTTGTCGTCGTGAAGCTGCCGCCAAATAGAAGTAATGGAATGGAAGAAAAGAAGAGTGGAAGAAATCTGTAACAAAGTATAGAGTATTATATGTAATTTGTTCTTATATACTATGTGAAATTTGTAACGATTGGCTATTTCTAAAGTTTGATATAACGAAAGATCGTTCTCTATTAAGCATAGAATTTTAATAATAATATCCGACAATAGAATAACACATCGCGCAGCAAGTTCGTGTCGTAAATAGTGGGATGAGGGTACGAGCAGAATTAATTAAAATACATTTTTAATAAAAAATTTAAATTATGTATTATAATTTTTGCAAAAATTGTCATACTTTGCAGTTTATGCCAGTACACGTGTACAGGTATTTGCTTACAAAAATATTCCAAGATTTACATACGTATATGTATACATATATAGAAACCTTTTGTGAACGTATTACGTATCTTACGGAACATTTTGAAACTTCACTAGCACTGAAAAATGAGACTCAACTCGATATCGTGATGTAGTGATATTTGAAACCAACCTAGAAATGTATGTATGAATATAGAAGCTGCAAGATATTTATAGTGCAAGTCCATGTATATGTATGTATATATAATACATGTATACCATGTATATGTATATGTATATATTTTGAGAAATATATCTAAATAGTCAATTGCCTATTAAATTAGTAAGCATCAATATTCAGTGGCACCATCTTTAACACTCGTCATGTGTTTAACATGGCTGTTCATTACACTAACTTTTTACTAAATACAATATTTGCAGTAAATATCTTGTGACTTCTATAGATATACAACTTTAGATTGCTTTCAAATTCGATCAACATAACCACAATAGTCATATCTCAATGCTAATGCATAAAAATGCTTCATATGATACATATAATACACATCAAAGTTTTTTTACGATAAATATTGAAATACTTTCTGAATCACTGTATATGGAAATACATATAAATATTCACTCTTAATCGAATTCAGCGATCGGATCGGTTATATGTATGGAATAACTTTTCTAAGTAACGCTGTTCTAAATAGTATACGAATTCAACGATGCAAAAACAAATCCAGAAACTATTGATTGTATTCTTTACCTGACAACTTTTAGATTAACTGTTCGCGCTTCTTCTTGCAGTGCTTCCCGCTTAAAACTGACATTTCTGCGTTACATCTCGATATGATAGGTCGAAATTATATCGATTATAATTAAATGTCGCGATATATAATTGCGTGTTTCGCCGTTTCATTGGCGCTGTAATCTTTGTCAAAGATAAGATCATTGCATGTCCATTTCGTACGAAAATACACTAACTAACTTGAAATCAAAAAATAAAAAAGCTCCTGGCTGTACTTCTATTTTTTGAAAGTTTGATCCAAGTCGAATAAAAGCGTCTTAATTTTAAGTCTCAGTTTTAAATTTCATTAATTTAATAAATTTAAATTAGTAGTACGTAATGAAGGAATGCTTCTTTACATCTAAATGATCTTACTCCTCAAAATAATTTCGTTTCGTGGCAGTAGTTTTAGACTATATTTTGACAATATTTTGAGATTAATACTATTTTCATTACATACGTATTGTAGTGAAAAATTCAAGAAAAATTGCGATAACAAATTTTTTTACATGTATTGATTTCATCAAAAAAATTTCTTCAGTAATAAAATTGAATATAATTCCTAAACTTACCGCTACGTGGTGTAACGTTGACCGATGGAACACAGAGACAGAAACCTAACCTCGTCTCTGTGAAGGAGAAATTAGTCAAAGCAACTATGGTGATAAAATATATTGGTCGGACACATACTTTTAAAGGCAAACCACTATGGGAGATATTGGGAAATTTGAAGAACCATGGCGTAGGAAGAATCGTAATACGAAGTGCTCAACAAAGATATCCTGAAGCATCTTACATGAGGATACTGAAAGTTGCTGGGTTACCAGATACTTCAAAATATATACATGTACATTTTTTTTTTTATTATTATGTTTGTCAATATAATGATATAGACAAATTATTGGAAGTAGACTTGCATCTTTTAGGACCCACGGAAAGTGATGGTACTGGTAGAAAGAGTGTTCAGAGGTCAAAAATCTGCTACGTTAGTACAGTTGGATGGAGCAACCTATAAACCAGATTATGTGTTGATTCCCAAGGATCAAGAGGCAAATTATTTAAATGCAACTAAAGTACCGGAACTAAGACTCATGCCACAAACGACTGACTTTCCTCCTCTTTTGAAAAAGATATTAACAGAAAATAAAGGAAAAGATATTACTGATTTAAAACTAAAAATTGTATATAGTACTTTAGGCATTAAAAATTATAGAGTTGTTGAAGAAAATGAAACTCCTACGGTTCAAATAAAAATAGGATTAGGAAACCCAGCAAGTCCTAGTTTATACAACGATATTAAGTAGAAGGATGCATTGTGAATATGATTCAATATGTGCGTTGTATCTTGTAATTTAATAATAAAGATTAAGTATTTTTTAATTAGAATTTCTTCATGCGATCTTAGATTTAAAACGTCCGTTTTTCATTTAATTTTCGCATTGTATTATACGTGTGCGCAATCGACGACCGGTATTTCTCACAACGAATAAAGTCTTCATCGATTATTTCATGCTTTGTATCGTCCTGTTTGTTATCTGTAAGCAAATTAAGTCAATTAATGTCATTATCACTACGAATTTCTACTAAAACATACCTAAAAGTCTCTGAGACTGTACAGAATAAATCTCCTTTTTGCCAGAAAGACTTTTGACCGTAATATCCTACGGATAACATATAGAATAATCGATATAATTGTAATATAATATTAGAATAAATAATGGAGAACAACATAGGAAGGACCACCTTCCTATTTTAATTATCAACCTTCCAAAATTTTCTCATTTCTTGAACATTCGCACCTTTTCTCACAAGCCAACCGCGAACATATCTTTGTATGTGCAACGCCGCTTCATCCTCAGACCATAACCACGATTTTGGATAATAAAGTCTAGGACTAATGGTAAAATTAATGAAAAATACATAAAATTATCAGTTTTTCCACATAAATGTCAATTTCTTCCGCTTACTGTAAACGTAAATATTCTTTAAATGGCGGTATATCAAATACATTTAAAGGCGGTGTATATATTTTTGGACGACGTGGATTCCGATTCCATAAAAATTCCGCGATATAATCGAGACCGTTGAAACGACATTTCTGGACCTATGATAATTTATCGATTTCTCGTAGGCATAGTTATAGGAACTGTTTAAATATCGACTTTAAATCACAGTTAGATCGAATCGAGAATTCTCCAATACCCAAAGAACGTTCTGTTCAGATGCTTCAATAAGTGTTTCTTCCAACGCAGGTATCAACAAACCAAAAATGTTTTTATCAAGATAATTCGAAGGCAATAGATCATTCTCTTCTTGGATGATACTTTTTACTTCCTCCTCTTCCTTAAGATCTTTACCACAACAACTCGAATTACTTGATATCGCGCAAGTAACCAAACTTGATGCTTCCAATATTCTATTCACTTCACGAATGCAATTTCCTTTCGGCGACATAGAACACATTTTCATTAAAGATACTTTCCTGTTCGGATATTGAATGTTGTAAATCAGAAAAGAAGCTATAGGATAATTGAATACACGAAAATCATTTGTTAAACATTAATGACGCGGTAGCAAACTGTCACAAGATCGATTTCTCGATCGAAAGTCCGATTATAGAAATTTTGGCAATCTGCTATAGTCTTTAAAACCATTTTTTAAATTAATCTAAATGCCCAACTGCGAGCCATGGTGTCCCATAGTGAAGGATGACTTGAAAAAAATAGGTATAATTTATATATGTTACCCTTTGTTTAAAATATTTTTGCTTATCTTACTGCTCCAAAATAATTGACGAAGCTTTCAGCCACCGAAGCCCCATGGCTTTTGAAGAAAGATCTTCCTTCAAAGGAAGCAGATTTGAAGAAAGATGTAGAATTTGAAGACGTTCGTGATGTAGGTCGTCGTTATAAGAGAGAAGCAGACGGGACAGTCATAGATATAGTAACGGGCATCACAAAAGAGGATACTTCGAAAGTTCCGATCACAAAAATCGAAAGAGAATCTGCAACGCAGTGGACTGTTGAAGGTAATAATTGAAAACCATGCAGTACGAATATGATAAGTTCATTCTTATTAATTTTCTAATTTTTATGTCACTTGGTGACTAAAAAAATTATTTTAATGTGGAATAGTTGAGAAAGGGAATAACCTAATGGATTATTTTAAGAATATCATATATTCACAACGCTTTATAAGAAACGAATAATATTAATTTACTTCTTATATTAGTGTCTCAAAATTAAATTGAAAAATAATTTTCATGCAGAATTGATTGACAATATATTGAATTTTAAAAGTGATATTCTGTAAAAGACGAGAAATGTGACTTATCGTGTTATATATTATATGATGTATTAGATTAAAAACATTTCTGGAAAATATTAATTAAATGCAAAATACACATTTGAATGATATGATCATTACGTAACGTAGGAGAGGATAAGATGATTGTAAGAGAACCTATTAAAGACATAGAAGGAGAAGATTCAGCAGCCAGACTTTCGGAACGCGGTAGACTAGAGCGTGAACGACCAGAAAGTGAAAGACCAGAACGCGAAAAATTAGAACATAAAAAGCTAGAACTTGAAAAATTAGAACGTGAAAAACTAGAACTTGAAAAATTAAAACCTGAAGAACTAGAACTTGAAAAATTAAAACCTGGAAAACAAGAACTTGACAAATTAAAACCTGAACAACTAGAACTTGAAAAATTAGAAAAAATTAAAAAGCCGGATGGGGAACCGTTCAGGCACGAAGCTATCGATGAGAGAGAACTTGCAATATTTCAAGACGAGTGTGATCCGTATTGCCCTCGGCGTATATCGCAAAGCAAGTATATTTTGTTATCTACTGTCCTTATCAATGTTAAATGTTAAAGTAATTAATAATGATTTCTATAGAAAGTAGAATACGTAAACTCGAAGAAAGGCAAAGGGCCGTAGATTATTATTTGTTGAATAAGGGATCGGGTTACTTCGAAGACGTCTGTACTTGTTCCCTTTCCTGTATCGTTCGTGCTTTAAAAAACGATTCGTTTGTTAGAAGCATATTAGCATCCGCCGCATTATTTGTATTTGGGTTGAAACTTTGTTCAGAATTAGACGCGTGGTACTTGCCAACTCGATTTTCATAAAACAAAATCAGACTAATAAATGTAAGTAAATCTTGTAAATAAACTACTCCCTTTAATTTTATTTTCCTTATAATATGAAGTACTTCCTCTTAAACTTACTCTTATGTATTTAATTTCGTCGAAAAGATGTTCGTAACAATCATAATAATTGACGATGCGCAATGAATTTATGAAAGAAAGGATAATTTAAAAATAAAAAAAACTGCTCCAGGTGAGGCTCGAACTCACAACCCCGGCATTGCTCACGATTCACTGTCTTATAAGTACCGTGCGCTAACCAATTGCGCCACTGGAGCGGTTGAAAATATTTCTCTCCAAGAACAGTTTTCAGTGTTCTTATTATTGGATGAAAAAAAACAATATATTGTAAAGCATCGCGTTTACTTAACCATGATCTGCTACTTATGATGTTGTAAGAAAAAACATTAATAATAGAATATGCTGGTCCTGTAAAAGTAAGGATTTTCTATGATCGAAAGCATTGGTAAATTACATATATGTTTATGCATATATGTGTGCATGCGTGTAGGTAATACAGCTCGTAGTGAACACTTTGTTGACGCGTCAAATACTTTAATACATTATTAAAAATGTTAAAAAAGTATCGAATGTTTTGGTCATTATAAAAAGATTAAAATCATATATCACAAAGGAAGTGGAATGCAAGTGTACTGTTGTCCATAAGTATATCGAATGAATTATGTGTATGTTTTCTGTTTTTTTCATCTGCGCATAAATTTTGACAAAGTCAATTGTAAATTATTGTGCAAAAGAAACATTTACATAACATGTTACCATGCGCACATCGGTATTTTCGTTTCAGTATAACAGTTAGTACGAGTATACAGTAACAATAGTTCAAGAACATTTTACAATTAATTTTTAACATTTTGGTGATTCACCAGTTTTATATATTGTAAAAAAACTTTTAAAGCGATATGCAAGTAAGTAAAACTACATGTAAACAGCATTTTTCGCCCTTAATCAACACGTTGCTATTGTCATTAAGGATTCAATATATATTTTGTTTATGCAAATGACATTGATATATTGACCCTAATAATTTTAATATAATCTTAAAAAACAAATGCAGTAAATCTTTAAAAACAGAGACCTTTGCTTTTTTATTGCAAATTTTCGTTACGAAAATGCAAACAGTAACATCCCATCATATTTTGGTTCAATTATTATTTCTGAATCGTCTTTTCTCTAATTTTTTCTTAATTCACTGTGCGTGGATTTTTAAGTCTGTGTATGCATAATATATGAATAATATTAAATGTAATTTAAACACCTAACCTCTAAATATTGCTCTGTTTTCTTTTTAATAAAATTAGTTTTTCATGCATTTTTGATATAGTACAATCAATGTTTAACAAAAATACTTTGTTGTAACATCAATCATTTTTACTCGTATTCATTATAATTATATATATTTTTTTAGATATAATAAAGAATGAGCTGGTTTGATGCCACTGGATTTGCCAATTTGGCTAAGTCCGCACTAAAAGAAGCTCAAAAGACAATTGATAAAGCATTAGATATTAAAGATGAGGATCAGAAACCATTGGAAAGCCACACAGAAGATACAACAGACTTTTTTGCATCATGGGGGATAAAGAGTGATGTTCATCATAATGTACAACCAAACCATGATAAATCTAAAGCACCCAAACTAGAAGCCACAAGCAGTATATGGGGCAGTTTTACTGGATCATTCTTTGAATCACCTAAATTTAATGAACCAGAACAAAATGCTAAAGCTATTATCCATTCTAAGTCTTTGCAAAGTACACCCACTGAAAGTATCAAAAAGCTTGTATCTTCATCATCATTCTCAGAAGATTACAAAAGCAAACCATTGAGTCCCAAGAAAAAGTGGAAACAAACAAAAAATTACAAAGAAAAAAATACTCCTGATCAGATCGAAAATGTTCCTAGCCAAGATGTTTCGAATACATCTGACTTCGATGAATTGAAGCAACTTCCTCCAACTGAAACAATTGATACAAGTACAACTTTTGACAAAGATGACAAGATTAATGATTGTCCCAAAATAATTGAATATCCTTCAGAGGAAAAAAAAGATATTGATGTTAAGGAGGAAGATGAAAAGTTAGAATCTGAAAAAAAAGAAACTTGTGAGCATGATTTAGATTCACCTGCCTCTACATCAAACAGATTATCCTTTGTATCCCCAGAGAATGATAAAAAGAGTTCAGAGAGCATTGAAATTCTGGGCTCTCGATCTAATACTGATTGTACTACAACTCCAGAATTGGATGGTAGCCCATCTGCAAAAGGTACCAAAGTTAATTCGGAGTCGATAGAAGTATTACCAGATAGTATGGTTACATCTCCAAGTTCTGGAGTGGAAGTACTAGAAGATTGGAAAAGCGATACCAGCCCTTATTTATCTCCCATGGAGCAAAGACACTCTGATTCATCATCTATTTTAGATAGGGATGATACAGTGACCCCTTGCTGGGATGATATCAATGTCCCACAGATTATGAATAAAGAAAATGAAATAAATCCATCACCTTCTGATATTTCTCTGTATGAACCTCCGATGGAGGAAGCCGAAACATCACACGAAAATTTATGTATGAGCAGTATGGATAGCACACCATCGACAGATATATATCAAGGTATGGGATCACACTTATACAAAAGTGTGTCCAGTAATCATTCGATAAAAGCCTCACCAGAAAGCATAGAAGTAATACCTTACACTGATGATGAGAGAGATGAAACAAATTTGGCAGAAGATTCTTATACTTCTGCATCAGAAAGTACAATTGTAACGATGCTAGAAATGCATCAGCAGAAAGATCAAGCGAATAATGAAATGGAAACTTCTAGTAGTATTTCAGTAAGTGAAAAAATGCAGGATTCGAGTTCAGATGATAAGCTAACATTGAAAAAAGTTAGTACAGATACAAGACTAAATTTGAGTCTAGATTCTGTAACCGAAAAGCATAATTTACATTTGCCGATTGAAGCAATTACAACGCAACCGATTCGTAAGCCAGAATACTTTGATGGAGCAGGTAAAATATCCAAACCCGATCGAAAAAGTTTCGATCGGTTAATGAATTCCACTATAGAACCTGCAGAAACAGAATGTTATTCTGCCAGCGAAATTATTCATCCGTTTAAATCAGAAATGGCAGAAATTTCAGATCAGCATTTGATTTCAACAGACTCAAGTTGTGAAGGAACCTTGATAGGGAGTTCAGAAGAAAATCCACAGTATAAATCAGAAGAAAGAATTTTACAAGCACCTTTAAACTCTAGTTCTTACGTAAAGACAATGTTAGAAGATGCGATGATCGAAAAAGCAGGTGAAATCGAAACAGAAGTACAAGGCACGGAAATGCCTCGAGAAAATTCACCTATTTCATCAGAAAGGTATTATGTCCGGGAAGAACTCGTAGTACTAATACTATACTTAATTACTTGAAGGATATAAATTTGATTCCATTTATTACAGTCGGTCCGATCTAATTAAAATTGGTTCAGATCAAACCAGTGGTCACACTAGTGGTGATGAATTAGAAACCACTACTTCTAGCGATATCGAAGTTATATCCAGGTACAGGTATGACTGTAAGATAGTAATTATGAGTAATTTAGCTACATATATTTTATGGCTATAAGCAATTTTCTCCCGAGTATAATAGCAAAATTTTTTCTTAAAAAAAGTCCAAACGGTGATTCGAGTTCCACACAATCGCGACAGAAATTGCAATCAACAAGAGGTTGTGATCTTTTAATGAGAACGTTAAAAACTAAAGGACATTCGAGGGAATTGAGCGAAATCAGCGTAGGTTCTGATGAAACAAACGTTGAGATAGAAAAATTATTGAAACGTGTACAAGAGATGACGGAAATATTAGAAGCTAGGGAATCGAAGCTCATTGATGTTAGTAGAATGAATATGGAATTACACGAACAAAATAACAATTTAAAGAAGTAAGTTTTGAAGAAGTACGTGATAATCAAACAATAATGTCTGTTTAATGTCTGTGGCGCTTTATATTTTACATAGGCAACTTGATAACTTCGAAAAACACGCAGAACAGAGCCAAAGCTTAAATCAAATCACTGATGAATATACACAACGATTATCTGCCTTAGAAAGAAAATTTCAGCAAGCAATACGAGAACGAGATTCACTAAGAAAGAATTTGGAACAGTTAAAAGTAGAAGCGGCTACGCGTCTATCGTCTCAAGAACTGTCTACTCTGAATGCCGAGAAAGATGAAATTATTAAGGAACTTCGAGATGAAGGTGAAAAATTGAGTAAACAGCAGCTTCAACACAGCAATATTATCAAAAAATTGCGAGTTAAAGAAAAAGAAAATGATGCCTTAATAAAAAGTCAAAAGTACGTAAGTAATATTCGTTACTCTCTTTGATCTTTTTCATTATAAAAATAAAGGTACAAGTGGAAACAGATGATAAATGTAATTAAAAGGTAACACAATACAAAACATTTACAGAGAGCAAATAGAAGAACAAACCTCAGAATTAGAACGTTTAAAAAGATCATTGCGTGCAAAAGAGGAAGTTGAATTATCTCAGATAGATGCTGTTTACTCTTTAACAGCACGAACAAAAACATTAGAAAAAGAAGTAGCAACGTTACAAAAGCAATTAGAAAATGCGATACAAAATGCAGAAACATATAAAAAGAATTTAGATACTACAAAAATGTTAGTGTATATAAAAGCATTTTTAATGTTTATGTACAATTTATAACAGCTTATAATTGGCATATTATTAATTTTTAGGGAGCTATCTGAAACGAAGAAAATTTTGACTGCGACAGAATCAGAGTTAAAGGAAGCATCGACTAATGCCGGAGAATCATGTCAATTACTTGCGCAAGTAGAAGAATTGAAAATCAAATTAAGGGAATCTGAGGAAATGCATGTCAAGTAAATATTCTAGAAAGGATATAATTTCCTAGCTGCTATTAGAATCAAATAGTTCTTAATGCATTTATTTTTTTGTCTTTCATATTCTATATAGGAAGGAAGAATTTCTGAAACACGAAAATAGCGAATTACTAAAACGTTTAGAAGCTGCTGAAGCTAGAAGCGAGGAACTTTCAGAATCTGTATCAACGGCCACAAAACCTTTACTGAGACAATTGGAACAGCTCCAAGCAAATTTGTTGCACAAAACTAATAATTTTATGAAGCAAGAGAAAACATTGTCAGACAAGAATATCGAGTTGCAAGCAAAAATAGAAAATTTACTCGAAACAGATCGTTACCTTAAGGAAGAGAATGTTAATTCAAAATCTAAAATATCTCAATTAGAAGCTAAGCTTGCTGCGAAAGAAAACGAAAGAATGCGGTTACAAGAATTGTATGATGATTTGATAATACAAAAGGATAAGCTCACTGAACAAAATATGAAGTAAGGAAACTTAACATTCTTTGTTTATAACAAAGAATGTTTGTAACAGATATATATTTATATTCTTTGTAGAAAAATCCATAAGGACATAATTGTTTTCAGGCAACGACAAACGATAGAAAGCCTCGACCAATCTCATACTTCGGAAATAATGGAGATAAAACGAGAAATTATTGCGTTAGAGAATAAATTATCTATAGAAAAAGCAGCTACAGACGCAGAAAGAAGGAAAAATCATGCAATGTCAGAACAACAACAAAATATTGAAGACAACGAACGACTTAGTCCTGCCCCTAGTACAGAACAAGATTCTGCGAATACCATAGATAGTATTTGGCCGGTAATGCATCTGCATACATTGTAATTATTGTTTCTCTTTTTTTACCGGAATCTGAATAAAAAAATTTTATCTTCGTATTGCAGTTGTACAATCCTACTGCCGAAAACAAAGCTGAAAGCTATACAATGACGTTCGACACTATCAGAGCAGGTTCTAGTAGTACTTCTATATTTGAAAATTTACAAGCTCAATTGAAGCAAAAGGATGGTATGTGTTTAAATATTTATCAATAATACAGTACATTTGATTTAACTATTTGATAGCAGCATCAATTATTCGCTTGAATTTTTAGGTGAAATACAACAACTTCAGTGGGAGTTATCACGGCGTAATATAGAAAGAGATGTGTTAAATTCAGAGCTATCTACATTAACTTTGAAGATCGAAGAATTAAATGTTAAGGTTATGGATGTTGCGGTTTTAAACGAAAGTTTACAAGAAATACAAACTAGATATGATGCGTTATTACAAATGTACGGTGAAAAAATGGAAGAGAATCAGGAACTGCGTTTGGACCTACAAGATGTCAAAGAGATGTACAAAACACAAATTGACCAGCTTTTGAAGCGAGATGCCTGAAGCTTTTTATAAATAAAATTTGTTTATTGATTGATTCAATATTATAGATGTAGAACCATAACACAATTAACAATTTACGATGATATAAATTCGGCGATAAGTTTGCCAACGATACTATACCGTATTACAGCAACGAAGTTGCTGAAGCCGTTTAAAAAAGATAAAACGTAGCAAGAGACTGATGTGAAATTATTTCAAAAGATTTGAAATTCCACGGAGTAAGAAAATGAAATTTTGTTTATACGTGTTTTATATGGAATGCTTATGGGAAATTGGAGATCTTTGTTTTGATAAATTTTGCAGACAATTCATTGTCCTAGAATTCCAATAATTAATAATCATGTTAGTTTACAAACTAATATTTAACGCTATGTAAAATTCCAATATATGCAATGTAAAATTTTATGTATATCGCCATGGTCACCGTGATTGGTTCTTTGATTAGTAATTGGAATTAATTATTGTGCATGCATTCATGTACACTGTATACAGATAGACTAAGGAAAACAACGTGATATAAGATGTAATATAATTTTAAAGTTTTCGATATTGTAATATAGAATTGAATTACGATGTAATTTATTAAAAAGAATTTATTGTGTTCCTTTATTAAAAGTTGTATTCTTTGTGGTTTCACTGATACAATGATGGTTTACAATCTCGACAGAAACAGGGAGAAGGGAGGTAAGAACAAAAATATACAGTATATATTCTGGGAGATTCTAGGAAACAGAAATAAAACAAAGTAAAAGCAACAGAAATGATTAGAAAAAATAGCTTTGAAAAAATTCCGAACATAATGACATATATAATCAAGAATGACAGAATAGAGAAGATCATAATGTACTTTAAATAGAGGTTTAAAGTAAATGAATAGTAGACGTGATTGTTTCTCAAAAGTGTAATTAAACCGAAGGGAATACATCTTTTTCATAATTTTTATACATACCGTAAACTTTATTGGTTATAAAGTGCAACCTTCTTTTCCTCCCCCTTCCCTCAAAAAAAAAAGAAAGAAAAGAGAAAATAGTATGATCCAGCAACGCTTATGATCATCACATGTTTAATATGAAAAGAAACAAATTTTGTTTCATATTTGCAATATCATTTTTTCCAACGTTTTCATTTTTATAAGCTATTACAGATTAATGACTGATTACTATGATTGTTGTATAATATTTGTTGAAACAAACTTCTAGAATTAATATGACAGATTCTACCAAATATAAGAAAAATAATACTCACGGAAAATTTTACAGTAAACTTGTATAATTTGGACAATTATCGATTGAAATTTCGGAAAAACATGTACTCCCACTTTAGGAAAAAAAAAAAAAATAAGAGTGCTGAGATCATAATGATTTACATTAATATCGAGTAGCGAATACGAACACGAAAAATACACTTTGTTTTTCATCCAGCATCTCCATAATCTCTGTTACTTTGCTCGCGATTCGACAGTGACATATCGTTCTTGGTCCCGCTTTATCCTTATCCATTCGCAAACGCTAACTGCTACACGTTCTTCCTTTCAAGATTAGGTTATAATTATAAAATTCAATGAATATTTACTAAAATAAAGAAATGATAGATATCGATCATCTTTCGAACAAATATCTGTGGCAGTGTCACCATCGACGCGTTTGTGGTTATCGAGCTCCTCGGCATCATTGTTAAAACTTTCTGTCGTTATTTGTTGTCATTTCAAAGATGCGGCAGATTCTATGCTTTTCCCAAATCTAACATCGACATTTAAGCATACAAGCAATATATGCAATAAGATCACTGATTTTTCGATCGCACGTCAGTTTATATTTTCTTCCTCTCATCTTTTAACCTGTTTGTCGAAGCATTCTTTGTTGTTCTGTCCATAATAACAAATAGCGCATAAGTGCACGCTTTTCTTTTAATTCTACTTCTTTTTGTTTCTCAGCTATTGCACGTGAGTCTACTTTGACCAGAAGGAAAACGGACAAAGATTATATAGACGCAAAATAGGGAAAAAGAAACCTTGATATAGTACGCGTTGTTAACGAGAGATTTTTGAGATAATCATAGAATCGGCGCCAGAATCGAAGTTCGATTGTAAATCTCGCTGGAATTTCTTTGTATGCAAATGCGCGCTGCCGAACTTAAACGGCATCCTTACAGACATGAACTTTCTCTTTCAGGTGGCAACGAAGATATACTTCACACCTGGTCGGACAGAGAGCTAGCTCCGTGGAGCATAGAGCGAAGAACGGTACTAACTCGAGTACCGTGTGTAACGAGCATTAAACCATCGACGCAATTGCGTCAATCTTTTTTCGTTCAGACCCATGGTGTCCAACCCTCATACAAGAGGGCTAAATTGTCGGTGCTCTGAGCTTCGCGTATCACGTATTCCACTTGTTCAGCCGTTGTATACTTTCTTGTTGGGTAAGGATCACATCCTTCTAGCTTCATCCGTACACGATGCCAAACGTTCAGTGCATACGCGTTCCGCTCTTGAACAGCTACAAAGAAAATATAAATGAGAAAGAAAAATAATAAGAAAATATTTATGTAATCTTAACGAAAATCCACAATAAAACTAAGCTAACCTTTGCCTGTAGTTGGATCTCGGGTCGGTGGAATTCCTTTCTTAGGACTGTAACACACACCCTCCTGCCTCATTAATTTTCCTTTCTTCTTCATCGAACTAGCTATTGAAGTTTCAGTTTCACTCTCTCTTTCACGGTCCCTTTCTTTTTCCTTATCTATCTCTTTTTGCTTCTCAGACATCTTTACCGAATTTATTTTCTTTTCATTAGCGAATCCTAATAACTCGTTGTACAAATTTGGTACCACAGTTGTCATATTTTCCAATTCTTCTTTAATTGTCTTTCCTCTATTTGCATCTAAATTGTCGGATTCCAGTTCCTTTACGATCGCCGATATGCTTTCAGTGAAAGACCGATACGAAGAAAGAAATTCTTGTAGGCCATTGATGTTCTCTTGTTTCACCATAGTTCGTAATAATATTCGAACATCCGACATTAATCTATGATGCTCGGTTAACACACTTTGCAAGTTCGATACTTGTTCTCTCAAACGTTCTTGGGCTGAAAGCAGACCTTCTTGCTTTTCTTGCAATTTCTTTTGAACATCAAGTATCGCCTCGGAGATAAATCTCTCAGCCTGCTTTAGCCAGTTCATATCAACGTTGCTTTCCATGTGTAGTAGCTCGACAAGACTCTCTTCGATTGCGCTTACTGTTATATTTAAATTCATCGTCAAAATACAGCTCTCTTCCCAATGCTTGATCAGTTTGACAAAATTTGTATCGTGTGTCACACTTTCAGATGTCCTAGTTCTTAGGGCCTCATAATGCAATATAGAATTGCAAGTATTGATTACATTAGTTGCAAGATTATGTTGTCGAGTTAATTTTTCACAAGATGAGAGTACCGCGTTATCAAACGCGGACATGACTTCTCCGAGAGCAGGGTTCGCTCCAGCAGCCCACTTCAATCGTTGCACTGCGCTGGAAACAAGATTTTGTTGTTGCTCTCGTGCCTCACATACTCGAGATTGCAAAGCAGAAAGTGCTGTCGCTGTTTTTCGAAGTTCTAACATAAACCCAGAACGATCTGAAAAGAAAGTAAGAAAATAAATATCTAAAAACAGAATTACACAATTTTAACAAAAAAAATTCAAACAAAGACTTACTCAAAGGATTCATTAAATTAACATTTGACCTCATTAGTAAGCTATCCTCGTGTAACCAGTGATGAGCTGTTAGTTGTAGCTGAAGTCTCTGCATGCTGGCTCTAGCTACTTCGACACATTGCTGAGCAAATCTAGCACTCTGTTTTCTTCGCCAAGCACTTTCGAGAGTGCTACTGAGCGCACTAGCTTGAGCAAGGACAGAACCAGAAAAGAGACCTCTCTTTAAACATATATCGACAACCTTTCTACACAATTCTTCTATCGAAACTTTACTCTCAGCTCCGATATCCCTTTGCTCGATCTCGGTAGTAACGCTTAAACCCATTCGTTGTAATAAGAAACAGAGTGCGATAGCTAATGTTTGAGAAGTAACACCAAGCAATTGTCGTGACACGTAATCGGCTGTAAAGATTCTTATTGGTTTGTTTAATCTTTCGTCATTGTAAACGTTTGCTAAACCGCCTTTAAATGCAGTTGCGATATCTTTACACATCATGAAGAACTCTTGTATGGTATGTAATCGTTTGACTAAAAATATATCCTCTAACACCTGACAAGCTGTCTTATTGAATATTGGTGCAGACATTTCTTTCGCTTCGCGAATCTGATCAATTTTTCTCCAGGATGGGGGAATATCGAGTGTACTCAAAGTAGCGATCAACGCGTTACCTTCCATCTGAAGCTTTTCGAACAAACCATTAAAACCCATTAAAAGCATTTGACCAGGCGTCAATGTCTCATCTTGATTGGGTTCTTGAATTTCAGCAGGTCGAGATAGCATTGCCTCGAATCTTAATCTCATGTTATTCACGACGTTTTGTATCATTGCATGAGGACTTTCCATCTCCATGACAGTAAACCTGAGATGCATTTCTAACTGGCCTAGAATCTCACCAAGTGGTATACCAGGTGATACAATTATCTCTGTTAGTTCTCCTATCATTCTAATCACAGTTGGCTCTTCCGTTATGATCGTTTTCATTGCTTCAGGCAAAATGATCGTGTGGAAATTATAATTAAGTTCTTGCAATCCCTTGTAGATGCAATCAGACCCTCTTAAACATTTTAATATAAGAGATATCTTGGGATCATTGTTGGTTTTATGGCATTCAGGTATCAAACTAACTAGTTCAGAAATTAACGATGACATTAAACGCATTTCGTCTAAAAACCAGTCTCCTTCTCTGGATGTAAGATCAACTAAACAATCCCCTGCACATTTAGCAGCACCTTCCATCATTAAGTATCTCTTATTCAAAGCGCAGAGTGCGGTTATGTTGACACATTCGAGTGCCCTTTCCGCACCTTTATCTCGCCTCAGAAAGCTTTGTATCTGTACTCTCGATTCTCCATATGCTTTCTCTATTCTAGTGACTGATTCCGGTAAGCCCTCTGAAACCATTCTCTCGTACGCTTTCTTTAATCTTTCATTTGTTTCATTTAGAATCGCTTGCATTTGATAAGAAAATGTTATTATTTGTTGAACTTGCTGATTGTTGGAGATTTTAATCGGATCAAAGGTATTTTCAAATTGCACCATAACTTCGCGACAAGTTTCGACGCCTCCAGTGCTTAAAAGCTTGTTAGCCCAACCATGATAAAGTACTGTACGATGTTGTGACATATTACTCAGTGGATACAGGCTACAAATCGCTGAATATTGACTCAATAAATCCAAACAATTTCGTATTAGAATAGACTGTTGTGTAGCCAATTGTGTCAATTCATTTTCTGATTGTTCACATTGAAGTATCATTTGACTTTGACCAGCATTCTGTAAGAATTCTTTCACAAGATCAAAAACTACATGGTCCTCTTGACTCGTAGACGTACCCAATTCTGTCAACCATTGTCCTAATTGCGGACCTCGTACGATTGAAAGTGCCAACTAAAATAACAAGGTAACTCAATTAATTTCTTCAAAATAAAAGAAATAAATGAATAAATAACTAAAGCTTACATTGTGCATGTTAATCTGCTTTTCACAGTCCTCAATCTTTTCCTTCAACCCAGTTTTTGCTTTTTCATGGGCATCACGTGCTCTTTTAAAAGAATTGTAACGCTTTATCACAGAATATAATGGATGATTACGTCCCATTGCTTGTGCTTCCTTGACTAGGGCAAGCTGTTGGTGTCTATCTTGTAATAAGTCCTGACACTGACGTGTGATATCTGTTGCCTCTACCCAACAATTCAAGTGGTGGCACAGGGATGGAAAGATTTTCACCAACTCATCTCTAAGAATCAAAGATCATTAGTCGATACAATACAGGCCAATTATTATGAAGAGTATAAAGGTAAAATCTTATTGCTAATTTACAAACCTATTTGCTAACCATTCGGCGCGCATTTCTGCTGTTCGAACGGCGAACATTGCTCGTGTTAGTTCCTGTTCCAGTTGTTTCCTTCCAATTCCTGTACATCGTGCTCTAGCCTGGCAGGCTCCGTAACTTGCAATACTGTTATCTGCACCAGCTCGCCAGTCGACTAGCGGATCATATATAAACGCTTCAAGCAAGGTCAATAAAGTTTCTCGTCCTCGACGCATTACTCGGAGCGTATGTTCACAAGCTAAACGGAATATGCCCTGAAAAGAAGATATCATATTTTAACTGTGTATATTATTTATGATGATAATAATAATAATAATAATAATAATACCATAACATGATTACGACGTAAAAAGTTATTGTACCTCGACTCCGGTTACACCTAGTGCTGTTCTGATGTTTGGTGTCATTCTAAACGGCACTTTTTCTGGTACGCGTAAAGTTTTGCCTTTCTCAAAGCACACATTGTAATCGATGTGAACAACCTCTCCTGTATTGAGATCAACTAATACATTATCCAAATGTCTATCACCGAGACCAATGATATAGCCGATAATTGACATTACGGCCACCGAATAAGAGTAATTTTTGGTTGCTTGCCACCAACTTCCAACATTTATACTGTTACACCAAATCTCTCTATAATGGTAAACAAAGGTCAGAAAATATTGTTAATAACTTCCTTATGTAGGAAAAAGCAACCAGGAAATGGAGAGGAGATACAAGTAATAAGAATAAGGAAAGAAAACATAACTAACTTTGCCAATAAATCCTTAGGTGTTTCTGCCATTAGTTCAGCTAAAACTTGTTTCAAAACTTGAACAGGCCATTCTTTTCTGTTTTCCAGACCGATTCCTCGCTCTTTCAGGAGTGGAGTTAATTTATTGTAAAATAGTTCAGATGGTCTTAATACTGCGGAACTACCAGTTTTATTAAGCATAGCACTCTCTCTCTGTTGCCATCTCTTGTACAAGACAAACAAGGGTGTCACGCCATCGACCCACTGTATTAATCCAGATCGTGGACCCAATGGTATAACCGAATAATGGCGCGCCCTATATACTTTTTTCGAATCACCCTTTTTTGACATCATAGTGTTACATATATTTAAAAACTGCATGATTCTTTCATCCAGATGAAGGTCCTCCAGACCTTTAAACAAATACGTGTATATGTGTCCATCAGAACCGTGGAACACAAGTTTTTTCGGTTTCGTTTTGGTTGGTAATATCTGAACATTGTTGTCTACAGATTTTATAGTAACAATTTTGTTATCATTTGCAGCAACACCTGGCATGGCAATACATGTATTTCTCAAATTGGCTAATACTGGACTGATATCATTCATGGAAAGCGAATACGCGGCTCGTCTATGTACACGTTGAGCTAATTTGCCTTCCAATTGTTTCAAGCATATACTCGCAATCTGTGGTTTCGCAGGATTCTTAGGATTGTTTAATTTATTGATTGCTTCTTCTATCGAAGGACCAAATTTCTCCTGAAATGTCTTTTCATGAGGTGTTTCAGCAGAAACGGAAGTCATAGCCGAAAGGTTTTCTAATATGAAAACTATTGGCTTCAATATAATCCTGTGTTTTTCTGCAATTAATTTATCCTTTTCCTCAACACTCAACCAAGAATTGTCCTGCACTTTTTGAACTTCCATTTCCAGTTGTTCAAATCGCTTAGAAATTTCAGTGTGATGTTGACACAGCGTTGCTAACCACAGCTCATCCCACAGTAATGTAATTCGACGCAGCTCCTTGACGAGTATTTTCACTTGCTCAATGGAATCTTGAATTCTATTCGATAGACAGTCTACCAGTTGCGAGAAACAACAATCCATAAACTTTTCTTGCTCATCTTGATAAGCTACAGTAGAGCTCTCAGCATCTATTTCCTCTTCTTCTTCAATAAAGTCTAAATCGTTTTGAGATGAATCGGTTTCTGTTTTCTCATAAAGTACTTTATCGCAATTTTTCTTTTGACCAGAAACCGCTCCAACTACAGCTGGGAAAGTAATCAAGTGTGGTGAATTCTCTGCAACTCTGCACAGTAATTCAGATACTCGTGTACGTACGTAAGACTCGGGATGACTAAGTCTGGAAAACAATTGCGGTATTATCTCTTTCCATGGAGCAGTAGGAGTTGAGGAAAGACCAGACTCCAGAACATTTTGTAATTCGAGAGCGTGTTTCACAACCAGTCGTAGCAATCTAAGTGTAGCTGTGATAGTAGCACAATCGTTGGCTTCTTTAATCGCGGCAAGTTGCAAGTACTTGAAATACGCGTTCGCAGAAAGCTCGTAATATGCATAAATTCTCTTCTGTGCTTGCCTCCAGATATCGACCAATGTTGTGAGACGATCAGCGCTAATACGACTTAATATTGAAACGCTACGCAATTGATTTTCTATCATATCTGAAGTATTAACATCATTGGAGGTGTCTGTTATGTCACCTTCGTCTTCAGGAATTGTTTTACTCTGAGACAAAATCGAAAAGACTGCGTTCAAGTCAGATTCACTTGTATCGAATGGTAATAAGTCTCGTATGGTTGCTCTATCTGAATCAGTCAGCTGACCTGAATTTGAATTATCTACGATCTTTCTTCCCCATTTGTAACACCAACTTGCAAAACTGCACCATGCAAGTGGCAAATCTGGACATTGGTTTACACCCAGTTGCGTTAATCTACCGATTATCATATCTGAAACGGGTATTGAATTCGTGGTAGGGCCGAATAGCTTGTTCATCAATCCATCATTATGGGCAGCTTCGAATTCGAGTAATTGCTCCAATTGGCCGTTTTCAATGCTACCTGCTTCTTGTTGTATCCATTTACCAAGAGTCAAAAGTAGAATTGTACCATTCTCACGTAAGTCAGCCGACTGTTCTCCATCGACGATAGTTCGAGATATTCCAAGTGCAGTTGCGCTACATACCATTAACGCTTTATTAACTCGTTCCATATCATATAGCAATTTTGAAAATTCACGGAACGCACGTATATTATTCTTAGACCATTTTACGTGTATCACGTTCTTCAAAACATTATCAGTTACTTGATCAAAATCGGGATTAATATAATTTCGTTCGCCTCCTTCAAATCGACAAAGCTCTCGTTCGGATCTCAAATAATTAAGTAGTTCTCGTTTCGCTAGCTCAAAATTACCTTCCTTTCTAGCAGTTCGAACAATATGCAATCTTAGATCAGTTACATCATTATTATCCAATCGCGCTTCAGGACTATTATTCTTTCTTGCTCTGCCGAAATATTCTGACCACCATAATGTTCGCGTTAGTATGCTCGAATCCATGTGATCAAGTTTTTCACTTTTATATAATTCGAATACATTTTTTTCCTTACCAGAAAGCATACTTTTTAACCCATCTGCTGAAAATCGTACTAATATAGATTCGTTTAAGTATTCCGAAGGTACATTTCTTAGACTTTCCTCTATAATTTTAGCTGCCACTCTCCGGCATCGTTCAATCTCTTCCTCAAAACAATCTTTATATTCATTTATATGAATTCTAAGTGCAATATTAGTTAACGTATTACCACACTCCAGTAATGTTTCCGCGCAATTCCAATTTACCCTTTTACTGATTCCTCCATCCAGTAAACTCCAATCAGTTAGATCGTCTAAACATATGTTTTCATTACTTTCGAATTTTCTCAAACATTTTGCTTGTCGAAAAGCACTACTCTCCATAAATAATTGTTTTCTGAAAACGGCATTTTTATCTCGGGCAAAAAATTCAGCCTCTTGCTGTTTCCAAGCCTCTAACTGGGTCCAGTCACTAACAGCTTCGTAACAACGAGATAATCGTTGCATACAGAAACCAAGTACTTGATTATCTCCTTCGGATTTAAAAGACTTGCCTTTTCCATCGGAAACTTCCTCATTTGCACTAGTGCCATTAACACCACCAACGCCATTACCGTCAGCTACATCTTCTCCCTCTTTCATTTGGTCTACATCTTTTCCAAGTCGACTATTTGCAACACGCATATGCTCCTCTATAATCAACTTATATGTTTCGGCAGCAGATTCATAGCGATGCGCAGCTTCTTCCATGGCAGCTTTCAACCACGGAAATTTTCTGTCCTTTTCCTTAGTATAAACGTAAAGTCCCTGTAACGCCTCTGCTTCTCCCAACATTACCATAGCTTGTGCCGTACAAAGTGTCGCTCTTTCAAATTCGATACCCTGTGTATTATCGCTATTACTTAAATCCTCTAATAATCTCTGACTATTTCTCAGAGCACTGCTAGCTAATCCAGGATGTAACGACACTACACATAATGCCAATCGAATACGATTCAACCATTCTTTACAAGTCGATTTGTTAGTATGAAAGAAAGTTCTAACTGGTTTCGATAATGGTAACAGAGCAATCGCGCAACCTTCTGCTGCATTATGTATTACTCTCTCAAGATGTTCAAGAAATTCAATAAATAATCGTACTCGAGTATGTTCGCTTAGTAGATGACCCAAGCTATGTTTCTCTTTTTTTGTTGTTTCAATGCTGTATGATATCTCACGTGCTAATGTTTTCAAAGCATTTTCAATTGACGTAAATGTTTCTTGGGGCTTTCCTAATGAAGTACGAAGCTTGTTTGTCACACAATGTTGAGCTGCCTCGAAACCGGCCCAGAAGTATAAGAAAGATCTATTTGTAAGTGCTAAACGATATATCTTTTTGGTAGTGTCGCTCTCAGATCTGTAAATATAAATAAAATCGTACTATTTTTTCACTATCATAACTAAAATAAATAACTTGACATTAATTTTGTCTGTTTTTACTTACACAATTGGCCAACATAAAGTAAATATTTCTGACAATCCAGCTGCATCAAGATATTGTTCTTGCAATAAAAAAGCCATATAAGTCTTGAAATGTTGTGCTTGCATTTCTCCAGTGTTAGTTCCTCGCATATGTAATCTTTGAGCAAGAATTAAAGACTCGATCGAATAATTTTTTATTCCTTGATATTTCTGTAAGAAAAAAAAAAGTCAAAGTAAATCATGCTTTTTTTTTAAATATATTTCCTACACTTACCTTCGTTTCCGACAATAAGCACTCTTTGTTAAGTTTTGGTACCACTATATTTAGAGGTATCTGTGTCAATAATGAACCATACTTGTCTCGTACGATTTCGTCTCGTGAAGTTAAATGTAACATCACCAAGTCTATAATACAAGTATACATTTCTTCTTTCCAGGTTACATTTTTTGCGCTCATTAAAATTTCAAAGAGATCGCAAACAGCAATAGAAATATCTTGATTGATGGTAGCTCCACACGCAATAAGACTTGCCAGAACGTTCTCATACTCCTTTGTTTTACTCAAAATGCCAATGTAATTTTCCGCTTGTATACAAATTTCTTGCATCCATGTTGACAAAAGTAATAACGTTTGCCCTGGTGTGCATTCATTATAACTTTTAGCTATTAAGTTTAGAATTATGGAGAGATGACCACTAGTAGGTGATGTTGTTGGAACATCCAATGCTCCTGGAAACATATCCATTGGACGACAAGCAGTAGTTCCAGTTATCAAGCTTGAACTTGGCACAAAATGATTATATCTAGAGTAAAACAGATAATGCAATCAAAACTGCTAAATTAATTATTTAATGTTCTTTTTTTCCTTGTAACTTACCTAGAACAATGCGCATACAGCAAATACAAAATGCTATATTGCAAAAACGGACTAGTTGATGATAAACTGCTGTCATAAGGTCTTAGCTTAACTGCCAAGAGTTCTAAAATGCTTGGTTTTAATGCCCACATACCAATGATAGAATTACTCGCGTTGGCTAGAAAATATAATAAAACATATAATAAAATAAATCGATAAATGTTATATAATAAACTTATCTTCGTTGAATTTTACAATGCACTCATATATTTTTACCTATATCAGAAAGAGCTCTTAGCAAAAAGGTAACTACAATTTCTGCGTCATTCTTTTTGTATTTAATATCATCAAGTAATGGATTATCTGTTACTAAATTTTCGATATCTGTTAAGATAAATTTATAAGCAATTTCCAAATCTGACAATATGTAACGATACGATTCCTGTAATAATGGAATATTTTTTAG
Source organism: Bombus waltoni (assembly GCA_014737395.1). Taxonomy (NCBI): domain Eukaryota; kingdom Metazoa; phylum Arthropoda; class Insecta; order Hymenoptera; family Apidae; genus Bombus; species Bombus waltoni. The sequence continues at coordinate 3,961,647 of JACXII010000014.1, forward strand.
ACTAAGGAGACTATGATATACTCCAAGACTGGCGTTTTGGATAGAAATTGAATCACGAAATCTCAATTTGAGTAAAGCAGAGTCTTTCCCAAGCAATTTATGAACTAGTTCCAGGGGCAAGTTCGCGGAGACTTCTTTTATTATTTTTGAAATAGTATTTAACATAGAAATTATTGTGTCATCCCAAAAGATACTGATCCTTTTTAACTGAAGATCAATAAACTTATAAAGGAGTTCATGATTTTTTGTTATACGACTCTGAAGATGACCTAATAATAAAAATGTGCACTCATTTGCAACAACTATTAATTCTTCTTTTTCCTCGGTTAGATCTAAATCTTTATTCACTTTTATCTCCATCCACTGTATCATATTTAACAATGATTCTCTTTCTTTCAATGCAGTATCTTTCTCGATATTTTGCTTTAAATCTTTTAATTCTTTTATATTTAAATTCAAAGATTTAAACATATCAATGACATCCTCTTCGATTAGTTTCGATTTATTAGAATTTTTTAATGATATGATGCCCATATTTTTGGCGTATTTTAATAATTTATCGGTAATTTCGGGTGTAATTTTAAAATTCAAAAGCCAGATTTCATCATTGTCCAATTCAATCGCTTTAACGACTGTTTTCAGCATTTTTGATAAACAATCAGATAAAAATGACCACTGCACGTTTGGTGTGAGATTAGGATTCAAATGCTCAGATATACTTTTCGTAACTGTATTAAACACTGAGATCAAGGATGTAATGCGTTGAATACATTCTCTGGGAGTGGGGTATGCTTCATCTCCAGAATAACTCCTACCACATTCTGGTAAAGATAATTCCTCGTCATAGCTTTCCATGTCCTCTAAAAATTGTCCTAGTAGAGTCAAAGTAAATTGTAAATCCGCTATCCAAAAAGTTCGTAATCTTTGCAAACTACGACTGGCATAAGCTGCAATTGTCTTTTGTTGTGTCGAGTCAATATGCCAGCCAACTAATATGTCAACTGTATCACGGAAATGACTTGAAAATGTTTCAGGATATGACTCCATTATCAGTAATATTGTGTCCACTGTTGCTACTAATAGATCCGATTGATCAACATTTTCTAGCGTCGATTGCAATTGCGACATCATTAGCTGAAAATATTTAATGTACTTCATTCAAAATAATTAGTTTTGTTTTCTTTTTCAGTCCACTCGAAAAAAAATTACAAACTTGCACAGTACTAAATTAAGAAATAAGAAAAGAAAATTTAAGTACCACTGAAAATTCTTTTAGCCTTGGCACTTCTGCATCCAATTTAAAAGTTTCAACAAATGATTTAATTAGAAGGCACTTTATATCATCTTTCCGTTCCAGTGAATATTTATTAAAGACCCAATCCATGTATCTATAGATGTTTACACCAAAAATTTTACTTATATTGAAAAAAATGTTATATTTGATGAACACAGTGTGCACTATCATTTGTTTACCGTTTATAATCTTGTTCAATTGCATAACCAATGCGTCCTAAACATTTTGCAACTTGCTGTTTTGCTTCTTGTCCAGGCCCAGTATGTAGTATATCTAATAAGCTTTCACAGATGACATCCAAATTTCGTCTGATGTATCTTTGATTTTCAAGTGCTATTATACCTTCTTGTGCTTGTTTGCACAATATCATAAAATGATCACAATCATCTTCCCGATATAATCTTCTTAAAAGTTTGGAAATTCTAGAATCTTCTGTAATACGGAAATATCAATTGATATATTTAATTGCAATATGAAACATCAGATTTTCTCAATATACTCTACAGATAAAAGACAATTTGGACCATTTATTCTTTTGTCGTCGTAATATTTTCCTTGTACATTTTCTTGATTTTTCAGCGATTCTTGAAATTTTGGTCTAGTCGTAGGGTAGTAACTAGTTTCTGTGTTGGGATCACGTTCGGTGGGTGTCTTTTTGAAGGACCTACCCCGCACAACACCTCTGGTACGGTCTCCAGAGCTACCTCCTCGAGCCATTCGAAATTCATTGCGTGGTGCACCTCCAATCCTATAATAATAAACAATTTATTAAATAAAAAAGAACAGGAAATTTTAATAAACAATTGGAAGAATAGTTTACCTTGGTTTAAATCTAGAGAAACTATGATCAGACGAATAGTTGTTTATATTTCTTGGACAAATGACCAAAGTACCTTTTGGAGTATTAAAATTATTGGAATTATATCCACTTAAAATAACAACATCTCCCTCCTCAAACACACTACCTCGATTGTTATTAACAGATTCTTCCTGTATCTCCGAACACTTAGATCCATGTAGCTTCGTGCTAATATTAGAGTTCCCACAGCTATTCATTACATTACTCTGCAGATGATCTGCATGACCTACACTTTGCATTAATAATGTACCAATCGCAAGTAATAATAATTTTTTATATTAATAAATATTAAAAAGCATAAAACCATAAGTATTTTATAACTGATTACGGCATGCCAGAATTCAATAACTTTCATATATTCTTAAGGTTACATTATTCGCACCTATATCCTTGATGTACAAAGTTCAATGGTCATAAAATAAATGAAAAGTAGTAATGAAAAAATAAGATAAATCCTGCAATACAATCAAAATCTATTACAAAGTTTCTCAAATAAAAACGACGTTCAAGTTATTTACGTATAAAAGATACGATAATTCGTAAAGTGATTAACTGTCGTAATATCTATTTCAGTTTATATAAGTACCGTTCCCTTGGAAAGCAATATCGTAATCGCATAGAACACTTTGATTTCTTTCGGAAAATATTTCGTGGAAAATAATCGAAAGAAGATATCGAAAGGTGAAACGGTATCGTAACCGATTCTCCACGCGTTCGATCTATGGGTACACACCGTATCGACAACAACCGATCAACAGAGAATTTTTATAGCGACTTATAAATCAGTAAAAATCAAAATATATTACGGTTCTATTTGTATATCGATATAGGCATGAAAGATTCTTTGGAATTTCCGAAAAATCGTACATATGTATCTGTTTAAATTAACTTATTTAGGTGGATACACAAGAACCAACAACCAACCACGAAATTGAAACGAATTAACCACTATTTACGAGTGGTACCTTTCACATTGTTCATTGACATGCTTTCTGTAAACATCGAGTAGCATTTTTAACATTATTCTTTTTAATCCTACAATTTTTGTCGAGATTCCTGAAACATTATGTGTAGGAAAAGAGTAATATATAGATAAAATGGTGAAATGAAAATATACATAGAAAAACAACTGAATCAATTATTGAGTACCTTACATTATATGAGTTCTAAATAGTAACAAACTGGCTAACGAAGCAAACAGACACTGGCACTTAATATAAAGAAAAATTATTTAAAACAAATATAATTATTTTATAACTGCATACGCAAATTAAGAATTTTAGTATGGTTACGTATAATTACGTTACGCTTGTACTTCCCCTACTGAGATGAAACTAAGTACAATGAAATGATGAAGCAACTAAATAAAACTTGAACCAATGTAAGAAAAATATCTCAATCGATTCTGATATCCAATTGGTTTGGATCAACCAATGCCACTAGAATTAATCTAAGAAAACTATCAATGATGCCATTGATAAGCAAATACACCGTGTGAAATTGATAGAAAACGCATTTATAGATAAACGAAATAATGCATAATCACATTTCTTCATATATAATCGTAGTAAAGCCGCACTCTATCCAGTGTCAAACGAAAATGTATCAACAATCGTAATTGATTTTCTCACTAAACTTAAGTTTCTTGAGAATAAGCCTTTAAAAATATTTACCGTTTTCAGAACATATATTTATTAAGACTTAAAGTTAGGTGTCTGTTACTGTAACACAAATAACGAATAAGGTTATTTAGCAGGATATTATGCCTTTCTAGTAAGTTTGCAACTAATGATCTATATTACAGATTTTAAATTATGCAAGTTAATATATTACAGACCATGTATACCAAAAAAATCTAAAAGAAAAATAATTAAATAACTAACTGTATTATATACTATTCGTAAGATATATCTTGTTCTCTTTTTTAGATATGTTATGCATAATTTTTAAAAGCGGAAGTTCTGTAATAAATGGCATAATTTGGAAAGAAAGAACAAAGTAGTGTAGCAAATTTTACTAATACAGCATTGAACACAATATGTTAAATTATGATATTTTGTTTACATCATTTTCATAACAATTCATTACTTAATAAATAACAAATTACCAAAGTTGATTTACTTATAGGTTGAGCATATTTTTAATTAAAAGTCGGTTATAATGAACAAAATTATGTTTCCAATGTATCTGATATTTTATAACTTTAGTGTCAGAATCTTACTAAATTTTTTTATGAATAGTTTAATAGTATACATTGTTAATAGCTCAATGGAGAAGCTATGATGAATATTACAACAGAACTATAATACATTTCAAATTAAATTTAATGATCACTGCTGCTTTTTTTTGAATCTTCATTATAATAGTTATATTCTTGAGATGCCTCGTCATGGGGCCAGGTTGTAACTTTATTTGGTTGCATACATCCATCTTGTTTCAAATCAACATAATCCTCCATAGTCATCTCTGAGAATGGTATCATGTTGTTCAACTCATCCAAACTTTTACGTACTTCTTTAATGTTATCATCTACTTTTACAATGAAACTTTCTATCTTCTTAGCCTGTAACATGTTTAACATTATTTATAAAATTCAATTTGGGATATAAAATATAAAATAAACAGAAATATATTATTACAGTTTCACTCTTTTCAGCTTCAATTTCTGCTGTGTAAGTATCAGCTGGATATGGCACTGATAATGATTCATATTCTTTTTGAAATCTATCTACTAAACCCGGAGTCACAATAACTTTCTTATAATGTGCCCAATCAATTTTTGGTAGAGTTTCTGGATTAGCCATCATACTATAAAATATATCTTATATAAATATATTTTTATATTTATTTGGATATGCTACATTTTATACAAATATAGTAATTTATTCATATTGGTATAAGCTATTATTTTAAATGACATAACTCCTTCGTTTATTATTTTTTCATCAATTTTCTAACAAGTTATTACTGCAATATACTTATCGTTATTTTGAAGTCAGTACTAACAAGGTTATGTCAGTTTACCTAGATTTACTCATACAAAAATTTAATGGGAAAGAAATACAATTTCATTAATTTCTATAAAAGGAGAATAGTGCATTTTCTAAATTACTCGATCAATCGAAAATAAAGATTTAATAGGAACATGTGGAAATATTATATAACAGGATAAATGATCGAATAATGGAATGATCTTATGAATTTTACTAACCGTTGTAAGTATTTATCAGACTTCGCTTTAAAATTGGTCAAAGCAGATTTTTCAGCTTCTGGAACTCGCTCAGCGAGAGCAGTCCAATTTATCGCTTTAATTGCTCTTCGTGACATTTCTTTATGACAATTCCTCCGATCCAAACGTAACACGACTCCTGACTGCTGAACAAGTATGAATGAATATATCTATGATCTGGTATGATAGAATATACTCTTATATATATACAGTGCTAATTCTCTTTTAGCGATATCGATTAATCGAATTTCCATATACCGAAACGAGATATCGATTACGGAGTACTCGATATATATAAATATTCGATTTAAAGGTATTGTTTCAGTCGATATTTATTCGTTGTAAATTGAAGCATTTAAGCATTAGCAGTATTAGGTAAATATCGTGATAAATAATTACGAATAATTAGCCCTTTTAAACACATATACGTAAATAGTGAACTATGCAAGAAAAGAAACGTATATAATAAATAAATAGAAGAAGCAGCATTTCGGACATATCGTTCATTTACTGATCGAACCAGTTATAAGAACGAATAAATTGAAAAATTATTTATAAAATATCCACGTATACATATATGTATATTCTTTCTTATCATATTAATATGAATTATGGAATACAACTTTACGCCTTATTGTACGCGCATTCAAACATATTTTACATTGTTTATGTTATGGTATATTATATATGTTTTTAAATTGTTCAATTAATTATAAACTTTATAATCATAATCATGGAACAGAACGAACATGAAACTAATAAACAAGAAGTTTGATTTACATATTGTGAAATGAGAAAAAATCAGCTAATTAATAAAGAAGACGAACAAATGTATATACTTATCATACAAGATACACATATAATTACATATATATGATTATATAGACAAAACGTAAGTCATATTTGTATTATCTGTGTGTACACTATATATAAATTTATATGCATCTAACACAGGAATGTACACAATCGTGCATGCATATTCACATACATGCATTCTCATGTAAGTTGCGTTCATACATCGAATGCGTGCAAGTTTGTAGTGATGAAGCGCAACGACAGGATCGATAAAAGAGGAAGATCGTGGTCACGGGGTACATGGGGTATGGAGAAGGAAAGTAGACTAGCGAAAGAATAGAGAGAGTGAAATAGAAATTTAGCAAGTGTTAGTGGATGGGAGATTGCCGGGGTGGCGAGTGACTGGGGTGGGCGGAGAGGGTGGAGTGGGCGGCGATGGCCAGGCGGTGAGCATAAAGAGGATAGGATAATATCGGTGCGCGACCTCCGCGGTAGCTTCAAGTTCGCCGCTTTAATACCGGCAGATCTACGATGTAGTTATGCCGAAGAAAAGTACTAGACATGTGAGAGAGTCGGGGTTAACGAGAAGTTCTTATCATAAAAGCAATAATCTTGGAACCACATCAGAACCAAAAACGAAACACTTTCTAAGCGTTCGAATTGGTCTTACCAACGGCAAACGTTGGCTTTCTCTTAAAAAACGCTTAGGTCTGTCAACGGATGAAGATGTTGCAGTTTACTTGCTGGATCTTGCTGAATCTGTTTCCAGGTAGGATTCTTGATAGATGCTTGTGACAGATTAAATGTACCCCTTTCTTAGTTTTCAATCAGAATTTATTTGGACCAACGTTATAAAATATTTTGTTCTGTGCCATAAAAACTGTTTTAATCGATACTTAAACATACGTATCACTCGAAAGCGGGACTTCCCCTCTATCGTGTCCAAATTTTCCCTCGAATCGCCATCTTGTGGGGTTGCTGTCAAAGGGGTGAAAATAATCAATAATTTTTTATTCGTCAAAAATATAGTCGTCAATTTTATCGATTACACTGATTTTTATTGATTTTGATTTTCTTTGAGAACACGGATCGACCGATACAGAAGAAATGTCTATTTTATTTAACTCCAAATACGAAATATGTTCAGGTAAATTAATTTTCACTTAATATCTATAAAAATACTAGTAACCATTGAACGTTTTCTGCCTTAAATTGATTCTCACTTTCTAACTTTTGTGAGACACTATTGTGACTTAATACTTCCTCTGTATCCATACTTTACAGTACACTCAACTGCATACTTTTGTTTAATAGACACAACCTTAAGTGCAATGGAGAAGAGGAAAAGGAAATGGATCAGGATAAAAAGAGCAAAACAGAATCGATGCAGACTGAAGATTTGATAGAAGATACAAGAGAATTTGTACGTCGAAGTTTAAGGAAACAAAGCAGTGGTACAGTTGTAGAATCTGAATCTCTTTCTGTTGATACAGCACAAACAAAATTGTCTAATGATACCGATGTACATGTCCGGCGTAGCTCAAGATCTAAACATCATAAGAATAAAGCTAAACATCATAAAGATAAACGGAAAAGAAAAAGGCGTTTTAAAACTGAAAATATTGTTTCTCCACTAGAATCTATTAAACGATCTTCTAGTGATATAACATCAGGAGATGAGGAACAGATTTCCTTTAAAAAAGACAACTCTAGGTCAGTTAGTGAAGTAGAGTCAAAGTCAAATTTAAAAAACAATCTTCGTATTAGTACGAAGACAGCTGAATCCGTTATGTCAAAGACTGAACACGTAGATAGCATAGAATATATAGCAAATGTAAATATTAACAAAAATGTACTTTATCACGATATTGGAGATGTCGATATGGAAAAAATTATGATGACTGGTGACAAAAATATGGAATCAAGGTCTAATTGTTTAGCAACATCATCAGTTGCTAAGAGTGTAGGTGAAAACATGGTAGAACAAATCTCAAATGTAACAGATTCAACATCTACCATAGTTTCTCACATCCAATCTAACGAGACAAAAGATGACAAAAACAGTCTAAGCGGCATGCTATATGTCAATACAAATTCTAGTTGTTCAAATATCAACATAAATACAGATCAAGAAATAGAAGATCGAAAATTGAAAAAGAAACGAAAACGATTGAAATATGATGCTAACGAAAAAGACGATGAAAATGTAAAAGAAGATTCATCTGAGGATATTGTAGAAGATTTTGTACATAAACATAGGAGGAAAAGGCACAAACATATTAATGAACATAAAAATCGTAAACATCACGATGTACGGAAAGCACCGCAAGACGGAATAATTGTGCAAGAAGATAGGAATGCTTGTTCTACAATAGATAATACAACTTCAATTACAATCGAAAAGCTTCCAAATGAAACAAATGTTGAAAGCCTAATGTCTGAGCCACAGAGATTAGCCATTAAAATAAAGCTCTGCCAAGAATGTAATAATCGTCACTTACAGGATGCCTGCCCATTAATAACACCCCAATATGCTATTTCTGATTCCATATCATATGAAAGTTGGTTAAATAAACATAAAGAAAATGCAGAAATTTTAAAGGCTATAAAATCAGATGATCCTATGTCTGAAGGATATGGAAAAATAACAGAAGATAATAATGAATCAGACGATGAATCTTTATTGACTGAACAATGTAAAACAAAAATGAAAACTCAGAAAGAAGAAAAGCAATTAACTGTAGATTTAGATCGACCATTATATGCTAGAGACTCTTTACCTGAATGTTTTGAATTAAAAATTACCAATTCTGAACATGGACTTGGAATATATGCAAAAAATTCTGTTCCAATGCATGTTAAATTGGGTCCTCTTGTTGGACAACCAGTTAGAGAAATGGACATTCCTGATGATTTTCCCATGAGACACATTTGGGAGGTAAAATCAATGCAATATTTTTTATCTTTGTATGTATAAACTACATTTATTTTAATCATTACACACGTATCCTTAAAATGTTTCAATAATAAAACAATATTGTTCTTCTTTCCTCTTTTTTTAGATAGATAATGATGGTAAAACTTCGTATATAAGTACTACTAATCCATTAAAAAGTAATTGGATTCGTTATATTAGACCTGCTGAAACAAAAGAGGAAAGAAGCGTAGCTGTAATAACAAAACAGGGAGAACTACACCTTGTTACTACACAGAATATTATGTCAGGAATGGAACTGACATATTGGACAGACTCTCAATCTTCTGCATGGACACGGAAGAATAAAGTAGACAAAACGAGTATAGTATCATCTTTTCAAAATATAAATTAAGTATAAGCAAGCAATGTCATTTGTTTAACTTTATTTTGATTTACTCAGATTGTGGAGGATGTAATTTAAATTTTGCCCATCCAATATACTATCGGTTACATTGCTGCATTTTTCATGACACGAACTATAGTTTAACCATAAGAAAATATCATTGTAAGGTAGACGACACTTAAATTAAGCTTTATATCAACTGTTTCGCATTTTGTATTTTTGAACGAATGTATAGATATATGGATTTATTCCATATTTTTAGGTATGTGGAGCTGCTGTTTTGGGTAAGGATAATATTATGAAACACGCAGCGGAATTACACGCAGGTCGAGGTGCATATCAATGTCAATATTGCAAGAAATTCTTTTTACGTTTGAATTACCTTGAAATGCATCGTACTTATGGATGTGCTCAAAATCCTCAACGTTCAAGACCATTGTGCGATTTTTGTGGTCGTAAATTTTGTCAGCCGCAAAAATTAAAAGTGCACATCAAACGAATGCATAACGGTAAGCATTTATATAGCATGTAAATCTATCAATAAAGATTGTTTTCAATTTAAATGAATGTTTAGATATGTCTGAGGTGCTCCGGGAGTTTCAGTGTAAATTATGTCTGAAACTTCTGGGATCTCGTGCTGCTCTTCAACGTCATATGAAAGAAGTTCATCATAAAGACGTAGTTGGTGCCGCGACTTGTGATCGATGTGGAAAAATGTTCCAAAATAAGAGTAATCTCAAAATACATATGTTAACACACAGTGGAGTAAAACCATTCAAGTAGGATTGTAATATTCCTGTAGATAATTCATTTCGTATTTCTTTAGTAAATACGATATTGAGTGCTTGTTTTTTTTTTAATTGCAGATGTAAAGAAAATGGTTGCAAAGCAGCTTTTACGACTAAACAATGCTTACAATTTCATTACAAAAAAGTACACGGTCTTACAGAAGAAATGATGCCAAAAATCGAACGATCTGTTGCCTATACCTTTGATGCATATAGCGGTGGACTTGTCGAAGATGTTGGTCGTGGAAAAACACCGCGACCTAGTAGAAAAACGTCTCAGGTTTGTTCTTCCGCAAAATATACCTTTTTCTATACATTTTCGTAAGATCAAATCGTTTCGAATCACAATATTCGTTTTATAATTTATGATTTCAGCAAGAAAACGATAATAAAATATTTGTGGATGATAGCAAAAATGACTTAAAGATTGAAACGCCAAGTATTTCTACACATTCGAGTATAATCGAGTTTGGTACAAGCCCCACATCCAAGTATAAAATGGAACATAATTCACGAATTACAACGTCTTCACTTCCGATGGGTGCGTCAATGTCAAGCGGTTTAGAATCGACAGTAGAAGGTGTGCGCACAGAAACAGATCTATATAGTACTTCCAGATTACAAAGTAAAGGAAGTAAAAAATGGCTTGGTGAATTCAATCCTCCAATTTCTTCAGATGTAACAGTAGTATCTAATACTATACCTCATTTACCAACAAGTGTTGTTACCGGAAATACTTACGAGTTTGAAGATACTCGGAAGGAAATTGATGAGAAAATATCATCATCGACAAACAATACCAGAAGACAAGATAATATGACTCAAGATATTATAGAAAATGCTAAATTGGGACTTAGTGTTTATAGAAGAACTGAAAGTGCGAATGCTAGCTTGCTAGTTGAAGCTGCTCTTGATGCTGCTGAGCGGGATATAGGAGCAGTAACTAGTCCAATATTGGATGATAATGACCGCGACACAAATCTTTATTCAATATCCAGTCAGCTACAATCTCCATTACCTCAGAGATCACCAAACCATTTAGAGTCCTATATACAACAACAAGAAGAACTGATATCTCCTGCACCTACGCCAGATAGCCGAAATACACCACCCACGCATTTACACGTCGATTATCAGCTGCATCGGCCCGTTGATTACATCAGTACACCAAGAACACATAACATTGATCAGTATTTACATCATGAAGAAATGCCACGTGTTCCTTCGCCAAACGGTTATATACATATTCAACAAGAAGACTTGGTATCACCTTCAGGAACACCAAACCCCCGATATCAAGACGTGCACCATCACCATCACCACCACCACCACCATCATCATCATCAGGTATCCGCGGATAATTTATCAAGTGATGAAGGTGATTCGGTTGTGCAAAATCTCAGTCTCTCCGTGAAAGAAAAAACAATGCAGTTGGATCTATCAACATCATATAAATATGATTCTCTCGACCAAGAGTTCGCTAGAGAAAGAACTAGCTTTGAGCCACTTGTTCTAAATGGAGAGCTCCAGGGTTTGGATATGTCTGCTAGAGGATTTCATCATACTTTTGGTGTACAGATACAAAATGCACGGTATCATCATCATCATCTGTACGAAATTTCAGAAAGACAAAGTGTTGATCTTAGCAGGACTGGAAGCTATTCGATATCACCTACTCCTCTTCCTGTATCTTCTCAGGTGACATCTGGTTCTTCAGGAACAGTAATTCCTCCACCGCCACCGCCTCCACCACCGCCACCGCCGCCCCCTCCTCCACCACCACCGCCTCCTCCAGCTCCTCCTCCTCCAGCACCGCCTCCGCCGCCACCACCTCCACCGCCCCCTCCACCCTACCCTCACAGCGATGTTCTCAGGGTTGTAAGTTTAGATCTTACACCCGGCGGGCGTCACACCGTAGATCTCACTCTTTCAAGACCGCATCACTTACATGGATCCGGCGCTCGCGTAATAACGAGTCCTCAACCCGCAGGTTCTGCCAATCCACATATCGTATCAGACGCGGTTGATGGACGAATTCTACCTTCTCCTCCTCCACCACCTTCCTTGTCAGGGTACAATCCAAGTTATCCTGTAAGTCCTGCTGCGTATCATCCACCAAGACCAGGATACCATCATTATTCCGGTTACTATTAACTAATACAGAGAATTTCAGTACCTTTACCTACATTTTAAAATACCCACCGAGTAACTTTTCCAATATAGTTTTTGCTATAAAACTATTTCAATCGTAAATAATCAAAGAATATGCTGTATCACTATGGTATATATGTCAATATTCCGACATAATATTAAATCTATTTCGTTTCTGTTTTCTCTACACAGAATCATAAAAATTCAAGACCGTGAACTAGTCGAAGTGAAATTCTTTTATACGTTAAATTATATATTAAATTATGAGGATCATTCAAAAAGTTTCCATCCGTGGCGTCATTTTCATACCATATAGATATGAGTAATATCTAACGTTTAGATACTAAAACCTGACTAGACTATCAATGTTGGAACGTATTACAAAACTATAGACAAGCTTCACAGACAGATCAAGATCAAACGTCTTAGAAAGCTGAACAACGATGTATTTCTCCATGATAAAGTTTGTCCTCACTTAGAGAATGTTCGGTATAAATTGCGGAACAAGAAGTGGAAAATTCTGAAGCACCCATTTTGGACATCTCCTGCGTGTGAACTTCATGTCTTTCATCCCTTGGAGGAGGTCTGAAAAAGCCTGAAATGGTCGCAGATCAATTTTCCTTGGCCGCCAAAATGCAAGAAGCTGTCATACATTATAGTTTCGGCGACAAACATAGGATTTCTTTGAGCGAGATATACGTTTGTTGGCTGCTCAGACGCCACGTACGGGAACTTGTTAAATGTCCCTTATAGATAACAAACGACGGAGACCAATTACTGAATGTCGAAACTTTATTTGGCCCTTTTTGTACACATATAATAATGGCAAGTCAACGTTAGATACAGCAAAAACTTCTAGAACTCTACCATTCAAATTAAAGTACAACTCTGGAACAGAGATGCGCACAAATATAATAAAATCAGTTATGTTAGATCGTCTAGTTTTTGAGTGGTTTAAAGCACATGGTCGGATTAGTCAACCGGTCGAACGCGATTATCGTAAAAGTGTATAGTAAAAAATGACATGTATCTGTTATTTTTGGAGTGAACTTTATTTTTTTAAACTATTTATGAACAAAATTGTAGAAATTCGTTCTGCGATTAGAAGTACAATGCATGATTAGAAAAAAAAGATTAGCTTCTCAGTTTCTCAGATCATATATTTATAGTACATATGTTTTTTTATACATATAATCAGGTAAAATTTGAACTTTAATCTCAATCATACTTTTCGTTAACTGGTGGTAGATTTTTTCGGAGTAATTGATACTTCACGTGAAATGTTACTTAACTTTCAACATATATATTCTTCTACTTCTTGTTAGTCGACAAGAAAGTATTTCTAACTCTTGTAATATGTAACGGTAGCTGCCATAAATTTTTGCAACAGTATTTTTCGGACAATTAGTCAACGACGTCGACGTTGTCTCTCCTACCATTGTTCTTGTTTTCAAATTTAGATTAAGAATTAATAATCAGGTTGTCGTATGCAAAGGTAAGAAAATAATAATCGGATAAAGGAGTGAACGAAAAGCTGCGATATTATTAATGCACGTGAAAATTTTTACCTCTCGGGAAATATTGTGAATCGTGGTTTTGATCAGTTGTGACAAATCACAATCCGCGAAATAAATCAATCAAGTTGCCTAACGATAGTTATAAGTGTATTTATACATGGTGATAATGACACTTAAACGTTCATTTTTGTTCTAGTCATATTACATTCGTGTAAAAGTAATATTAGTTATTATTATCATATCCTGGGTATTGCAAATGTCGATACCGTAAAAGTTGCAACGATTATTTCATTTGCATAAAATACACTCTTTTACCTTTGAAATGTTGTTAAAATAAATATAAGTATTGATCAAGATTGGTAACGATACCAATCGAACTTATTTACAGAATACATATATATATTGAGATGCATATACACACACACACACACATATATACAACATAGTTTACAGCTTTTTCAAATCTTTACTAATCGTTTGCCAGTACCAAAGAATAAGAAATCATGCAACCTCTGTGCCAAATCAATAAGACGTTTATCACTATATGTACAGTTTTAATATAAACGCACCGATTATTTTGTATTAAATAAAAATACTCGTAGTATTAATGATAGGTATAAATATACAATTGTACGTACGTATGTATGATGTATGCGTGTGTGTGTGCGCGCGCGCGCGCGCGCGCGTGTGTGTGTAGGTGTGTATATGTATATATATATATATATATATGTACTTATATATATATAAATATATATATATATATATATAAAAGTACATATATATGTACATAATTGGATAGATGTGTGTACATTGCACGTTTTTCTTTTTTATATAATACAACTATAAGTTTTTAATTTTAGAAGTAAATTTCGATCAATTATTTATGTTTTTATTAATGCCATTGATACTTTCTTCTTTTATATTGTATATTGCGTTTTTGCAATTTAGGGCTTCCTATTCGCTTTTAATTAGTATTAACACATTTCATATTATTCCTTTCCTTTCAAATAAGGGACAACAGAAGTAGCCAAGAAAATAACAATTTCTTCCCTTGTTCGTGTATTTATATACTACTATCTACAAGTACACAAAACTTTAAACAACAATGTTCACGAGTACAAATATGACACGGAATACATTTGTATCGGATTTCTTAATATGGCAAGCAAAATTAATAGAATAAACCATAAAAATAATATCACAACGAAAGTTATATTTCCTTCTTGTATCTATTATCATAATAAGAATAACTATATAGAAAAGAAGAAAAGTTATAATATTATTTATTAACCTCATTTGATCATCGTAGTTTCATTTAAAATAATTTAAATTGACGCGCACCCTGCGCTCGCTGAACATAGCGACACCAGTTGATATCGCAGGAGTTGTTCCCACTTGACTAAACTATATGTAAGCTGATATATGCTGACTGCGATCTATAGTCTTGTAGTTCAGCAGTGCCATTTCATATCGTCCTCTTAAAGAGAGGTTTTCTGGAAACAAGAAAATGGTTAGCTCGGTTATGCGGTCTTCTTTGCTACGTAGTCCTGCGGTAATAATAATTCTCTTTTCTCTATTTTTTAAATGTCAATAGACGTCGTTTCTTATTCATTAAAATAAGATCAGTCACTTAGCTGTTATGTAAACGACTTGATACTGTTCTGAATGTCAATTTCTGTCGTATTGGTTACATAGGCCAAGCTATTAAATAATTATATTAAATAGTTAAAATTATAAAAAATCTAAAATCTTCTTTCTGTAATTAAACTTTAATTTTTTTAGCTTCTTACAACTTTTCAATGGTTATTTTTACAACAGTCTTCCTTAACTATAAGTAAATTTTGAGAATGGTTTACTCTTCTAAAATTTTGAAATCTTCTTTCAAACAAATTTAAGAAGATAAAGGTAACTGTTTATTAAGATTAAAAACAAATTTTATTATATGTTAGGTCAGACATTATGCAGTTGCAGCAACCGCGCCATGTTCTTCTGCAGCAACTCCTGAAATTAAAGTTTTAAACAATAAAGTTACTGTTGCTGCTTATGATAACAATTCTCCAATTGCACAGGTGTCCATTGTTTTCAGGTATTTGAAATCTAAACAAATTGTTCACATTGATTATAATATTTCTTTTGTTATATGAGTATTTAATGTATAGAGCTGGATCAAGAAATGAAACATATGATACACAAGGTACAGCACATCATTTGCGGATAGCTGCAGGATTAGGTACCTCTGTTTCAAGTGCATTTGCCATAACAAGGAATATCCAACAGCATGGTGGAAATTTAATAACCACTCTTGATCGTGAAAGTATAGCATACACATTGCAGATCACTAGAGACAATCTGTAAATTTTCTTTTATGTTGCTTTGTTATTAGTATTAAAGTAAACCTTTTGCTATATACCATTTCCTTGTTATCAATAGGGCAGATACTCTTCAATATCTAGAATGTGTTGCTACTAAGCAAATCTTTAAACCATGGGAAGTACAGGATCAGTTACCTCGATTAAAATATGAACTTGGTTCCATATCTGATACAGCATGGGTAATTGAATTATTGCATAAAGCAGCTTATCGTAGTGGACTTGGATATTCTCTATTTTCTCCAGAACATCAAGTAGGCAAAATTAGTTCGGAAGGTGTAAGTACAATTATCATAAAATAACTTTGACAAATAATGACATGTCCTTATTGTTCAAGTATATCTTATTTTTTACTTAAAGCTATTACATTTTGTCAATACTTGGTGTACTGCACCTAGATGTGCAGTTGTTGGCACTGGTGTTTCATTAGCAGAACTTAGTGCTTTGGGATCAAATTTAAGTGTTGGATCAGCAGATAATACAAATGAAGCAACAAAATATTATGCTGGAGAAGTTCGCAAAGAAACTTCATCAAATTTAACTAGTGTAGCAATAGCTGTAGAAGGTGTAACATTGAAAAATGAGAAAGAAGCTTTAGCATGTGCGATACTGCAAAGAGCATCCGGTAATGGACCAAGAGTTAAGTGGGGATGTAGTCCAAGTTCGTTACAGAAACAATTTTCGAGTATTGCAGGATCAGAACTATTTGGCGTATCAACCTTTAATGCTAGCTATACTGATTCAGGACTTTTCGGTGTTGTATTATGTACAACATCCAATGCAGTAGGATCTGTAAGTGGTACAGAATTCTACAATTATAATAAATATTATTTTAATATTAATTTTCATGTTACTGTAGTTGACAAAAGAAGCTGTCAAATGGTTGAAATCTTTAAAAGTATCTGAAAGTGATGTTGCTCGTGGTAAAAATATATTAAAAACTGAAGTTTTGGACGCAGCTGATAATACACTTTGTTTATTGGAAAGTATGCAACAACAAGCTCTGCTTAAAGGGCAAGTCTCCTCACCAGTATCAATAGCTAATGCCATTGACAAAGTTTCCACGTCTGATGTTAAAACTGTGCGTATATCAGTAATGTAATTTTTAATTAGAGGCTATAATACATTTTTTATATTCTTCAACTATACCTGTTATATTAACAACAAATATTTCCCAGGTGGCTGACAAACTTGTCAAAGGAAAATTATGTTTAGCTGCCCTTGGTAATTTGAAAACTGTACCATACCTGGATGAATTAAAATAAACTTAGTAGCTTTTCGTCAGAAGACACAAATGACACGAAATTGATACCAGTTCTTTTCAACTTTGTGAAGATTGAGATTAAGATATATGAAAGTTACCAATCCCAATCGGCACAAGATATTTAATATCCATGTGCATTTTGTTGCAGTAACTGTAACTCTGTAGATATGAATAAAAATAAAAATTCTTTATTTCCAGTTTTACTTTTTATATGCTTGAGTGGTGTATGTGTTATTAAATTTGTCGTTTGTATATACATATTTATATAAGAAAATATTTTACAATTTCATTTACATATTAATAATGATAAAAGAAACAATCAGTGTTAAAAATGTTTGCGTATATACGCGTAAATTACAAATAGAAACTGTTGTATTTTAATAGAGTTTTATTTCTTCTATCGTATAGAATTTGTTACGATTTTTTTGTAATGATTTTGATGACTTGCCACTAATCGTTCTTTTTAAAATGGGCCTCATATTTTCCATATCTTTGAATACTTGTAACTGCAAAGAAATTTTGAAAATGAATTAGTAAATATTAATAAAGACAAAATACTTCTTGAACAATTATTAAAGCAATTACACTATTTTGTGCGAACTTACATGGTTGTCTAAAACATAACTAAGTTTATTAAGTAGCATTGAAACTTCTGGATCTCGTGATAACACGTAATGTTGATAATGAGACTCTAACAAAAGACTAGACCATTCATATAATTGTTTGTCAGTTGGTTGCTGTATAACATCGTGACAAAAATCTTGAGCATCTAATTTTTGTATTAAATATTGCAATAATCGAAGTATTTCGTCAAAATTTAAACCGCTCTTAAGATAAGACGACAAAGAAATGTCAGAATAAGTGAGACTAAAAATTTTATCGAGAAAATCATTCCTTGAATGTGGGTTTTTGACAGTTGATAAACCGTCGGCTGTACCATTTTGTAAGGGTAAAAACGTTTCATCAGGATTTCTTAACGAAAATATTAAGAGATCGATTAGTAACTTTTCTGGTAAATCTTTCAAATTATTCAAGCACCATATAATTGCTTCAACATTTTTCGATTCGATTAACTCCGGGATCAATATTTCTTGTATCGCGGCATCGCTCAATCCTTCATGTATATAAGACGATATTTGTTTAGAAAGTTTTTTTGAAAGCTTTTGCATTGGTTGTTTATTAGTAGTCAATCCGTTCTTTTCCCACTGTGCTACTGTTGATTCCTGTATTACAATAATCTCATTATTATCTGTATTCTCATCGTCATTTCTGAAATGCAAAGATGATCCAAGCAAGGTTGCTATTTTTTGAGGTGCAAGATGATAAGGAGCAATTGCTAAATGTCTATTAGCAGCAAGCAACAATTTATCCTCGATTTTCCACAACTTTGCATCTTTTGTATACAATTTTAGTTTCTGAGCAGCTTGTATTAGTTTAAATTGTACGTTATAAATCATTAACACAGCCCCCTCTTCAGAAACATCAGCCCCATAAACTGCCACAGTCGTCTCATTTAGAGATGTCATAACTACTGGATGTTTGGTATTAATATTATTGATAATGCCAATTAATGTACTTAAAGCAGTTTCATTATTGGTTTCCATTAAAGGGTGACTATATAATCTACCATGCGACCCTGAAAGCAGAACATAAATATAAAATATACATAGTTTTAAAAGAGATTAAAGATCTAAAATGAACATTTACACTTACACAATGTTAAAAGACAAGCTTTATTTTTAGCTTGCAACACTGTATGACCAACTAACTCTTCTGATCTTCGTTTCAACTCCAATCTCTTGACACAATTTGTTTCTTCAGAATAGGTATCATTGTTAAGTTTAACTATAACAAAGTTGTAAGTTTCTTCAATTTCAGTTAACATACATAAACTTATTTTATCACCAGTGCGGATCAAATAACAATCTAAAATTTTTTCATTGAGGTTTAATATCCCTTCTTTGGACCAAGATTTTCTGTTTTGTATAGCTCTTTCTAATGAAGCACTAGCTCCGTCTTTGCGTACTAATACAGGGGGGCAGTCTTCACATGTAAGAATGGTATGCAAAGCAGACTGAAATTTATAGCCTTTGATGCTATTTAAATCTGTTTCTTCGGCAGTCCAAAGACGTATTTTTTTTTCGTTAAATACAGCAGCATACTGACATGTTGTTTCGTCATAAATAACTTGCGTCGTTAATCGATCTTTACTGGTCCAACTACTCAATTGTTTTAAATCCTGTAGCTGCAAGACGAATTATATCACTTATAAATAACAGAAAACATTGACTGTAATATAAACAAACGTTACTAATATAATAATTTACCTTATATCGGATTACAATATTTCTCCCTAACGTTACGATTGCACATCCGCTTTCCGAATCTCTTTCAACACCTAACAGATTTTGTTGATCGATAAGTGGACATAGCGTATAATACGAATAAAGTTTTGCCATTTCGAACGTATTAAAATAATTTTTTTTTTAATCACGTGCTCAATAGCTCAAAACGAAATGCCCTACATTTCACTCGTAATTAACATTTGGTTTTGAAGTTTCGACATCTTCATTAATGACACTGAATATATTTTTTCAATAATCTCAATTTTTAATTCTATATTAAAATACTTTCACTCGATCCACGTTGAACGATAAAATAATAGAATTCAATTGTTATTATAGAAATAAGTTGTGAAATCCAAATAGGTTAGTTTGTTCCGCCATCTCTAGCGAGCAAAATACAGCGCCCTCATATTCTGAAACATGTACTATTTTCAGTTTTTGATTTAAAAAATAATGATTCATACGAATTACTTATATCGTTTTTAATTCTTTCAACAAAATATTTAGGTAGAAGATTCATAAAACATTTTTGCAAGATATATTGGAATTTTATTAAATCTTATCGTTTTTTAATAAAGTTTATTCAGTGTGATTAATTATCAACTATCATTAACGTTATTTTAAAAACTGGATAAGGAAAAGGATAAATATACTACAGAGAAGTCTTCTTTTTTTAAATTCTATCATAGGCAGAGAAATATTTAATAATTAAGAACCTTATCAGTGCCACTCAAATTAAACTTGACCGATTTAAATTAAACTTTTTTTTTCAAAAAGTAAATACAAATTAAATGCTTAACATTGTAGATAGTAGATACATCTACCACTTATGTCCACTACTCGGTTGAACGAAGAAGGTCGGGAAGGGATAAAGCTATATATATTGAGGGTGACTTGAACAATACTTGAGTTTGTCCAGATCATTCAGAAAGAGTTTTAAGATAACAAAGTAATTTTTTAATAGAGCAGTATAATTTTTAAAATAACAGTATAATTTATTTACATTTTTGTCTAGGTTGGTGTAAAAATATTTCCATCTCAGCAAAATTCATTTTCGTTGATAAATAAAATATCTTATCCTGTAAACTTTCGTTGTGATCAAGAATGCAACCGTTGATCACTGTTCCTTTTTTATGCCTGTTTATGGGTAAGTTAATTGAAGCATATTTCATAGATCGTGTTATTTCAATAATTAATTTTATCATACCGAGATCAATTCTTACATTGAGATCTTTTTTAAAATTTGCTTAACATTCTTCTACTTCTGATTGATACGCGTACCTTGGGCAGCTGCATAACATCACGAAGTTCATCGTATCTCACTGTCGATCCGATTGGAATACCAATCGAAAAGACAGAAAAAGACGGGTGTGGAAACGTAAATGCGGCAGAACATAAAATTTTATCGTCTCCTTCACTTTTTCTTTGTCACGAGATTATAACTTTGTCAGGATCGTTAAAATCTTTGAAATCGTTTGATCTTTTGATCTATGCTCTCTTTATTCTTAGGGTTGGATTATACAGTTTCTCTAGAATCTGAAACGAAGGATGATAATTGCGAAATGATGATGAAAAAAATTGATTCTGATGACAAAGCAGTTGTTACCGATAATACACCATCTAGACTGCATTCGACGTGGATATCCCACGAGTAAATATTTCTATAATACTTTTTAACCCTTTCGAAATTAATGGGATAATACATACCATTACGATAACTTTTAAAACGGTTGCGAATATTTATACAAATTCATATTTTTATGAATGTAATTATTAAAAAGAATATTATATTTTGAAAGTACATATTTCATACATTTTAATTTATTAGATACGTTTTGTGCATTTTTATATCTTTAAATTTCTCATAAACACATTAACAACCATAGTCTAGTTGTAATTTCTTTAACATTATTGAGATCTGTTAGAACGTAGCATCCTATTGCAAACGAGGCTGCAAATCTCATTCTAAAAATTATATTTAATTTAATTATTTGGAATTTGAGCGTTTTATAGTTCATATTATTATATTCTTTATTTCACAAACAGTTCATCTAGAAAGGGATAAACTCACCTACATCTTGAATTTATTACGAATGTTTTCGACATTAAATTACCATTATTGTTCTTCAGATGCGAAATACGAGCTGGTCCAAAATATATCATAAGGAAATATAGCTTTTTTAAGAACGACTCGTTTCTTCTATTACAATATCATTACGACGAAGAGTCATGCAGCATTGCAACGTATACTGTCGTAGCGCGTGGTTTCGTTAAAATTTTATCCCCGTCTATCGTAATTCCTGGTGCTACGGAAACTAGCGTACGATTGGATTCGGTTTACTTAATACCACTTAATAGACAGGTAGGTAGATGAACCTTTCTTACGGTGTTGCAGGATGCAAGATCAAGTGACACAGGGTTTTTATACTTTTTGAATTAAATTATCAGGTTGCTCATAAATTTGGACGTATCATGAACGCAAGTTGCGGCGGTACCGAAACAAAGTGGCGTCCTTATCTAGCGCAACTCATTTACGAACGATCCACGAATTTTTCATCACCCACGGACTTAAATATGTACGATTTGAATTCTAATTCTCTTCAAAGTCGTCTGTTACGACCGAAAAAACAACATACGATGAATTGTTTGGAATCCTTTGAAATTGATTTCTCGGAATTAAAGGTACTCCGAGTTGAAATAAAAAGACCTAATTTTGTTACGAAGAGTGACGCGATCGGTAAAAGTAAGATGCGTGAAAGGATTGAGCTATTACTTGGTGGACTTGCTCGAAATGCCCGTTCTCAGAAAACACAACAAAAGCCGAAACGTTTGCAATCTACATCCTTGTTACGCGCCGACACGGCAAGTATGCTTTAACGATAGACAAGGAAAGCCATAAAGCAGTTCTCTTGTGTTCTTGGGTTCCATTCCTTTAATTGATTTTACAAAAATATGAATTTTACACAGATATCCACAGTTTGCTTATCTAATAACTTTAATCAGAATGTTTTTAATATTGCAGGCTACTGACTGTCCGATTTGTGGAAGTGTATATCGCGCCACGGAGTACAGTCCACCTTTATTTCATCAAGCACCACCACTTCCAGCAGTGATCGGCGGCCTTTGGTTAAGCATTAGATGTGAAAGCGTCGATGGAGGATTTTGGTCTAAGAGATTCTTTCGGATTTATTCCGATAATAGCAGGTGGTTCGCGCGTTGGAATTATTATGGTGATTCTTCGTGTTCCAATTCGTTGTATTCGGTTAACGCGGCTGGAACTTACGTTCAACGTGCTGTTCGACAAAAACGAGATGTTAAAAATTCAAATATAAAGGCATTCGATACGGAAGATTTGGAAAGAACTCGGAAGAATCTAAAGTTGAACGTTTATCGTCACTTATTCCAAGATACCGAAGAATTGAATATATTGGTATCAAAACGAAGGCAAAAGATGAAGATTCAGAAACAGGAATCCACTGTTGATGCCTTCGAGGCCCAGAAAGATAATACCTTACCTTCTGGAACCACTGAATTAGAATTACGAATTCTTGAAAGTTTATTAATACCTCTTAGCGATATGGTATCGACCAGTTGCGAAAGAACTACGAAAGAACTTAAACGTATAAGAAACGAAGCGGCTTTATGGTCAAAAAATTGCATGTTCCGAACCGGTTTTGAAGCTCCTGCAACTTTGAAATTTAAAGCAAGAATTGGTCTCGATTGGAAAGGGGATTACACTCTGCTTTTAGCATCATGGAAGGATGATCTTTGGGAAGCTCCTCTTCGTCAGTGTTCCGAACTACCTTCGCGAAACCATTTTCGAGAAATCAGGCCCTTGCCTCTTTTTCGAAGAGGCAATAGGTACAATCGATTCAGTCGATATACGAGGAACTGGTTTCTTTCTTCATTTGCTATGTGTCTTTCAACAAGTTCCTTGCTCATACACTCTACAGTTTTGCTTCTTTTATATCGGTTACATTTCGTTTACTGATGATAAAATTCAAATTATTTTCTTCCAAAGATCTTTAATCATAAGAATAGAAAACAGAACAGGGTATATTTTATAATTAAGAAGAGAGTTGTGTATAAGTAATACGTAGATGAATGGCGAAACGAGTAATGGCAATATATCGTATACTTTTATGCTTTAAATTTTGAACGGATTCTGAAATATTTGATAAATGATCGAAATTCATTAGTCATTGCCCTCAAACTACATTGTTTTACAACTACATAAATGCATGTACATGTATCAATATATGGAAAACAAAAGAGCGCAGATGTAGAAGTAACTGTTAGTTATGAGAAAATAATTCGCGCCACATTGTTCTTTTAAATATATTTTATTTAATTATTAAAAAGAAAATGATTATTTTTCTGTTTTCTTCAATTTTGCAAACGCATGAGTTTTCATCACCTTTATGACAATCTTCTGTTCTTCAATAAGGAAAGCACGAACAATTCTACAAACAGAGGTCCAGAAGAATAACGAATCTTCTTAGGTGGTTATCTCGTACAAATAAAGGAAATCAAATTATACCTTTCTTTGACGCATTTGTGACAAAGAACACCGCCATATACACGTTTGACAGTCTTTTTCCGTCTGCACATTCGTGATCTTTCCATGGGTCTGGCTGGTTGAATACCCCTCAATTTGTCTTTGCATTGACCACATCTTGGAATCTTCTTCGGTTTCTTAAGATACTGATATACTAATTTTCCTCCGGGAGTACGCACACTGTAAATTTATAACACTGTCACTACTTCTCAGACACAATTTGATAGTGAAACACGATCTGTTTGCCGTGTAGCGAAATACTTTATGCTTTTAATAAATTGATTAAAGTAGCGTATAATTGAAGAAAAATGTTAATTTATATTCAATGAAAACACAATTACGTGACTTTGAATAGGACACATGTGAATTTCACGTGTAAAAGTAAACCAAAACATAACCTCAAATGATCAAATGTTTATATTTTTAGAGGTTCTATAGGAAATTTTCTACAACGTAAATATAATACAATAACATGTTTAACGCAGGAATATTTTAGTTATATTTTAAAGAGAACAGATACTTACACGCGTCTCCTGTTACTTTTTGTATTGTACGACAATCGACGTCGGTAGGTTAGTCGCTGTACCATTTTGGTTCTGAAATATATATTTGTTTCTTAGCAGGAAAGTTCGTTCATATGATAATAAATTGTATCGTTAAAGGGCATCGATTTCAGAGCAATTGTAAAAACAACTTCATCTTTAAGGATTGATGTAAATATCATGGGTATCAAAATAAAATATAAAATTCGAACGAACCTTTCGTAGAGCCAAGCGGAAAAGGAAGCGACAGTATCGGGCAATTATATTGTACACAAGCGTAATCTGGAACCGTAAAACAGCACTGCCCTCTAGTGACGAATAGGTAGAAATATTTCGCCATAAACGAAAAGCATACCAGAAAAATATTAGATCAAGGCATTTTTATTTCACTGTATTCAAATCTAGTATGCACGATGCAACAAGGGCGAG
Organism: Bombus waltoni; assembly: GCA_014737395.1. NCBI lineage: Eukaryota > Metazoa > Arthropoda > Insecta > Hymenoptera > Apidae > Bombus > Bombus waltoni. The sequence continues at coordinate 3,987,107 of JACXII010000014.1, forward strand.
AATATTTTTATACAAAGCAGGTTCTAACAGACCTTGCTGTAAAATTATATAATTATCACTATAATTTAGAAAGAAAAAGGTGGAACTAACTGCTACTGTTATCTTTGCCGCACGCGCACTATCGTGCTCCTTGTCTAACACATCTCTTCTGCTCCACCGCACAACTATTTGAGAATATTCCACGATGTCTACACCTTATTCTATTTCCAGGACCGCACCAATTTCTCCCAGAAAAGGATAATTATCTAAATTTGCGTTCTGTGCAATTGTAGCATCTTCCTCAGACCCTATACTTTATTCTTCGGGCATAAGAGTTTCTAACTTAATTACGCGTAGCGTAAATTACGCAAAAATTTGTGGCGCCGTGGATAATTGTTAATAAATGATTAATTAGGTAAAAATTCCGCACCACAACAACGCCTGGCCATTTTTTATTTTACGACTTTAAAAGTACACTAATTTCTCCCGGATAGATAGTAAAAACGAACATTAGCAGGATTAGAGGGAGATGTGTGGCTGTCCTTGTCAAGCAATATCGCGCTCCTTGTCTACGGACGAGCCGCGCACTGCCATCTGTGCGGCGAAGTCGGAACACTAACTTGGAGCGTTCCATGTTAGATGGCGGTATTAGTCTGTTCGCAGCAAGTGATGCTCTTTGTTTACGGATTAGCCGCGCGCTGCCATCTGTGCGGCGAAGTCGGAACACTAACTTGGAGCGTTCCGTGTTAGATGGCGATATTAGTTTGTTCGCAGCAAGTGATGCTCTTTGTTTACGGATTAGCCGCGCGCTGCCATCTGTGCGGCGAAGTCGGAACACTAACTTGGAGCGTTCCGTGTTAGATGGCGGTACTGGTTTTTTCGCAGCAAGCGATGCCCCTTCTCTACGGACAAACCGTGCGTTGCCATCTGTGTGGCGAAGCCGGAACACCAACTTGGAGCGTTTCGTGTTAGATGGCGGTACTGGTTTTTTTCGCAGCAAGCGATGCCCCTTCTCTACGGACAAACCGTGCACTGCCATCTGTTTGGCGAAGCCGGAACACGAACTTGGAGCGTTCCGTGTTAGATGGCGGTACTGGTTTGTTCGCAGACAAGAAACGCATCAGTGGCGCGTGTTACGTCGTAGACAAGGAGAGCTACATTGCGCGACAAGGACAGATGTGTGTCTCCTACTTACGGTAGACCATCGAGTTGGTTAATCGCTCTTTTCCCAGCATAATTTCGTACACTTTTAGAATCGGTAAATAAAAAGTGGAATTCTATGCATTTTTATATCTTTGAATTTCTTATAGTCGCGCAAGAATCCATAGCCTGGATCGACAATCGCTGTGTTAGGGAAAGGACATTGGATAATGCAAATGAGTGGAAAAGCACGGGTTAACGCGAAGTATCGCGTCCATGCTTTCAATGGATCGGGTAAGAACGACTGGTGGTCGTTTTACATCGTATAAGGTATATTATTTATTATATCTTATTTACATTCAACATCGTCTTGACAACACCATAGGAAAAATGTTTTTAGACATGTTCCAAAATTTGACGACATTAACTCTCTTATTGCATCTGTCGCGCTTTGCCGCTTCTTTTGTTTTATACAATGAATCGAGGACACACGATGGCGATTCGCTGAACCAATTATCGTAAAAACTCAGTTCGATGAGTATACATAAATTATGATGCGTGTACGTGATAGTAGATGAGCTATTTATAATATATACGGGACGGTACCTGTGTGCTTTGTCTTCTCGCGAATTTAATATATGCTTTTTTCTTTCTTTATTTTATCTTTTTTTTTGTTTGTTTGCTTTTCGTTTCCGAAGCAGGTACTTTGACAAAGTTCGCTGTTAAACAGACTGTTAAAAAGGCAAAAGAAAAAAAAAAGAAAAATAAAAGAAAAGAGGGGAAACAAATTGAAAAGAGAATTAAAGAATGTGCACGTAGATCGCTTAAAAAACGCTTAACTAATCGATAACATAACTGCTTAGAGACTCGACGATCGTATCTATGACGCTGTATCTCGCTTTTTCTCTCTTCTATCCTTTCGTCCCTTTTTACACGGCGGTCAGAGTTTTTCGCAAACCCCGGAGTAAGGAAATAACGATATCTTTTCTTCTCTCGTCTTTCTTCCGTCCCCTTTCGTACGACTCTAGTAAGGTAAATAGATAACCTAGCACGATTGGAACCACCTTTTTTTTCATTTAGTCTGATCTCTAAACAATAAATAAGGCTTTCTTCGTTTTTAATAAATAGTAGTACAAAGGATTAAAGTTAATCGAGCAAAGAAAGGTATTCAAGTAAAGGAGCGTCCGAGGTGGACGATGTTTCATTCGTCGCTGCGTTTCCTCGCCAGAAAGAGCAACGATTACTCGAAGAGAAAAAAAGAGGCAGAACAAGGAAAGAAATCGACAGAATCGTGATGTGAAGATAAAGGGAAGAAGGCGATAAAAAGGAAAACGATAGGAGAGGAAACGCGACTGAAGCGTCGTTCGCGCGAATCGAAGTCAATTTTCATTCGGATTACGCAATTATTTTTCCTATCGCTTTTCCTTCTCTCGACGTTTTCGCACCTTGGATTCTCGTGTCTCTTGCGAAATGAAAAGCGCCCCGCGTGTCAGAACCGGGCAGAGAGGAAAATACAGAGAATCAAAGTACGTAAATGGAGGAGTAGAAGCGGAAGAAGAAGAAGAAGGAGAAGTAAAAGAAGAAGTAGAAGGGGAAGTAAAAGAAGAAGTAAAAGAAAAAAGAGGAAGAAGAAGAAGAAGAAGAAGAAGTAAAAGAGACAGCTCTGGGCAGGTTCGAAGGCGAAAGACTCAAGTGAAATCGAAAAGGTCTCTAATAAGATATCTTTTACGCTCTAACTAATTATCATCTGCTCGTTTCGTGCCTACGATCGTGTAATATCGATAGAGATCTATGAAATCTAAATATTAATTCACTGAAACTATCGACATTCTCAAAACTTCAGGTCGCACTCGCAGGTTCGTCGCTAGACACAAATAGTTACAGCTGAAAGTTTTTCAAATCTTCTTTCTCCCTTCCATGCTCCGGCGGAGTCCCGGCCGAAATTTCCTTCCCGTTCGACCGGTTTTTCGCCTCTGCGAAGCTTCGCCTCGACGCCACTTGACGTGACGCTGTCGCACCTTCTCCCTTCTCCCTTCTCCCTTCTCCCTTCTCCCTTCTCCCTTCTCCCTTCTCCTTCTCGGTTGGGACTCCGCCACCCGCCGACTTTCCCCTTCAAGTCTCGCACGCTTTACCTTTTGCTTCTCCTTTAACTTTTAATACGAACATTTAGGAAGATAGCGCTATCGATAATTAATATTTTCTGAAATTTTTTAACATTCTCTATATAAAAATCTGCATTTGCGTGTATTCCGCTTATTGCTTCTTAATCGTCGCCATTCTCGGTAGCTCTTTCTCGCCCGATGGAGGGACCTTGCGGTCGTCCTTCGCGCCAAACAACGCGCACCGAGCTTCCCACTTTCCCCGTGCGACCTCGCCCAACAATCTCCTAACGCGCACACCTTCTCGTCGCTGCGTCGCATCCTTTCGCGCGCCAGCCATGTCCTCCGTCCGTATCGTCCTAGCCTAATTCGTTAAATTAAGAATACGAGTATCCATTAGCTCGCCAGCGTCCATCGCTCGGCCACGGATGATCCACCCAATATCCTTCCGCCCGTCCTTGCTTCCACAAATTTACCACCCGCCACGCCCCCGTCGTCTCTTTAATCCTTCCCTTAAACTCCTTGATATGTTCACGGTGTCGAGTGACGCGTTTCGCGGTTTCCTTTCTTCCCGCTACTCCTCGCACTCCCACCGTCCTTCCGCATTCCCAACGAGTCTGTCCCGCGCGTTTATCCACCCTGCCATCTATTCCTCTTTCGATAACTACCTACGGCCAGCATTCCTCCTCGCAAATCCACCACCACGCGCCACCGACCGCGCAAAACATTTTCCCTCGTTCACGCACTCTCTCTCTCTCTCTCTCTCTCCCTTTCTCTCCCTCAACCTCTCGCATACACTCTCGCTCTCGCTCTCGCTGTTTTCGCGTTATTGGCACATGCTCCTGCTTCGTTACTCGTTCCCTCTCCCCTCTGATCGACAGGTACACCCATAGAAATCGCGTACAAACGATTCTTCTTCGAGCTTCGTCGTCGCGTTATTTAATAACATCGTATATATCTACACGCGCCGTGCGTTTCTACATCGATCGAAAAAGCTTTATCTCGACGAGAGCCAGAAAATATTCGCCGCACGGCACGCAAATGGCTACCTTAAAACGTATCGTTAGACCTGTGGAATCTTCGTTTCGGTTTCGTACGACCGATCGTTGTTCGAAAACTTTCGCACGCAGGAACGAAACGAGGGGCGAGCTGCGGCGGGCTTCGTTGATGCTTTAGGCCGTCTGTGCCTGTTCACCGTTCGTCTCGCGCCACGTGTACCTTGGCAACTCGCCGCGAGTTGCCGACTTCGTTGACAGCCGAGGGAGCGTTCGCGACGAGATTCGGCGCGCTGGACAGTCTCGACGGTGAGCAGGTTCGAAGAGTTCGGCGTCGCTCTCCGAGTTTTATTATACGGCAGTGACGATCGTGCAGTGGCAGTTTGTTTGCTTCGGACGCGACGCCGCGCGACCCACGAGTTCGGCAGCGCGCGACGACAAATTTTCTAGGAAGAGAAAGACAAAGTCTTTTCACGGATCCGGTCACGAGCTCGCTCGGTCGTCCCGAACGATCGTCTCGTGAAGGACGCGTGTGCCGTACGTGGTTTCTTTCACGAACGAACAAGATTCGCTACGACGTTCGATGAGTCGCGGCAGCGGCGAATTTCGTCGTCGTCGTCGTCGTCGTCGTCGTCCTCCTCCTCCTCCTCCTCCTCCTCCTCCTCCTCCATTCGACGAGGGAGGCGCCGGCTACTCGAACACGCATCTCCGGCTCTTCTCTCCGTTGGAATGTCTGCGATACGCGGCTCCTCGCCCATTCTTCGAGACTGGCGGCCGGAGCTCGACTCTGACTAGGATGACGATGCCGCGGACCGTCGTGCCTTCGTGCAATTGCGTTCGGAGGGCGATCGACGGCGAAAGCTTCTCGAACGAACGATGCGTTTCGTCGATGGGATATCGAATCGCGTTTAAAACGCCGTTTTAAACGAGAAAACCTTGCGAAGTGGCGGACATCTGTGCTCTCAGCGCTGTCACGCTGTTCATTATCTTCTTCTGGTGTCCCACCAACGTCACCCCGAGCGCCGTCAGCTCTTGTACGGTAACGCGCGCAGCCGCCTCCAACGTGGTCACTCCGGATCTTTCGAAACTCTCCGCGTACCGTGACATCTTGATGGAAGCCAGCCACTCGCTGACCGAGGTCAGCTGCGTCAAGTCCACCGCGTCCGGCGCCAGTGGATTGGTGCCCCTGTCGAAAATTTCCTGTTACACTCGAATCCTTCGTTTCTGGGCTTTTAAGGAATCCAGGGCAACGCTATGAGCAACCAAAGACCTGAAATTCGTTCGAGCTTCTACAGGTCGTTGATCGGATTCTAAGGACCGGGAGGAAAAACGCAAGCGCTTTAACCACCGATCCCCACTCTCCTTTTAACTCCTTCTCCCACGATTAGTTTCGATCGGACAAGATCAACGGCTTCGACCGACCACGGCTCCACCGACGGATCTTGCCAACCTGAGAAACGCGCTTTCGTCTTTCCACCGTCCAACCGTAAAAACACCAATTTCAAGTCCATTTTGGTTTCTATCGTCGAAATGTTTCTAGTAAGGATGAGTGGTGGTGGTCAGCCGTTTCGACGACCGACGTAGTCGGCGATCGTCGAAATAGCTTACGCTCGTACTCGGCCCTACGTTTGTTCGCACAAACGGGATCTATATTATATCGAGTATATGTACACTAATATCCATCAGTTAGCAACAACATACATGGATGAACATTTTGCTTCTCGTGCTCGCAGAAAGTCGTCGTTCTCGCCGATCGCGGATAGATCAACTTTCTCGTGGAAAATCCACGCTTGCGATACGCGGTTTATCCGACGCGTTATAGGAGACCTTCTGCGAGCAGAGGTAAGAAAAGAATTCAGAGTTTGGTCGTTAGGTGGCTGGTTAGGGTCAATAGAGCGTGGATTGAGAATCGAGTGTCGGGGGCTGCTCGCTACTCGTTCCTAGGAGAACTTATTCCATTCGTGTCATTTACTTGATAGATGTTTTACGGGCGGATTTACGGGTAGATACGGTATAAAACGGATCTCGGAAGGGCCGGTAAAATACCTTTATGTACACTTTCAGCGAGGCTCGATAACTTTTCACGACCGTGCCTGAGCGTTTCGCTGGATTCGCGCGTCCACCGGCCGCGACACCATAGACGCAACCAGTCCGCGAATCAAACTCTTGCTCGCGCGTCAGAAAAAGTCGATCGAATCGCCGTTACACAGGCGAGATCGTGAAAGTTCCAAGCTTCGTGGAATCGTTGCTAGCGATTGGTGATCGATGGTGACATGATAGTGAGAGTTGCTAATGACGGTGTTATTACGTTGATGATATACACAAAGTTGAGAGATCAGCTGGACGTATTACGTAGACGTGAATGGATAATGGTGCGTATGAAGCAAGCAGTGCGATACGAACTAATAGGATACAAGCAGAGCAAATGCTGTCTACGTGGCAGCAATACTCGTGGTGATTCGAACGAAGCAAACGGAGCAAAAAGGCAACGAATCGAATCCGTTGCACGCGCGTGCGTGCATGTACGCAACTCTATAAATTTCAATCCGTGGAAGAAGATGTACCGTGCCGGTTTGCAAGGTATTTCTGCCATCTGCTTAATAAATTTATAAATAAATTTATCCACGCGAGATTTCTTTTTTCGAACGTTCCGTAGTAACGTTGCGCGTACGTAACTTGCTCGCGTGGACGCGAAATTGGCAACTTTGTAAAAAAAACCGAGTCGATGAATTTCTTTTCCGAGGGACGCATCCGTTTTTCGCACACGGTAGGTAGAGTTTTCCATGTACTTGTCGATCGAGAAACATCTCGGCGAATAAACTATTCTTTCTCTTGCCTCGTTGCTCCTCGCTCCCTTCGTACTTTCTTTGCTTCTTTTTTTTTTTTCTTTTTTGGGTCGACTGAAAGCTGTTCTTGATTTTTTACCTTTTCCTCAAATGCACGTTGGAGGATGTCGACGAGGCGGGTGGGGGTGGGGGTGGAGCACCCCTTTCCCTGATTCTGACAATTGTTAGCATTTGTTAGTGCGATCGAGGTCACACACTTTGGCGTGTGTTTGCTTGTACGTGTGTTTGCCTGTGCGTGCGTGTGTGTGTGTGTGCGCGTGTGTGTGTGTTTATATGTATCGCATACGTTTTCTCATCTCATCTCTGCCCTGATTTCTCTCGAGTGTACCGCCGTACGTTTGCGCAAGTGTGTGGTCGTGTGCTTGCGCGAAGCTCGTTCGTCGCGATTGTCGGCGTAAACTCCGAGGTAATTAGCGCGCGCATCGATTCGATTTCCGCGGGCGTAACGCGTCTAAGCTGATTGTCCATTTTGATTCTCGTCTCGAAAAAGAAAAATCGTTCGCGAATCCGACGTTTCGAAGGTGCGCCGCGAAACCCTAAGCCTAACTTCGTTCGTCGTCCCGTTCCATCATTTTTCCTTTAATGGTGTGTCGCGACGCGTTCCGCTATGATCGACCTTCTCTCGAGATTTTTCGCTATAACGTAGGCGCGACGCGCGTATCGTCGCAAGAATCGATCGTCCCGGCGTGAAAACAACCTGGGACGATATCGTGCACGGGTTTCGTCGGTACGGTTTTCCTCGCTTTTCTTGACTTTCGAGTAGAAAAATACTATTCTAATCTGGTCGAATGGTAGAGCTCGCGTGATTAAATGCTAATAAGTCTTTGCAGTTTCCTCCTTTTGTCGCGGTAAAAGTCGTCGCGTTAATAAATACTGTATCGATATATATAATATATATATATATCCGCTTCTTTGCGATATATATGTATATGTTTGCGTATACTCCTGTCAGATATATGTATATACATTACGTATATCAAGAATTAGAAAAACATCTGAAAGACTATGACAACGCGTCTCGCGGTTAAAACCGCTCTCTGCCCGCGTCCCTAAGCTTTCCCAGCTTAAAACCATTCCAAGTATATTGCTATTCGTTGCTTCGATTCGTCCTCTATAAATTCTCGTTATATCTCTACCAAAAAACTGCGGTGCACATACATATATATATATACACATATATGTATATACTCTTATAAAATTTCCCATTCAAATCACTCTAACTAGAACCATAAATACTCTCTATGTGATCTCTACGTGGCAGCTAAGATGGATAAAATTCATCGCGCCCGGCGGTCGCTTAAACGTCACATCGATAAAAAACACTTTGCTCTTTATAAATAAGTATACGTATTATAGATTGCTTTGCTGGCGATAATGAGTCTCGTGTAATTCGAAAACCGTGAAAATCTTTCCTCTACAACCGCTAATTCGCTACCGTTTTATACCTACGTCTAAATACGCTCGCAACGCAATTGACAGCCTAAATCTTTCTTTTACGACAACGATTCCCTAGTGTGCAGAGAAACGCGCGAAAATCCTCCTATCCGCGATTATTCCGCTCGAGGAAAGAAAAGCGTCCCTGTGCATCGTTCAACGTCCAGCAAAAACTGCGCGAGCGAGTGTTTCTTCGGCGAACGTCGACGAACGACGAAAACCAATCCGTTAGATCCAGTTGTCGTTTGACAAGCTGGGACGCGTAGAACTTCGATCGTTGTTTGCACGGCAAGAAACGGGCAGGGAGGTCTTGCCCCCACGCTCTTCCACGACTTTTTCATTGTACGAATTTCGTTTCGGCTTCGGACGAAACGGCGATCGTGCAGCTCTGACCCCAAACGGAAACGCTGCGAGGAAAAAAACTGAAGACGTAGAGACTTTGTCGTTAATCGTTGTTAACCCTTGGACAGGGTGACGGAACAGACGACGAATTCGCAAGATTTCGAAGACGATCGTCTTTTTATCCGTACAAGATTTCTTGCGTTTCTGCTACGTTCTGTCCGTCAATACGTTCTCTATAGAAAACAATATCGCTAAACGTGTTACGTGCGCCTTAAAGGCGTTCGTCGTATAAATTTCTAATCGATACCAATCTTTAATCGGATGCTACAGCGTACGGATATCGCGCCGATGCAACATCGCTTCGCTATGACACCGTCGAACGGCTAATTCGCTAGATTATCAACAACGTTCGAGTTCAAACGCATCTAGCGATGGTTTCGACGTGAACATCGTCGATCGAAGATGCATGGAAATTTAGCAATCGGGCTTCCGATTTCTAGACGTTGACTCGTGAAACCGAGCGAGAGGCAGCAGGAAGCACTTGTCTCTCTTAAAGAGAAAAAAATGCGATCGATTCTGGTCGATTAACCGAAGTGTGTGAATGGAACCCAGTTGGGATAAGTAAGCGGTGGCTGTTGTGGCAATGCGTGTGTCGCTGCGTGTGTGTGATAGTGTAAGCTACGGCCGGCTCCTGGTGGCATTACTGGAACGGCAATCGTCGACTGGGCTTGATGGGCCTGATGGCCGACTACGTCTACGAACGGACCCGTTGTCGCGGCTGGAATCGCAGCGGCCGCTGCCGCGGCCTGTGCGGCAGCCGCGTGGCTTGTGACATAGTACGGATTGTGTGCAGGTGGCCTCACGCTGTTGTTGTAGTTGTTGAGTTGTAGTTGGTGGTAGATGGTAGTTGTCGCAGTTGCGTTGGGTTGCAGTTCGTAGTCGGGTACCAAAGACACCACAAAACCAAAACCACAAAGAATTAGCCCAGAAAAAAAGGAACGTCGTCGGCAAGAGAAACTGAAATCTTTTTGGGTCGAAGGGCAGAGGGATGGAAACGGCAGAGGTTGATCCATCGATGTCGAAACGAATATGCGTAGTCCCTTTCCTTCGGTAAAGCGTCCTCTCTACAATTTCTTCGTTTTTTCAAGATACGTTGAAACATTTCGACTTCCCACCCGTTTCGTACCATCGAAGCAAAGTTACACGATATGGATCGTGAAAGCGACGAAACTTTCGGACGTTTCAACTAAAGGGGAGAGAACAGGATTTCGTCCAACAGTCGATGGATCCAAAACGAGAAAAAGGCGACGCAAAGACTTGTTCTGTTATTTCGTTCGAAGGAATATTCTTCTCGCAGACGTTTAACGACGACGAAACAGTGGAATCGACGATGATCGATTCGTCTCGAGGTACGACGAATCAATGGATCGTCGAAATGCGTTTTCTCCTCTCTTCGATCGAGAGAAAAATTTGGCAGTTTTTTTCGCTTGTCCGCGTGTCCGCTGTTCCTAAGAACCACAGACGCTTTCCTCGTATTCTTCATTAACGATCGTGTGCAACGATAAAGTGGTGCTGCAAGACGTCCGACTCTCGAGTATCGTTTGATCTCGCCTTTGTTCGCCTTTTTTGTGTTTCGCGGTGGAAATAAGTGGAGGTAAGAGGACGAGGGTTTAAAGGCTCCAGGATTACAGAAACGATAAGCGCTAAAGCGATAAAAGCTCTCTGAAAGCCACCGCAGTACGATGCGCACTTTTCGCCGTTCTCTTGAAACGCGAACGAAAAATTATTCCGCGAAAATGATCGCGCGCAGACTTTCGTCCATAAATTAATTTTCCTCCCAACAAGTAATGCGAAACAGAAACGGAAGGTAGGTAGTAGATCTTTTTGCACGTTCCAAAGGAAATTAAGCCGTTTTAATTAAGTGCAGAATTACGCGAGCAAGAGCCGCTTGTTATATGTATATGGTCGCAAACTTTTTTTCGAACGATATTTTTCTCGCGCGTCGGACATTCTCAGCTTAACGAGATTACTCGCCGAGATTCATCGAAAGTATGTGCTGTAAACAAGAAAAATCCAACAGAAATTTCTGTTTCCCCGCGCGTTTTATTTTCTCGCGCTTCGCTGCTCGCGAAATCCTTTCTCGGTGTTTTTCTCTCTTTCAATTTGGCGTCGTTGAATTTCAAAGAGAACGAGATGCGAGGAAGCGGAGGCGCTGTACAAAATCAATTTTGACGACTTTGAGCTACGGGAAATGTACAAAAAAAAAAAGAAAAAAAAAGAAAGAAAATATTAAAAAAAGAAAAGAAACGTATATATATGTATATAAAAAAATAAAAAAAATAAAAAAAAATAGAACCACAAGAAAATGACAGAAACGATCAAGTAGCTTCGAATGAAAATGTCAGACGTGACGAACTAAAAGGTGCGAAAAAGATCAGTCCAGTACAATATGCCCGCTTCCAGTAATGCCAATCAGGTCGAGGTATTAACGGCGCCTCGAGTATAGACGTGCACACGAATCTCTCTCTCTCTCTCTCTCTCTCCGTCGAGTAGACACACACACATTCGTGATTATTCCTGGACGGCCAATATTCATCGTTTAGGCGGTAACATCCTATTACGAATGAGCAACAACATCAAAGCCCAGTCTAACAGCGTACGTGAAGAGCGCAGAGCATGTGAGCTTCTTACAATATTCAGCGTTAGAACGGAAAAAACGTTTGGCTGTCGAGAGAAATTAATTTATGGACACGAAGTGTGATTCGCGTAGCATGCGGCATGATTCGTGTTAAGAGATGATGAAAGAACAATTCGGTGCTGTAGGCCCCTGATGTCAAACGCGTTCCCAAGAATATCTAGTATCGCGTTGGATCGATCGTTTCACGGAGCCTACCGAATTGTTCGTACGATGAAAGCAACGACACGATATAGGTTTTTTTTTTTTTTTGCACCGTTCGTACTACGTTAGTCGGAAACGCCAGTTTTCTCGCCACTTCTCCTGCGAAAGGTAATCCCGAGTAGATCGAACACGTGAATAATAGCGCGCCAGTGACATATATAGGTACGCGAGTCGCGGAGAAATTCGTATTCTCGAACAGAATGAAAATTGTTACCTGTTCTGGGCGATTTTCCGCAGCGTGTCCGGGCTTCGTATCAATTTGTCCAAGGTCTGAGTGAGATTGGCAAAGGTAGGACGATGGGTTCGTTCCTTCTGCCAGCAATCGAGCATCAGCTGATAGATCGCCTCCGGACAATCCATCGGTGCTGGAAGCCTGTATCCTTTCTCGATCGACTTTATCACATCCTGATTAGACCAGTTCCAATACGGTCTTTCGCCGTAGGACATCACCTCCCAACAAACGATGCCCATGCTCCATACGTCGGAAGCGCTGGTGAACTTTCGGAACGCTATCGCTTCCGGAGCTGTCCATCGTACCGGGATCTTTCCACCCTTTTTGCCGGAGTAAACAGTCTTTCAAGATTCGATATTTGAAAGTCTCGGTTCCATCGACGAGACCGCGTCTCGTCAAAGAAAAGGAGTAACATCGATACGACGCAACTTCGCTTATCCGAATTCTTCGGTCTGGCACAAACGGTCGCCAAGTATTTCGCCGTTCCTCATCGCAAGCGTATAAAATTTACTTCGACCAAAACTTTTCGACTTCGCTCTCGCCTCTGATCGTATCGACTGTCGATTATTCGACCGATACAATTATTAATAAACAGAGTTCGGATAAACGGAGTTGCAGCATAACGCGGGCAACAGTCTTCTGCGAGCCGACTGTTCAACTTACCCTGGTCGTGTACGCTCCTTCCGTGGCGCTTTCGATCTCCCGACTAAGCCCGAAATCGGCGATCTTGCAGACGAGGGCAGCATTCACGAGCACGTTCCTCGCCGCGAGATCTCGATGTACGTAGTTCATTTCAGCAAGATATTGCATGCCGCTCGCGATACCGCGAAGCATGCCTACCAGCTGCAGCACCTGGAACTTGCCGTCGTTCGCACGCAGGAAAGTGTCCAGGCTACCGTTCTCCATGAACTCCGTGATGATCATCACCGGATTGCTCTTGGTTACGACACCTTGCAGGAATATCACGTTCGGATGCTCGAACTGACCCATGATGGAGGCTTCAGTGAGGAAGTCGTTGCGAGCTTTATCCGCCGAGCCTGGTTTCAAAGTCTTGATCGCGACGTCGATCTCCGTTCGACCGTCTGGCGGTAGTTTCAATTTTCCTCGACAAACGTCGCCGAACTCTCCGCCACCTGTGTCGTTAACGAGAAACGTGAGAGATTTGTCAACAACAAATCGGGAAGGATTGACTCGAGATAAAAGATACTGGGTGTCCGAAGAACGTACGAAAACGTTTTAAAAGACAGGAAAATGGTATCTATGTACCTATGATAGCTTCTATCGTAATGTATCCTGCGTCGATTTCTCGGGCGAATTCTCTCACAGCTTGATTCGGATCTTCGTAAGTATGAGGATCGACGTAACTCCTTGCGCCTCCGCCACCAGCGCCTCCTGCACTCGCGGCAGCAACTCCCACTGCAGGTGTGAACAGCGGCGTGGTCACTGCAACGTCACCAAAACAGAGTTCATTATATTAACACGAGGGCCGGTGTGTTAAATTTTGACGGAATCTCGGAGCGCGAGAGTGACAACGTTCGCTCCGTGACTGTCAACCGTATTATCCCGTGAAAACACTCACACACCCTTCCTCTTTAAACAACATTAGACATGTTCAAAATTATATAAAAGAAACGTATATAAAAAAGAAGGCTGAAACCGTGTGCTTATTAGTTTTTTTTTTCCAGCTCTCTAGCCCTGTCTTTTATAATATTTATACTCGGCAACGATCTTCCATCGTACAATAAACATTTTCTATTGAAATAATTCCGACGCAAAAGAAAGTATTTGCTTTCGCTAATAAAGAAGGGGACAACGAAATAGTTCACTAATTATACCACTATGTATAGAAAGATCTAAAACGGAACGAAGAAAACTGAAAAATCGCGCGCCAACTAACTTTCATGCTAGCGTAGTTAATCCTCGCATGCCTAATACGCCAAATGATTTCAATTACGATGCATCAGATTGAATGACGTTAGTCGTAGTACGGAGCGCAGAGGATGCTCCGGTCGAATCGAATTACTTCGTCGCCTGTTAATTTACATCCGCGAATGCATCTGCGACGGCTCGCTAACTCTGCGAGTCAAATTAATTCGAGTTCCACCGAAACATGCCAGTATTTCGCACACGTCAACGCACACAACGTTATACAGACGATTGGAAAAGATCTCGGTGACTTGCTGAAAAAATGGAACGATGCAAGAGATACGAAAGAACACGATGCAAATTGCTAACACGTTTAAGAGAATAAAGGAATCTCATGCTTTCTTTTCGTGCTTCTCGTCTACTTAAAGTTTAAGGGAAACGAGACAGAAAGAAACGAAAAGGGAAAGATAAAGAGACAGAGAGAAGAGAGAGAGAGAGAGAGAGATAGATAGATAGATAGAGAGAGAGATATGAAAGCAGAGGTAAAAGGGGAAGATTTTCGGACGATGGTACGAGCGAAAATAAGAGATTGGCAATGTGTGGTGTTTCAGTTTGAGCGAGTGTGTAAGGTGTTTCGAAGACTCTGTGGAACACGAGAGTGGTTTGCGTCGACGCGTCCCCTCCGGATTCAACGATTTCGACGAAATTTTACTCGAGCTGATTAAGGACTTACGCGAGGACTTGCTCTTGTTGTTGGTGTGGGTTGTCACAATCGGTGAACTGTCCATTTTGCAGTGCACTGTGAACAACACAACAACCAACACACTAATTGACAAACAGCAAACAAAAAGAAGCGAAAGGTGTACGATGAGCAGAGTTTTAATGACGCGAGCGAGCAGAGGCAACGGCTCGAGTGTGAATTTGAAAACAGGTAGGAAGGAAACGCGTGTAATTCGCTTCCTTGATCTTCGCGCGTTCTTGCCTTCGGCTTCTGCGGCAGTGGCGCGCGTATAAATTCTCGCGTGTGGATAAAAAACAAAAAAGAAAGGGGGAAAAATATATATAAAACAACATACCGCAAATGAAACAAGTGCAGTGCCAACGACAACACAACTAACAACATACGCATGCAGAACGTAGATGCACACTGTATGACGCAAGCATGAAAAGCACGTACACGCACATCTTCGGGGGCTACTACCTCGTACGTACGTAAAGCTGATAATCGCGCTCGTCCGTTTGACGGAGGAGCGAGCAAGAAGATCGTGCGTGCCCGTGCGTAAAATAATTTAGAACGCATCAAAGAGATGCGCGTACAAGGGGGTGCAAAAATAACTACGCAAAACCGAGTTCCTAGAAAAAAAACTTGAGGTGTTGGAGAAGACTTACTGTAGGTCACAACTAGTCCTGTAGTAGCAGGCGATTGTGTACATTGTTTCATTGGATTTTTTCATGGATTTTTCATGGAGGCAGGTTCGATAGATTAGGGGAATCGCACATGAAAAGAAAGAATCGAAAGAATTTTGTTAGAATAATGGTACTTAGGTTGTGGGCCAGATCGGTATGAATTTTGCTCGTAAGCGACCGTCTCTCGTTCTTTTTAACTCGTTGGCCTGAAGCCGTTCTCGGACTCGAATAACTTTCTCTTCGCGCATTTTTCCGTTTTCTTTTCTTTTCTTTTCTTTAAACGAATCACTTTTCAATAGTCTTTCTTTCGTCAGAGAGAGATAGTGAAGAAGTACTTCTAAAGTATTGGATGTTTAGCGACAAGACATAAATCATTGGGGTACTGTATACATTGATGGGGCTGGGGTCGATACTTGCTGGATCTAACGGGGGGGTGGTGATCCAAAAATATTAGTCACAAGACACGAGGGCGTAGTGAGACAACTATAAAAGTGACAGGGGTTGTAGCGATAATGATTTTATAAAGAAAAGAGAATCGAAGCCTGTCGGCATCGGACAAACGTACCTTCGCCGTTTCTATACTCCAGGGTATCGCAGTCGCTGGGCTGTTTCTTGTTGCATTCGTCCGAGGCCCTGCTGCATCGAAATTATACCACATCAGATCAGAGCCAAATGAAAGGTCGCGATGCGAAGTAAACGCACGGACGATGATTTTTATCCGTATCGTGTTTAATTTACCGCTTAACGTTAGAAGCAATTCGTTTACCTTCTCAAAATCAGAACGGTCATGATAATGATGATCACCAGAAGGACTACCACAGCAACGATAGCTCCTGCTATGATCCTTACTTGCATATTGTCATCTTCTCCGACGTAGTCTGCGAAAGAAGAACAAACACGCTTCGTTAAGAAACTATGCTTCAATTACGTAGGCTGTGTGGTCGTGTGTTTAAAACCGTTGCAAAGCGTTGACTGAAAAATGGGTGGTTCGTTGAGAGGCAACGCGCGTTATACGACTAATCCGAATAATCACCTAGTCCCATAGCATGAGGCGTCTTTTTATAAACTATGGGCGTGTATTCGCCCCAGCCCCGCGTGGTCTTCGCTCGTACTTGTATCGCGTAGTCCGTCGATGGTTTTAGGCCCTTGAACGTCGCGGACAACTCGGAAGTTTGGATAACCGTAGCGTTGGTAGCGTCGTCGTATCGCGGATAACACCTCACTGAAACGAAATCACGCGAGATTAAGTTTATATATTCGCAGTTTAGGGATCGGGAGGTAGCGAGCAACTTTACCTTCGTATCTTTCGACCAGATCGCTGTCTCCACCGACTTCGGTTACCGGAGCGTCCCAACTGATGCTCAGTTCCGAACTCTTCACGCTGGTAATCCTGACGTTGCTCACCAAACTAGGTACGCTAGCTTCCGTGGTGACGGTGATGTCCACGTACTCGGATTTTCCGGCCAACGCCGATACACCGTTCTCGGCGAATACTTGGAATCGATACGTGGTCACCGCGTTTAGGCCCGTTATCGTGATCTTCGTGTCGTTGAAAACTTCCTGTTTGACGGAATTAACGATCAGACGAATTAACGATCAGACGAATTAACGATCAGACGAATTAACGATCAGACGAATTAACGCGCGTTTCATCGTTCGAGCGAAAACGAAACGACGAGAGAAAATACTTACGGTGTTGGGAATGTATTTGACGCCTATGCTACAGGCATCGCAGACCACCCTGTAAGTCGTATCTGTTCTGCCGCCAAGCATGTGCGGCGCATTCCACGACAGAATCACAGTAGACTGGTCAACGAAGTTCACCGTCAAGTTTTGCGGTGCCGACGGTGGCTCTGTAAACGCGCAAATTGATAAAATGTCGCCCGACGCGACCAAGACCGAAGTCGAATCGGTTGGCACGCACGCGAGCGTCCGGATTCGTTCGACGATCGGGCAGGATCAACGATACAAAGTTGAGAGACTCACGTGTGCAAGGCATTTTCTTCGGATCTTTCTCGGCCCTGAAATAACCGGTGTTGCATCGACACTCGGTGAATCCGTAATCAGAGGATTTGCTGTGAGCCGGACAAGCTTCGCAACTGTGCGATCCAGCCTCGTGTTTGAATTTACCGATCGCGCACTCGGTGCACGCTTGCTTCTCAACGTCAGCCTGATAGCCAGGTTTGCAGTGACATCCGCCGTTAGGCAGATACCATTTGCCATCTCCCTTGCAGAGGAAGGTTGGCTGTTCGATGACCATCGCGTTGTCCACGCAAGTGCCGATCGTTTGTTCGATCAACGCGACCTCGCGACCCGTTGGCGTGGCCGGGAAGTGTGCAAAGTTCACAGAGATCTCCGGACAGCTGATGTAGTAGACTTTAATGGCCAAGATGGAGATGCAAGCTCCCTGGTCGCGGAACGCAAAGTACACGCCCTTCTTCGTCACCGGAATCGACTTGACCTCCGTGTTTATCACCACCCCGGTGTTAGTGTTGAACCTTCCCTCGCCGGCAGCGATGCGTCCTGTGGATCAAACGATCGGTTTCGCCCGGCGACTCGAACAACGGCTAAATGCCGACAGTTTTACACGGCTTGTACTATACGGAAAAGTTTGCGAATCGCAAAGCCGAGAAACACGTTTGGCAAGCTTACCGATCAACTTGTAACTATCCGTTTCCCACGGTGGCGGTTCCTTGGTAGCCACGTCGAACTCGTAGTAAAGTAGACTGAAAGTTTCTTTGCAACTGAGCGCGTTTCCGGGGAACAACGAGCAGTCACGAGTCGTGAATTGTATTTCTATGTACATGCGGTTTGCCGGTCCCCTCTCGATGAACGGCGTCCATAGCCAATTGTTCACGTTGTTGTACGCTACGTCGCAGACGACGTAACTCCGCCAATTGATGCCCTTGTCGAAGTTCGTGAACGACTCTTCCACCCACTGCAATCAAACGAGAGCACGGGACGATCTTAATTCTGTACGGTCCGATTAACCATTAACGAGGAAAACACAGATCGGGACTTTCTATTGGCCAGGTGTTTGACCGACGCGTGCGTCCGAACCAACTTCGATAAGATAAACGCTGTTTAAATAACGCTAGACGCCGCACGGATCCCCTTTCGGGATCCCCTTTCGGGATCCTCGTCGAAGAGAGACTCGGCTGTTTGCGTTCGGATTACGCGAGATTTCACAGAGTCAGCATCTAACGAAATCAGCTTTGCCAGGGACGACCCCTAGTCGCTGCTACCTCCGCGGACGAGTCCCTCCTCCGTCCCTCTACGCGCTTCCAGCCTCTTTCCCTCTGTTCGTTTCAACCGCCTCGATGATATTTACAGAAACAACGAAGACGGATTACGGAAGTTGCAAAGAATTCGAGTCGGACGACAAAGAGCCCCGGCGCGTCCACCTTGGACGGATTTATTCTCGTGGTAGAAGGCAGAGTGGTGGTGGTCGGATAGAGACGCTCTGTCCGATCTCTATCGGCTCGATCGGTGAGACGGCGATGAGCGAAAAAGAGAGAAAGGGAGAGGAGGTTCACGCTGGTCCATGTCCGATCCGAGGAACCACTTGTCCGTCGATGTTGAACGCGGTATCCTCCCTCGGCAAATGACGAGGCGGAGAGGCCAGGTCGTCGACTTGCGACAAACAGACCGCAAGGAATTACCGGCGCGCGTTACCATTAGTTTTATTGCCCCCCTCGGCTTGGGCTCGTCCCGAGAGAGACCGCAAAAAGTTCCGGCCGGGCAAGAAGGACCCGTCGTCGTCGCCATCGTCTTCGTCGTCGTCTTCGTAGTCGTCGTCGTCGTCGTCGTCGTCGTCGCCGTCGTCGTGTCATCGTCGTCGTCGTAGTCGACCTTCTCCTCGTCCACAAACGATTCTCTTTATCCTCGACTATTCTCTCCTTCTCTTTCGATACTCGGTCTCTCGCGCGGAGGAAAGGCTACGTAGGTAAGAACGGACAAAAAACGGTAGATCGAGAAGATCAGGCTTCTTACTCGGAAGATTTTCTTGCGGACGTGTTTCCGGCAGGGAGGCCGCAATAAATTCAGCCGTACGGTTACTCAGTAGCACAAAGAGATTATTACGGGGAAAGATGACGAGCAGGGACCAAGGGGGAAAAAAACGATTTCGTTTCGGTAGATGGACGAGACGACGGACCGATTCTTTCATCTCTGGTCAGCGTCCGGCGATCAGAAAAGTCACGGCGGCTCGTTGCGTGGTCGTTAACGAACGCGTTTAAAGGATCACGCGCCGATCGCAATTACCTAAGAAACGAAACGACTTTGCCCGGCATTCGCTCGACCGAGTGTTATATTCTCGGCGAAGGAATCATAAGAGGCAGAAGGCGTCAGGTAATATCGCACGGCTCGAACACTATTAGAGGAACGGAGAAAAGTCGTAGAGATGTTATTTCGACGCCTACGCGGCAGCTTTATCGTCTGGGAAATTGCGTTAGCGCGGTAAATTCCACCCCCGCCCATTTCATTCTCCCTTTAATTCTCCTTCTTCATCCCTCTTCGTCTCTCGGCGGCCGCTTTCACTCCGTTCTTTCGTCGGTGGCTTCCAGAGGCTGCCGCGAACCGAAAAAAGACAGAGCGTACGCGCGTCGTTAACGCCCGCGGAATTTAATTGAGTCCCGCCGAGACGCCCTCTTTTAACGCGCCGCTACGATTTTTCGGCGAGCCGGATTTCCCGACGGCGCGATTCTTCCCCGAAATTATTCATCGCCATGGGAAACAGAGAAAAGGGGAACGAGCAGGAAAGGGGGAACCGAGAGAGAAGCCGAATGGTATATCAACGTCCAAGCTACTTCTTTAATCCGTCCTTCCGTGCGGCACGATGGCGAGATTCCAAGTGAAATTAATTACGCCACTCGACGCGTTTCGCGGCTCGGATGCGTTAGCGCGTCGGCGCTCTTCGACGGACGAAAAACGCCGAATTTGTCGGATCGCGAGCAGCGCCTCTCGATCGGCCGAAGTCGATCGATCGATCGTCGCGACGCGAATCCGCTTTGTATCCAAGATACGTCGTTTGCGAAATCGGCCGAGACGAAGAACGATTCGTTCGAGAATGATCGCGATGCGAGTTGATCGACGGGCAAATGCGAATTCGGTGGCAACACGGCGGCCAAATGTATTTCCACTCGTCGGTTTTAATTGCTCCGTGTGTATGAATGGCCACGGTATTTGCCGTACCCCGCGAACCCTCGGTCTACGTCCAGCGGAAAAATATTATCGCCACGCTGCACCTCGTCGCGTCGATCGATGATCGTTAATTCGCTCGGAAATTATGTCGATGCGGTCGTTCGTTCTCGATGGCCGTCGACGCGCGCTACGTCCGATCGATCTCGCCGGTTTCCAATCGCTAATTCCTCGGATCAAGGGACGAGGAGACCTGTCGACGAGAAATCATCAGCTACTCCGCACGAAACGACGAATTTTTCGCGCGAACAGAGTCGCAGAGTCGATAACCTTTGATTTACATAGTTGGCGTGACGTAACGCCGAGGCTCGAGCATCGCTGCCGCAATGATAAATAAAATACAACGAGATCGATAGAAGAGAATCAAATTAGGAGAACGCCAGAAGGGACGTCGACCCGAGAGAGAATCTTTCTCGGCGAATAAAATAGGGGAAAAAGTTTCGTTCCGCGTTGTTATTCGTTCGTCGGTGGAATTCCGCGTTCTTGCTTACGGAAAGCGACGGAACTCGGTCGTCGTCAATAAAGTGTAACGCACGTTACACGAACGAGGCATTAAGCTATCGATTCGTCGGGGAACACGAGCATCCCTGGCCGCAGCAGGCAGACCAGTCTCGTCAAGTCGCCGGCCGTTTTCTATTTCCTCGTGGATCACCCTGCGCCAGTAAATAGATATGAACTGCCGGTTTCGAAATAAAGCCAATAAGCTCTGCGAGCGAGCGACTCGTACTACGAGTTGTTGGAGGAGAGAATCTCGCGGACAGACGAAGGGGCAGAGGAAGCCTTCTCCGTCTGCTGTTCGTTGCTTCCTTATTCCGTGGCTACGTAGCTCTAGGAACGAAACGGTTCCTCTCTCTCTCTCTCTCTCTCTCTCTCTCGGTGAACCGTAATATTGCCACCATAATCGCAATTCCGATGGTGTAGCTCCGGTCGAGCGGGGCAAAAGGAGTTAGAGAGAAGACTTAGGGGGTTGCGCGGGGATGGACGAACTTTCAGTCTAGCGGAGGGTTTGTGGATCTTAATATATATCGAGCTCTCGTTCCCGACCATCGTCCCTCGCCCTTGGGGTTGCCTGCAACCGGGCGCACGTACTACTCTCTTGCTAGTGCTACGTGCATCACATTCTACCGGCTGTTCCATAGGAACGCGCGTTACCGCGGGCCACGAGTAACACGGTCCACGGAATCGCGAAAGTTAAATTAACTGGAGGGCAAGTTGCGCCGGCGGAAACGCGATCGAACAGCTTGCGCGGTCTATCGTCAATGCGAGATCGTTTTTTGCCGAATCGTTTCTTGCGAAATCGACCGTCGCGAATCGCGTTAAGGCTGGTAAGACAAAGACTCTCTCGACAGAGCTTCAAACTGCTTCGAGTACTTGCGGACGCTCGAGCGAGCTTTTCTCGAATATATCGCGAAACATTTGGAAATTTCATTAACACCGTAGCAACGCGAAGGTATTTATCGTTACGTAACGAAATCAGCAAACGAACAAAAAGAGGGTTCGATCAGTTTCGGATTCGCTTAACGGGAAAATGGCAGGGCGAAAAGATTTTCGTTCCTCTTTCTAAAGAAGCGGCAGAGGTATTCGATACGGAACGATGAAAGAGGGTTGCTCGAGCAAGTGCACATATGTGTGCCCGAACAAGCTGACCACCCTACGTATGGTAGGAGGGTGGTTGCACGGCAATCTCGAACTTTATGTAGCCGTTTATTCGGCACCCTCGGTCTGATACAGCGGCGCCTCAGGATGGGGAAAGTGCGTGGAAACACCATTTAAGCAGCATTTCCATGGGTCTCGGGCGTTAACTGAGATTTCTCTCTCGATGGCTGCGTTACGCGAAAAAGGGAGAAAATATCGGGGCGAGAAGAGGGTAAAGAAACGATCGGATGAGAATTTATTCCTGGATTATTCGTCGGGGGATCACGGAATAGGACAAATCGTTCTCTCTCTCTCTCTCTCGCGGCATCGGAGCGTTGCGAAGCAATTTTCAGCCGTCAGATTTATGATCGGGAAATCGACTCCTGACGGCGAGGTTTCTGCGAAAATTCGATTACACCGCGCCGATGTCGGTATTTCGGCTCGTCGCGTGGAAAAATCGCCGACAATCGCGTCAACTTCCGCGGCGAAACTGTCGACGGTTACGACCGGACCTTCGAACGAGGCATTTAGATCGTCCAAGGACGATCCTGGATCTAGGTTTATCGGCTTCCACGAGAAACGATGCCGACCTCGCCCCGTATTTTCGCGGTACTCGGAAAACGGAGAAGAATTCCTATTCGAAACTCGTCGCCGAGGGAATTTAGCCGTTGTCTCGCGGTGGGGTATCAGCGTCAACGACGACGGCAACGGCGACGGCGACGACGACTCGTGTCCATCGATAGCCATCCATCCGTAATGAGCCTAACTGGCGTCGTAATATTTCGAGTTAACTCGGCGTGTCGTCGGTGTCGCGTGTCGGAAGGGCTGAACGCGCCAATGACCGTCGCCCCTGACGAGACGGCACGTCACGCTGTAACGAGGAGGGCTGCTCGGTCACGTGGGGTCTGCAAACTCGATCGTACGGGCCGTGCATTTCCAAGCTTCTTTGAAAGAGCTTGGCCAACTAGCTCTCGCCAACTCGCCTCTCGTTTCTTATCTCGCCAAGTAGGTGTACGCTACTATTCGTACGTATTTGGACACGAATATAACGCGCAGTGAAACATCATTTATCCGATCTCGTCGGGGGATCGTACATTTTTCTCGCTACCTATTCGTTTTGGTTCGCGTAACAGCAACCCGTGTACAGATTGGCGAGTTCAATCGGCGAAAAAGTTTGATCGTATTTCGCTTACCGTTGTACAACAATTACGAACTGCTATAGGAAAGTAGGAATTTGTATAAAAATTCGCGCGGTCCGGTGTATTTTTCGATTCGTAATTCGCCGGAACCTTGACCTTCCGACCAGCTCTTCTACGAAATCTACAGAACGGCTTTGGAGCGAATTCTGCGGCCATCCGCGAGTCATCGTTCTTTGCGTAACAACAACGTTGGTCGCCGAAAACGTATGCGACGCTGGGGAACGCGATTTACTCCGACGTCAGGAAACCTCGGCCAGCCGACAAACAGCCAGCCACGCAGGCCGCGGCGATAAAAGGACCGGCAAGAAGAACGAGAGAGACTCGCGAACATGCAACGCGCGAGTTGCGTGGAGTTGGAGAGTGTGAATGGAGTCTGGTCCAAAGATACACCGAGCGATATCCCGGTGCTATTTCGAGTTGGCTGACGAGTGTCGGCGCGTAAGGGGCGTAGCCGGGCAATGATCGTGAAGCAGACGAGCCGGCACGTCGGGTTATGGGCTCGCTGCAACCAACCGGCGATCGAACGCGGGGTAAAATTGCGGATCCGCCGGCTTCGATCGTTCTCGCATACTCGATGTAATTTTTCTCTTCCTGTTCGATCTCAACCCTCGCCGCTGCCTGTGATGCGGTTGGGGGATGCGCGCGACTGGAACTGATCTTATGCTAATTCGTAAGAGGGAAGAAAGGGAAGACGGAGAGGGATGGAAGATTCGCGTCTCGTTGCGCTCGTTTGTTCTCTCCGTCTTTTCGACCGGAACGAGGGAAAAGAAAGAGAAATAGCGGCTTCGTAGAATCGTCAGGAATTAGCTGGAGGAGGGTCAGGCCGAGGGGTTTGGCTTTAATATCGAAGGACCTGGTCGGCCGGAGCCCTCGACGCACGCCCCTGGACCTGTCAGTTTGACGTATCGCAGTCGCAGGAATCCATTATATACTCAATTACTCGTCGTGACAGGGAACGTGCACACGAATGAGGCGCATCTGACGCCCCCCAGTGCAGTCGCGCGGCACCGATTACCGAACGAGACCTGCGCGTTCCGCGACCACGCAAAATTTAACGGGACATCATCGTCCTTCGGTTCGTCTACGCTCCGCTTTCGACCAAACTCAGCTACGTGACTGTGACTCTGACGGCTATGTGACTCTTCGGTGACTGTTTGGAAATAGTCGAGGAATTTCGCTGGCCCGTACAGATCGATCCCCGCGTGCGCGCGTAACGTGGACCAACGTAGACGCGACGCGAGAGCTGAAATATGCGTTGATTAAAACTCACGGGTCCACAAAGGATCCCGATAAAGCGGGCAATTTTTTGGCCAAGTTGTAGGTAGGTAGGTTGCATGCCGGGAGCCTCGGTCGAAGCCTCGTTAGCTATTTGAACTGGTTTTAGCATCGTCTGCGATTCGACTGCGGTTCCGCCGATGGATACGATATTTGGATAATAATCGAGTCCTCGGAACACGTCGATACACGAGCCGTACAATGGTCGTCCAGATGGTACGCGGCAAAACGATCTTCACCTGCCGGCGGACGGCTTTCCTACGACCATTGTGCTCGAGAGCTCGTTCCCCTCTCTTCCCTTCGCGACCTTTCACGCCCGCAGTTATTTTATCGGAATTGCCTTTCGATTCGGGGAAATATCGACGCGCGTACTCCCTTCCGCCTCTTCTGACCGAATATAAGCGAGGGGGGAGGGCATCTCCCGCAGCCGAGTCGACCAGATTATCAAATTAAAAATACGATTTCCCGGGTAATCGAGCGTTTCCTCGGCCGCATCTCTCCCCGGTCAAATATTTTCACGGTGTTTTAGCCCGCGAACGATGCCGCGTCTTGCAACGATGTCTAGCTTAAAATGCTTGATGTTCTTTAACGATTTAGAAGCTCGAGAGAAAAAGAACTTTAGGTATAACAAAAAAAAAAAAGAAAAAAACGGTCGGAATTGTTACTCTTTGCCCGATCGGACACCGTTTACGATAACAGAAGACGATCGAAATTACGATCTTTTTCCCCGTTCTGAAACAGTGTGCGACGTCGAGGCGGAGATGAGCGGAGATGAGCGGGTGCGCGACGCGGCCATCCCTTTTCCTGGCCAGAGAAATTGAGTTTCCGAGTTCGCTTTTCCCCGGGGGTGGCGTTCCTCCTGGCTCGTTCGACGCTACGCTCTCGGGCTACGTGCCATCTTTATCGCAATAATGAAACTGTGTTTATGATAATCCAACAATGGAACAATGTGGGTAACGACCGAGGGGTACGCTCCAGTCACAATGGCCCGCGGCTATGCTCTCTCACCTAGGATGAAAGGCAACGAGAGAGGCGAACGGAGAGCAGAGGAGAGAAGAGAAGCCGGGACACGGCGTGGCAGAAGAGGATCTTCTCTCTTCTCTCGGCCGGGTTTCGTCTGCCGAATCTTAATTAGGAATTTCACGAGGGCTCGAGCACCCCGTGTCGCGTTCGCGCTCTAAGGAAACGGAAGAGAACACCCGGCCAAAAAAAATAATGCCGCCTCGGCACCCTGTTCGATCGTCGCCAAGATAAGCTTCGTAGAGATGGCACGACTGGAAAAATGGAGGAGAGCCGGTTGGTTTTTTCTTCTACGAACGTTCCACCCTCCAATGTTCCAGTCCAAACACATACATACCGTCCGTAAAGTATCTAGATGTCCTTCGTATCCCGACTTCTAGTAACTCGAGTATAACAAGTAGCTGTTCCGCGCGCCCGATATTGCTTATACGCAACGCTTTACTCACTTTAACAAAGTATCGACGATAATTGCTACAGCCTGTTCTCTTAAAAAAAAAAAAAAAAAAGCGCGAAAGAATGTGTTTCTATCACCGATAATTGGTAGAAGGAGAAACGTATTATCGCGTACCGACCTTTAAAAACCAGATTAGTCGCGCCGTAATTACAGCGCGAATTTTTACGCGCTCGTGGAAAACACAAAGGCAGACAAAGCGCAATGAGAATGTAGCGCGTAACGAGGATTCGTTGTACACGCAGGTAGGAGATATATCTGGATCTGGAACGAGTCGAATTCCAGATTTCGAAGAATACCGGGATAAAGAGCCGCGAGACATCGAGAGTCCAGGCCTGCAGAATCTCTGGGTTATCTCCGTGGTCAAGGGGCCGTGAACAGAGGCGCGATACGAACGCGAAGAAAAACGCAGCTCGCGGAATTTTCATCCATCGTTGCGCGCAACCTTTATTTTTTCCAGTGGAATAAGTTCGCAACGGTGGTCAGCGGCACCTTCTCTTCGCGGCGATGATAAATTTCCGAATTAATCTCCTCGACGAGTTCCGTGAAACTTTCGTATCCACGAAAGGACGGAAATTGCGGCTCCCTCGGGAAACTACCGCCAGAAGAGTATAACGGTGCGCGAAGAATCCATAACATAAAGTAGAACCCCGAAGCCGTAGGAAGAACGGAGGTTCTCGGATTCGCCTAGCGCCATACCCGTTTAAGATCGGCGGATCTCTGTGGCTGCGAATCTTGGGATCGTTGTTACGCGGAGTTTGCAATTACGCGGATCTTTGCCGCGTTATCGAAATTTACGCGGCTCTCCGAGGACTCGAACAATACCGCCGCCTTCTGCGAATACGTCGCTGTTCGGAAGTGTCCGAACGATTGCTCGCTTTCGGCAAGGTTCGTCCTGCTTGAAAATTTTGTCGGAACACGCGTCCACGGCCTATGATCCATAGCATTTACGATATCACCGTCCCTTTCGTCTCGTCTTTATTCGTCGATCTGGCTCGAATCCATTATCAGGTGGATCTCGCGGGACGAAATTCTCGTGGAAAGACGCGCGTGGCGCCGGCGAGATTTCAACTGGTAGCGCATTAAGCCGTGCACACACTTTGTCGTGGCGCGTTCACGAACGCGCGCAGGGCAAGAGGAAACGCGACGAGCCACTCGACGACTCGTGTCAATAAACAGAGTTTCTCCTCTAACGACGCGGCCTAGATGACAGATATACGGGGCTCTGGAGGCGTGCGAAGGAGAAGGAAAAAGCGAGCGAACGACGGACAAAGAGAGCGAGAAGCAGCGAGAACCGTGTAGAAAAGAAAGAGGCGGCGGTGGTGAAGGGGAGGCCGAAGAGGAAAAGGGACGAACGAATAGAGAAGGGGGAATAGGAGGAGGAAAGAAGTAAGAAACGGCAAGAAGAGAAGGAGAGGACGGAGGTGCGCAGGCAACGGCCTGCAGAAGCCCCGAAGGCCGTTCACATGAATACCAGTCTTTCCATTAGTACTCGAACGGAGGAGCCCAGGCCGATGCATGATCGATACTCGCAGATCCAATCTCGCTCGAGTCTGGTCCAATCGCGATCAGGGACCACCGCGAGATACAATGTAACCCAAGCTATACGTTCACCCCGGTGCTGTTCCTTCCGTGGCCGTACTTTTTCCAGGAGAACGACGTCCTCGCGAACCGCCAACTCGCGCTACCTTTTGAGCGACTCTGCCCCGAGACGAGACTTTTCGGCACGGAGACAAGCGATTCGAAAAGTCAGAAGCCACCAGAGTCCCGAACGATACTCGCGTCCCTTCGCGACGTCCGGACCTGGCATCAAACGCGCCTCTCGTCGAGAAGGCAACCTGGCAGACCGACAACCTGCGAACTTGTAGCAGCGAGCGTGGTCGCGTTCGTAAAAATACGAATTTCTAGAAACGTCGTTAGTCTAGCCGCTAGATTTACGCGACCGCGAGCCGGAGACACCGAGCAGTGGCATGAATGGCGAGGTTGGATAATTTTAGGCACGAATTTAGGCAAAGCAACCGTCTCGTTGTTGTTACGCGAGGAATCATCCGGGTTCGCGCGAGAAAATCGCCCGAGAGCGAGGGCGGCTCGGGCGTACCGAGAGAAAAACACGTACTGTGTACGTAGGTGCGGAGAAGAGAGCAATTACAGGGCGGCGAAAGCACGCCTCACGGTTTCTCGAAATACCGAGTGGACAGTAGTTTCTACTTTGCCTCGGTGGATTCTCGTTGCCGGTTTCCGCTCTACCCACTTTCCATCCACCACCTCTTCTCGGCAGGCTCGGAATATTAATGTCCCTCATATTTTATAGAACCACTCGGAGGGCACACGCTCTCCGTGTGCGTGCCATCCTCCTCCCTCGCTCATAAAGGACTAAAAATATATGTACGTAGGGTGTGCGCGAGCTCGGTAGATCCTTATCCGCGGGGACAATGACAAAACGAGCAAAGGTCGAAATACCTAGAGAAGTTAATTCGACTGTCGGTTCGCGGCTCCTCTTCGCTCTCTTCCTCTTTTTCTCCCCCATTCGGTACCGTAGCGAGTCTTATCAGCTGCAACTTTTTATTTTCCACCCGATTTCTCCGACTCAGACTGCTTTCCTCTCCGGTGTCGTAGATAATTTTAACGAGCGCCACATTTTTCTTTGGGAAATGACCCCTCCACGGATTACGAGGACCTGTCCACGGAGAGCGCGAAGAAGAACGAACGGAGAGACACGTCCGACTGCAAATGCTACTTTCGCTCTCTTTCACCAGCCACCAAACTTTTTCCTTTTCACGTTAGATTCGAAACAACGCGTCCTCCGTAACGCGCGAGCGATGGCATGGTCATCGTCACTGGCAAATTGAAAGTAACATTTATGCGCGAATACCGTGGAAATTATCCGAAACAGAGTCGACGCGTTTGATTAAATTTTCCTCGTTGCGGCTAAAGACGTTTTTACAGCGCACGGTAGCGTAATCGACACTGTGGCTCGTAGCTCTCGGCTAGCAATAAAATCGCGCGATATTATATGCAACTGCATGGGCCGATCGCGCAACGACGCGGACCAACGATAACGAGCAGATTCCCTTCCGCCGTCTAGGATCGAATTACGGCTACTTTATCAACGGCGCAGTCATTTTATCACGCGTATCGAAACTTTTGCTTCCTGGTCGTGGTAGAAACGTGCGAATCGAGCCTTGCGTTGGCAAGCAAGTAGCCGTTTCCACGCTTTTTTGTATCGTTCTGAAAAGAAGTCGATGAGAGAGTCGCTTCGTCATTTTCGCGTCGATTCGTATCCTCGAAATAAAATTCCATGGAAATGTTTCGAGGATTTCGATACTTTGGTTAGCGGCGGAAAGGCCACGAATTAGCTTTCGATGGAAATCAAAGGATTCCACGGAGATGAAAAACGACAAAAATCTTTGCACGTAAAACGAAACAGGCCCGAGAGCCGACAAAATTGCGCGATGACAGTAAATCGAGGGGGTGTCTTTTATCTGCGAAATGCCAGTTTCGTGGGTACCGTTGATTGCGTTCCTGCCGTCCGTCCGACACGTATCCCACTACCCTCCGTGTTCCTTCTCCGGCTTTCGTCGAGTCAGAACACGCCGAGGTTTTCCAAATTGACTTTCGCCCCTGCTGTCAGTTCGCGTTCCTCCTTGTCGCAGGAGGCACGTAAACTTTGGTATGCGCGTCTCGTTCCGAGGGAAAACTGGCGGAGCACGGTGCTTATTTCGGAGCAACAATGCCACGAGATGAATCATCGATTCCAGCTAAACGTACGTGCCGACGGTTAAGATGTGTTTGTGCGGGCAATACTCGCGATAGCTGCGAGGGATCTCGTGGTGGCGCAAGGTTCTTTGAGGGGGTCGAACCGCGGTGCCAATCCAACCGGTACCGAGAGTGCAACCGGCCGAGACCCCTTCGACAAATTGGCAATCCTCCTCCTCCTCCTCCTCTCTGCCTTTCTCTCTCTCTCTTTCGCTCTCTCTCTCTCTCTCTCTCTCTCTTTCGCTCACTCTCTCTCTCTTTCGCTCTCTCTCTCGGGATACGCCGAAACTCGAGTGTCCTCGGCGTAACCCATGGATCGTTTCTTTTGTGCTCGTAGCGTGCCGCTTTGAAATTTCCCAAGACTACTTTTATCGATCATCGAAGGCTCGAGATGACTATCCAACTCGGGGAGGCGGTTTCTTCCTCGGCCGTGTCTGCCAGCTTCGGAGACAGTGTGCTAGGGGGGGCTGCGCATTTTCCCGACCGACGAAAATTTGATTACTCCTGTTACGAGTGTAGCAACGGCCGAAACAGTCGCGTTTCCATCCACCAAGTTCGTGGCCCGGGCGAATTCAATTGCAGGCGACTCTGCAGCAAGCAACCAAGTCGCTACTTTTTCTCGTTGCGCTCCAACTTTTTCCAAGGGTCTACCCCGTGCTCCCACGTGACCTCACGGTTGATTTAACCACTCTTCTCTTCTCTACCCGCTGTATCCATTTATCCCGCTCCCCGTCCTTTCTTCTCCTTTTCTTCGCTACATCGAGGCAACCAGCAAGAGAGGCAGGGAGAGAGAGAGGATCGTGTGTGCCGATATTGCGCACCCGTGACGCTTTCTCTCGTTCTCTCCTTCCTTCCGATCCCCTTGTCTATATTCGTCTTTCTTTCGCTCCATCTTCCCCATGGGCAACGTGGTCACGTTCCAGTCGCTATGGAAACCGGGCCGAATCGAGATGGAAACTCACCCCTTCTCCCTATGTGCCTCTTTCTCCCTTTGCCGCTGTTTCTCTGCCGCGCCTTCTCTTCGTCACGTATTCCACTCTCCGCAAGCTTCTTCTCTGTTCCGATCGCGCTCGCGCTTTCCATCTTTCTTTAATCCAACAGCGGCGCACAGCCTGCCCTCGTCTTCCGCCGCCGCCGCCGCCGCCGCTATCCCTCGCCCGTGCCTGATCTCTTCTCACCCTCTCGCTCGCTCGCAGTCGCCCGGTCTCGTTAGTTTAACCCACGCGCACCGAATCGTAATGGCAAACGTACAGATACATTAGCAGAGGCTTTGCCATCCTAGATACCCGGACGCTAGACAGACAGCTCCCCGTTCAAAGCCAGCGCTGCTCCCCGTTCTTCCGTTTCGCGACTTGCCTTCGTTCGTCTTACCTCTCGTCTTCTCTGCTACCGTCACCGTGTTACCGCGCCTTTTCGTACGCGCTCTAGGTCGTCGTCGATCCAGTTCCGATCGTTTCGACGAGTTCAACCCCTTCGCGCCAGAGTGCAACGAACGCGGAGGTGCCGAGAAGTAGCTGCGAGACCGGATTAAATCCGAGCGCAGTGTGCAATCAAACCTCGTAAATCGGATTTTTACGTTACAAACGAGTGGCAGATCGCCAGAGTTAACCATTTCGCGGCATAAATCTCGCCAAGGGGCAACTCCACTATTTGAATAACTCCGTCTTCGTGGCAGGAATATCGGGACGATTTAAACCGAGCCGAGCAACGTTCGTATACACGACGCTATATTTTCGGCTGAAATTAAATCTCGATCCGATCTATTCCGTGATGTACATAAAATTCGTGGTTACCGCGAAGGTCGAGTGGCTTAGCCGAGACATCAGAGAGGCCGCGGGATCCCCGACTGTTTAACTTTCGAGACGCATTCGACCTATCCTCTCGGCGAAAGAACTCACGTACGTAAGTACCTTAATGCAGCTTTGGGCATTGTTCGGTTCGTGGAAGATGAAGAAAAATAACAGGAAGAGAGCGCGCGAGAATCGAGTTAACGACCGCGATCGTAAAGCATCGAACCACTTTAAGCCGAAGCGTTGAAGAGTTAAGCTGCGAGCGAGAGTGGTGCGATCTGATCAAAGTGCCGCGTCGGAATTATTCCGTCTGCGATCTTATTAATTCGTCGTGAATTCGAGATGCGTGGAATAGGGGAGGGGTGGGGCGCACGGAGAGAGAGAGAGAGACGGAGAGAGAGATAGAGAGAGATAGAGAGAGACGAAGAGAGAGATAGAGAGAGAGACGGAAATGGAAGAAACGAGAAAGTTCAGAAGGTTGAATTTATGCTGCTGGTGACTCGAGGTGGACCCATCCGGGCGCGCGCGCGCGCGTTTGTATGCCTCGTACTCGTCAAGCTGCCCTCTTTCTCTTTGTGCCGCGGGAAAAGAGGAAAGGCGCGGATTTTAGTATTCACGTTGCTTGTCATTTTTATGATTTTAATTCCTGGAAATTACTTTTGAGGTCGCGCGCTCTGGTAAAAGGGCTCGCCGGTGATGTTTTACCGGAGAGTTTGATATTTCCACCGCCGAGAGGAATTTCGCTCCGAGAGCGGAGAGAACGGAAGAGAGCGTTGACAGGAAATGTACCGCGGCTTTTCTTGATATATCGTATATCGAAAATATCACGCGACGCGCGGATGAATTTCAAAGCGAGCTAGAGAAGAGAGGGGAAAGAGCGCGGTGGCGAGGAAAAAAATTTATTTGGACGGCGAGAGAGTCGCGAGAGGAGGATCGAAGTGCGACGGACGACGGAATACGAGGCTCCGCACATGCCCTCGAGAATGTACAGACGAAGCCCGATGTTTGCGCAAGAGTCGTCCTGCACGCGGAAGGTTCGAGTTTGATGCAGCTTTCATTAATCCTCGCGAAAGGGGCAAGCACGCGGCTGGAGATTGACACGCGCGCATAATGCTTTGCCTGCACGCGTCTGTCCCTCCGAGCGGGCTTCCAGGGAACCGTTGTTATTCAGCCACCGTACAGACATTCGTTTCGAGCGTCGTCGTCGTCGTCGTCGTCGTCGTCGTCGTCACCGTCGTCGTCGCCGTTGTCGTCGTCGCCTTCTGAATAGCTCGAGCTAGGTCAGGATTTATCCGCGATCATGGAAAATGCGGAAGAACGCACGCGTCTAACCCGCAAAGTCGCTTTCAACCTGCCGTCTCGAGATATCAAAGAGACGTTGAAGGAATATCAAAGGGTTAGGAGCCGATGTTGCGTTCGTGTAACACGCTCTTATATCGATATAAAGGAAACTTTCTTTCGTCTTAATGGCCGATAGCAAGTCGCGTTTCGCGTCCTACTGATCGTCGAGTTGGGAACGGCAAAGTACGAAACATCGTAGACGGCGCGTCAGGCGGTGAAACACACGCCTGTAGCGAAAATCGAGATTGGATGGTTTTTCCTTCGGCCGATGATCATTCGCGGAATAAAGCAGCTCCCTGAACGAAAACACCGACGAAGCGTAATCGAGGGGTTAGATGTCGGGTAAATCGGTAACAAATTTTTCATCGGCGCACGTGCATGCGCAAGGTACACGGCGATGAATAAAAGACGACGGGAAAACCCATAAAGAACGCGGTTCGTTGGTCGCATTGGCAAGAACCGAGGCCGATCTCTCCGTGGCAGAAGACCGGCGCGAGGGAGGAAGAGATCCTAGCACGGTGTGTGGATCGTAATCCCTTGTCTCGTTGTATACGATATACGCTCGCAGTATATTTCGCTGAATTCTCCCGGTAGAAGTCTTTTAGAAGCCCTTTGCGCTTTCATTGCCAACCTCGGCCAGACGATTGATGCAGAAAACTGCAATAAGCAACGAACCGTGCTTTTTCCCTCTTAATTAACGCGCGCGTTGTACTTTACGACGATCGTACAGCTTGGTGCAAAAAAAGAAAAAAAGAAAAAAAACGAAACGTTTGTTATGAAAATAACAGCCGTTCACGTTGCAATAAACTTTAGGCTAATTAGACGAGGCCGCGTCGCAACTCGCTATTATTTACCGTAAATTCGTTACAACGCTCGCTAATAAACGCTCGTCGAATTTCGCCCGACGCTTCGAAAGGCCGAATAAAATTCGACGGATCCTCTTTTGCATCTAATTGCTCCCATCGAATGACGAGAAAAGTCTCGCGGCAGAGATCACACGATACTTAAAACTGTGTCAAACTGTGTCGCGCTCGAACAGAGGTCGACGACTCGTGGCCTGCGATCATCGTGACAATATCGAGGGACGATCGGCCGACGATCGAGCTCCGTCCATCGCGAAATCCTTTGGCCCCTCGTCAAAGGGAAACTCACGATGTAAACATCGTGGGGGCTCGCGGTCCAACGAGGACGAAGAGAAGGGAAAGGGAGAGGAGAGGAGAGGAGAGGAGAGGAGAGGAGAGGAGAGGAGAGGAGGAGAGAAGAGAAGAGGAGAGGAGAAGAGAGGAGAAGAGAAGAGCACGTGTCGCCATGTAAATTCGTTGCGACGAGTGGTCGTGATTTAAAAATTAAATCTTAATCGAGTGGAATTCGGCCCACACGCTTAGTAACGAGGATGATCTTGGCCAAACGCTCGCGCACACTGTCCAACAGCGTAATAAACGAACGCTCGCGTAGATTGGTCCGGATAAGCTATAGATCGTGCTCTTTGCTCCCTCTTCTCGCCCCTCCCCCCTTTTGTTTTCTTCTTCTTCGTTTTCTCCTCCGTCTTCTCCGCCGTCTTCTCCTCCGTCTTCCTGACTCGACCGCCTGAAATATCTCAGCCAGTTAAAACGCTATCAGTTCTAATAAACGATCGTTCGTCCGTTTCGTTTTCTCTGGTGTATCGTTAAAGCCGAACGGCGTGCCGTAGGTGAGGACAACGCCGGTGCAGGCGGCGGAGCTACGCGAGAAGAACAAAAGGGTAGACACGCTCTCGTAGAAAAGAACGCTCGAAGAAGGACAGAGAGCGTAGGTTTTTTTAACCTGCACGGTCACGCGATACGAAAGGGATCGACACCACTGATTCAGATGTCGAGATCGAGGCAGATACGGCAGAGGCCGCGATGACGACGCCCCGATTCCTCGCCGCTTTCGATAAAAGATAACCCGACAAACTCTCGCCAACATCTTTGCCAACAGCGCGACCAGTCTCTCGCCGGCTTTCGTCTCGCGACGATCGGTTCAACCGTTAAATGGCCGCGAACGAATATTTTGCTCGACGCGGGTTTACCGCTTTTAAATCACGACCGTCGGCACGCAAAAATTCTGCCTCGCGTCACCGTGTCGAAAGAGGAGCAGAGAGTACGAAGGAGTAAAACGACGAGCCATCGCGATGTCGTAAAACCTCGAAACGCTGTCGACCAAAAAAAGAAGAAGAAAGCAGAAAGGAAGAAAGATAGAGAGAGAGAGAGAGAGAGAGAGAGAGAGAGGGTGAAAGAGAGGGATGCGGGATGATTAATCCCGTGGAAACGGTCCGACGCTCGTGTGACCGATGGCGTGTCTCCGAGTAACCCACCTCTCTGTTCTCTCTCGTTTGGCCCGGGGGATTAATTCCAGGGGATTAGCGTTAATTTCGTTCCATCCGAGGTTGGTCCAGTGTCTGCGTACGTCGAGGGGCGGCTATCGACGAAAGCAAAAACGGAAGCGAAGGAAGATTCGACCGATGGGTGGAAGCGAAGGGAGAAAGAATCGTCTCTCGCGATCGCCAGAGGAGGCCCGTGCTCCTCCGCCTGCTGCGAGATCCGTTAGGCGATCGAACCAATCGTTTCGACCGCGTACGACTCGCTCGCGAGTGGCTGGATTCGCGTGTCGTTGAACCGGGCTTATTTTTCGTTTCGGAGCTCTGGTAATTATCACGGGAACGCTCACGGGAACGCTCACGGTAGCGCTTCGAGGGCGGCTAGATTTACGACACTGCGAATTCCACGAATTTACGACGCTCCCTGCAAAAACGATAAAGTATCGGAGGGAACACCGGGGGTTGGAACGGACGGACGAACGAACGAACGAACGAAGGAACGAACGAACGACAGAGCGAACGAACGGACGAACGGACGAACGAAAGAACGAACGAACCTGGATACTAGAGCGGCAATTAAACGGCGCAATTAACGAGCGCGAAAAGCGGCTTTTAACCGACGGCAGGCCGTGCGATAATTTCTGATAGAAAATGGCGACTAATCGCGGTCCGATGGAACGGACGCGAGAGCGCGACTTCCTGTCAAAGAGCGAAACGCATGAAAAACACGGCCTCTCCGCGGACCCGTTCTTCCTTTTTCCTTCGCCTTCCACCTTCTTCTTACGCGCTACTCCTCCGGGCCTCTCTTTCCGTGCCGTGACGAGAGCGGTACACGGTCGGATAGTCACGAGGGACAGGATGAAATAAAGGACCGACGATGCAGATCACGCGACAACGATCCAGTCTTGACCGAAGACGATCCAAGGATCGTACATCTATCGAGTGTCTCGATAAAACGTCTCGGCTCATCGACTGCGAGGAAGCCGGAGACCCGGTGGAGAAGCACGAGCAACATCGAGGCAACGTTCTCGTCCTTGCCTGTCGTCAAGCGATTCCCTTCTACGTTGATCCTTTCTTATCCATTAAATCCCTGCTCTTTTTTCTAGCGTGGCGTTGCATGCGCCGTCGATCGAGCAGGATGCGCGTTTCAAAAACCAATCACCGATGCGTCCGCGATTAATGCTATCGCATCACGAACGTACACAGCACCGGCGACCGTGGGCCGCGCGTAAATCGATGGATGCGTAATAAACGCGTTAAAAAATAGCCAAAGAGGGGGCGGGCGAGAGAGAGAGAGAGAGAGGCGACTCGACGAACGTTCGATGCGTGCCGCGAGGAGAAGACGAGACGACGTTGCGCACGGTGGATCCTTGCACGAGGGAGACAAGTTGCGCGCGTACGCAGCATCCGTACGCGAACGGACGAGAGAAAAAAGAAGAGAAGAGGAAAGGAAAGGAGAGAAGAGGAAAGGAGAGAAGCGAGAGGCCTCTCCTCTCTTCTCTTCTCTTCTCTTCTCTTTTCTTCTCTCTACCTGCTGCCGCGGAAGGCCTTAACGACGCAATCACCGGATAGCTTCGCCGCGATAAAAATCCCTCGGCGAAACGACGCCGGGCCACAAATCAGCAAACAGATGCGTGAGCGCGACTCCTGGGTCAGGCCCGGTTACCGAGCATCGATCCTAGCAGCTTCGCTAACGACCGTGCTTCTCCACGATTTGGGACGGGCTTCGCGTCCCACGACGCTCTCGTAATTGCGCGTAGCCTGTCCACCGCGAAAAGGAGAGTAGTAGCTGCCGCTACGTCCGTCCACGACTCGTCTTTCCGCGATTCCTTTACCGCTTCGGCGGCAGTTTCTCGCGTTTCCGGCTAATCGCGTTTCCAGGAACCACCAGGCTGATCCGACCTTTGCGAGTCGCGCGATCGCATTAAAAATGGGGAGGAGGGGCGCATCGAGGCCGACGACTTTTCTTTAGTTTTCTTTAGTTTTGTCAGTTTCGTCGGTTTCGTTGGTTTCGTTGGTTTGATAAATATCGATTCGAATCGAGGATTTATAAATACGGTTATACGTATTTATATGGTTTGACGCTTATACGTATTTACGTTCTCGGCAAACATCTGCAACCGCCTCGTCTTCTCTTCCGACTATCCGTTGCCGAGATAACGTTATCTTCGATCTGTTAACGAAACATATGTTTTCCCCGGAAGACACGAGGATACACACACCGAAAAATGTATTTGCTATGGAAACCGGGTCTCCCGACTCTGGAAAAAGGATTCGAGCGCGATAAAAGAACGATAGAAGAGACGTCGTTTCGATCGATCAGGCGAGAACGAGTTACATCGCGCGCAACCGCATGTAAATTTTCGTCTCGAGTTTCCTTTCGTCTGGAATTTAGAACGAGACTCGTATTTAAGAGCAGGAATCGTCGCGTCCGGTCGTGTAATACGAACGAGTTAAGAAGAGGGTACACACCTCTGCGCGTTTATCGATCGGAGCGCGCGATTTTGTTTCGTTGGGCGGTGTACCTCGATGAGAAATCTGTAATCGATACTTTTCGATTCGATGGCCGTACGTATACGCCTTTTGCCCGCGATGGTCCACGCGGGCTCGGCGACATTTTACGAGCCGAAAACACATGTACGTTCGGCAATTCGAGAACTCGACGGGCCGAGTTTTACAATTTCCTGGACACCAGCCTCGATCCTGGCTCGATTAATTCCGTCGAGGACCGATAACTCGTTCGCTTAATTTCACCCGTGCACGATGTTTCGTTTCGTCGTCCGCAACGACTCTCGACCACGAGGGTCCTCCGTCCGGCACCATTATATTCGATTTTGCATAATATCGCGGGTCGTACGATAAAGAAGGCGGGCAGAATGACTGGATACACGGAAAGACACCGAGAGCGGGAGCGCGAGAGTAACGCGAGAGCGGTAAAACTGCGTGTTCGCTCGAGAAAGGAATGCTTGACTCACGCTACTTGGAAGGAACGGAAACTCGATTACGATACCAGGAACCCGATCGGTTTCGATTGGCAAAATCGAGCCATAACGTACCGCGCCGCCTTTCCACAGATAAACGGGCTAACGATAAACGGGGTTGGCTGCGAGACGCCCCATATCTGAGACAAGTGGTTCTCGAATTTCATTCTCGGAGAGTCGATAAATCATGTCGGAAAAAACGAGGCTCGTTTGCCGGACACGGTCGCGAGCGGTGATAATTCAAAGGTCCGCGGATCGTCGACTCGTCTCGATAACGGCGGTCACCGAGAACCGATCCATCCTGGGAAGAGTTTGGATCCTGACGCGCCACCAACGACGACTTACACAGTTGTTTTTTCAGCGGTCGACAAGTCGCGCAGGGTTGACACACTCTTGTTCGTCTTTACGCGAGCAAAAAGAGAGGGGGTGGGGGACGGGGGGGGAGAATAAATCATCCACTTATCTGGCTAATAAATATTTAGCTAATAGCCAGCTAGTTATTCTAGACACGCCCCCGAAGGTAACCCGATATTTATTATTCCCGTTCGGCGCCCCGAAATCTTCACAGCTGTACGATTATTGTGCTCCACCCGGTACGCGTCCGGACCGAAAGACACACGCGCCTGTCTCCACCCTCCTATTTATGTAGTCTTTTTATGAGCTACGGGTAATTACTTAGGCGCCCGGGCTATCTCCATAAAATCGATCTACGAGCGATATCGGCTTTCCCGTCTTGACGACATATTCCTCCAAAAATTCTTTTCCCTCCCAAACGTTTCGAAACGCCTGAGAGCCGACACGCTCGATGATTAATACAGCACGGACGTATCCGTTGGATTCGGAGTTGCTGGATTCGTCGGAGACTCGACGTTTCGAACGCCTTGATATCTTGCACGGAAACGCGATTGGCAACGAAGACGATCCGATGGATCGAAAAGACGTTATGGCGCTAGGAATGGCCGACAAAATCGGCAAATTCGAATATTTTCGCTCGCAACGGTGTTCTCACCGACGCGATATCCGGCCGGAGTCGTTGCTACCTCTAGCCGGAGCAGTTAAAAATTCCAAGATGGAACAAGCAACGACGACGTCGATAAAAATTGACCCAAGCCCTCTACTACCTTTCTCGTAAATCGGAGATCTTTCGTTAGGAGGAGATACCGGTCCGGAGAAAAAATTCCATACGTAGAAGAAGCGGATCAACGAGCGTTTTATTTCTAGGGCGTAAAAACGACGAAGCGAAGGAACGACAAAGACTCGTCGAAGCGAGAGAGGAGAAAGGAGGAGACGAGGCGAGGCGATGACTCATTCGTTTGAAAATTTGCGAGAAACCCTGCCGAACGAGTGTCGCTACCGGTATGCAAAACGCGAATATACGCGGACAAGGCAAAGTGGACGAGAAGGGCGCGCAAGTTGGCTCGCCAAGTGTTTTCTCGCGCGTCGCATCGCTTCGCATTCCGGGAAGGCGATCCTTGACGAGCGAGAGCCCCCGAAGACGCGGTTACCCGAGTCACATATCACCACGTGACGTCCTCAGAATTTCGCATCCGAGGAGCGCATTTAGATGCAGATACGCCTGCGGTTAAAAAGACCAACCCGGAGAGAACCGACGATGAGCCACGGACCCGGGAAGCAAAGAGAGGGTGGTGGTGGTGGTGGCGGCGGCGGCGAGGGCGAAAGACAGAGAGGAGCGAGGAGAAAGAGCGAGCAAGAGGAAAACGGAGTTGGCGAGGAGAGCGGAGGAGCAGTCGTTCCAACGCGAGCTGAACAGAGGTGAACGAGGAGGATGAAGATGAAGGAAACGCGAGATGAAACGGTCAGATAGAAACTCGAGTGCCACGTGCGAGCGGAGTAGACCTTTTCGCCAGAAACGATGCAGACACGATCACCACGTTTCATCGACTCGAAAATGAACTTGGCTGCCGGCTTCTCCTCTGCACGATCAGCCAGCGATACGGAGGATCCTCTTTCGGAAGCTACGTTTCTCATTTTACATATTTCTTCTTCTTTTTTCTCGCTGTCTTTCTTTCTCCTTTTCTTTTTCTCCTTTTTTTTCTTTTTTTCCTTTTTACGCTCTACCAAACGGGCCAGTTATCGCGACAGAGTACCGTTAGTTGTTGGTCGCTAGTTCTCGTTCGTTTCAGCGAACCCCTTCGAAAGTTAAACGAAACCGAAAACTCGAACGAAAATGTACCTCGATCGGCCGTGCATTTGAATATCCTTCTCGTTGTTCCCGGCCCGGGAAATGATTTAAATATTCCGTCGAACGAGCTCTCGATCGCGTTCTCCGCACCTCCTTCTCCTCCTACCCTTGCCCTCCTATCACGGATCGCTCGAACCGCTCTATCGAAACTTTATCTCCGTGAAAATAAATCGCGTCGCGTACCTCTTTGTGACTGCTATCGAGGATTTTTCTCCGTGTTCCCGTAGATTGGATGTCCTCGATCGGTACACGCCGTCGCGTGTATACCACCTCCGATAATTTACATTAACGAGGCACCGAGTATAAAGTACACGGAAACGTACGACTTGTGTTTCCCAAAATTGTCCCATCATTGTTTATTGGACTTTCTAAACGTTGCCGGCTCTTCTCCTACGCGCGAGGATTACATGACACCAGGAAACGAGTCGAACGGTCGCTAAACCGACGATAAATTTTTCCAGGAAGAAAGATCGGAGATCTAGCCAAGGTTGTTGTAGCTCTTCGCCTCTTCGCCTCTTCGCCTCTTCGCCTCTTCGCCTCTTCGCCTCTTCGCCTCTTCTCGGTGTTCGAGTATCGATGGACTCGTCGGATGGAAGAAGAGAAACACTTTGGATCGACTCGACGGAGGAAAGATTCCAAAGATAGCTCGGCGTTGTCGGCTCCCTTAATAACGGGGTGATGCGTTCCCTTCGATGTCAAAGATGGAAACGAGGTAAACTCGAAGGGTGGAGGAGAGAGCGCGACAGTCCGTCCGTGTCTGTCGATCGAGCGACTGGAAACTCGAGCATTCTCGATTAATTCAAGTCGGCCCTTTCCGCCCCACCCCTCTTCCTCTTTTTCTTTCTGTTTTGTTTAAGGTCTCGGTGCGTTCTCGAATTCTCGAGAACGAGGGTAGCACGCGCGGCCTCTTTGCGAGGTCCTGCAGGCGAGATCGGCGGAACACGGGCAGAGAGAATATCTTCGAGATCCCTTTATAGGAGTTTCGAGGTTCACCAACAACGCCATCAAAGCGACGTCTCGCTTCGCCACGCACGCCAACCCTTCTCTCTCCCCATCGGGTTGTTCAAATACTCCGAGCTAATTCTGTTTGGCTTGTTTGTTCTGACGCTGTTCGCCCTTTCTCTCTACGGTCCTGTATATTAATAACCCCCATACTAGTCGTACTTATTACGCGGGGACTTTGCACTTTGATTCTCGAAAGCAAAGCGATTAGAACTGGCGTAAGGAAACCGGTAAACGGGTCGCCCCCGCTTCGTCCACTACGCGACCTCGATTTCCCCGGTTAATTAACCCTTTCTTGCGTATTATTCGATCCTTTCGTTCGCTCTGCCCATATTTACCTTTACGCCATCTTCCTACCGATAAAAGCTTCGTCCGCCTACGTTCGCGTTATCTAAGGTGACCTTTTGCCTACTCGTTAAGTAGAAAGCAATCGTCGTCCACTTTTTCCTAGCGATTTTCGTCCTAGCGATTGTAAAATACGCCTGGCTCGCTCTAAATCTTTGCCGACGTTACACCGGGGCGACGCGCGCTTTTAGAGCGCATCAAACTTTGTCCCCGATCCGTATATCTAGCTTCTACCGGCAAGGTTCTTTTGTTCGAGTTCCGATGACGTAGATTTCTACGTTTCAGGTCGACAGGCTCCGTCCGAAATTAACATTCGTCGTCGTGGTCGCTCCGTGCTTCTTTCTTCTGTTATATCCAAGCGTAACACGGTCCATGTACGCGTATGTGTTTTACAAGTTTGTACCTTTAAAATTCCCTGTGTACACTCGGTTCGTCAATTTTTCAAAGTGGAATCGATTTCGAAACAACAAGCTGCGACATGCATAAACCTTCCGATTCTCGGACAACGATGTCGAAAGGTCAAGTACAATACGACGCAGGTTCGGTACTACGCGAATGCGATTCGGTACAGTCGAATCGACCATCGCCGATTCGATGCCGCGCGTCGTTCGCGAAACGAACTATAGAGGAGACGCGTCATCGACGAATCTGAAGATAAACTGCTCGGTACGTGGTAATCTTCGTTCCGCAGAACTCATTAGGCGGACTCGGAGTTTGGTTTTGGGGAAAGAACGCGATTTATCTCGCGTTTCGTTCGCGCGACTCCGTCGAAAAGCCATCGGTTAAAAGCGGAGAGAGAAGCCGAATCTCGCTTTAAGAGGATTTCTCGGCACGTTTGTCCGATACTCGAAACCGAAAGGTCGCGAGAAGAATGGTTGCAAGGAACGAAATACGCGCAACGACAGTCGCGAGAAAGATAATTCTGCCAACGGCCAATAAGCTCGGGGCGATATACGCGCAAAGATTAATTCGAGATGGCGAGAGTAACACCTCTTTCGTCGTCTATTCTCGATCGAGCAGCCGATGAGCCAAGGATCCATGGAATTCGAAGGGCGAGCCGTTCTTGGAATGGTCGCGCGTTCTCCCTCGTCTCGCGCGTAATCGCCTGTAATAACGCGTTTCGCGATTAGGCACGTTCATACACGACTCGGTAAATATGGAAACGAGTCGGCCAGCAAATCGCCAGCGAGTGGCTGTCGATTATATTCGCGTCCATCTATTCCGACGACGTTGAATCCGAGTCGATCGATCGGACCGCTGCGAGCTGAAACCTGCGACGCTTTCGCGGCTAGCCGTTCCGCTCGTTTGTCAACGATACCGCGGCTAAACCGGATAAACCGCGCTCCGCATCTTTTGTACGCGTTGTTCCATTGGTTACGCGTTACGTCGGTGCAAAAGTAAGAGAGATAAATAGGACGCGAACGAAACGACAGACTCGTCGTAGGGCTCGTAAAACTGACGAATCGACGAGTTACGAGCATAGATCGTGCGTCGTCGCGGAAGAAATTTCCGCGCGTGGTCGCCGATTCACGGCCATGGATCGTCGAGCGAGATGATGATCACTTTCCAGAACAAGGCGCAAGCTACGCGCGGATAGATCCTTGAGACGATAGGAAGCCGGTGGTGAACACATATTTGGACGGTCCGGCGGCGTTCCTCGCGCGGTGCGACTACGTGTAGAGGGAAGAGGCGCGAAGCGAACTCGAGTGCTTGACGATGAGCACACGGCCTGTTTTTTGCCCTGACGTGCCAAGGAAAAAATCGGGGCTTCCGTGCGCACGAGCGGCCGTGCGTTTCTCCGATCCCGTTGCCGAGAGGAAGCGGAGAACGTTTAGCAGCCGGTAAAATCAACAGCAAACTGAAAGAACCTTTTCAAACGGAACGTTTCGTTGTTCGATTAGCGGTGCGGCACTAACGATCGAACGCTGAAAGCCACGGGAGAAAAAGTGGACGAGAACCACGACCGATATCTTTTCAGCCGTCCCGTTCCCGATTTCCACGTTTGTTAAATCGAACGCGAAATAACGAGGTTACGGCCGACCGATAATTTCGTTCGCGCTCTCGCCAATACGAAACCATCGATTAATTATCGCTGGTTCTCGCGGAGACTTTATCGGGCTATCGATCGCTGCGGGCGTGGAATCGAGAAAGAACGGTGGCGGGCAAAGTCGAACGGATATCGACCGAGCTTGGAAGCTCGTAGCGTAACAAACGGTCCGCGCGGTTTATCGTCACCGATAAACTTTGCGAGGTGACGCGACGCGGCGCGGATATTTAGCGGCTGTGACACCCACGCAGGGTCGCCTCGCCGGGTCGCAGCGAAATTTTCAACGACGCTCGTAACGAAAGTACGCGTT
This sequence comes from Bombus waltoni, assembly GCA_014737395.1. Classification (NCBI taxonomy): domain Eukaryota; kingdom Metazoa; phylum Arthropoda; class Insecta; order Hymenoptera; family Apidae; genus Bombus; species Bombus waltoni. Next base: position 4,031,238 of record JACXII010000014.1, read on the forward strand.
CTACGACGTTAAATAAACGCATCCTCTCCTTCTCTCTCTCTCTCTCTCTCTCCCGCGGCCGCGCTCCGCTCCTTCCTCTCCCCCGCCCCGTCTATCTGGCGGCCGTCTCTCTAATTTGTCCGTTCAAACAAAAAGCAATTTGTTACCCAGCGGACCGACTCTTGGTCCGGCGGTGCGCGTCCCGCGCCAGAGACGAGCAGCACACGGAAAGAGAGAGGGATCATCGAGGAGCGAAGGAAGATGGGACGCGGGAGGAAAAGAGAGGGACAGCGTGGACGCGCGAGCAACGGAGAGAGAGCGAGAGAGAAAGCAGAGGAGGTGCTGGCTGTGCTCGGCGGTGAAGGAGGTGGAGGAGGAGGAGGTAGTGGCTGATTTAAACCTGTCTGGCGGCCCGCTGCGCGCTTAACAACTGAAAAACAAACATGGCGCCGAGAGAGCGCACCGGCCAGCGGGAGCCCACGTATGCCGCGCGTACCGAGACTATAAAGTGCTTCTGGTACCCCCGGAACCCGCTGTTCTTCCTCCACCGTGTCCATTTTGTCCCCACGGATGCTACGCGGACGCGGACGCGGTCGCGGTCGCTGTTCCGTCCGGAACGAGAAAGCGTCGGGCAGATTTCGTGCTTTTTCGTCTTCTTCTCCTCGCTCGCACACGCTCCATCGCCCTTGCACGCTAACGGAGATACCGCAACGCCTCGACTCGCCGTCACGCTCGTGCGGACCACTCTCGAGCCGATCGATGATCTCGCGTAAACCGTAGCAGCGGACCACCACCGCTGGTGGAATCCTCTTAACGGAGGTCCCTCGACGACACCGGCCAAACGAGATTGCGTTGCGTTGCGTTGCGTTGCGTTAATGACAAAACTTACCCCTGGGGTGTTAGCTTCCGCGCCGAACGGATACTTTGTCCACTCGAGCTTCTCCTCCTGTGTCGTGTCCAAGAGAACAACTGCAATCAGAGAGGAAGAACGCTGGTTAAACGGAGAAGCCAGATCCGCGCTGCAAAGAAATGATACAAGGGGATACAAAAGTACGAGCTTTGCGCTTTATCGATCGCGCGGCACGCCGATCTACGTACGACGTCTGCCGTTAAACGGATCCGTAGAGAAGACTACGGAGGGAAAGGGAAAAGACCGAACGAAAGGGCGAAACGTTTGAAAGAAAAAAAGAAAAAGAAAGAAACAGCGACGACGTCCGTAACGACGATCGAGGTTGGTCAAGGTACGCGATATCCCTCGGCTCGACGAGATACTCGTCGGTGTATCGAAACGCGCGGCAGAACCCCGGCAAAGATTTTTACCGTGAAAAGTCAACGTTTCGAGGGGGGAACGAGGGGGGAACGAGGGAAACGACTCCCTCTCAAAATGGCGGATCCTCGAGACCGTGCTAAAACACCTTGCTTCTCGGCAGCTCTCGTTCTCGTCCTATACGAGAAGGGTGAGAAAGCCCCGACACGAAGGGAGGAGAGGATCGGGCGAGAGAGAAAAAGAGGGAGACGAAGGGTCGCGCGCGTATCGTTACACGCGCGGCACAACCAGCAGGTTGTGCATCGTGTCCTGTGACACGTTTGTAGTGGTGGTCGTATCGACCGGCTCTCGGCTGCTGCTGCTGCTGCTGCTGCTGCTGCTACAACTCACCCTCGCCTTCCTCTCCCTCTTTCCCCTTTTCCTCTTTCGCTCCGCGTGACGCGCACCCGCGCGCCATCTCCCTCCCGGTCTGTGTCTTTCACCCCGTTTTCGAATCTCGTCTTCCCCTCTATAGTTTTGCCTCCGTCCTTCTTCCACGGTGTTCACCACCGCGCCGCGACGCTATCGGTCCGACCAACCCTCTTCGCTCCCTTCGTTCTCCCTGCCTCCTCCTCTTTCTCTTCTCTTCTCGTCTCTTCTCTTCTCTCCTCTACCCCATCTGCTCCTCTCTCGCTCTTTCGCGTTCTTTCTTTCGCCACTTCAATGCCCTCTCCTCCGCTTTTCTACGCGTCGGTCTTTCTTCGTTTCGCGCCACGTCCTCGCTCGCTCTCGCGTTAGCCGCTCGACTTCTTCCTCTCTCTCTCTCTCTGTCCGCTCTTCTCGATTACGGCTGTCCGCGTCCTCGTCGCACGGTGTTCGGTGCCACGCAGCCATCAGCCGCCGCGCCGCCCCCTCCCCGACGCGCGAGCGGCGTCGTCGATCCCACCCCAGACTCCGGGTCCTTGAATTCCTAGACCAAAGTACCCAAGCCGACGCGGCGGGTGCAGCCCACCCCTGTCGCCGGATGGAATCTCAAAGGTGAAAACTGCGCGCTGCAAAATCCGTCCGAGCCCTTCACCCTCCGCCTCCGTTGTCCCCGTCGACTCTTTGCCATCGACACTACCCCCCTATCTACCACCGCAGACTGCTGCTTCGACGAGCCACGCAGAATCCCAGGGGCTCTCACGCGTACCGCGATTATCCGACCTCATCGAGACACCGTCGAAACACGGCCAGCCGGTGAAAATAATTGTCCCGCGCGCCACCGCCTGCCTCCGCGGCGGTTGCTTCCCTTCGCCAAATTCGTCGCCCCGGCTTCCAATAGCAGATACCCCGCGAGACGAGCTAGCGTCGGCAAAACATTCTACCAACCTATCGTTACGCGAGGCTACGTCGTCGACTATTCCGATCGATCGAATCGGTTTCCCGCCGCCTAATTCCCTTTTCCTCCTCATCCTCGTCTCGCCTATCTAATCCGTTACCACCTACGCGTCAACGTTTCAAAAGCACGCTCGCTCCGTCTTTCCGTCTCGTGTTTCGTCCGCTCGCGAGATCCAACGAACCGACGGAATTCGTGCAGCGGGGGAGCTCGACGTTTCCTAATGGACACGCGCGGTATCCGCGAATTCTAGCGAGTACATCCTCGAGTCGAAGCCACTCGAGCCGATCTCCTAAGTCGTCTCTCATTGTGTGTAATAGGCTTTGCAGCGCGCCCGCCCTAATTCGAGCACTCTCCAAAAGTGCTTCGGATACATGCACGTGGTGGTGGTGGTAGGTGGCTTTACCGAATTCGCAAAGTAAGGCGCAAGTTTCTCTCGCCACCACCGATAAACTTTCGTGGCTCGTAAAGCTCGCGGATCGACCCGCGGCATTTACTCCGCTACGAGATTCGAGTTTCCTTCCGACATTCGCGCGCTCTTTTCCCTCGGAACGACGCTAGACTGGAAGAGCGTCGCCGCGAGTTGTTCCACTCTAGCCGTAATCTAAATTCCGATCGGTAATCTCGACGAAATCGGAAACGACGATTATCGCGAAACATCGTTCGTTTCGAAACGATCCTATCGAGAGGCAGAGGCAGAGGCAGAGGCAGAGGCAGAGGCAGAGGCAGAGGCAGAGGCAGAGGCAGAGAAGAGGGCGAGCGAGGTAGATGTATCGTTGGTCGCGAAGCAGTCACGGTACTATGCGCGTACGACACGTAAATTATGCCAGCTGGTAGGACACGTGTCGCGTTACGCAAGTTGCTCGTATGGCCGGGCAACGTGGAGGAATTCCTCGAGCGCGAGGTGGTCGGACTTGCACGAAGAAACCGAGGTAGGTCGTGCACGGTACGAGGAAGGAAAAGACACGCTGCGCTCGTCGCGTCGCCATCGCGGAAGAAACCGAAAGTGATCGTTGAACCCGAGAGACGAGATTTTTGCCGGAGGTTCTTCTTCTATCGACGGAGCTCGGAACGCCGCGTCCGTCTCTCGATATAGCCTCGCAGAGATGGACGAGGCGTGTCAAGCGGCGACCTTCTGGCCCGGTTCACCGGCTGACACTAGCCCAAGGAACGAGAAGATTGCCGGGCACGACGAGGAGAGGACGAGTCGCAGCGGGCTTCGGCTTCCAATTACTATTGCCGAGGGTGTTTACGGGGAAGAGGAAACGAGCGAACGGATCGTCGCGCGTTTCTTTCCTTCGCGTTCCTCGCCCTCCTCCCTTCGATCCCTTTTCCTTCCTAGCACGCACTATGGCGAGTAAGTCGCGGGCGCCCGCGCGCGCGCGCGCGCGCGTGTGCGAGTAACCGGTGTACGACGCGGTCCCGTGAGACGTACCGAATTTAAATTTCAAATTTGGAGCGTGTCGCTGGGTGTGACGGTATGCATAGCGTTGCCCGCCGGCCCCAACTCGCTCAACCGATCGCGCGTCTTTCTTCTCCGCCGAGTTCCATGTTCCTTTCTCCCACGGGCTCGCCATATATCCGTCCATCTGCCGCGTTCTCCCCATTTATTCGACCGTCTATCCGTCTTCCTTGCTGCCTTCTCTCCGTTTCCTCTCTATCGGAGGAAGGTACGGCCGATTTTTCGTATTATTGAAACGGCAGGTCGCCCAAGTCGGGCATCGGATACGCGACGGGAAAAAATTGAGAAGCGTCGTCGGATGACGGCTGGCTTTTTGCGGGCTCGTCTAGCGGCGAAAGTTAGGCGGCAGCGACGTTCCAACGACGACCGACTACTCGAGAAGGATTTGGAGGGGTTGCGGTCGATCGCCGAGATAGGACGATATCGATAAAAATTGGCAGGAAATTGTCCGTAGAGGAGGACGGAGAGCGAGTTCGACGCGGAGAGATCGATGTCCGTTCTCGGTGTGGGGTTATCGTAAAAACGGGCTCGATTTCCAATTATTGTTACGCAAGAAGAGGCTTTCTCCCGAGCTACGTCGATGCAGTCGCGGTCGTCTCGATTCCGTCGGAGCACAATGCGTTCCTCTAATCGGAGACGATCGCACACGCACACGCACACGCACACGCACACGCGCACGCGCACGCACACCACCTCGACGGGGTGAAAGAAACGAGAATGCCCGGTTGAACGATAAATCAATAGCCGAGGTCGACGAAGGAGATGGATGAGTGACGTAACGAGCCTGTTCTTACCATATGCTTGTAAGAGGTCGGCTCTCGCACGTATATAACCGGAGGTACGATTGAATCGCGCGGGGGAACCTGTTGCCCGATCCGAGACGAGCGGCTACTCCAAGGCGATTAAGATTACGATTTCGCCTCCTGCACGCACGCACACCTGCGCGTTCCCTCTTTCTCCCAACAACCTCCAAGATCGGCCAGGCTCCATCTTCCACGATATAAGATCGTCTCTGTCCCGTGGCTGGCCATTCACTAGCACCGACACGCCGGAAAGTCCATCACCGGAGGTGATCTCTTAAACGTCACGACTTACCCGGTCCGTTTCGACCGTCGTCGTCCTATCGGCCCGAGGAACCGCGAGCAAAGTGCTTCTCTCTCCCTCTCTCTCTCTCCTTCTTTCTCTCTCTGTCTCTCTCTCGTCCCGTCTGTCTGGATTACCGGTGCGCGGTGGGTGACATCGTCTCGGCGATTCCCCGAATCGGGCAATAATCGTTCCGAGAGTAGACACTCGACGAAGCGAACGAAGGATCCGTACGAGGATCCGAGTTCGATCGGCCTCGCCGGAAATAGGTTATGGCCGATGTTATCTCGTGGCGAAATTTACGTTTCGCGTACAAGTCGAGCAAACCCGTCCCCGTCTCGGATCTTATCTCAGCCCCGTAAAGACGAACTCGTCGAAATACTCGCGTTGCGTGTTTCCCTGCCGTTCCAACTATCGGGGCCGCCTTTCCGCGATCGTAGCCCACGTAAATCTCCGACGGTTCGATCTCTTAAGCGGCGCGAAGCGATTTCCAGAAGGATCCGTGACAGCGATCGTACGAGAAGGGAAATATTGCGGTTCCGCGCGGTTCGATCGATCATAATAGCACGCGAATCGACGAGTTTCGCGTCCTTCGTGTCAAAGAGAATCGGTAGTGGCGCGTCGAGATTGGCAAGGAGAAACGCGCGAGTGCGTTCGATTATCGGTGTTTGTACAAGTACGCCGGAGGCAGTCGTCGTCGTCGTTCGGCCGAGATGCACGAGTTTCGGTGGATCTCGGGAAAGGTAGAGAAGACTAGGGCGAGAGGGAGAGGTGGATGGAGAGGGAGAGAGAGAGAGAGAGAGTTGGGGGGGGGGCGAGAGGCAGAGAGGACGAGATCGCCGGTGAGAGGAGACCACCTACGATCCGTGGAGTACGCGGTCAGCGAATATACAACGGTATACGTTCCTCGACTTTATTTCGGCTCTAAAAATGCCGGGACGAGGATCGTCCTGACACGAGTGTCGCGCGACTCGTCTTTTTCCCGGCTCACCGAGCTCTCCTCGCCAAACATCGAAGCTCTTTTCTCTTTGCAACGAACGACACCTCTCTGCCTTTGGCTTAACGGCCTTCCAATTTGTCAGGATCTCTCTTCCCCTGCCCCCTCTCGCCACCCTGCCGTTTGCCATTCTTTCCCTCTCCGTCTTTTCCCTTCTCCGCCGGTCCGTCCTCCTCCTTTCTTTCTTTCTTTGCCACCCTCTTGTCCCTTGCTTCTCTCGCCTCTTCCTTTCGCCGGTTCCTCTTCTTTTTCCTCCCGAACGAGTCCCTCCTTTACCCCTCCTTTACCCCGACATATCCTATCGCACCTCGAACCGTTCACCAGGATGTCGTTGACCCATCGAACAGGCGTGCTTGGAGCGCGGCCGATCGGTTGGTCGGTCCGCTGCCAAATTCGCGCGACCACGTAGCACCGACAACCGATAGAGAATCCGGTCTTCGTCGTCGGCTGATCTACGGCGGCACGCGGCGCGGCTCCTCGGTAGTAACGCGACGGACGGGCTTGCAGATCCTTTTAATTACGCGCGCCGTCGAACGTCTCGCTATCGGTCGCATCTCGAATGCCAGTCGTCTCCGAGGAGAGGATCGCTTCGAATCGATCCGCGATACATCAACCTCGGACGGACGGACGGACGGACGGAGCGACGGACGGCGGGATCGCGTGGCGCGACGGTTCCTGCACGCGACGATTCCGAGGAAACGCGTTTCCCGATGGATTTCTCGGCAAGAGGAAGCCCCGACCGTGGGAGGAATCGCCGCGTATCCGAACGCGACGGAGAAAAGAAGCCGTGAGCCAGGGACGAGGATGGACGGAGGAGTCGTCTGGCAGAAGAGGAAAAAATACGAGGTGCTCGGAAACTTAAGCCCGAGTCTCGGTTCTCTGCGGGATCCCGCGGGCACCGTGTGCACGATCTTTGGGTCCAACTGAGCGGCATGGGGAGCCTAAAGGAACAGCCAGAAGAGAGGGAGGAGGGTGAAAGAAGCTCTGCGAACGTGGCCCGGCCCACGCCACGACGGGCCAACCAGGCCAGCACGCAGCCATCCTTGGAATTACCATTTACATAGCGTTATTAGGTTTGCGCATAATGTATGTACACGTGTTAAATCAATTACTCGAACAATACGGGTCCCAACGACGACTCTCGCGAACCGGGGATGCAACCGAGAGATGCACCGCGAACCGCAGGGCTGAAACGTCTTTGGACGCTGCGTGTCCACGAGATGTTAGATTACCCGCTTCGCCTCTCTCTCTCTCTCTCTCTCCCCCTCTCCCTCTCTCTCGTAATCTTCTCTCTTTCGATCGTCTGCCCTCTCTTACCCATTCGCCCATCTACCATCCCTCTTTTCCTTTCCTCCTCTCCTGCTTCTCCTCCTCTCGCAGGTTCTCGCGAGGCTCTTTGCATATGGATCTTGAATTTCAATTGTGCTTTTCAAGTGCAGCCCCCTCTCTTTTGTTTCCCCCGTCCGCCCCCTCGACCACCTTCGCCCTGGCTTTCATTGCCGCCCCGCCCTCCGTCTCTCTCTCCCTTTCAATCTCCTTTCCTTCTGCGCTGTGTTTCGCGACAAAGACACAGAAGCGACAGACAACGCGATGAGCGGCGCGGCGCAGCGAGCGAGAAGCACGTGCACGAAAACCGAGTTGGATAAAAAGCAGTTGTACGACGAACAGCAGCAGCCGGCCAGCCAAACAGCCAGTCAGCCAGTCAGCCAGTCAGCCAGTCAGCCAGTCAGCCAGTCAGCCAGTCAGCCAGTCAGCCAGTCAGCCGGTCAGCCAAACAGCCAGTCAGCCAACCAGTCAACCAGCCAGCCAGCCAGCCAGCCAGCCAGCCAGCCAGCCAGCCAGCCAGCCAGCCAGCCAGCCAGCCAGCCAGCCAGCCAGAGGGTCGATATAGAATGCGACGAAGGTGAAAAGAGCGGTACAGTGACGCGCCATCGATCATTCGTTGGATCGAAGCCAAGTCATCGAAATACTTATTTGTTTCCGTGTGCTCGGTGATGTACGTTCTCCCGGCGAGATAAATAAAATTCTCTCGTGACGTCTCTTTCTGCCTCGTAAATTTCACCCGACCGGCGTTTAGCGCGACTATCCGGCGACGACGCTCGCCCGCGAGCGTCCTCGTTTTTAATTTATCTGGCCACCCTTTGCCTGGAAACGTCGCGTCGCGCCGTCTTGGTTCGCGAGCCGCGCGCAACCGCATTAGCATCTAAATCAGCTCGTGCGAGACTTTGCGAAAGAATCGGCCCCGATGAAACAACGCTGATCAAATTTATCATCTCAAAGAACCGTTTAAGAGAGACTAGGATTCGCGTTCAACGAGAACATAACTCGTCGACCGCAAAAAGACGCTTCGTCCGATCCGCTCGTCGAGCAATTTGCCAGGCGAGCCTACCTGCCCCGACGAAACTAAGCTCGCGTTTTTCCTTTTCTCTCTTCTTCCACGTTTCCACGGATTCCGCTCTCCGCTCTTGCGCATTAGCATGCAAATTAGCCTCCGACCACAATAATCAAATTAATCGTCCTAAACGTCCGATCGACCGTTATAATCCTACGGGTCCACGAAACAAAAGCGACCGATTATTCTACCTCGCCCTTTCTCTCGTTTCCCCGTTTTTTATTCGGCCCCTGTCTTCCTAACTCTCGTCCACCAACTAGAAATTCCTCGTTATACCGTCGCGTCGGTCGCTGGTCGGGCCGCTTTTTTTCTTTTTCCTCCTTTTTCCTTTTTTTCTCTTTTTTTCCCTCCCCCCCCCTCCTTCCAACGGATCCATCGATTCGTCGAAGCGATCGCGGCGGAAATCGCTGGAAAATTGATAGACCGGCGTCGCTCGGCACACCAGACCTTTATTGGAAATTTATGCGGATCGGTAATTCTACGCGGCCGCGATACTGTTAGGTATTCGAGGATCGTTACCGCTTCGGGTCTATCGTTGCGCGGATTATACGGAGCGGGAACGAACGCGCGAGTTAATTAATAAAACGAGCAGATGGGGAGAAAAAACTATTGCGATTCGCGGTAGCCGATTCGCGCGGACGTTGCACGCGGTTGCCAGCGTTCGTGCGTCTATGCGCGCCCGTTTTCTCCACTCCATTTGTCGGCCACCTGTCCGATCGGCAATTTATGCCGCTCGGTAATTTCACATACCGAGAATATTAGACATCGACACGTTGCACCGCTACCAGCGTGCGCGCGGACGACCGACCAAGCGAGTAGAGCGACTCGCTTCGTACAACACGCTGTTGCAACGTGCTCGATCGCTCGCCTCGTCTCGCGTATACCCTCTCTCTCGCTCGCTCGCTCGCTCGCTCGCTCTCTGCGTGCACCGCACACCTCACCGATCTCGACTTGTACGAGCTTACACACTCGCGGACTTAGGTACTCGCGCACAGAAACTCGTGCGCGCCTCGGCAGCGCGCGTTCGTTATAACCAGCTTTCTCTCTTTCCAGTATACAGGCTATACACCGTGCGCGACCGCGATTTATCTCGACCGGTTAATGCGTTCCGAGAATCTATTACTGGCCTCCCAATATCATAATTATTTTATTAGCGGGTCACTCATTATCCGCCTTTTTACAGCCGCCCTGAGATTACGATTATTCCTCCCCACCTTCTCGTCGGCTACTCGTCTCTCTCCTCTTCCCTTGGAATCCGCGCGAGTATCAAAAGCGTTCTTTATTTTCGCTTCGCTGCCACTCGAGCCACGCGTTTCGCTCGATCCGCTGCATTTCGCGAACAACGCGACTTTTGTACGGCCCGAAGGAGCATCGTCGCCAACGGCTCTCGTCGTTTTCGGCGTTATTTTATCGTTGGAGCATCGAGCGGAGTGTCCGGGGCTGTCGACCGAGTCTGACTCACGACCGACGTGGACGACGCACGTCCGACGAGTAATTTCCTGCAGCGTTTCGCGTGGAACGTAATCGGTCGACAACACCTGGAGCGACGTCTCCCACGGAACCATATTCCGAGAAGTCTCGATTCTTCCACAGACTGTCCGTTAATCACCGCATAGTGGAGGCGATGAGAGGGACGGCAGAGTTCATTAGCGGCCGAAGAAAATATTTGCGGCTTCGCTCGATTCGCCCTGGTTTTTTTCCCGTCGGCCTTCCTCCTCCCGCCGTTCTGTCAGGAATCTTTTAATTCCGAAGCACGAGGCGGGCTATAGTGCCGCGCGTGTTGTTAAGCCCGAGATTTTACGACACGATCCGAAATAACGAGAAACCTGAGTCATCCGCGCGCATAACTTATTTCGTTGTACCATTCAGCCTCCATACGCGTTGGCCCACCTCTATCGCCGCATCGTGTGCGTTCGAAGAAAAGTCCGGATCGTAATCCCACGGAGGGAGCGACCCATCGCCCTAGATATATCCTCTTCCTATCGCGCGTCCGCTCGATGGATAGCCTTCTCTCGTTCGATCCTTCTCGCACGGCTCGTCTGGATGACCGAATTAAAAATAATTACCGTCGACAGAACCCACCGACAAGACGAATCGAGGCTGCGCAAGCTGCCGCCGCTGTTACGATCTCACGGGGATTACGAAGATTTGCAGTTTACCATTCGCGAACGACGACACGGCTACGAGAGAGAGAGAGAGAGAGAGAGAGAGAGAGAGAGAGAGAGAGAGAGAGAGAGAGAGAGATATCAGAGACCATGGCGGTCCTGTTCACTCGGGTATTATCATAATTGAAAAATATAATCCGCGAGATGCTATCGTTCTCCGCGTCTGTACATGCATACATACATACATATGTATATATATGTATGTATATGTATACGTATGCATGTATGCACGAGTTCTGCCTTCTATAAATATAGTAGCGTAATCCGCGGTCAGCGCGCCAACGATAAAAAAGCTACGGCCGCGTGAAACGACGTTAACAGAGAGTTTCCACTCTCTTGGGTGGTTATTAATTTTTTGACGGGGGATGCGTGCGTGATCGATGGTACTCGCGGAATCCTATTCCGTTCCGAATAGCGGGAAAGGTTAAAAGTTTCGCAGAAATACGCGGCGCGAGCTTGTCGCGGAAATTCGCTTCGGCGCTCCGAGTCGAACGCTTCTGCCACGTTCAACGTGTACCCTTAAACGTAGCCGTTTGCTCCTAAACGTGGATCCATTATGCCGCCTTAGAAATACATCGAAGCGCACCTGCGCTCTACGCGAACACGATATCAAACTCGTTTCAAAGCGCGAGACCTTCGTGTACCAGATCTGGGCATTCCGTTTATTCAGCGAACCCGAACCTTGTACAGCCTTATTACGTTCTCGCCGATCTCTCTCAACGTCTTGTTTCCTGGGAAACTCGCTAATTTTTCTGCGACCTCGCGTCTCTCCGTTTCTTTGTTCCGCCGTTACTATATCGCAGTTACGAGAATCGTTGCATCTGGCAGAGGGATTTCTCGTCGAGAAACTCGACTCTGTCGCGTCCCTCGGACCAGTTTGTCGTCGATACCTGCGGTTTCTCGGTCCGAGTTTACGTTCGAGTTTATAAACTTCAACTTGCGTTTTCTTTCAAACGTTGAAAATCTCCTCTCGCCCCGGGACGGACGAATTCACCGCTGCCGTTTAAATCAATTGTAAGAATAAATTAGATTCGCTTCGCGTTTCTGCAAAGCGTGCCAATACGCAACGAACGCGTTCCTTTCGCCTTGCAAGCAGCGGAAAATAAGGAAGTTGCGAGGAATTCCGTTTGCCCGCAACGACCCGATGCAAACTCGAACGAAAAGCAAAAGTAACGGTAGTCGGTTAGTCGTAAAAGCCACCAGCAGAGCTAATAGACCTATCCCGACCGCGAAACGACAAGACAGAGCCGCGGTGGCAAGAAACGAAAGAAAGGAACGCTTTATCTTGCAAAAGGGAAAATTTAGGGGCCTTCCTTTTACCGCTTTTCCATCCCTCTCTTCGTCCGTATCTGCCCTTCCTCTCTCTCTCTCTCTCTCTCTCTCTCTCACTCTCACTCTCTCTCTTCTGCCCATATTCCTTCGCTACAGCAGTCTGCCATATTATCACTGGCCTCCAACTACCTGTATTATTAATGGTGGCCTCCGGGTACAATGGGACGAAAAACAGCCTTGGGTTATCTTGCCTCGTAAAATTCTATTGGCTCTGACGTACACCGGGAAACGCAGTGTCTGCTCTCCTCCGGTATTTTCTTATCTACTCGCCTTTTCCTTTTCGCCAGCACCTGCGCGTCCTTCGACTTTCCGCGGCCTTTGACCCTACGCGATATCCCTTCGCGATAAACGTGCAAGGTATTTTCGTTCTCGCCCAAAGACGCGCGTCCTCCGTCAAAGGATCCGCCGGTACCTTGTCACGCTTCGACCGGACCACCGTCTCCGAATCCAAGTACGATTCAGCGCGTATTTCCTCGCAAGAGGAACGACCGCGAGTTGGACAGCTTCTCGACCTTCTCGATCGGTCGCAACCGTCGCCGAAACGTTGGAGCCGAAGAAGCGAGACGTCGTCGTCGAGGAAAGCACGGAGAAAGCATGATTCTTCGAACGAAGGGCAGGATCGATACGATCTAGGCGGACGAGAGCGGTATCGGGATTCGGCGGAGCAAAGTAGGCGCGGCGTGAGCGAAATCTCGCCGTCTGGTTGAAATTTATTTTGGAATACGCGTGCACGCGAGACGACCAGACGACGACGACGACCAGACGACGAAGACGACGACGACGACGAAGACGACGACGAAGACGGGCACGCTGTGTGTTGGTTTATCGCGAAGGCAAGAGTCGCGAGAGACGGAGAGAGCAGGATAGGCGCAGTCTGGTACACAGGTAGAGAAAGAAGTGGCCGTTCCTCCGCCTTCTTTTCGCGGATGCGGCTGCCGGATGACGGAGGGAAGTCACAAATTTTTTCATTAATATGCAGCGAGACACCCTCCTAACTCTCTGCACGGGAAAAGGTAATGTAGTAGTAGGCAGCAGCAGCAGCAGCAGCAGCAGGGGTAAAAAGGGAGAAAATGCGGCGTAGCTGTGCGCGTGTCTCTACGGTGGATTCTCGCGGCGAGCGTGTATCGGTGAGGCCGGGGCACGGCCGTGGGTGTAGGAGAGAAATAATGGCCTGCTAGGAAATGTAACCAGCCGACGCTCACGCCCTCGTCGCGACGCCTCGAGAGACTTTACGGGGGAGAGAAATCGAAGAAAAGCGGCCGAGAGACAAAACTGGATAAAGGGGAGGAACGGCGACGGAAAACGGGGTGCGAACCAACAAAGAATACGTATAAAACGTTGCACCGATATCTACTTGGATATACGCCGCATTCGGCCGACCGTTTCTCTCCGTTTTTCCCTGTTATTTCTCGCCGAATCGAGGTGTCCGTCCAGTGAAATATTCTCTTTCTCGGCTCTACATGCACACGCGCGCGCGCACGCCTCTACGTACGTGCATTCGATTCCACGCCAATTTCTCCTGTCCAAAGTGGAAACCATCCGGGCGAATAATATCTAAATATACGGCGTTCCCTCTCCCGCCCCCTTCTTCCCGCGGAGAAACCGTCAACTCGGTGCGTACGTACGCGCGTGCCGGTTAAAGCAGCGTGGATTTTTCGCAAAAAGAGACCGCGGTCGCGTTTGATCCGCGGACGGACGAAAGTTCACGAGCAAGATCGCGCAAATCGTGGCCGTTGGCAGCGCTCGAAAGCGAGAAACACGTAATACGGGCTGCCCGATGAGCGTCGTTGTCGTACTTGGGGCCCCGCTATTCCAGGCGTTTTACTCGCCGGCATACCTAACCTCTCTATATATCTCTATACCCGTCTCCTCCTTTCCTTATTCAGCCTCGTTCTCTCTTCGTCCCCCCTCGGCCGAGATTTTTCTCGGCGATTAAAATTTATGCACACTCGTGTTCCCGGTGCGTGCATATCGCGTTTCGTCTCGCGCGATGCTCGTTTTGCGCCGGGTTACGCACACGCCCAGCATCGCGCGTCTTTTTCGCCGCGTTACAGACCCGCCTAACAGTCTCTCGCGATCCGCCTTCCTACGAGTACGTGAAATCGCCGCAATCACGCCGCAATCACGCCGCGCGTCCTCCGCGGCGTGACCAGGTCGTCGTTCAACGAACGTCGCTCTTTGTGGAAATTTGTCCATCCGTTTGACCGATCGACCTCGTTCTGCCTAGCGTTTCCGACGGAAACCAAAGTTTTCGTCTCGTTTCTCGTCCGATCGACGCACATTCGGTCCGTAAGAGTTTGTCTTTACCATCTTGTTATCGCGATATAACTTTATCCGGAAGGTGGAGAACGAGAGGATCGCAAACGTTTCAGCGCGACGCCTTTTCTCGAGACGTAAGAAAAGGCTGGTCGAACGCGCCAGCTGAAAGACGAAGGGCGGTATAAGTTCGACTGGAAATATGCTATTCCAGAGACGCGAGAATCTCGACGACAAACGGCTCGTTATTTTCCACTTCGTTAGGCGTGTTGGTCAAAGCGCGGAGGCTCGGGTCGATCGACGACGAACCAAGATCGAACGACGCGGATGCAGGAAAGGTAAGAAACTCTCAGAAGGAGCGGCACTTTCGCCGGTTCTCTATACCGGGTGCAACCCGGCTACAACGGAGAAGAGACAGTGTGACGCGTGATCGATCCAACGATAAAGAGTCGAACCACGCCGAGCAATGCACGGGAATATCGGGATTTCGAATTCGTTCGGGGTTCGTTGAACGAACGTTTGTCCCGACGTCTAGCTGGGCTTTTTTTTCCGGACGTTTTCCGCGGCTGAAGAACCCATTTGTCCCCGTGGATCGAGTTGTCGCGGAGAGAGGATCGCCGGAGCTCGCAAAGGGACCACCGACGATGACTCGCTTTTATCGGCGGAGCGATTGCGGCAGCTGCGGCGAAAACTGATCGCTATTGCTGCCCCGAAACCGAATAAGATTGGCATTAAAAGCAAAGGACGCGGTGGTTATGTCCGAGCGGCGCGGACCCGAGCGAAGCGTTTCCAGCGGGAAATATTGATTTTTAATCTGGTCCGTTATACCGCACCTTTGTGACCCGACGGCGATGCGACGATGAATATTGCGCCGTGCCACGGAGATAGATATCGAAAATTTAAATCGAGTCGCTGGATCACAGAGTGTGCGAGCGTGTGCGTGTGCGAGCGTGCGCGCGCGCGAGGTTGTGTGCGTGTGTCAGGCGGAAGAGAGAAGAAATATCGCGGAAGAAAGTACGAAACGCGGGACGCGCGGAAAAAGCGGGCGACGAGTGTGTCGCGACGCGAGCGAAGCGTTTCGATTGCCTCTGGATCAACGTAACTGTACAAGATTGCGGTACTATCGCTTCGAAAATTCCAGCGGACTCGATCGAGAATCGGCGTAAACCGAAGGCGCCGGTTTTCTCGCCAAGGATCGTTCCGATCGTGCAACGCGGATCGCAGGACTCTGTCTCCTTCTTCCTTTCGTCTCGGCTTCCAGCTCGGTCCTCGGCAGCGATACTTGTCTCAGAGGCTCGGTCAATGAGAGTAGCCTACATTCGTCCGTGTGATCGTTCCCTGGCGAGCGCGCGCGCGCGCACGCACGCACGCACGCACTCACGCACGCACGCACTCACGCACGCACGCACACACCCGGCGAAACCGTAAGAGTCCTTCCTCGTCGCTCCTGTTGCCGGATCCGCGGGCATGCGGCGTGGTGCGGCAACGCGCGCACCATAGGCGCGTACAAAAGGACACGAACCCAGGAACGGGCACACGTAGCTACGGCGTTCTCCCGTGAGAAGAGACACACGGAGGAAGACGGAGCACAGTCGCTCGTCTGCGAAAGGAAGACGGGGAGAGGTAGAGATAGAGGGAGAGCGAGAGAGAGAGAGAGAGAAAGGGGGAGGGAGAGAGAGAGAGAGAGAGAGAAACGGCGCGGCAGCACACGCATCGGAGAGCCAGCGTGCTCTCCTCCGTCTTGCTTTCTCTTTGCGGCGTTCCTGCTGGCTGGCTCTTCGTCGGTCGACCGGCAGGGGGCAAGTTTCAGTCCGTCCTTGTCAGCTCGATAGGATGCTGCCACACGGGCTTCGTACACGGCTGGAACCTGGACCGGAGTAGTAGGCTGTACAGGTATGCACGCGGTGGGCAGGTCGGGCATTCCTGCGGCGTTGCCGCGTCTCTTACTCACCGTAAGGCCCCGATGAAGTAAGAATAAGAGAGAAACGAGGATATAGCCGGCAGGAACGGAGCAGGAGAAGAGCAGGCCGACCGAGCCGGGCCGAGGGGAATCGAGAGAAAGAGGGATCCGAAAGAGGAAGGAGCAGCGGAGAGGCTCCGCGCAGCTCGAACGAGTCTTTCTGCCTTTTCGTGGAGGCAATCGGGTTCGTTCGAGAGAGGACTGCTGCCTCCTTGCGGCTCGACCTGCTCCCGAGACTTCTCCTGCCGTTGCTCCTGCTTCTGCACCAGCTCCAGCTCCAGCTCCAGCTCCAGCTTCAGCTTCAGCTCCAGCTCCAGCTGTCGCTCGCGCCGTCACCGTGCTGCTCGCCATCCACCGGCTTCTGGCGTCCGTTGGGGACCCTTGACCGCCACACGACGCCGCTCTCCTCGCTGCATTCGACCAATTTTTTTTTTCCAAACCACCACGCGCGCTTCTTCCTTCGCTTACTTCCGCCGCTTCCTGGTAGCGGCACGCGCGAGGATAATTTACCATCGGAGCTTGCGACCACTCGCGATTCAACGCGACGAGGGAAGAGTCTCACGCGACTGCTTTCGTCTTTATTCGGCGGCTGCTGAACTACCGCGAGAGTATAGGAGTATAGGAAGAGCAGAGAATCGTATTAGACGATCCGATCGGTTTCGTCGAGCGCCGTTACGGTCCGCCGTTAGAGGGAAATCGAAAGGACAGATTCGAGGGTGGAGGGACAAAGTAATCGAGCTCTAAGCGTGTCCACGTAGCGAACGAACCGTGGAACGCCGAGTGGCTCGCTCGTCGTTCCACAAAGTAATCGAATTTCAGCCACCGTGTTATCCCGTTCGAACCCTCCAAGGGTTCGGCCGATCTCACAGAAGGAACCAAAGACTCGGACTTTGCGGGCAGATCGCGCGCCAAAACTGATTTCGCCTTTTCATCGGATTCCGCTCGAAAATCCCCCGTCTCCGATCCTCTGCGCGCTCGAAATTTTCAGAGGCTCCGTGTCCGGCGGACAGAGTCTGCGGTGAGATCGGTTAGAAGGCTGCTGGCTCGACAAATTCGCTTAGCCGCAAACTTTATCGTCGAAGAGAATCGGTGTTTACGAGTCTCCGCCAGCGGATACTGTAATACGAGTAGTCGACCTTTCAGGGATCCGGTCGAAGAATGAAATTCAGAGATATAACGGGAGAAGCGGAGAGCGAGGCACAAAGTCGAGATATCCAATGGGCAAGGGTAACGAGGAGCTCGGGTTTCGCGCAGGTCGAAGGAAACCGAGTTAGCCGTCTCCACCGCGCGGACACGGTCCACCGGGGATGCTCTTGACGAGTTGCATTAAACGGCCAAAGTTCTCGTCGCGCCGAGGCAACTCCCGGGCGATCGCGGTACCAAAACTCGCCGCAAAAGTACTCGCCCGCCGAATCCACCGCAGGCGTCCCGCAAAATTCGCGCGACGATACGCGCAAAATCGCGCGACGATACGCGCAAGGCGGCAATTTTTACCAATCCGGCGAGATTTCGTTGCAAGGCCACGAGGGAACGACCGGCCGTCGGCCATTCTCTCCGCAACACGCTGGATTTACGATTGGGAATTCAGCCGGTTCGCTTCTTACGATATCGAAGCGTCGTGGAATCGACGGGTCGTTGGAACGTCAAAGTATCGTATCGTTCGTCGCAGCGATTACCAGCCTCGACCAGACTCGACAGGTTCTTCCCGTCTCTCGCCGCTTTGCGTCCAAATATTACTTTCTAGTCGTAAAGTCGCGAAACCGGTATAGATCTCCAAGGCGGATAAAGGTTCAAAATTCGGCGATATCGGTTGGCCGGGCTTTTCGAAATAGTAACGGACGTTCGTGACGAGAATCTGTCTGTCTGTCTGCCCGTAGGTGGGAAGAGAGACGCGGCCTTCTCAGCGGTCGGTATCGAGAAGAAAGGCGACAGCGCGCGTGGAAAAAGCCACCAAGACCCTTCATCTAGAAATCGGCTCACGTAGAGTAAACAGGCCCTGCCGAGTTTGCCGGGCAATTTCGAGCAGGAGTCTATATATCCCCACCGTTTGTGCCTCCTTCCTTCCTGTCTAGAGAGCGCGTCGAAACGATCCCCTTTTAATGCCGCGGCACTAACTACCGGCACCTCGAACGATCCCGCAATTCGGAAGATTGGCCCACATTACGAAATTATCGTTATTCCCGACGAAAGAGGGATGAAGGGGTGCAGAAACGGACCCATCGAAAACCCTGCGGCGCCAGCTTCTTTCGGCATAAATATGGAAAACGTTCCGGATAGCTCACCACGACCATCTCCGAGAAACCTTCCTCCTAAAAAGCCCTCGTTCCTATCGCTCGAATAAATTTCTGCCGCGGTTATAGATCACGATACGTCCATACTTGGCATACTCGAATCGTTTAAAAGCGATTCCAGGGGTCTTTGCGGTTTCAATCGCAAATCGTATATCGTAAATCGTAAATCGTAAATCGTAAATCGTAAATCGTAAACCGTAAACCGTAAACCGTAAATCGTAAGTCGCAAGGCATTAGAAGAGGGACGTGCCGTTATCGTTGTAAAATCTCGTTACCATCGGATATTTTCCCGCCCAGTCGATTAAGCGGAAATTTGGCGACAAAGTCTTCGAGTTTGAGTTGTGCCGAGTCGAGCCGGACCAATATCCGGCAGGATATAGATCGATCGAGTCCTCGGTAAACATGGCTGCGCCAGGCCACCTACGAGAACGCCGATCGAGTCGCGTACGTTCGAGGGTTCTGCACGGTCTTGGCTAACGCGGAGCAAGTTCTCTCGCAGGAGGTCGATTCCCTGCATCTTCCATAGAACCGAGCGTGCATATCGGTGCATATCGATTTGCCCGAATCGCTGAACCTGCGGAAACGTTGGACTAATCTTCACGACGTGTGGTAAAATCTCGCTGCGTCGTTACGAAAGGGTAATCGCGTTTCCGAAACTTCAGATTCCGATCGAGGAACAGCTGGTGAAGTAACGCCGTTTAGACGCGTCGAGGCAACGTCGGGCAACAGCGTTGCTGGACAAACGACATTCCATTAGCTGCCGTCGCTTCAACGTTAATTAACTTATTTACAAGCAAACGATCGACGATGGTCGTATCGAGGAATCTGTCGGTCGACCTCTAGTCGCCGTTTCGAAAAGAGAAAAAAAAAAAAACGGGCAACGTATCTCGGAGTCGTCCGAGGAAGCTAGTAATTATGTCGTCCATAAAACGATTTCAAACACCGGCGCGTTGTATCAGCAGAGACCTTCTATCGCAATCATTCCCGATAGGGAGAGGGGTACGTCTGGCGGCAGGCGTACAACTTAATCGATGCATCTGGCTAAGTATACAGAAGGAAGTAGCAATCGCACTCGCGTATCGTGTCCCGAGGTGTCGTCCTAGACTATCATCTCGCTTTACGATCCTTGGATAGAGCAAAGTACAGTTTGTACAGGGTGATTCAACCGACGCATCGAAAAGTAGCAAACGGCAAAATTGACCTCTGCTGCGATAAGCTTCGAGCCGTTCGTTTTCTCGTCATTTGGACTTTGACGCTGGGGCAGCTGTCGTCCCGTTCGCGTTCTTTTAAAAAAAGCATCGACGCGACAGCCGATGTCGGAACATTCGAGATTTCAAGCGCGTCGACAACCGATAAACTTTGCTCTTAGAATTCGTCCAGGCCGGTCGATTTTGCCAAAGAAGGCGAGAAACAACGAAAGCTTCGAGGCGACGTTACCAACTTTCCTCGAGCGTACTCCGCGACGATACGTCTTTGGATCAACCTGTAGAGAAAGGAAGAGAAGGGGAGAGAAGAGAAACGGGAAGAGAGGAGGAGAGAAGAGAAGAGAAGAGAAGAGAAGAGAAGAGAAGAGAAGAAAAGAGAAGAGAAGAGAAGGAAAGAACAGAGGGTTACCTTGTTCCGCGTGGGTCCCTCGCGGGCAGATCAGCAACAGCAGCAACGGCAGAAGGTGGGCAGCGGAAGCAGCAGCGGCGGCGCAGGTGGCTAGAAGGCCTGCTACGCCCGCCATATTGAAGGGGGCCATTCTTATCGTAGCCCCACCGTGGGGCCGCCGGTCCTCTCACGATCTGTGCGAGGCTGCAGCACCGGCAGCGTCGTCACTCTCTCCTCCTCATGCCTCC